>CM024593.1:14213592-14953712 GCA_014182565.1 Eucalyptus marginata
CGCTCTTGCTCTCGGTCACCTCGGCCTCCAATCTCATCGCTCACTCGCAAGTCTCACACCTCTTACTTGCAGTCACAACTATGACTCATCTTAAAATCGTCCCTATTGTCAAGCATTTCGATGAATTAATCAGCCTTTCCAGATCTCCCTTGCTCCTCACAATTGCAACTGTAAGTCGTTGGGCTCGATTATCATCACATCCGGTGCTTGTTCCCTTAGCATCTTAGGACAGACACGAGCAGGTAACTAGTAAACCCTTGGTCCCCTTCTTCATCTCCCTTACTTTGTATGTTTAATATGTACAGCTTGGGCTTTCAGAAATAGAACTTAGGCTTTCTTAATTGCTTTGAACATTGTAAAGATTGGAAGATTTCGTCATTTATGAGTTTCGGAATGCCAGTGGTAGTTTTTATGAAAATTTCTCATTTCTTTTCATCTGATCATTGGAATGATTTCTCTGTTGATTGCAAGTTTATGGGGTTAAATTATGGCTGCTCTTCAAGAGTAACTTTTGCTTCCTGGTCTCTTGCCAATGTGAATCTCAATGACTTCCCCTAATCCAATTTTCTGACTTCTGTTATTAGAGTTTTTCCAGGCATTATTCACTATCATTGCACTTGATCTTTATTTAAACTTCTATTTCTGAAATTTGGCATTTGATTGTTGGGAGCCTAAGTTGCGCAACTCCTCAGGAGACTAAGGGGGTGTTCATGAAAGCCTAAGCTATATTAAATAAACAAGGACCTGAACAGAAAGAAAACTCCAAATTTAGCTGTACATGTTAAACACAGCTTGGGACATCAATTGTTTTTCATTTAAAGTTTAGGAAAATTACCAAAAAATGCATACTAAACCTATTGCAATTGTGTCAATTCAGTTTTAAAACTTTTTTTCTAATTCAGTCTAAAATTTTTGCATTTATGCCAATTCAGTCCATTCGATCAATTTTGGTCAGCCGGCACTAACGTGGATGCCGGCCTACATTTTCTTTTTCTTTTTCTTTTTCTTTTCTCTTATCTTCCTTCTTTGCTTTTTTAAACTCACAGTGGCTGGTGAGGCTTCGGCGAGGCTCACTAGCCACTAGGCAAGGACTGTGAAGCCCTCACCGGTGACCAGGGGCGAGGCTACCTCGCCATGGCCAAAAAAAGATAAAATAAAATTCGGCTCGGCAGTAAACCAGACACTCATGCCGTTGCAGAGAATTGGATAGACATACCCACACGGACTATTCCAACAACCGCACCAAACTTCTCGCCATTAATTTATGTGCATCAGGCGGCAACGGATAAGCTCAAACAATAAAGAAACATTGTTGCCAGAGTGGTTCAATAGTCGTCATCATTATCATCATCAAGGCACGGTTCTTTTAAGCTTTTCGTAAACAGATACATAATTTTATTCCAATATAAGGACAAAAGGACAAAAAGAAAAAAGAAGAAGAAGAAGAAAAAAAACGTTTTCTAAATTTGCTTCAGCGCCGGCTCGCTGCTACTGGAGAGATCTAAGAACTCTCGCTCCTGTTGGGCTTGGTCGAAACGTAGTCCTGAGGGGGTGTGATCAGAACAGAAAGTCTCACTGAAAATCACGAACTAATTCAGAAGGATCGTATGAAAAATAGCAGAGAAGATTCGCGGTGATGAAGTACCTGATTAAATGCATCGCTGGGGACCCAATCGTTCGTCGCGGGATTGCTTCGGAAAGCCGGCTTGTGATCTCGGCCATTCTCGAAACCGTCTCTTTCGCACCGAAAGTCGTACCCGCCGTTTTGGCCGCCTTCTCCGAGAGGGCTTATGAACCCACTTCCAGTCTGATTCATCGAAAACGAACCTACGTCAATTTGAATCGCAAAGATCCGAAAAGAAAAACAAAAGAAGGTTGGAGATCGGTCGAATGAACGTTAATCACCGCGTGATGCTGTTTGTCGATCGATTCCAGCTCTTTGTAATACTGGGTCTCCACGAACTCATCCTGCACGTCCACAGAACCGGATCCCGCAAAGAACAGGCCCTGATAAAACGTACACGAAGCCATTCAACTCTGACCGTTCTCGCGTCTCGATCAGGATCAGCAGATGCAAACACAAAAGGAAGGGGAAAAGAACAAGCTGAGAGCAAGCTTGTGGATTTATTATTACCTCCTGAGATTGGGACTTGAGAGATCTGAGCTTGTCGAGCTCTGGAATGGCATGGTCGAAGCCGCCGCAAGTGTCGACGGGAGATGACGACGAATCGGGATCGCTGCGGTTGGGCTTGGGAGGGCGCTTCGGGGCCACCGAATCGAACTGGGCTCGGACCTGGTTGGCGATCTTCAGCTGCTCCTCCACGTCCGGCACGTCGTCGCTGCGGCTCGGCTTCGTCACCGTCGCCCACTGACCCACCATGGTTTTCTTCGAAGCTTACCGAATGCTTCTCTTTCGCTTTCTAAGGATTTTGGATCAAGTTCTAAAGTGTGTCTAGGGGCGTGGTTCTTGAAAACCAGGGGTCACCTAAAACCGCTTCATCGGACTTCGAAGGGAATCTTTCCTTGATTTGAGTCTTTTTTTTTTTTTTTTTAAGGATCGGGTCCATTAAGCCTAACACGTCATATCCTGTGAACAATGTGCAATGTGCGATCTACGTGGAATTCATCAAAATCAACGGTATAATCGGGCTTACACGCACCCAGGACACCCAACAATTTTCAAAGATGGTGGGTCCGATTCTGTACCCTAAAACTGATTGAGCAAGGCAGAGCAACGTAAGAACTCTCCTGGCGGATGGTTAATCCCCAGAGTAGCTATGATACCATGTAATTTGTACAATCCGATGTACAGTGGAATGATACCGCAAGCCAAAACTTCAGCCTTTTCAGTGTGGGTCGAGCTAGGTCTATTGATAGGATTGGTCTAGAAAAGTCAGGCCCAATCCATTCGTACCAAGTTAATAATGGAAAAAAATGATCCTGATGAGATGTAAGAGACATTATGAGAGTTTCTCTTCTTATTTTTCATTAAAAACCTACTAGCTTGGCCAGTGGAATGATACCGCGAGCTGAAACTTCAGCCTTTTAAGTGTGGGTTGAGGGAGGTCTTTTGATATGATTGGTCTAGAAAAGTCTCGCCCAATCTATTTTAACTAAACTAACAATGGAAAAATAAGTGATCTTGATGAGATGTGAGAGACATGATGAGAGTTTCTCTTCTCATTTTTCATTAAAAACCTACTAGCTTGGATAGTGAATTGATATGGCAAGCCGAAACTTCAGCCTTTTTAATGTGGATTGAGCTAGGCCCATTGATAGGATTGATCTAGAAATGTCAAGCCCAATCTATTCGGGCCAAGTTCATAATGAAAAAATAAGTGATCAAGATGAGATGTGAGAGACATGATAAGAGTTTCTCTTCTCATTTTTAATTAAAAACCTACTAGCTTGAACAGTGGAATGATACCACAAGCTGAAACTTCAGCCTTTTCAATGTGGGTCTCAAGTCTTGATACGATTAATCTAGACATGTTAGGCCCAATCTACCTAGGCCAAATTCATAATGAAAAAATAAGTGTCACGGTGAGATGAGAGAGACATCATGAGAGTGTATCTTCTCATTTTTCATTAAAAACCTACTAGCTCCCACGTCCTTGCTAAGCCCGTGCGCATTGCAATTGTTTTTGGCGCTCATTTTTACGTTAAAATAATGATAATATTGGATTAATATTGACGATTCAAATGAAATACGTAAATAAAATGATGTAACAGTTTATTCCTTTGTTACTTTATTTTGATTTTTAATGCGCATGTGATTATTGCCAAAATATCATCATGGTTCCTAAGCTTTTAATCTGCCTGGTGACGTTGCAATGACATCATAAAAGGTTCGTTGGTGTGTAAGAAGATAATGCCCTACAATTCAAGGTGAAAGTGAGGAAAGGATACATATGTGCGTACATGTTTGTAAGACACGTAATCAGCAAGTACAGAGTTCAGGAAATATAAATGAAAGACTCAATTATTATAAATTTAAATCTTGAGTGCCGGTGGTTTACTCGTTCTGGAAACTTGAAGTTTATTAGTAATGGAGAAGCAGCAGTTTGGTGGTTGTTTTATAGGAGAATTTGGTGGGTCTTGGCAGCGGTTAGAGGTTCGCTAAGTAGTTTTGGCGGGCACAGGGGCTATCAAAATAGTTTAAGGGTACGTTTGTTCCACGGAAAATTCAATAATAAAGAAAAATGCTTTCCGAAAAAGCATTTTCCAAGAATATGGTTTGTTTTCCTTTATTTGGTGATGTATAATTGAAAATATTTTCTGCCATTTGGATCCCATTAAAAAATAATTTCGCACTTCATCACAGGAAAAAAATGAATTTTTAATTTTAAAAAGTAAATAAAAAACAACAATATTAAAAATTCGAATTTTTAATATTGTTGTTTTTTATTTACTTTTATTTTCTATTTTTTTATTTTCTTTATTTTTATTTCATTTTTTTCTTTTCCTTCTTCTTGTTTTTCACTCCTTAGCTTCCTCACATCATCCCTTCTGCTTCATCTGGCAGTTCGTTCCTAGTTGGCTTACAAAGGGTGAGCTCTAGCTATTGTCGAGGTGACAAGCTCATCGGTGACCGCTCAAGGCTACAAGCTTGCCCAATCGGGCGAGGCTTTAGCCTCATCGGATGGAGAGCACAAGCTCACCCGATCGGCGAGCTTGACGATTGACGATCATCGACCTCAGGCAAGTTTAAGCCTTGTTGTCGAAGGCCATGAGATCGCGATCGGTGAGGCCAGAACTCACTGGCCATCCTTGTGGCTAATGACGGGTGGAGAAGAAACAAAAAGAAAAAGGAAGAAAAGAAAAGAAGGAAATTCGAATTTTTTATTTTTATTTTTATTTTTAAAACGTTTTCCAATTTTTAATTTTAAAAAAAATAAAAAATTCAAATTCAAATTTTTAAAAATATATTTTTATAAGAATAATTGTTTGTAAACCAAGCATCAAATCTAAGCTTTGGTAAATTTGGAAAACGTTTTCCGGTCCTTTCAAAGGGGAAATCATTTTCCTAAATTTAAGCTTTATTAGGAAAACGTTTTCCGTTAACTAGGAAAACGTTTTCCGTTGACTCATTTTCCTGAGTGAACCAAACACTGGAAAATAAGGAAAATGTTTTCCTTGAAAATGTATTCCGCGAAACAAACACACCTTAAGTTTTGGTTCTATCTCAACTTTATTCTTATACTATGATAAACGTTATATTTATTTAAGGTACACTAAAATTGGTATACGTCCAGAGGCGAATATCAGACTTTTTATTGAAATGAGTTAACAAATTACCAGACAAGCATGAACGACTCCTTCTATGAGGTGCCGTTTGTACTTGTCTGAGTTCTCCCAAACCCTACGGATCACAAACTGGTTTGACTCGGCTAATTTGAGTTCAATGATCGAGGCAATTGATGTAGCCTTGGGGGGAGGCACTTCCATTCGAGTTGGTTTCCAAGGCTTGGAAAATGGATATGAAGGGAGAATAAACTTTCCTTCCTCTAGGAGCTTGATCTGGCTCCTTAATTTCTCCATTTGAGCAATATAATCCTCCAAATAATGATAAGGAACGTAATTGCTAGATTCCATACGCTATAGTCTCTTTTGGAATATCTCAAGCAGTTTATTCGTGACCAAAACCGTTTGATCAACCTTTTCATCAACATGATCAAAACAAGTCTGGACAATTGAAAGTTTGTTGTCAATTGTCTTGAGAACGTTAAAGCATTTCTGACTACCATTTTAGAATAGCTTCAGCAGTATTTACTCTATTTTGTTTGCCATGATAATCAACATCTATAGGGTTTGGGATTTTAGGCATATGAAGAAACCAACGTTGAGCATTGTAAATTCTTATAATGTAGGGATTGGGGCACTGATATTAGATCTTTCTAAAGGTTGCAAATCTAAAGGTTAAAATATACAAATAGATGGAAGGATAGGTGGTGGTTTTGGTTTTGAAAAGCATGAGGGTTGAGGTGCTTTAGGTATTTTTAAATGGAAAGACTTTTTCTTACCCATTCGTAAAATAGGTTTATAAAAGGGCGAGACAATTGGTTTTTGCAGCGGTTCAAGGTCCAAGGGAAACTGTGGATCTAAAAGAGCCATGTTAAAGTTTGGAAATAGCATAACAAATATTATTCATGCATTCAGAGTGGTTTGGCTATTATCGATACAAGCATGATGGTAATCCAAAAAATGGGTGTCTAAAAGGGCCATATGAGCAACCATGGGTAACCATTTTCTTCCATGAAAGGGTAAAGCAAGTATAATGGTACCAAAGTGAAGATGCATGTAACCTTGTTGTATCCATTGTCATGGAAAATCATATGGAATTTGAAGGGTTACAAATTGTTCTTGCTAAGTAGCAAGGATTAGATGATTATCAAATTTTGAGAACTGGACATACTCTTTAACTTCTTGAGGAGTATGCTTAACAAGCTGCTTAATAAAAAGAACAGAAGAGGAAGATGAGGTTTCCACAAAAGCAAAATATGGTGAGTCTTTGAAATTTTACTTTCTTCTTTGAGATAAAAAACCTCATAAAGCAGGTCAATCTTAAAAACATTAAAGGTGTGAAGTTCTAAAGGAGGACTAAAAGAAATAGGGACACGTACATTGTTAGGAGTTGAAATTTCGGAAGACTCTATCAGGGTATGGAAGTTTGTCCCTTCTGCATTGAATATTCAACTCAAAACTAAAGATATTTGTGAGTGCACCTTTAGCAAAGCTTTGAAACTTTCTAATAAGTTATTACCACAAACTGAGGAGGAGGAAGAGCATATATCCCATGTTCCCTATTCTAATGCAATGTGTCACGACCCCAACTCCATCTCTAAGGTCTTGAGTGGAAGGGGTTATCTTCGCGATGTCCCAGGCTCGTCATCGTCCCAATTCTTTTTATCTTGTTATCATGCACATGCGAAAACGTGAACAAACAATTCCCTATACAAACAACAATTGGAAGACTAGGACATATATCACACAGAACACACTAATTTATATCATAGCAATACTTTTAATAAGCCCTTTCTCTACGGGCTCTCTTTTCTTTTTACATCACAGTACAAGTTTTCCATACAAGCCAAGAGAAATCCTATCTCCTCTAGCTAGACTACAGCTCCCAAAACTAACATGAGACTTCCATGCCTACAAGACTGAAAGGTAAGGGAGTGAGTTTTGGGGAAAACTCAGCAAGTAAAATTCCTAGTTCTCTACTAGGAAAACATCACGCCATCAAAGCCTAACAAGTACGGCACTCACAAACAGTATCGATGGCAGATCAATCACAAGTTCATTGCCACCTCTCAACTATTTGTATGCAAACCACTTTCAACTTACCAAATAAACTATTTCACCAAACAAGCTTATCAACATCACATAGTAACATATTCAATAAATCCATTAACCGTATAAACGGTTCTTCCCATACTTTCAAGGGCTTCCAGCCGAAGGCTGGGCATCCGACCTCAGGCTAGGCATTGTATATTTTTAAGGGCTTCCTAGTTCAACCAAGGCATCTAGCCATCAAAACAAACATCCCATACTTTCAGGGGCTTCCTAGCTCAACCAATGCATCACATTCAATGAATGAGGCATCACCACCAACGCTGTATGGTGACGGGCGCATTTTTCTGTATAAGTACACACACACACAAGTGCATAACACAAGTCGATTCTTATATATCCTCTTAGTCAATACATGCATGGCTCGTAAGCGTACTCATTCGTTTGTATGTGCCATGAGTTCTTGCACTACACTAATAAACATACCGGGAACGATCCTTGGTCCATAACTTGAACCAATCACTCAGCACCGATCCCCACACCGAACAAGGCTCAGGAACGGCACGCTTCAATGCCGATCCAAGAATTTGAGGCTTGGGTACTCCCTACTTAGGTGAAGATCCTAAGCTTAATGGACCTCAGTTTCGACTCAATGTGAACATACTACATGCGGTGAATAACCCTTGGCTCATGGCTTGATTCAATGTCAAGCACAAGGTCTCCGCACCCAATCAAACCCTAGAATCGGTACCCTTTAGTTCCTTACCAAGATCTCATGGATTTGGGGCGATCCCCATACCGAACAAGGCATAGAATCGACACGCCTCAATGTTGATTTAAGACCTTGTGACCTTGGGCGATCCCTACTCCACACGAGACTTGGAACCGGTACACTATTTATGCATATTTAAGGCCTTATGGCTTAGGCGGCCTTATTATATGATGAACTCAACCTGAGTGAACCTGGCTTTATTCTAGATGTGAAGGACTCAAGCATACGTTCAAACACAATCATGAGTAAAACCATGCAAAAGATCCAACATCTTACCCATGGCTTAACGAGTGAGTACCTAACTAGACTCAATAACGGAGACTACCGCCCTAGAGGAGAAATAGGGATTTTATTTACCTTGGCAAACCTCAAACTAAAGCATGAGCTACACAAGATGGGTGACTTTGCTTGGAGAATGAAGGAGAGAGAGAGGGGGACAATGAGGGTGAGATCGAGAGAGTGAAGGAGGGAGAGGAGGTGGTGTGATGTGGGAATGAGGGAGGAATGTCCCTCCCCTATTTATAGGCAATCCTACCTTGTTCTCAAAGCCTTAAAAGTCAAGATTTCCTCACTAATTCACGAAGCATTAAATGCAAGGTAACTTGATCACCAAGTCTCAAGGTAGGATAGGGCTTTAGCTTGGTAGCTTAGGACACCTTAACATGGCATTTAAGGACTTGAGTCCAAGCTTAAGCATGACTCACACCTCTTGGGTGAGAAAAACAGTTTTGACCATTTCCAAAATTAGTGTCTTTACCTTATCAAACGAAATCGAAAAATATGAAATTTTAATATGTTGTAGAGAAGACCTCAAATCACATTTTTCATTAAAGAAGTCAAGTCAAATTCATGCTGTGGAAAGAGCAGTAAAACATTGAACATAACCCCAATATTCATCCGTCGAGTAGATTCAACAGTCGAAGAGAGAGACTTATTTGAAATTCAAATCTTCACAAAAATCTTTGAAATTTTTATATGTTCTGTACATAGATGTCCTTTAAAACTTTCATGAAAGAAGTATGGTTAAATTTGAAAGGGAAAAGTTTATAAAAATTCGAGAAAGCAACCTAATCACCGTTTTTACTACACGGGACAGGTTCCAAACAGTGAATGATTGGGCTTTCATCCCTACCATTTCACCTTAGAAAAATACAAAATTTAAGTATGTTTTATATCAAGATGTTTAAAACAACTTTCATGGAGGAATTTTCTTTAAATTCGCACCACAAAAATTTGTGTAAAATTGGAAACTAGCGGAGGTCTAGTAATTTTGAAAATCAAATGTGGCAATCTTAGTTGGGAAAAGGAACCATAGGTATAATAAATAAAATTATAAGGGTTCAACAAACATGGGTTTAATATTAGTTTTATTCCCACAACTACTACATGAAACTACTCATTTATGCAAGCATAACCCTTCCGTCCGTCCATTGGAGGGGGGAGCAAGTGAAGAGGTTCAAATCCCACCTGTTTCGGGAAAAAATATTGTGTGATTGCGGGGTAAGAATAGGGAAAAAAATGATTTTTGATTTCATTTCGGGAGTGGTAATTTTGATATTCCCCCACGCCGGATCGGTTTCAAGGAACGGGGCAAACCCTTTTTCGTGGATCGGTTGAGTGTTAGAGTAGGATTAGAGTAGGAAACTAGCGGAGGTCTAGTAATTTTGAAAAAAAAAAGTTGGGAAAATGAGGCATCCCACTTGGTCAAGAAGTATTAATTGTCGGGCATCCTTATCTCCCAAGTTTTTAACTAGGTCCTAAGTTAGCTTGGACACTTCATCTTGGCATTTAATAACTAGAAGCCAATGTATTTAATTCACTCTTATCTTGTCCAAGAAGGCTTGACTTGCTTGCTCCTTCTTCTAATGGTCCACCTATACCCCGCATCTAATGGAGTTTGACATTAATGCTGTCATAGTTGCCAACTCCGCAAATCTAGAGTCGTCGGTCATTAATTAGGGGTCCGTGTATCGTTCTCCGATTGGTCCACGTGTGTACCACCTTTTCTAAAACTTCCAAGATATTTTTGACCTCCATCATGACCTTTGAAAAGTCAAGGAACACCTCATCCCCCTTCATTTAATGAAGGTATTCTAGAATTTTCTCTACTTTATTCTTTCCTTCCTCGAGAAGGCGGTTTAGAGAATTCTATCGTCCAAGTTAGTTTCGGGGCTAGAAAATGGATCATTAGATACATCTTGAAAAACCAAATCACGTACAACTGAGGTTCGGCCATTACATCCCATATTCGCCCAAACCATTCCTTTGGACGGTCAATCGACCAATAGGGTTGATTGTCCTTCAATTGGTTCGAGGTCAATCCTAAGGCGACCCATGGCCTAACACTAAGCCAAGGCACTCATGGACCTTAGAATTAGTAACAGAATAGTTGGGTCTATCCCTGGGCTCATTCCGATCGGCACTCGATCCACCGATAGGGTTCATGGTCGATGCGTTACCGATCCATGATCGGACATCACCAATTTGAGATTATGTTCCGATCACTAAGAATCAAATAGGAAATGATACATTTTGGTCAAAAGATGGTCGCATTTGATCAATTCGGATCGTCTGTGTATCGGTGCATAACTAAGCGAAATCACCCGCAACTAGAAACTGCGACCAATCGGATCGACCCATGACCATCCGTCAACACAAAATCATCCCGTAACCAATTCTTGTGATCAAAAAGTCATCTTATGAGCTGGTGATCCTATCACATCGGTATGGCCAGTAGAAAATTTGGGGCCAACACCTCGACCAATTCATGACCGGTCGGTCGGTCCATGACCGATCCACGATTCCTTGCCGATCGATCCTTGGCCAATGGTCCATGATCGATCCTTTTAGGACCTTATGGCTGATCCTTACGGGGCTGGAATCGAGGATGTTACAATGGGTAGTATTATGTATGTTATGATATCCACCAGGTCTGACATTTCACAAGTTATGAGCATAGTTAGCCATTACATAAAGAGTAATGATAAAACTCATTGAGAAGTTGTGAAGTGAATCTTTAGATATCTAGAGGAGACAATAGATGTTGGTATAGTGTATCGAAGGGTCGATAATGACAATGAGACCACAAGTTATGATGACTTGGATCATGCTAGTGACTTGCATGAGTGTAGGTCTTTAGCAACGTATGTGTTTATGCTGGCAAGTTGTGTAGTGCATTGGAAGGCATCCTAATAAGACCACGTTGCCTTATCTTTGACTTATTGGGAAAATCCCTATGATGTTTTAACGATGACAAAGACAATTAAAGGCTATTAATGTGTATTAGTTAAGTAGTGCTATGTGATATATGCATAAGCCGATGTTCAGATGATGTTAAGACCGGTTTTAAAGATTCTAATATGAGGAGTGCTCTGCCATTGTCAAAATTGCTCTGTCAACATCTGAGGTGAACAAGATATTGGGTGTTGAAAATGTTTACAAATTGTAAGGATCTTTAGATAAAATGAATATCTAGAGGGACCTTAATTGAGGATGAACAAACCGAGAAGAATGGAGATGTTCATGATGGCTTGGAGGTACAAGGATTTGGTGAATAGTTGGATGGACCTTAGTAATGGTCAACAAGCCTAAAACGATAGTGTTTGTTAAAACTTGAAAGGACCATGGAAATGAATAATTGGGTATAGTTGAAATTGCCAATATACTTGGAAGGATAAAAAAAGATCAACATCATTATCGAGTACAACAAATTGTTATTGGAGTAGCAGATTGTTGGCAAAGAGCAGCTATCTTATACAAATGAGGTGGAAAATTGTGACAATACCAATGATCCTTGTGAGTTTAGTGAAGATGAGAAACCAGTGTGCATATGTGATGTCCTTGGAGATCTTTGGATGCCAACTTAGTCAAATCAGTGAAGATGAGGAATCGATAGAGATTTTAATGTCCTTGGAGATATTTGGAAACTAATATGGTTAATTAGCGAAGATGATGACTCAACGGGGATGCCGATATCCTTGGTAGTCTTTGTATGCTAAAGAAGCCAAAAGGATCATTGGATGATTGATCGCAAGTTACTCACATGGTTTGTTAGTGGACGGCATCAACGGACTAGTAAAGATATGCATGTCCTAATTATGGGAAAGAGATCATGAGGATATTTAGTATTGAAAGGTTCTAGCCACTTGACCAACTGTTTAGAACATTGAAAAGAAAAAAATAACCACTACAAAGGCTAGGAATTCACATAAAGATCATGAAAATTGATCAAGAGCAATTTTGGCAATAATGAGCAAATTTGACAAAAGTACACAGATACTGCTCTAGAATCAACCACTGTTAGAGAGTTGTTACAACAAATTTTAGCAATAGCTGCTACTGGCAATGGCTAGAACCAACGACTACTTAAGGATTTCGATGGGCAATAGTCATCTAAGGATGAATGGTTATATATTGAGTCCAAGAGAAGTAATTAGGTTGGGGTGAAATCGAACAAAATGAGTCATGTACTTTGAGTCTTATTCTCTACTCTTATTTTGTTGTTAGCTACTATGTAGTCCTGGTGTCACGCCCCGAATCCCGAGACACGTGAACATCCCACCATGGTCATACAAATGCGACATTCCCGGAGTAGTGTCGCCGACCCAATTAATTCATTATGCGCATGCGGAACGTGTTATTTAACCCCTGACAAAAACTCATGAGATAGGAAAGCAGGAAAACAATTACAATCATAAACAAACATACTTCCATAAAATTATAACCTCCCAAGGGTTGCATATATATACCAAAAAGGGACCAGTTCACAAAAAGGGATCAGTCCACCAAAAAGAATAAACGGTCCTAGGACTACTAGTTAGACACGCTCTTCGATCCCACTTCAGTCTGGACAGTCTCCAGAGGCAATGATTCCTCCATCTAGGGTCCTGAAAAATTTTGGCCCACAACGGGTGAGACATCGTCTCGCGAAGTTCAACCCCTAAACCCCTATTAGAAAGCAAATACACCGGGGTGGTGGCCTAGCCACCTCACAGTAAGACTTACCTCGTCTCAATTCCTTTCCCGCAGTGTTAGCACAATTTATATCACACAATCTCGGGTAATGATAAGAATTTAAATAATTGGAACGGTATCACTTTCAAACAAATCACAATCGCACTCAAAGACACATTCCAATTATTCACTACGCCACACAAGGGCATAGCTCTACTCGCAAATTCAGCCTATCTACCGACACTCATGTCGGCACGCCTCCCCCATGTAGCGCGGCTTCGTCACTACGTCGACGGCATTCCCGAAGGAGCATGGGTCGGTTGGCTAGCCTCTCTGCGACCGAGCCACGTCACCACCGACGGCAAATCACAAAGGAGAACAGTCAGGTTGGCTGGCACCACTACCGCAACCAGGGTCTACATCAACCAAGCACACGACAACTCATTATAGGCTTAGGACATTCCACGATTCATTCACATACTCCAATTTCATAGTAAGAAACCTTAACAATCACGTTTCGTATCAAATTCCAACACTTGGGTTTTTATAGCTAAAACCATATTTATCACAATCAACACTCAATTTGCCACATCCATTCATCAAATTCAAATTCTAAATGCGCAACAACGATCAGCACAAAATTCTAAACAATTGAGGTCAAAAATAATTTTTCGAGTTTTTTTTTTTAAATAATAATAATAATAGTCAAACCTCAATTTTGCCACCTCCGTTCATCAAATTCAAATTCTAAGAAACACGGCGACGATCGGCACAAAATTCTAAGAATTGGGGTGAAAAATAATTTTTCGAGTTTTTTTTTTTATAAATAATAATATTTTAATGATTTTCGGAATATAATATATTATTCTATTTTCCAGAATTTCGAAACATGAAAATAAATCAAAAATAAAACCATTTAAGTCACATCAAAGCTTATATTAAATAAACATACTTAGCTTTAAACTAAACACACTTAAAACTAATTAAATCTCTTAATCCAAATCATATTTAAATAAACCAAACTAACCCCCTAAACACAATTAACTTAGGCTAAACACACTTAGGGCATCATTAACCCTCTAATCAAAGTTTAGTGAGCTAAACTCACCGGATTAGCGAGCCGAGCACGTCAAAACGACGGGGCCGACGCGAGGATCGACTTTCCTCAAGGCGGGCCGAGCAACCGGGGCCGGGAAGCCGGCCAAAAAGGGCCCCGAAATTCCAGATCTTGGCTGGAATTTCAGCCTTCTTCCATGGTCGAACGGAGGAGGAAAAGAAGGGGGCTCGGGCGCGGGACGGCGAAGGAGCGGCGGTGGCGAGCTGGCAGTGGCGGACGGTGGCGAAGGGGGCGGCGAAGGGGGCTACGCGACGGCGGGCGGAGCGGCGCGCGGGCTCGAGCGGAGCGGCGACGGGCGTCGCGGCGCGGCGACAAGCGGCGACGGCGGTCCAGCGCTCCGGCGGGCGGCGAGCTCCTCCGGCGAAGCTGCGACGGCGAGTTGGTTCCCACTCCAAGCTTCCTTGGTTGCTGGTTTTTGAGCAGCAATGGCAGAAAAATAGAGGAAGAAACCAGCGGGGGAAGAAGAAGAAGAAGAAGAAGAAAGAGGGAGGAGAGAGAAGGGGGCATTTTCTTTTTTTTTCTCTTTCTTTTATTCCACAAATTGGCCACCATGACATCACTTGTGATGTCACACTCCACTCACTCCAACCTCCCACAACCTTAGTCCAAAGGGTCCAAATTTCATAGGCGCATAAAATCTCGTACTTTGATTTCTTCAATTCTAATCAATTCTCTTCCAATCGTGAGCTCAATTAAAATCCATAAAATTAATACATGATCCTCATAAGGTATGTGACACCCAGGACTTCCAATTTCTTAATTTAGTCACAATTTCACGGTTAATTTCATTCGGCACAATATTAGCGCGTCCCGACCTATCGGGTAGCTTTTAGAAATTTTTATGCACTCGGCCGTGGTTGATCAATCTCAAGCCACAATGTACATCTTTGACACATTAGCGATCTCGGTTGTCGTGAAATCTCGAGGTTTCAAATACGGGACACGGGGACCCACGTCGACGAAAAGTCTGGTCCAGTGCACGACCGACAAGAATAGTGTGATCGGGTGGAATCACCCACACTCGATCACATGCCTCCGTCGGCCGGCCTATCTCCAGCTCCCAATCGATTTTTAATCGTGCCATAATGACCCTTGCAGATTAGCTCGGTCGAAAGGTCGTTTCCGGTCAAATTCTCGAGTCCGATGCATTAGAATCTCTTACCGGCTTCACGATAGGCGATTTTCACATGAGTGGCCAACTCACGGAAAAAAAACTATATGCGTGCGAGATGAAATGCCCGTCTCAATTTACTAAAAATAAAATTGGAAAAATCGGGATGTCACACCTAGTGTCATTGTCTAGGTGATGTTAATTAGTGACAAGAGCAAGTGTACAAAAGTAATAGCAATACGTGAGTCCCAATATCGTGATCTGTTGAAAAGGCAATACTTGTTAATTGTCCCTTATCTTGAAGATTATTAGTGACTAGCCTTGTTGTTAATGTTGAGAGTGGATGTGAGATAAAGCCGAACTATTATATATTTGCTTGCAATATCTCTTGTCTCATCACTATTAGTACTACTTGTTCGTAATCATCATTATCTGTTAAATAGAAACACATGCATGCGATTTCTACAATTGGTTTCTAACAATGTTTCAAGACTAACTTGTTATCTTTTGCAAATGTTTTTCATAATTCTCGAACAACCTATTTTCCTTTAAATTGCTATGTGCTCTTATTGATTTTAGTGTCATCTATTCTTGCACATCAACAGCATGTGATATTTGAAACATCTGCTTCATCTAATTTTCATAGTAGTTTTTGATTTCTACAAAATTGGTAGATTTTATTAAAACAAAGAGTTCATTAAAACAATATATTTAGCCCCCCTAGATTGTATTGGTAGCCCCCATATGACTAAGGCGGAGTACCTGACACTGACTTTTATAGTGAAGGAGGCGATAATGGCTATAAGGTTTGCTCTCGAACTTTGGATTAAAATTGAAAAGTGTTGATATATACTATAACAATCAAGGGGCAATATATATGACATTTAATCCAATTTACCTTGAACAAACAAGACATATTAATGTAAAGTACCATTTTATCCGAGACGTCTTGACAAAGGGTAAGGTTGTTGTGAAGAAGATCGTGACAATGTTGGACCCATCAAACATGAAGATGAAGCCTTTTTCCTTTGGCAAAGCTCAAACCTTGATTGGCATTTCTAGAAAGTGAGTGCCTGTCAAGGCTTTAGAAAAGCAACATGGATATTAAGTATTATGACTTGGCTTCAAATATTGAGCTAATATAAATATATATTAAATTACGTCTCAAGTTTGAGCTCATGTAATGGCCTGAGAAGTGGATTTTGTTGAAGATGCCTTATTTTCTGTTTGGAGAAAAGAGGAAACTCAGGTTTGACCAATTTGACCAAGTGGACTATTATTTCCTATATTGTGCAGACAAGGGTCTCTTTTATCCGCAAAAGAACAGGGCTCCAAAAGCTAATATATCCTTCGAGAAAAAGAAAAAAAACCTGATATATTCTAAAAGCCGCAGAAGAAAAGGAATATATTTGGTGGGTCCAGGTCAAAGGTGAAGTTGTTGACCCCTTCAAAAAGAAGAGAACAAGGCCGTGGGCTCTTTTTAGTGAAAGAGCAGCCGCCAGAAGAAAATGAAAATAACGTACAGAATGTTCTTGGTTCAGCCGTACATAGAGCTGTGCTTGGACTTAAACACCTGATGATTTGTGCTGTAAATTTATCATCCAAATTGAATTATTTATTAATTTGTAAATATTTTGGATCTGGGTATAATTTAAGTATGAAAAACACTCAAATATATAAGTAATTATAACTCTAATTCTTTGATTATTAATAAATTATTTATGGCTAACTCTTTCCGTAGAATAGGTACCTACGTTTGGACCAAACCCCATAACTCTCTCATATCTTTATTATTTCTCGTTTATTTCTTTGATGATTTCATGTTAATTTAAATTATAAGATCCTCTCAGTTTTCGCATTGATTTTGCAGGACAAACTTCAAGTCTAATCAAATTTATTGGAATTGTTTAGAGAAAATAACATTATGAACCATGCAATCTTTAACAATAGCATGAGTCATCTAGCATCGTTAGTAAAAACAATTACAGAGTAGGATTCCGTGGTGCAATATGTGCAACAAGTGTTTATTTAAGGTCTCCAACTTGTGAGAATTCAATCAACTATTCTAAAAACTTAAACTGTTATATAGAGACGTCATTTAATATATAATTGTTCAAGCACTTCTCCTCATGTTTAGTCTGATTTTTTTACCTAATACTAAATGTGGACATGTTTAATTGGGGAAGCAATTGGGGCCTGGTAGGAATTGAACTCTCATATAAGATTTTATGGGACCACTATTAAATGTTTTAAAAACTTAATCTATTAAATAAATGTATTTTTAATTATTTAAATATTCTAACACAACTAAGGGGCGTGCAATCTCTCTCACTTTCTATCTGTCACAATCCAATGTGGTCTTCCCTTGTATGAATAATTATATGCTTACACATTACAACAACTATCATAAGCCAAATACTTCGGCAAGATGCAATATAAGACGAAGCTTACATGTACACGCCTTTATCAGATAAACAGAATGCACATCTGAAAACAACTTGGAAACACTTTAACTGCAATATGAAACTCACCTGGCTTCACAATCTTCATCTCTGGAGAAAACTCCACTGCTGGACTTCACTGAGCTATCTGCCTCTTCTGCGGCCACACCCTCTTCCTCGACTGTGTCTTCACTAAATGATGGGAACTTCCTCACATTCGGAAGAGTAACCATTGACGAACCTCTGGTCACCGTCGTCGTACATCTCCCTTTTCACCACAGTTTGCTGAAGCTGCAAGGCGTATTCCAAGTCCCAGAGCACATCCCCCATGCTAGGCCTCCCTTGGTCCTCCTCTTGCAAGCATTTCTCAGCAATTTCCCCATATTTCCTCAGTGAGTTCGGATTGATTTGACCAACAAGAAGAGGGTCCACTATTTGCTCGATGGCTCCGTTCTGGATGCATTTAATGCCCCACTCGGCCAAGTTCGCCTGGTCTCCAGGAAGCAAAGGGTCAATAGCAGGCCTTGCGCATAGCACCTCGAGGAGAACCACTCCGAAGGAGTACACATCTGATTTTTTCGTCAGCTTTTGGGTCTTAAAGTACTCTGGATCGAGGTATCCAAAGGTGCCCTTGATCCCCGTACTCACATGGGTATGGCTTTGATCGAGAGGTCCCAACTTGGACAGACCAAAGTCAGCGACCTTCGCAACATAATTCTCATCAAGCAAAATGTTAGTGGATTTGATGTCCCGATGAATAATTCCTCCAGCTGCACCTCTGTGGAGGTAGTCCAAGCCCCGGGCTGCCCCATTGCAGATCTCGAGCCTTTGCTTCCATGGTAAGTATGGCAAATCGGAATTGTACAGGTGCTTAAGCTCCCCTTCTCCATGAACTCGTAAACAAGTATCATCTCGAACCGTTCAGCACAATAACCAATTAGGGAGACGAGGTGGCGATGGTAGATTTTGGACAAAACGGTGATCTCTGTTTGGAACTCAGAGAAGCCTTGGCCAGACCCTGGCTTGCTCCGTTTCACAGCAACTTCAGTGCCGTCCCTGAGAGTTCCTCTGTAGACATTGCCAAATCCGCCCTTGCCGATCAAAAGTTTGCCATCAAAATTGTTGGTTGCGAAATGGATTTCAGCTAGGGGTATTATCAGTTCTAGGTGAAAATTAGGCACGACGGAGCCATTGGTAGTTTGCTCAGTCAGTTCAGTGTGAGAACTGCCTCCTCGGATTGCAGGAGATGGTGTCCAAATCGACATGTCGGTTCTCTTTGGCTTTCTATACTTGCATATGAAGATTGCTGCAGATACAAAAATGCAGAGAAGTGTGATGCTTCCGGCAACTAGCCCAATTATGAGGCCGACATTGTGGTTATCTGCCTCTGAGGGCATATATTTCGAGTCCCACGACCCTATTATCTCCATTATCTCCAGTCCATTGAGATAGGCCTGCTGATAAATTGAGGCATTCAGGAGGCCTATGCTGATTTTCACTAGCCCTGAGCTGCCCGGCTTAACCAGAAAATCATAATGAAAAGGAACTGCACGCTTACGAAACCCATTTTTGCCATATGGGTCGATGAGCTCAGTGAAATTTCAATAAAAATAGAGATTGAAGTGCACTGTGTTGAGAGACGGGCTGATGAAGTCGCAAAAATGAGCCCGGACCAAATGCCGGGCATTCGTACTCACCTTGAAACTCCAGGTGGTGTTACGGTATAATGTCCCATTGGTAAAATTCACACTCATCACTTTAGCAGTCTGGTAGACACGTTCTGACGCCAAGTATTTTTCTAGATCATCCTGGTAATTAACAGCACTCTCATAGTTAGTGCTATTCTGTGCAGCATTTGGAACATCAATATAATTATCATCAGGATCCCAACTTCTCCACAAATTATCATCAGCCAGAGTTACTTCATTGCCTCCGACATTTATTCGGTAAACCGTGCGCACATCTGGAGCAGAGTCTGGAATGAATCCGTCAGGCACAAGGAACACTTCAAGGGCATTGATAAATGCAAAAGATGACCCTTGAGGACTAAAATAGAGCACAAACTTGGTTCTATTTATGCTAAGGAAGAATTCCTCCACTACAGGAGAGTTCGTACTACTGGGCACTTGGAAAGCGCTGAGAAGCGTGAGCCCATTTCCATAGACATTGAATACAGCCTCAGACAGACTGCTTGTGGAAGCGAAAGGGAAGAAGTGAAGTCGCACGATATGAGTACCTTTATCGATGACATCAAGAACGTATCGCGACGAAGGGCTTCTGAAGATTCTTGCTGTGTCGTAGATGGGTGAGACGCTCGATGATTGGTCGCTGGATAGTGCGGAGGTGTTCTGTTTTGTGAAGGAGGCGGAGTCAGAACTCGCGTCCCCAACAAAGTTCCTGGTGAAGTAGTTTATGCTGTTGCTTGATCCACAATTGATGAAATGGTTGGTCTGAGTTGTGTAGGCTGAGGAAAGAGTGAGAAGAAGAAGTGGGTATTGAAGAGAGATGAAGAAGAGCGTGAAGCCAGGGGGGTGGACTCCATGGATGTGAAGCTTTGCCATGGAACCAGCGGAAGAGCATGAAATACTGCTACAAGAAATTGGTTTTAGTATCTTTCTTTTAGCTGGATAGAGAGAGAGATCGGTCTGTGAATTATGATTCGGAGTTTGAGTTGTGTTGACTTGAGATTGACGAGAAAATATTAGGTACCCTAACAGTGCCACGCAATCCGTGCTCTGAACCATTAAGCGCGCGACACCTGTCCGCGTGTCAGTCCACGTCGTCCACTTCTTCGTTTCAAATCGGCGCGCGCGGGAGGTTCTCTCTCCTCTCTCTGCTCTCTCTTCGATAAACCCTGGCCCACCTCTGTCGTTCTGACGCTCTCTCTCCTCTCTGTCTCTCTCCCCGTTCTCCGTTCCGTTGCGGGGAGAACAAAATCGCGAAGGTTGAGAGGAAAAATAAAGTCCGCTCTGCTCTCTCTCTCTCCTTCGACGGCCCTCCACCTCCGCCTCCGCCGGTTGCCTCCGTCGCCCCCGACTCCGACTCCGACGCCGACGCCGACGCCGACGCAGCCTCCGCCTCCCTCTCGTGACCTCTAGTCCTCCAAGTCGACGCCGACGCTTTCTCTCTCTCTTTCGTCCTCGAAGTCGCGCCTCTCTTCCAGCAAAACCGCGACGCCGACGCCCCTCCGCCGGTTGCCTCCGTCGGCCCCAACTCCAACGCCGACTTCTCTGCCTCCGCCTCCGCCTCCGCCTACGCGCCTGACGCCGACGCCCCTTCGCCTCCCTCTCGCGACCTCCGCTGCGCTCTCTCCCTCTTTTCTCTCGCGGAGCGCCCCTTACCGGCCAACCCCGACGCCGACGAACCCTCGCTCTCGCGTTTTGGCCTCCCTCTCGTGAGCGAAGGTCGCTCTGCTCGCTCTTTCTCTCTTTCCTCCGCGAAGCTCTCTCCCTCTTTTGTAATTGTTGATTTTTTGGTTGGACGACTTGGGCAGAAAAATATTTAAAGACTAAAAAAATCCGAGAAGCAGAAGAGGCAGCACGGCGCTCAAGTATAACGAAGGTGATTTAATATCTACTCTACCGGTGCCCCTTATGATTTTGTTTTTGATGCTCAATTTTTACGTGTAGCTTGTAATCTCGATCGTAGCTTGTGTTATATTGGTTTCTTGTGCAAGTTAATGTTGAAGTTTAAAGTTACATCTGCAGAATTTATGTTAACATTTTCTTCTGATAAAAAGTGAAACTCGACCTACTGTCTTTAGTTCGTTATCTTTTTCCACTGTCACACGGTGCGCTCTGGAGATTTAGCATTGAGTTTGAAGATTGTGCTTAGACCTTGGATGGATGTTCAATGCTCTGCCCTTCATTGTTTTGCAGAATTTACTCCATGGGTTCTCGAAATGATAATTTTGATGCTATGCTGAGAATGTGATTTGTCCTGCATGCATTCATCTCCTGTCGTTGCTACTAGTACAATTCTTACTAGATATGCAATGCAAATGCATGTGAAATTAAATGGCACAGCACAAGGCTGAAATGCCTAAGGTAGCACATCAATCCACTGTCCAATGCATCCAGTTAACAATGCATTTTGCTGTGATTTTCGGGTAAAATATCATAATAAATGAGCACTGAAAAAGTTTTTGATGAGCAGTCGTGATCTATTTATTTGTGAGCTAACAGCTGTCAATCGTTCGAGGAAGAGTTCATTGTGGGACGGTAGGAAGTCTTGCTCTATATATTTTAGCTGGGAACACAAAATGGCAAAAGCATTTGGCTTTCAATTCATCAGAGGGCAAGCAAGCAAGGTTTAGCAAAATCAGGGTAAGATTTTCAGCAGGGAAAAGAGCTTGCCAAGTTTCATAAGCGCATATCTTTTTAAAACATCAAAGCTAGTGCATTTACCAGCAGTTTTGACTTTAAGATCTAACTGCAGCTACATCATTTTCAATCTAGTAAAGATATTTTGGAACTCCAATTGTCTGTGAAAATGGTTGCAGCAGTAGTACTAGACAGAAGAATACATGTGGTGGCAGTGCTTAAATGATTTTGGTATCTTGGTTATCCTAGGATGTTCGGATGCGTGCTTTGTAAGAGGTATTACCGTGGCCTCGGTTTGCAGGTTTTTCTTTTTGTTCTGAAAGGACCGTTGAGTGGGATGTCCATGCTTCACCTTTTAGGTAGATCGCATGGTTTCTATTTCACAGTGATTGCTTAATAGGCTACATGGTGCATAATGGATGCGGTCAGCGGCAAAAACCAACCTCATTTTTGATGCCTGAGTTAGTGCAAGATCTTCAGCAGATCTTTAGAAAACTAAAAGCAACTCAAGGATCTAGCTTTTGGGTTTGATTTATTGTTTCCCAGGATGTTTACTGTTGTTGATATTATCATGATCATTGATCTACCTTATGGAAAGACTTTGTTTTTCTCATGTACTCCACTCGAGAGGTAAAGTGTCTGGATGGCTATCTTGCCCTAACCTCACAAAACTCTCGGGTTCCGTCAAGAAAATGACGAGCTCAGCTCGTGTGCGAGTTCACGAGGATCACATGTCCCAACGCAAGTGCCTTTGTTCGTAGCAAGAGTTTGTCTTCTTAGGCGCATCGATACAGCATATCTTATGCGCATGCACAGTTATATATAGCTTGTGTTATATTGGTTTCTTGTGCAACATACCCCTAAAATTCCTCTGCTTTGTGATTTAGACTGTTATAAGGGTAGGGTTTCACGATAATCATACGCTAGAGGCTACATTTCATCCGTCGAGAAAATAGAGAGTTTGATTGTTCTCCTCGAGAAAGTGGTAGCTAAACCTGAACTGCCATTTTATATATGTACGTTTGCTCACGTGATGTAACTAATTTGCAATATTTCAATGATTTCGATATTGACGTCTCGAGAATGTGTTTTTGGAAGCTAAAGCATAACGCAAATATCTGATCATGTTTCAGATACTGCTCCACTCAAGAAGCAAATAAAAGACTTGTCTCAGGACTTTTACTCTGCCGGCTTCATTCCTGGTGCAATAGTTTATTTTTCATATGACACCCAGAAAGGTTTGTATGCTTATTATTGACCTCAAATGTAGTATCTTCCTTTTTCTTTATGCTTGCCACGGGTTGCTTCTTCGTGTTACTTATAGTGGCTCATCTTTAAGCTGTTTTGAAGAAACAAATTTGAGTTTTTGTGTGCCTAAGTGATCCAAAACTGCCCGAGTGCAGTTCACTTTTTTCTTAGCACCTCAAAGCTGAAGCACATTTACGGGTCCTTCTTGGTAATCTGCCTTGGGTATACTAATGCATACCGAAAGATGACCCACTCACATGAACTACCAACCACTGCACGTTTGTGGCGATGTCAATCGAATAATTTGTTTTGCTTATCTTGTCATGTGTTCTTCCTTTACCAACCTTGATTCTATATTTGCAAGTAAGTCTTAAGATAAAACATATATGTGACCTTAATGAGTGACCGCGAACTTGGGAATCCAATTCTATACTTACATTTATTTTTGTGACCACTAGTATTGTAAGGTTCAAGTGCTTGTTGCTTCTTCCTTGAGGTGTGGCATCGACCCTGCTAACAATTCTATGAACATGGATCATAATCCTTTGCCATTTCTTCTTCTCTTTTGACTTATTCCTTGTCAAGTGATGCTAAATTTGACCCATGCTTATTTTTCATTTGGTTGGAAACGGGGAAACGATCAAGGTTTCTCGAGAGCTGCAACCCACGAGGTGTAACTGATAAGACGCACAGTAGTATAGACACAGAACAAGCTTTGCTGGCTATGAAGATCTGGAAGTCCCCCCATAAGGTAAGACGCACTTTTGGGAAGCTCAAATAAAAAATTCTCATGTTACAGCATTGCAGTTCTCTTGATTTGCATATTTGCTTCTTACATGATCAGAATATAGGTAACTATATCAAAATTAATGTTGTCCCTTTAAAGGCATCATATTATCTAGTCTCTTCTTTCTTTTTAGGGTTAGATGTTTATTTGCAGAAGCATTTGAGAAAGCAATAAAGCATGGTAACTATGTTCTTTCGAAAAGCTATCACAATGGAAAACCATATCAATAGATTTTTGGTGAAAACGTTGCTTATATTGACTTGGGAATCTTAGGCAGCATATATATTAATGAATTGACGCACAACAGTGCAGCCAAGGATCTTGCCTACCCGACTTGTATCATTGCATAGGTGCAGATCTTTTAGGCATGTTTCTCCATGTGCTACTCCGCAAATTGCGTTCTTCATTATGGCAATGGATTAGTTTGTCTCTGCTTTTGTTAGGAACGGTTACGGACTTATGTGTACATATAAATGTGAATTTAGTATGAGACCATTATAGTATTTGCTGTGGGACTGTACTTTTTCTTATGCCATTGTTAGTGTTTAAGTGCGTGCACAACAGTAGGATGTTCTGAGCAAAGAAAAAAAATATATTGAGAGGAATTGGGTGATTATCCAGTGGGGTGGATATGGTGATAGCGGATAGTTAGCAGACATGTATAAAATGGGTGGCTACTTGATGAAATGAGCGTGGTTAGTAGCGAGGGTTATATTGGAATGCCAAATAAGTGAGACAAATACAACTTTTCCCTTAATTTAGGAAGTTGCCTCACCCACTTTGAGATGTTGCAGTTTTAATATTAGACATTTCCAAAAATGCAAGTTATGACACTTCATAGCACAACCAAGTTCAACACAGTCACAGCAATTTTGATTTGTGGAAGTTTGGTAGACCGAAATGAGAAAACATATGTTTTTTTTTCTTGGTGGTAGATTTATTTTGTGGTATGTCAAGTCGCAACAATCTTTAAGACGAAATAAACGACATTGGTTTTTGGCTCACGAGATTGGGGCTCTTTGAGGAAGCTGAAAGCTTGCTGTCTATTTGAGAAAGGAACATTCAGATGGCTGAATCAGAGGTAATTTTTCATGCATACCATGTGAAACCTATTTTGCTTTCTCAAGTAACGTGTTGGATGATATCTTGCTCGTAAAAGCATTACATTACTTACTTTATATTTTGGAACTTGCAGCATGAAACTTCCCATCTTGCACACGTAATGCGTGATATGGAAAAAGATTATGAGTTTGCGATAGGAATGGTTTTTCCAAATGAACTTGAAGCATATCACACGTATGTAGCTTATGCAATTGGCAAAGGATTTGGAGTGAGAAAGGATAATTTGTTAAGAAATCGTAAAGGAGAAATAACTCGACGGACTTTCATGTGTAATTGTGAGGGGCATCCTATCAATTCATCTGATAAAGAAAAGAAATTTCAAAAGTTTGAAGTTAGATGTGGTTGTCCTGCTCGTATTAAATTTAAGGTTGACAATGGTGTCTACGAAGTCATTGAGTATGTTTCCAAGCATAATCATCCATTTATTCCGGAAGGTCAGAAGCATTTGATTCGATGTGGAAGAATGATATCCGATACTTGTAAGGGTGTTATAGTTGATATGATTAAAGCTGGTATTGGGGGGACTTCGACATACAAGTTTTTAGCAAATGAAGCGGGAGGAAACAAAAACTTGGGTTTCAACTTGCGCGATTATCAGAATTTTTTGCAGACCAAAAGATCCAATGACATAAGCGGGGGAGATTGTCAAAATGTTCTAAATCATTTTCATCGCATGCAAATGGAAAACCCGATGTTCTTCTATGCTGTACAAGTAGATCAAGATGGTAGAATGGCAAATATATTTTGGAGAGATAGTTTGTCCAAATATGATTATGATTGTTTTGGTGATGTGCTTGTGTTCGATACCACGTATCGTACCAACAAATATAATTTGATTTGTGCACCTTTTGTTAGAGTTAATCATCATTGGAAAAATATTTTTTTCGGTTGTGCATTGTTGTTAGATGAGACTGCAGAGTCATTTATTTGGTTATTTGAGGTGTTTTTGAAGTCTATGGGAAACAAGGCTCCAAAGACTATATTCACTGATCAAGACCAAGCTATGGCAAAAGCCATTAGAATTGTGTTTCCGAATACACAACACCGATTATGCACTTGGCATATTGGGAAAAATGCCAATCAAAACATTCAAGATCTTTATCGTAAGCCGGGTTTTAAGGATAAATATTTCTTGACGCTTATGTATAGATGCAGATCGGAGGATGAATTTGAATCTACTTGGAGGGAAATGGAAGACGAGTGGGGTACTAAAAATAACAATTGGCTTCAAAGATTGTACAACCTTAGACATAAATGGAGTTTAGCCTTTGGTCGTGATACCTTTACATGTGGTATAACATCAAGTCAAAGGAGTGAGAGTACTAATAATGTCTTCCAACATATGTCGACGAAAACATTGTCTCTTGTAGCATTGGTCAATCACTATGAAGAACAACTGAAGCACATGAGAGAAATTGAAAGTTAAGATGATTATAATTCTCGTGGGAAGCCCAAGTTGCAGGTTCCTAACAATGGGATCTTGGCGCATGCTGCTTCAGTGTATACTCGTACCATCTTTAAGAAGTTTAATGTAGAATTTGTGCAAAGTCTCGGCGAGCATGTTTCAGGTACTACATTCGATGGATCGATTTATTTATATACTCTGAAGTGTTCGGGGATTGAACGTGAAAATGTTGTCAAATTTAATCCCATAGACTTTTCAGTTTTTTGTGATTGCAAATTATTTGAATCGAAAGGATGGTTGTGTCGCCATGCCTTGAAAGTGTTGAATGATAACATATCGGTTACGAGTATTCCATCTTCTTATATTTTGAAAAGATGGACCAAGGGTGCCAAAGAAGGAATTGTGAATGATGAATGTCATCAAATGTCTTCGGGTCCATCTAACTTTAATCGGTTTTCCACGTTAATGCAAGAATCTGTTGAACTGATGAGTTTGGGAGCCGAAGATGTAAATACTATGACCATAGTGAGGAGGAACATGAAAAAAACGAAGGCTGAAATTGCATCATACAAAGCAAGTGTGGTTGTCACTGATGATGCTGTCCCTGATGACGATGATGATATTGAGGATTCTTGCGAGATTTCAGTTTTGGACCCCATTCGAAGAAAAGGAAAGGGAATAAGTTATGGAAGGCTCAAAAGTTCATGTGAGAAAAAAAATAAAAAATCTAAAAAAGGAATACCCTCCACGCGAATAGAAAGTCGAGGTGAGTTATGTATTATTCTACTTAATGTGATTAGTAATTTATTCGCTTATGTTATATAATGCTAATTAACATATTTATTACTTTGTGATGTAGAATTGGCTATCCAAACGACACATGATGAAACTCATTATCCAGACTATTCGAGTAATTCAAATCAATCTCGAAGTGCCTTTTCTCCTAGCAATGTTGGTGGTCCTTCGGTAAATCTAAATTTTCACAATCAGGTATATTGCTATTAGTTCTCAATTTGTATTTACATCTTACCAATTTGTTAATTTTTTTTTAATATAGGTGCAGCAACCACCATGTTTCATGCCTCCAAGGATTATGAATGGGTTTTGCCCATTTCCCAATCAGGTTTATTTAGTAGTTTGATGTATTAATTTATCTATATTGGACCGTGCCTTTCTACAACTATAGATAACATATCATTTGTTTTATGTAGATGCAATATCCATATATTATGCCGTCAGGGAATAGGGATGGATATATGCCATTCACTAATCAGGTGATTATTATGTCATTTTAGATCCTAATGTTATCTCATATTATTTTTAATATTTTAATGATTATTGTTAATGGTTTTTTCTGAATAGATGTTGGAGTACCATAATAGATCTCATGGAACCATTTTGAGTCAGGTATAACTTGCGCTTTCTCTTATGGAACCATAAATTAGCCCTGTTGGGAATGTCTGTCACTTTTAGTGCCTATGTGAAATAATCTTCTTGGTAGGGAGCAATTCTTGATGGTTTATAACATACGATGGCGGGTGCATGGTATGAAGTTTTAGAATAAAAAATTTGCAAGTAATGCCACATCTCATATGATATTATCTCACTAAAACTATAATGTTAGTGTTTTGTGAGACTTTTGTATTTTTTAATGTTTGTCATGTCAATGCAATGCCCGATTTACAAATAGCAAACGAATTTTTTGTGATTTGAAATGGATAATTGTATTGGTCAAGGAAGAAGGTAGAGATCTGAGTTGAATTTAAAATGGGAAATATGCATCCACCTTATTCATGTAAAGTGATGGGAGCACTATGTTATGCTATTACAATGAGAAGAGTAAGATGAGTAGTGACATGATCATATGCAAGTTACATGTTCACAGCTAATTGCTTATGGACGTACTACATATCAGAGCAACCACGATGTCTTAATAGAGCATTTTTATTTTCGTTATTCACTGCCCCTGGCTCTTTTCAGACATATTTATCTTGACATGTTTAGTAAAATGTAAATAAATTGTGTATTCTGTTGTATAGGGGTCATCAAACTCTATTGAGTGTCCTGTGATGAATGAATTCAACAATTCTGAAGAAACACATACCGATTGGCCGAAGTAACTTACAATTCTTGGATGGGATGACCCCACCGTTGTCGCCTCTAGCTCTGAATATTTTTTTGCATCCCTTTTCTGGGAAGGTTTCTATCTTTTCATCCAATGAATCAGGCTGCTGCCTTTGCCTTTGCCACCTCCGACCAAAAGCTCCTCCAGTCTCACTCCCCAATTTAGCTGCTGCCTTGCGCAACGCGAAGGATTACTTTAACATGGCCGATCGCATTGCTCATAACTTGAAGGGTTCACAAGATTCTGGTTTTGCTGATCTTACCTTGTTTCGGTTTTAAGATTCTAGTTTAGCTGCTGCCTTGAGATTGAACTTTGACACTTCTTGAGATGTTGCAGTTTATGTTACATTGGCTTGATAACAGGGTATGCTATTGACATGATAACCATGACCATAACTGTTGGTAGTCAAACCAACTGTTGCTCATAATGCTGAGGAGGATTTAACTGCGGTAAAGAATGAAATTCGGGGTAGTCAAAGCAGAAGGTGGCAAGCAATTGGCATGCTAAGGCATGTTCTGTTCAACTTTCTACCTTGGAGATTAAAAAAACATGCCATTGAGTTCTTGCTTTGCACCACAGAAGGAGATATCTCACAGGAGAGTGAGAGTGAAACTCTAGATTTCTCATCATTTGTTCCTAGCCATTTTGCTGCCTTGCAGCTATTATAGTGAAAGATGTTGATTTTATGCCATTTCATTTTCTATATTCTTCTTATCATTAAAGTGCAAAATCTAGGAGATTGAGAACGTCATCATGATATATTGTATAGCTCATATCGAGTGAAATCGCCTCAAGTATGAATATAGAACACATGATATATTGTAAAACTCAGCTACGTCCGTCAATCTCATGAAGTGAATTCACCCCTTCCCATTCATAGATTATATCTTAGTGCCTGTCGTTCAGATAAAATACGTTGGATGATATCATCTAGGTGTGTATATCAAATATACTGACCAAATGAACCATTAGTTATGTACTCATATAGACCAAAAATTTCAAATCATAACTTGAATATTGCAAATAAAATAAACAACTTGAGCTCTTCCATCGATACTGGGAATCTATTAAAATTAAGATACATAGCTCTATATGCTTCGCAACATAAAGCTCATAAGAGACCCATCCAAGCTTCAAAGCAACTATTGACATGTTTGTTGTCCACAAACGTGTCATGTTCCCATTAAAAGTACATTTCTTTTTCATGTAATGAATGACTGAACCCATGCGTTCGTGTTGATTGTGCACATTCATATGAGAACTGCAATTCTACTTCAGAAAAATTATCTGTTTGAAGCGCATCATACACAAGCAAAATTATCCTTTCGGTTTTGTGAACGGTCTTGAGTGAGAGCGCCCCCACGCATCCAACAGAATACGAATTCCTTTGAAAAAAAGGGTCAGACAAACTCCAATAGACAAAGTAATATGCGAAATATAAGACAAATGGAGTACATTTGCCTCTTCCAGCAGCAAATAGATGAAATATTAAATGATTGGTGACAGTCACTATTTCTTTCTCTTTGCCAAAGTAGTACGGTACCGAGGATGAAACCCTACAGCCTATATACATGGGCCAGCATTATAGGCTGCCACCATCAACACACAACAACAATAAACACAGGCCAAAAGCTGCTGCTGCTCGTGCTTTAATCAGTTAGCACACCACACCAACAGTTGGGCCTCCTAATAATTGATTTGTCACTGGGAACTTGAACGATTCATACCAATAATCCCCTTATAGGACACTGCCCATGCGCTTGAACTAGTTCCTTGTCCATGAAAGTCGTGTTTCTGGTGAAAACCATCCTTCTTTGTAGATTTTCCTGTCACTGCCCTCATCGGCGATGCTGGGAAATCTGGCAAGTGGTTGCAGATTTAACATTACCATACGTGCAATGATTGCAGGACCAGTGAGACGCGTCATCGGTTCGGCTGGAACCAGCTCGAGTGATGGCAGTTCCTTTTCCCCTTCCACCACCTCTACTTGCCTTGCTGCTCCCTCCATTCTTAGAGCTCGCTGCCCTGCTGCAACCACCATGGGAAACAAAATCTGATAGCCCATTCCCCAATGCTCTCACGAGGTTCTCAAAGTAGTTTCTGGTCACACTGTAGCAACAAAAACAAATGTAAGAATGTCAGTAAGAATGTCAAACGCATGTCTCTGTGCACACATGGGCGCTCCTTCTGGAAGTCACAGCAGAGGCTATTAAGAAAAGTGTCTACGTAAACTACATTGCAGCTGAAGTAAAGAGGGCCACCTATTTTTCAATAAAAGGAGAGCGTATTCTTGGTAAGTCCAACAGCCCCACTATGAACTTAAATAAATAAACAAATAATGGTCAAACAGCCTTATAACAACCAACCAATGCCATATGCACTGGAAGATCATATTCTTGGTAAGTCCACCGTCCAGGTTTGCCATTCGAATCAACAATCTTTTTAGCATAAAAATCCAGTCAAAAGTACTAGTGAGAATGCTTTTGGCTTGAATCAACTTTTAAGTTAACATCAAACTGCAGAGTCAATATTATTCCATAAAGAAAACTTTGAAAGCTTGACAATAAAGAGCAGGATTAGAAATAGGAATGCTATGCTCAGGATCAGTCATAAGCTTCACCAGAACTTTTTAACATAATATATGAAGCAAAAAAGAAGTTTCCATAGGAATATTACATGCACTAATTTATCAGGAAGAAGCTGCTCATTGGTGCATATCATGCTCTCTCCAGAAATGATAAAGCACATTTTTTGGCAAAAGGAACATAATCACCAATTCCAATATTAGTATTTTCATGTGCTATTCAGAATCAAAATGGGCAGGCATTCTCCTATGTGACAGAATGCGTAACCCTCCTCCTTTACGAGACACTTTTTTTGAATCATAGCCTAACTATTTCCCATTTCATAGATGGATATCTAGGGACTCAAGTCTATATAAAATTGACTGTACACAATTGTAATTTGTACTAGACATATTTTACTCGACTAATTATCAAAATTGAATCTAACAAGAAGATACCTGGTAAGTCCAGCTAACTTGGTGCGGAAGTCATTAAAGTTACAAGAAGGATTCTCATCACTAAGGAACTGGTGAAGTTCCTTCTCTGCACACTGATGAAGCCTTTCCAATCCAGACTCTGCCTCACCTAGTAAAGAAACCATTTCATGTAAGTAAATACGAAAACAAGAAGGATATGCATGGCCATTGTCTATCCACAATCCTACTCTCCAATACAAACCTTGCGAATACTCAAAAACTTGTTTCTTAGCATGGTCAAGTTCTGGTATATAATAACCATATGCATATGTCCACTTGAGCACTCGCCTACACTCAACTACCTGCAAACATCAAAGGAGCCTAATTTAGTTTCACAGAAGCAGGTCAGGATAAAAAATCAAAAACACTCCATCAGATTTTAACCTATATAACAGCTGTATCTACATTCGAAACTGAAAATCACATAAATCATATTTAAGTTGAATTAAGTGTGACGAATGTTCAGAGGGATTTGGACTAAAATCGACCACAATAAGCAATGACCCGTGGCAAAGTGTGACGATTTCAGACGCAAGTTTTTCTTTATGTAGTCTATTCAAGGGAGTATGGGCAAATACAATATCAACTACTTGAGGCACAAAACAGAGTTAAGTATTTTTGAAAACATCAAAAGAAATCATTGTAATTCCATGTGTTACACACCAAACTTAGAAACCAGATTACGAATATCACTCCGATTTCCCTATTTTTCATCCCATTATATCCTGATAACCAAACAAGGACTTGGGAAAATCTACAGTTTCTACAAGTCCAAAAGTGTATAGTCGATTCCGGTTTTTCCACATCATCCATTTTCTTCCCTTCTTTATTTAATTCTTTTAAAACACAAAACAAAATTTATTTCCTCAATAATCCTTCCTTCAGCCCTTTTTCATCCTCAATTACATAATTGAGAAGTAAATCGAAGGTACTTATCTAGACAAAGCAACATCACAAATGGCAATAAACTTAGGTCATCAAGGAACCGAAGGGTTTTTGATGAGGTTCCCTTAACAACCGAAACCAGCAATAGAACCTTGAGATAATTTGACAACGAGAGAAAGGGTAAGGGAAAGCGAATACTAGACTTGTTAAACCCAGAGAAAGCCAAGGAGAGATTCACTACTTACGGATTGATTGCTCGCCCATCATTCATAATAATGAGTATATCACTCCAATGAGTTTTTCGCCATCTCTCTTCTTCTCTCAGCCTCATCATACTACAAAAAGGTATTTTCACACGACCAAAACCAACAATGTTAGTTTCACAGTGTTCACATAACTTTGCCTGAGAAAAGCCAAAGTATTTCAATTCCTACCGCTCCCTCTTGCTTAGCGGCCTCATAACGATTGCAAGCATAGAAACCACCAGTTCTCTTAAATGAAAATGCTCCATTTAGAAGAAAATAACCTTACCAGCAGAACTCAAATTTACAAGGAGGTGTACAAGTCATATGCATACACCCTTGGTTTTTCTCTATTGGCCGCTTACACTTTGGACAAGGCTTTGAATTGGCTAGAATCCTGCATATCATTTCATATATGTTAGGAAAGCCAAGCAACAACCACATATTTGCACATGACATTTCTGGACACTTTAATCACTATTTTATTTAAGACTTCCTCAAACTTTTGCATCCAAATTAAGAAGATGTGGCAATTATTGGAGGGAGCACAACTGTCCAAATTCATTCTTAATGGCAAACCTGAGGTAGGATTCCGAACATTTCACGTGAAATAAAGAGTCATATTCTTCCGGACATTCTGTAAAACCTCAGCTCTATCCTATCATCCCACTTTAACAAAACATATTGCCACAACAAATCATGAAAGATACAAACAACCGGCACTAGGTTCATCAAACTTTAGCATGTCCCATCACCACATTCTCCACAAGGTCAATTTTATTTCCATAAAAGAGCTTCAATTCCATTCACACAGGTTGTCAACATGGCACCAACAAGTTCACGAATAACAAACGCTCAAAACATATATTTTCAGCATGAATCCCCGGCCTGCTTTCGATAAAGCGGGTATGACTAGAAGGCAGACAAAATAACAGAGATAAGCCCGATAAAACCGTCCAGAAACAGGATAAAAAGACTCCAATAGGAAAGGTGACATCAAAACAATAATGTTAATTTTGACAACACCATATCAGTCATTAAAAGTATTCTAGAAAACCCATCCCAGTCAGATCTGTTGAAGCGCCTCCTACCACTACTAGCTCAATCAAAGGTTCAAAATGTAGCAGAGTGATTGGACTCCATTTCCATCGGTCCCATCCACCATCCTCCACAGAAAAAAAGACCTTTATCCTATAAATTTTCATATTGATAGACGTTTGTCGAGGTCGAAGGATGATGAATGTAGAATTTTAAGATCAAGCACAAATATAGACACTTAAAACAAAGTCTACCCTGGTATCTCCAAGAGATTCCCCCCCCTCCAACAAAACAAAAAAGAAAAAGAAAAATCAACTGGAAAATATGTAGGGAAAATAACACTAGTCGGTTTCCATGCAAGCATTGACTTGTTATATAATCCATACAGATGGTTCTTCCCGCCTGTTGGTAGTTTGCATAAATAAATCAAAAGGAGAATTGCAGTGGCTAAACTTAGTATTTTTCCAAAAATAAGAAAAAAGAAATGACACATTTAGAATTGCTGTATGTTCAAACTTCAAACTGACATGGGTGACATCATTATCCTCTGGAGGCAAATCATCCAATTTAGCAAGAACAAGCATATCCATCTATTAAGAAATTCCAAGGATTCCAAATTTAACTCTGAAAGGACATAATTGTGGAACTCATATGCGGTTGGTCTGATTTTAGAAGGTCCAAAGGTTACAAAGCATGCCCTTTAGGCCATCAAATATCTAGGACTATCTGCCCAAATAGGACTATCTCCAACCTAGTAAGTAAGTCACATAAAACATTCTTGTTTCTTGAAAGAGGAAAGACCACACAATCCATTGTACACCATTGTCATAGAACCCAAATGATGGCAAATTCTACATGCTTAAAGTTATCTGTACCAGTTCATGTTTTCGATTCAGCTTTGTTCTTCATGATCCCCTTTGTGCCACGGTGCCACAATCTCGGACGGTGAGCTTCCTCTCGTACGCTGCAGCAGATCAAATCAAAAAGTATGTCAACACACTACTTGCTACATATTGATACAAGAAATTTCCAAAAAGAAGCTTACATTCCAGCAAAAGTTGAAAGAGCATTGGCGGGAAACATCGTAACCTTCACTTGCCCAAAGACAATATATTCTACGAGCGTATTCACAAACCGGGGCGGGACACCACTTGGTCCGGGCGGTAGGAAAATGAGGTAAAGGAAGTTATATTTCATTTAACAGGCAGCCGAGTAGTGCAAAGTCATTATCACACTTAAAAAAAAAAAAAAAAAAAAAACTTCACACAAAGAAAAAGAATACGGTTGCACATATACCTTTCTATTGTCTTCAATGTACGAGCGAAGAAGATATTGAGAATACTTTTCTTATCTTCTTTAGGCGCTTATAGATTTATCATGTCTTGACCGACCGCAGCACCACAAGATGGATCGGGACATCTCAATGTTAAACATCCGGGACCATCGTTTTTGGATGTGCTTATGTAACCTATCACAATGCTCGCATTCATTAAATGACAGCAAAGACGCAGGAGTAAAAGCATGTAAATTTCTAAGGTGCACAGTTAATCCAAAGAAATACTTCCAAGAGAGTCATATCTATCAGCTGAAGACAAACACACAGAGATGATGATATCATATGACGTGGTCATGTGGTACTAACTGAGACTAGCTTCCCACAACCCATCGCGAATCCTCTTGTTCCATCTGGCATGCGAGGTCCCGGAGGCTGCTTCGCCACAATTGCAGTCTCATTACTGGCGAGACTGTTCAAAGAAGAGCCCCCAAATGATTTCCCCCATTATTCGATGGTATTGGCCTCCCTACGTCCTCTTCCCCGGCCTCGGCCTCGGCTCGCCCTTCCCCGCATTGTCATGGAATCCAAGTTTTGAAACCGATGCTCAACCAATAACGCTCCCATACGTAAGTCTAACCAAAGGTCCAAATTTGCGATTTAATTTGGCATCATTTTAGTTTTAAGATTGAGACAACACTCACCATATTCCCCTGGAAGTGAGCATAAGATTGCTCAAAAGACTCCTCAAGTTGTTGCTCTGGTCGTTGCTTAGATATAGAAGCATCTTCTTCTTCCCAGGGTTCTTCTCCATCATGTTTCTTCTTCCCCGTGCTTGAGAGGGTTTTGCCTAGAAGTGGGAAAAACCAACAAAGATGAATTATCCCAGTTTAGCAGAGTGCATTAAACTCAAACTAATCTTCAATCAATATTTTTTTTAAAATCTCAAATGCATGCACATAACACGGTATGAAGTGAAGATCCCCGGTCTACGTCACCCGACTTTCAGCAAGACCGCGGTAGAAATTACCATGCATAGAATGAGAAGTGAAGTCAAGCATACATTCGAGGCTTTGAACTAGAAAAATTTTTAACTATAAGAAATCTGCCATCCCACCTACACTGACGTAACACTGATTCTACAGAAAAATGTTAATCTTTCAACAGTCACATTCATTCAATTTTTTTTTGCACCACATACTGTGAACATGCAAGTAACATTAATTCAATCGCATCAAAAGCAGGATGAGCAGGCCCTATATTCCTAAGTGGAAAATGTCGGTTCTTATCGGTGACTTTCTATGCATGATTTCATTTGCATGATTTCATTTCTTTTCACATCACGAGACATTGTCAACTTTGTAAGTGCAATTTATTCAGCCAAAAAAGGGGAAGGCAGCTTTTGAATGTGGTCATTTTTACGATTTTCAAAATGATTGCTACCTATTTTTTTACCATAGATTTACATAAATTTGGAAACTAATGCTTTCGTGCAACTAAAGAAGAAAAAGAGGAACAGATACCCCTGTGTCTATGCATTAAACGAACCCTTAGGCCACTTCTCTAGTTCCCCTCATCATTTAGCTCTTCAACCTGCAATAATAGGACATGTACATTTTAATTATGATGAGAACATTATACATCATGATGCATCTTATTGATAGAGGGAGTACTCACTGTTTTCTCAGCTACATTGATGGATTCATATTGCACAAAAGCATGCAACTGCAAAAATATACAATGTCGAGATATTAAGGACCAACTGGATTGACATTTACTTATTGCTTAATCTAAAACTCACGCACTTTGATTCTTTCAATCTGAAACTCCTTAAATTTTCACAGCCCTTAAATGATGGCACATAGACTCACATAAGATTTTTCATTATAGTTTAAAATTTGAAAAATATTTTAAATTTTGGCGGAAAATAAAAAAATACCTTTTGATTTTACTTAAGTCCAAACAAACATGCCCTAAACTTTCATGAGCACACTTGACTATAAAAGAATATTGATTGTGCTTAATCAAAGTTCAACAAGATAGGCTACAGATGATTATCTTTGTTGATATCCGATAGAAATGAACACAGAGACAAGGGCCACCAAGCACTTCATCAATCCATGATTCTAAACTATAGAACAGAAACACAATACAAAATAATGCATGAAGTTAGTATAGAGTCTCACGAAACCAAAATAAAGGGCCTACCACTACAGTGATTAATAGTAAAAAGATCAAAGAAAAATCAAAACAATGATAAGAGGTTTGAATAGTTCATCTCCTCGGAAAGCTGCGAATACCTTCTTAGTATAATGCACGCCATCAGCCTTTCTGACCAGGTGCTGCAGAAGCTCCACCATGGGAAGCTTGAGGCTGATGGCGTGCATTATACTAACAGCATGATCTTCAAGAACTAATGATGACAATACCTTGAAAATGCGCTGCCAAAACTTAAAGGCACACAAGTTCGCCATTAACATCGCCTCCTTTTGATTAATTGGGGGGTCGTTAGTATCAAAAGATACTGCTGTTTCACTTATCTGAATAACACAGCAAGTCAGCAACAAGTAAGATAAACCAGTACCTGATGAAGGGCAGAGCATAGCATCAAAATTATCATTTCGAGAACCCATGGAGTAAATTCTGCAAAACAATGAAGGGCAGAGCATTGAACATCCATCCAAGGTCTAAGCACAATCTTCAAACTCAATGCTAAATCTCCAGAGCGCACCGTGTGACGGTGGAAAAAGATAACGAACTAAAGAAGTAGGTCGAGTTTCACTTTTTATCAGAAGAAAATGTTAACATAAATTCTGCAGATGTAACTTTAAACTTCAACATTAACTTGCACAAGAAACCAATATAACACTAGCTATAGATCGAGATTACAAGCTACACGTAAAAATTGAGCATCAAAAACAAAATCATAAGGGGCACCGGTAGAGTAGATATTAAATCACCTTCGTTATACTTGAGCGCCGTGCTGCCTCTTCGCTTCTCGGATTTTTTTAGTCTTTAAATATTTTTCTGCCCAAGTCGTCCAACCAAAAAATCAACAATTACAAAAGAGGGAGAGAGCTTCGCGGAGGAAAAGAGAGAAAGAGCGAGCAGAGCGACCTTCGCTCACGAGAGGGAGGCCAAAACGCGAGAGCAAGGGGTTCGTCGGCGTCGGGGTTGGCGTAAGGGCGCTCCGCAGAGAAAAGAGGGAGAGAGCGCAGCGGAGGTCGCGAGAGGGAGGCGAAGGGGCGTCGGCGTCGGCGTCGCGGCGCGTAGGCGGAGGCGGAGGCGGAGGCGGAGGCAGAGAAGTCGGCGTTGGAGTTGGGGCCGACGGAGGCAACCGGCGGAGGGGCGTCGGCGTCGCGGTTTTGCTGGAAGAGAGGCGCGACTTCGAGGACGAAAGAGAGAGAGAAAGCGTCGGCGTCGACTTGGAGGACCAGAGGTCACGAGAGGGAGGCGGAGGCTGCGTCGGCGTCGGCGTCGGCGTCGGCGTCGGCGTCGGAGTCGGAGTCGGGGGCGACGGAGGCAACCGGCGGAGGCGGAGGTGGAGGGCCGTCGAAGGAGAGAGAGAGAGCAGAGCGGACTTTATTTTTCCTCTCAACCTTCGCGATTTTATTCTCCCGCAACGGAACGGAGAACGGGGGAGAGAGACAGAGAGGAGAGAGAGCGTCGAACGACGAGAGGTGGGCCGGGGTTTATCGAAGAGAAAGCGGAGAGAGGAGAGAGAACCTCCCGCGCGCGCCGATTTGAAACGAAGAAGTGGACGACGTGGACTGACACGCGGACAGGTGTCGCGCGCTTAATGGTTCAGAGCACGGATTGCGTGGCACTGTTAGGGTACCTAATATTTTCTCGAGATTGACTATCAGGCATTAGGTGGGCAGGGAGAAGATTCGTAGCTGGAGGATGAGATTGTCGGCTGGAGATGAGCGTCTCAATTTTTGGGGGGTTTGCAATGCAAAGACGATTTTGACTCCCAAACGGGCACTGTTTTGGTCATGATACTGAGGACATTTTGGCCCTTTTGATCCCACGCAACTTTCAGCGAACGGGATGAACGCTCAAGACACAGAAAATGGAAGATTTTTACAAAAATTTTTAGAGAATATCCCACTAAAATTTCAAATTTTTAACGAAATCCACAAATCTTGCCATAGGTTTTTATTGGCTTCAAAATACTCACAATTTGTCTGGAACGAACATCCCCAAAATTGATTGTTTTGGCCAAAAATCCGACGTTAACTCGTTAGCATAAACACAACCACCCACATTTTATATATAAAAATTCCATATCCAATATAGGAAACACTACTCAAAAACCTACTTGGATTGAGTATTTTTTTATGAACTCAAATTCGAAACATTTTTTTCAACAAATTATATAGATGTTTATAACGTGAAAGTCTATCTTAAGTGAACAAACTCACATCCATTAGATATGGTAGTAATCTTGTAAGTGGTTCAAATATGGTATAGTATGCATTGATTTTATGAGAAATAGAAATGCATATACAATAACGTAATTACGAAAGATAGTGCAAATGGATTAATGTTAGTGCTTTATACTACTTTTAGGCTATTTTGTTCAATTGATAATGTAAAAAACTACAGGTGTTTTGAAGCAAATAAATTTTGTGGTAAAATTTGTGATTTTTTTGTGAGATTGAAAGATTGTTTCACGTTCAATTGTAATGGCTAAAGATTGTACAAGTTATTATGTGTAATTGAAGGGTGAAAACCACTCAAAGTATTTGCTAACTTGAGTGTGAATGTAATATTTCTAATATTGCATAATTTATAGTGTAATATTGTGTTTGTCCTTGTAGAGTAGGTGCCACTAATGAATCACATCAATTTCATGTTTGATTTTATTTTTCCATTTTGTTTATATTAGTGTTTGCTCTCCTTTCGCAATTTGATTTTTGAATATACTATAGACAAAACATCTGTTGATGATTACCAACCTATAATTACTAATTAGTTAGCCATATCAAGCATGTCCAATAACTAAATAAATAGATCAATTTACTAAATGTAACTATTAATTCACGAAATTCATGTCTACTATAGACTAAGGTGAAAGTGTGTTTAGTTTCACTTCATTAACTTCCCAAAAATAACGCTTATGCTATAAAAGTTTAAGAGCAATGTTAGACTTATTAAAACATTTACTGTCATTTACTAAATGATGACTTGGTCATGCGCAAGGGCGTAATTGGGGACTTTTCACTTGTCAGAAAAGCTTAATATTACTTATTGATTAAAATATTTATTTCCACTATTTCCATTTGTTCTATTGACTTAATATTCATTAATTGCAACGCATCCACTTTAGCTAATCGCCCTGTGCATCTCCTCAAATAGCGCCATTTGGTGGCCCCTCCACCCGCCACTTCACAGCCGAATTGATCCACTCAGCTGGTGTCTACTAAAAAGGGTTAGGAAATGGGTCAAACCATCCCTAATGAACTCTACTATGAGCCCATCAAGTCAAAACTCTTTGAGACATTATAATCGAGCAAAGATAATTAGGATTGTGCCACCAATTCAAAGTTATTCCTACATAGAACAACACTCTATAAAGCAAGCCTTTTATAAGTTCCTTAGCAAAAGATATTTGCTAGTAAACTTGATAAATTATGATAAGAAATAATTTACTTATTTCGCATAAATATAACGTAATCAATTTAAGCATCTACAAAATCCACAAATCAAGTGAAGGGTGAAGACAAATTTCTTCTGACCTGGATTGGAGTAAAACGTAGTCAAGACCAAAAAAACTCATTATTTCTAAAGAAAACAAAAAGCCTGAAGCAAAACAAGATAATAAGGTCGACCCAAAAAAATCACAATGCAATGCCACCAACTAAGGCCAGCTTATAAAGAAGGATAAAGTAGGACATTTACCATCTTGAAAGCAGAGACAGCGCGAATTATGCTGCAAACGGGTTGCAATTTGAGTCGAATGCCATTCATCAGCAAAGCATTTCTCATGAACGATGAAGGAAAACAGAGGAGAAATTTTAGGATTGTATAGTAAGCTCACACTCACAACAATTGATGAATCTATGTTGAAATCTCGAATCTAACCAAATTTATTGGAATCATTTAGAGAAAATAACAATACGAGATGTGCAATCTCTAATAATAACACATAACCATAAAAGCCATCTACCATCGTTAACAAAACGATTACAGAGCAGGACATCCATGGTGCAATCTGTAAAACAAGTGTTTTTTTTTTTTTTTTTTTTATATTTAAAGTCTCCAACTAAGGGGCATGCAATCTCTCTCACTTCCCATTTATCACGATCCACTGTTGCCTTCTCCTGTACAATCAACGATTATATGCTTACACATCACCACAACAACTATGCTGAACCAAATGCTTCAACAAGGCGCAATTCAGGACAATGATGGGAAACACTTCAATAGATACCGTGTGTTATGGAACTCATCTGGCTTCATCAATCTTCATCTGGGAAAAACTTCGCTCATGGACATCTCACAGCTATACATCCCTTCTGTGGCCACACCCTCTTCCTCGATCGTGGCTGTACTAGATGATGGGAGCTCCCTCACATTCGAAAGAGTAAAAACCGGCGAACTGCCAGTTGTGCTGTCACCATATATCTTTCTTTTCAATGGAGTTTGCTGAAGCTGCAAGGCGAATTCCAAGTCCAAGAGCACATCCCGCATGCTAGGCCTCTCTTTGCCCTCTTCTTGCAAGCATTTCTCAGCAACTTCCCCATATTTCCTCAGCGAGTTCGGATTGATCTGACCAGCAAGAACGGGGTCCACTATTTGGTCAATGTTTCCATTCTTGATGCATGTAATGCCCCACTCGGCCAAGTTGGCCTGTTCTCTAGGAAGCAAAGGGTCGATAGAAGGCCTCGCACATAGCACCTCGAGAAGAACAACTCCAAACGAGTACACATCTGATTTTTCCGTCAGCTGTTGGGTCATAAAGTACTCTGGATCAAAATACCCGAAGGTACCCTTGACCGCTGTACTCACATGGGTTTGGCTTTGATCGAGAGGCCTCAACTTGGACAGACCAAAGTCAGCGACCTTTGCAACGTAGTTCTCGTCAAGCAAAATGTTGGTGGACTTAATGTCACGGTGAATAATTCCTCCAGCCACGCCTTTGTGGAGGTAGTTCAAGCCCCGGGCTGCTCCAATGCAGATCTCGAGCCTTTGCTTCCATGGTAAGAATGGGAAATCAGAATTGTACAGGTGATCTCTTAAGCTCCCCTTCTCCATAAACTCGTAAACAAGTATCATCTCCAACCGTTCAGCGCAATACCCAATTAAAGATACAAGGTGGCGATGGCGGATTTTGGACAAAACGGTGATCTCTGTCTGGAACTCGGAGAAGCCCTGTCCAGACCCTGGCTGGCTCCGTTTCACGGCAACTTTAGTGCCATCCCTGAGAGTTCCTCTATAGACATTACCGAATCCGCCACTGCCTATCAAAAGTTTTCCGTTGAAGTTGTTGGTAGCAAAATGGATTTCAGCTAGGGGTATTTTCAGTCCTATGTGAAAATTAGGGACAGCGGAGCCGTGGGTAGTTTGCTCGGTCAGTTTACTGCCTCCTCCGAATGCAGGCAATGGTGTCCAAACCGACATATCAGTTTTCTTTGGCTTTCTATACTTGCAGACGAAGATCGCTGCAAATCCAAAAATGCAGAGAAGCGTGATGCTTCCAGAAACTAGCGCGATTATGAGGCCAACATTGTGATTATCTGTCTCTGAGGGCATATAATTCGAGTCCCACGACCCTATAATCTCCATTATCTCCAGTCCATTGAGATAGGCCTGCTGATAAATTGAGGCATTTAGGAGGCCGATGCTGATTTTCACTAACCCTGAGCTGCCCGGTTTAACCAGAAAATCATAATGAAAGGGAACTGCCTGCACACGAAACCCATTTTTGCCATATGGGTCGACAAGCTCAGTGAAGTTCCGATAAAAATAGAGATTGAAGTGCACCGTGTTGGGAGATGGGCTAATGAAGTCACAAAAATGAACCCGGACCAAGTGCCGGGCGTTCGCACTCGCCTTGAAACTCCAGGTGGTGTTACGGTATAATTTCCCATTGGTAAAATTCACACTCATCACTTTAGCAGTCTGGTAGACGTGTTCTGATGCTAAGCATTTGTCTAGATCATCCTGATAATTAAGAACCCTCCCAAAGTGAGTGCTGTTCTGTGCAGCATTTGGGACATCAATATAATTATCATCAGGATCCCAACTTCTCCACAAACTATCATCGGCTGGAGTTACTTCATCACCTCCGACGTTTATTCGGTAAACTGTGCGCACATTTGGAGCAGAATCTGGAATGAATCCGTCAGGCACAAGGAACACTTCAAGGGCATTGATAAATGCAAAAGATGACCCTTGAGGACTAAAATAGATCACGAACTTAGTCCTATTTATGCTAAGGAAGAATTCCTCCACTACAGGAGAGTTCGTGGTGCTGGGCACTTGGAAAGTGCTGAGAAGTGTGAGCCCGTTTACGGAGACATTGAACACAGCCTCGGAAAGATTGCTTGTGGAAGCGAAAGGGAAAAAGTGAAGTCGCACAATATGAGTACCTTTACCGGTTCTATCAAGAACGTATCGCGACAAAGGGCTTCTGAAGATTCTTGCTGTGTTGTAGATTGCTGAGACGCTGGATGATTGGTTGCTAGATAGTATGGAGGTATTCTGTTTTGTGAAGGAGACGGAGTCAGAACTCGCGTCCCCAACAAAGTTCCTGGTGAAGTAGTTTATGCTGTTGCTTGATCCACAATTGATGAAGTGCTTGGTCTGGGTTGCGTAGGCCGGGGAAAAGTGAGAGGAAGAAGTGGGTATTGAAGAGAGATGAAGAAGAGTGCGGAGCCGGGAACGTGGACTCCATGGATGAGAAGCTTTGTCATGGTGGAACCAGTGGAAAAGCAAGAAACTGCTTCAAGAAATGGCTTTTTAATTTCTTTCTTTCAGATGCTTCGGGAGAGTGAAAGATAGTTTGGTCCGTAAATTATGGTTAAGCAGTTCCAGTTCGTGTTGACTTGAGATTGACTATCAGGCATTGGAAGTGGGGTAGGAAGAAGATTTTCCGCTAGAGATGAATGGCTCATTTGGGGAGGGGATGAGTTTGCTTCTGCCAAGACGATTTTGATTCCCAAATGGGCACTGTTTTGGTCATGATCCTGAGGACAATTTGGACCTTTTGATCTTCTACTAGAGCGCATTTGGAACGCTTACGTTCCCTAAAACAATTTCGATAATAAATGATTTTTTTTTTTTTTTATTCGGTTAAAACAATTTTTAAACATTTTAAGTCATTTGTTAGGAGCTTGTTTGGCAACTTGCCAAATGGTGTTAATTTACATTTTTTGTTAGGGAATAGATTTGGAATAGAAATCCGTTTGGTAAAATTTTTGTTCATAGGAACAAATTTCTTTTTTTTTTTGGAAGTAGATTTGGAACAAAATTGAAAAGTAAAAAAAAAAATTGATTTTTTGTTTTCGGGAACAATTCTAGAATCAAGCACATATTTTCTCTCTTTTCTTTTCTTTTTTCTTGTTCTTCTTCCCTCTTTCTTCTTCTTCAACTGCCGCCGCCACCACCGTTGCCATCCACCGCCATCCGCCGTCCGTCCCCCACCGTCGCTAGTCACCAACTATCGGTCCGGAAAGTTTTGGCGAGCTCATCGGAGGCTCGCCAAGCTAGGGTGAGGCTTGCCGGAGCCTCACCGATGGCCAGGCGAGCCTTGCCAAGGCCTCCCCCGGCCACTAGCGAGGCTCGCCCAACTACCGGCGAGGCTCGGCCGATGAGGCGCGACCTCGTCGAGGGCCAACGACACTCCGATGAGGTCGTTAGCCCTCATCTGCTTAGTCGCCGGTCATCCCAAGGCCGGCAACCGGCCACCTTGAAGAAGAAAAAGGGGAGAAAGAAAAAGAAAAAAAAAAGGAAAATAATAATAAAATTATTTAAAAAATAAAAAAATGATTTGAAGTAGAAATTTTGAAGACGGTACCAAACACAATTCTATTCCGGAATTGAAATTCTAGACGGTTATCAAACGGTTTAAAATGCTTTAGAAATTGTTCCTAAGAACAAAATCAAAAAGAATAATTTCGATTAGAAATTGTTTCGAGAACAAAAACGTTACTAAACACGTCTTAACTATTTAAAATTTCAATTCACATAATAAATTGTATTTGGCACCGTTCTCAAAATTTCTACTTCAAATCATTTTTTTTAATTTTTAAATAATTGTATTTTTTTTTTTCCTTTTTTTTTTCTTTTTTCTTCTATTCTTTTTTTCCTTTCTTTCTCTCCTCCTCCTCCTCCTCCTGCTTCTACTTCTTCTCCTCCTTCTTCTTCTTCTTCTTCTTCTTCTTCTATTTCAAGGCTAGGGTTTTGTGAGGGAATAAAAAAAGTAATAAAAAAGGGGGAATGATGGAGGGAAATGGCCTTTTGAGTTTTGGGGGAGGGGAAGTGACAAGTTGACAGCTTGCTGGCCTTGGGATGTCCGGCAACCAACCAGACGAGGGCCAAGCGAGGCTCGCCAATGGTCGGGGGAGGCCTGGGCGAGGCCCCCCTCGTTGGTGGTTAGGCGAGCCTCCGACAAGCTTGTCGGACCTCACCCAACTAATCACCGGCCGGCGATAGTGGGCGGCAGACGACGGCGACGGCAGTCGAAGAAGAAGAAAGAGAGAAGAAGATCAAGAAAAAAGAAAAGAAAAGAGAGAAAATAGGTTGGTTGATTCTAGAATTGTTTCCAGGAACAAAGAATCAATTTTTTTGTTTAATTTCTCGATTCTATTCTAAATCTACTTCTGGGAGCAAAAAAATAGAAATTTGTTCTAGGGAACAAAAATTTTACCAAATGAATTTTTATTCCAAATTTACTCCCGGGAACAAAAGAATAGAAATTATCATTGTTTGGTAAGTTGCCAAATAGAGCCTAAACTTTCAACGAACAGCACAAGCACACAAGACAGAGAAAATGGAAGATTTTTACATATTTAAGAATATTCAGGCACAAAATTTCAAAACTTTCAAGGAATTCACAAATCTTACCATAAGTTTTGTTAACTTCAAGGTACATATGGTTCATTTGGGACGAACACGTGTAGAATTAATTGTTTCAGCTAAAAAACTCCTAACTCGTTGGCAAAAACACTATCATTATACATACATACATACATACATACATACATACATACATATATATATACACACACACATGTGTGTGTGTGCATATATAAATTCTAGGTCCAAAATAGTTTATTTTTTCAAAAAAATCTATTGGATCAAGTTTTCTTTACAAACTCAAATTTGAAAGATATTTTTCAACAAATGACATGGATATTTATAATGTGAAAGTCTATCTTAAGTGAACAAACTCGTGCCATTAGATATGGTAGTAATCTTATGGATATGATGAGATGTATATCAAAATTTTGATAAGCGATTCAAATATGAGATAGTTTATCTTGATTTTAAGATAAATATGTATATCACGAAAGATAATGCAAATCGAGTAATGTTAGTGCTTTGCACTACTTTTAGGCTATTTTGCTTAGTTGAAAATGTAAGAGCTCCTCTCTCAGCGTTCGGGGTCACACTGCTATCGTTTCATCTCTTCATTTTTTAGTCGCTTTATCTCAAATAACAATTTATTTTATCTTTTTTTATATAAAAGAATAGCAGAGTATTATGATGTAAGAAGTAAATGTAATTGGGATGTACAAGAAGAGACTCAGTGTATTTTTATTAAAAAAAAAATAGAGATATGTTCACTACAAATCATAAAATTTGTCAGAAATGTGTAATTAAATCATAAAACTTGCAAAAAGTGTAATCAAGTCTTAAAACTTATCAAATTTATTCAATTGAATCCTTCCATTAACTATCTAATATGGCTAATGGAAAATACTAGTATGGCTTTTTTCAATATTTTCTCTTTCTTCCGTGGCTAAATCCAAGATTACAAATTAAGCTAAATTTAGTCTAAATATGATTTTCAATACCAATTTTTAAATGAAAATTTAAAAAATAAGCTAAATTTATATAATAAAAAAGAAGAAGTCAAGCAAGCAAGCAAGCAGGGCAACAAGCCCTCACCATCGCCGCCACCCCACCATTGTCAAGAAGGAATGGCGAGGGTGGGGATGAGTTAACGAGGGTCGTTGGACCCTAGCCATCAATGACAGCGAAGGGCCTATAGGCCCTTGCCCAAATCTAGGCAAGGGTTGTGGCCCTCCCCCAACCCTCACCTAGATTGAGTGAGGCTCATCGAGCCCTCACCTAGACTTAAGTGAGGGACACCATTGGTCAGGGTCGGTGCTAGTGGCAACCCTTAGCTAGGTTTAGGATTAGACTCTCTTCCACTATTGTTGGCGAGGGCCACCAACCCTTGGCCAAGACCTGATGACCCTCAATTGTTGTCCTCCATGCTTATCGGCCCCTACCAACCTTACTTCTCCTTTAAAAAAAAAATAATTAGCTTATTTTTAAAATTTAATTTAAATTAAATTTGTATAAATATAATTTAAAAAATTCATGTCAATGTTTTATGTTAGCTAACTTTGATAAAGTCAATGAAAAGATTTAATTGAATCAATTTGATAAATTTTAAGATTTGATTGTATTTTTTGTAAGTTTTAAAACTCAATTACATTTTTGTGATAAATTTTAGGACCTTTAATGCATATATCCGAAAAAGATATAAATAGTATGGAATATCATATAATCTTCATATATACATTAGCTTCTCTAAATAGTAAATATTATATAGTACATCTGTATTGACATATTTTATGATATTTGGGTTTGTTGAGTTGGTCAAATGAATTGGCTAATAAAAGAAAAGAAAAAAAAAAGAAAAGGAAGACTACTTTATTTAAAGCAAAGGGACATTGACTGATTGAGAGACAAGAAAAGAAGAAAAATAAGAAAAATAAGACTACTTTATTTAAAGCAAAGGGACATTGACTGATTGAGAGACAATGGAAGAAGAAAAAGGCAGTGACCGCAAAATAGGGGAAAGGAAGAGGAGGAAAAGCAGGTTGTGCGTGCAGGCAACGGGAATTTCATCAAGCTAGATTTACTTCGGCTCACAATGCACGGTAAGAATTAGTCAATAAAAAAGATTATTGACTTTTGACAGAGATCAATGGACTTGACCATTGTATTAATTGTGATGATGAATTAAATCAGTATTTATAATTCGTATAAAGTTTTGTCTAAATAAAACATATCATATTTGATTTAACACGTTTAAAATTTTGGGTTTGGATCATTTTTTTTTATGTATAGTGGATGCTAGATTTGCTCAAAAACAATGTATTACTTATTGGATCGTGTCCGAGACACCGAGGAGCGAGATCCCAGGGTTTGCCTCCTCTTGGAATAATCTTTCTACTAGATATTCTCCATTGTGGGTGTCGTTGATGCTCCTCTGCCATGGGTCTAGGGTTTTTGGCGGTCTAGGCAATGAGCGGATGGTTCAATAGGCAGAGTCAAGCACCTGCAGCGACATCAGCCTTGAGAATGGAGTTGTTGTCGCAGGGCTTTCGATGTCATCTTGGGCACCTCTGCGCCATATGTCGAAGCTTGAGTTTAAAGGCCCCTCAGTGTTCGTGCCACCGCACCCTGATGGCGGGGCGCTGTTCGGGGAACTTGTGTGGGTGGAAAGATCAGGCAAGTAGTTCTCTTCTTTCATTTGGACATCAACTTAGAGCTGACATAGAACAACTACATTTGAATTTCACGCAAATATTTGTATTTATATTAAATTAATTGAATGGAATAAAACTATATTCTGAAATAGCAATTTTCCCTTGTAAATGCATAAAAACAACGGAAACTTGAGAAAATTTTAGCCAAGAGCTCGAAGTGAATGCATTTTCTTGAAAGATAGCTGAGAATGGACATTGTCTCAAATTTTGTACCAATGTGAAAAGTTTAGAACTAAATTAATTTCATTCAAAGGTTTATGATTGAATTGGTATAAATACAATAAGTTTAGAATTTTTTTGGTACTTTTCTCTTAAAATATTTCATGTTAATCCTTCTATCAAGTTTTCTTTATCTACTGATCAATTTTGGGTTATATAAATCAATAAATCATTGATACCGATCTTGATGTATGCAAGTGATGTTATGATTTGCTTAAAACTATTATGCGGCATTAAAGTCAATATGAAAACTTAAAATACCAATTGAGGGAGAGGGAGAGAATCATAAAGAAGACATTGCAGCTCCCGCAACAAAGTTAGTGACGACGAAGATTTGTTGATGATGAGAGTGAAATTGGTTGATGACAATTGTTTTCAACATGGCCGCATGGTTGCTCAGACTTGAAGCTCGTGACCATGGCCACTCAAGCTTAAGATATGAGATTAAGTTTAGCATGGTCGATCAAGCTTTTGGTCTAACGAATGGGAGAGCACTCGAGCAGCCACAGCCGCGAGATCTAATGCCCGCACGTCTCGAGCTCGTGGCCATCATCAATGGGGTTGAGCTTTTGAGTTGCGGCCAGGGTCCGAAAGCTGGATGTGAACAATATTTAGGAACCGCTAATAAGGGCAAAAAGAAAGTTCAATAAAAAATATTAAATGACCTTAACGCCACAACAGTGAAATTCGTCATTGGACCGATCATGGGACAACTGCTGATCCTTTCTACACGTTGAGGAATGCTTTTAAATAAAAATAAAAATAAAAATAGAGAGATATTTTAAATTTCAGATAGAAGTAGAAGACCACCATTATTATCGTATATTTTCGGTACACGAGCTATTATTTTTCATAATCAACCTCGATTTCTGTGGGACCGTCTCCTCCGTCTGCTATTCTCTCCCAAGAGCGAAAGGACATTCGTCTCTTGTCCGGTCTCCCAAATTTCAATGTCCTCCACTCTGTCTCGTCTGCTCGGGCCACTCGCTGAAAGTTGAGTGGGATGAGAAGGGCCAAATTGTCCTCTGCATCATGACTAGAACAGTGCCCGTTCGAGAGTCAAATACCTTTTTGCAGAACCAAATTCATCCACTCCCCACATGAACCATTCATCTCCACCTGAGAATTATCTTCCTGCCCACCTTCCATCGCCTGATAGTCAATCTCAAGTCAACACAACTGAAACTACTTGATCACAATTCACGGACGAATCTCTCTCTCTCTCTCTCCCTCTCTCCCGAAGCAGAGTTTCATGCTCTTCCTCTGGTTCGATGGCAAAGCTTCACATCCATGGAGTCCATGCCCCTGGCTTCATTCTCTTCTTCGTCTCTCTTCAGTACCCACTTCTCCTTCTCACTCTTTCCTCAGCCTACACAACTCAGACCAGTTACTTCATCAATTGTGGATCGAGCAAAAGCCAGAACTATTTCAAAAGGGACTTTGTTGGTGACACGGGTTCTGACTCCATCTCCTTCACAAAACAGAGTGCCTCCACCCAATCCACCAACCAATCCTCGAACGTCTCAGCTATCTACGACTCGGCAAGAATCTTCAGAAGCCCTTCGTCGCAATACGTTCTCGATGAAATCGATAAAGGTACTCACATCGTGCGACTCCACTTTTTCCCTTTCTCTTCCAGAAGCAATCTCTCCGAGGCCGTGTTCGATGTCTCTGTAGATGGGCTCACGCTTCTCAGCAATTTCCAAGTGCCCAGTAGTAACGACTCTCTTGTGGTGGAGGAGTTCTTGCTTAGCATAAATACTACTAAGTTCGTACTCTATTTTCGTCCTCGAGAGTCATCTTTTGCATTTATCAATGCCCTCGAAGTGTTCCTTGTGCCTGATAGATTCATTCCTGGTTCTGCTCCGAGTGTGGGCACTTTGGCGATTAATAGCAGCGACTATAGCAGATTTTCCTCCCAGGTTTTGCGCACGGTTTACCGAATTAATGTCGGAGGCGATGAAGTAGCTCTGGGTGATGATCTTTTGTGGAGAAGTTGGGTTCCCGATGGTAATTACATTCATGTCCCAAACGCTGCACAAAATAGCTCTAGCTATGAGAGTGTTCTTAATTACCAGGATGATCTAGACAAATACTTAGCATCGGAACGCGTTTACCGGACTGCTAAGGAGATGAACGAATCTGCTTGGGGATTATACCCCAACACCACCTGGAATTTCAAGGTGAGTGCAAACGCCTCGCACTTGGTCCGGGCTCATTTCTGTGACATCATTAGCCTGTCTCTCAACATGGTGTACTTCAATCTTTATATTAATGGGAATTTCACTGAGTACATCGACCCATACGGTGTAAATGGGTTTCGTCAGTCCTATGTTCCTTTTCATTCTGATTTTGTGGTTCAGCCGGGCAGCTCAGGGCTAGTGAGCATCAGCATAGGCCTCCTTAATGCCTCAGACACAGCACCTCAGCAAGCCTATCTCAATGGCCTAGAGATAATGGAGATAATAGGGTCGTGGGACTCGGATGTTGCGCATTCAGAGGTTGATAACCAGAATAAGCACGTTGGCCTCATAATTGGGCTAATTTCTGGAAGCATCGTGCTCATATGTGTTTCTGCTGCGATCTTCATATGCAAGTATAGAAAGCCGAAGAGAACTCAAACTTGGGCTTGGTCGCCATTGCCTGCAATCGGAGGAGGCAGTTCGCACAGTGAACTGACTGAGCAAAGTACTCACGGCTCTGCTGTCCCTAATCTTCATCTAGGACTGAAAGTACCCCTTGCTGAAATCCATTTCGCCACCAACAACTTCGATGGCAAACTTTTGATTGGCAAGGGTGGATTCGGCAATGTCTATAGAGGAACTCTCAGGGACGGCACCAAAGTTGCTGTGAAACGGAGCGAGCCAGGGTCAGGACAAGGGTTCTCTGAGTTCCAAACAGAGATCACCGTTTTGTCCAAAATCCGCCATCGCCACCTTGTATCCTTAATTGGGTATTGTGCTGAACGGTCCGAGATGATACTTGTTTACGAGTTTATGGAGAAGGGAAGCTTAAAAGATCACCTGTACAATTCCGATTTCCCATGCTTACCTTGGAAGCAAAGGCTCCAGATCTGCATCGGAGCTGCCCGGGGCTTGAATTACCTCCACAAAGGCGCAGCTGGAGGAATTATTCACCGGGACATCAAGTCCACCAACATTTTGCTTGATGAGAATTATGTTGCGAAGGTCGCTGACTTTGGTCTGTCCAGGTCGGGCCCTCTGGATCAAAGCCAAACCCATGTGAGTACGGGGGTCAAGGGCACCTTTGGGTACCTTGATCCAGAGTACTTCAAGACCCAGCAGCTGACAGAAAAATCAGATGTGTACTCGTTTGGAGTGGTTCTTCTCGAGGTGCTATGTGCGAGGCCTGCTATAGACCCTTCGCTTCCCAGAGACCAGGCGAACTTGGCTGAATGGGGCATCGCATGCATCCATAACGGAATCATTGAGCAAATAGTCGACCCTCTTATTGCTGGTCAGATCAATTCGAACTCGCTGAGAAAATATGGGGAGGTTGCTGAGAAATGCTTGCAAGAAGAGGACGAAGAGAGGCCTAGCATGGGCGATGTACTCTGGGACTTGGAATACGCCTTGCAGCTTCAGCAAACTGCGGTGAAAAGAGAGATGTACAACGACAGTGTGACCGATGGTTCATCGTTATTGATTCTTTCAGACGTGAGGAAGCTCCCATCATTCAGCACAGACTTGGTTGAGGAAGAGGGCGTGGGCAAAGAATGGGCGGATAGTTCAGAGACGTCCATGAGTGGAGTTTTCTCCCAGATGAAGATTGATGAAGCCAGATGAGTTTCATTGTACAGTATATTTATTCAACGTGTTTCTGAGTAGTTTTCAGATTTGAATTCTATTTATCTGAGAAAGAAGTGTGCATGTACCAATCGTTTTAAAGTCCTTGTTGAAGCATCTGATATAATGATAGTTGTTGCTATCTTAACGTGCAAGCATATAATTGTTTATTGTACGATAGAGGGCAAATATATCCAAATGTGAGATATTGCACGCCCCTTAGTTGCAGACCTTGAATAAACACTCGTTTCACAGATTGTACCATGGATGTCCTGCTCTGTAATTGTTTTTGGTAATGATGCTAGATGGCTTTTATAGCTATGAGACGCCCTATTGTTATTTCTTTTGAAGGATTTCAATAGATTTGATTAGACCGAGGTTTCAGATTCATTGATATTTCAGAGCATGCGCTTCCTATATAATTCTTGAAAACTACTTCTCTGCTGTTCTCCATCGTTCACCAAAAATGCTTTCCTGCTGAATGGCTTTCGATTCAAATTTCAACCCGTTTGCAATATGATTTGTGCTGTCTCTGCTTTCAAGGTGGAAAAAGCGCCACTTCATCATTCTTTATCACCCGGGCTTAGGTTGGTGGCATTAGCATTGTGATTTTTTATGGCCGGGTCGACAATTTTTATTTTTTTTTATCTGATCGTCCTTCGGCTTTTCCGTTTTCTTTCGGAAATAATGAGCTTTGATGTCTTGGCTGCGTTTTACTCCCATTCAGGTTAGGGGAAAATTTTCCTCCTCCCATCACTTGATTTGTGCATTTTGTAGATGCGTAAATTAATCACGTCATCTTTATGCAAATTAAGTAAATTATATCTTATTATACTTTATGAAATTTGCTAGCAAATGTCTTTTCTAAAGGGACTTACACCAAGCTTGCTTCATTGAATATTGCTCTATGGAGGAATAACTTAGGATTGGTGCTAGGATAATACTAAGTTATTTTTGCCCTACTAAGATATTTTAAAGAGATTTTTCTTTTTGGACGAATATTCTAAAGAGGTTTGATTTAAAGGGATTAGAGCGGAACTTGTTAGGGATGACTTGGCCCATTCTTTAAACTTTTTAGTACATCTAGGGTCAATTCGTATCCTCCTCACATATGGCAATTCGTCATTGGTTTGTGCTCTCATGACAAGTGGCAATTTATCCACCTCTGTTTATAACACATGGATTGCCACATGGCATCATCCTGCTCAACCCTCTCATTATAAACAGTCCATTCATCTATTTATTTAGAAACTTTTGGCGGTAGGATCTGGAAACTTTTGGAACTAGAAATGCAGCTCTTCGATCGACTTCAACATCTTCAGACTTTGGAACTTCACCAAATAATCATTGAATAGCACTCCATGATAAGCGCCATAGTAGAAATTTTACAATTTCTCCTTGGCATTTGAGTCTACTGGAATTGACCATTCCTCTTCATGCCCTCTTTATCTCATCCTACTCTGGTGTAATTTCTACCTCACACTAATCCTTTTGTATTGCCAAGGGATCTCACGAGTAAACCACCTCAACAATTTTTGTTCTGGGTAAGTCTTATGCCAAGTGACTCTTAACAACCCAATTAAATACACCAAATTCAAAACCAAATTTTTGTATGTCTCATTTTCCCCGCTCTCCCTTTCTCTCTCACATAGGCCGTACCTAACTCCAACCATAGCATGCCTCCGCAAGCCTTGCCAAGATGCCACCACCATAACCTTGAAGTCGATTTCGGCCTTTCCATATCCTTGACGTAACCAACAAATATGTGCCCACTATTACCAAGCCCTATTTCTCTCATTCCTCCATTTCACCTAGTCGTCTCTCTATCGTGGAGCAAACCCAAATTGGTTAGGTGTGTGATCCCCGATGGTGGGTGACCCTCCATGGTCAACGAGCTTCATTTACGACATCTCATGGAGGGATGGGTCTTAGTCGGAGTTTTGGGTTGTCATCATGATGGTCAATGATTTGACAGTGGAATTTGGATTGTCATCTTGATGACCAACGATTTGCTAGCAATGGACTATGACATTAATGTCAACAAACGAGGAGAATTAACAAAAAAGTCTTAAACCTATTATAATTGTGTCAATTCAGTCATTAATTTTTTTTTTACCAATTTAATTCTAAACATTTTGCAATTGTATTAATTCAGTTTACCTGATCAATTTAGCCAGCCGGCACTAATTTGACGCCGACCGGCAATGACGTGGAAATTTTTTAATAATATTTTATTATTTTAAATACTTTTATCAATTTTTATTTTTATTTTTATTTTCCTTTCTTTTTATTTTTCCTTTTTCCTTTTTTTTTTTTCCTTCTTCTTTACTTCTTTTCCCCATAGTGGCCGACAAGCCTCCCACAAGAGGCACTGGCCATTGGGTGAGGGTTGTGAAGCTCTCATTAGCTACCAGCAACATGGCCCTCCCTCGGCCTTGCCTAGGTGAGGGCCATGACCCTCGCCGGAGGAAAAGAAGCAAAGAAGGAAGAAAAAGAAAAGGAAAAAGGAAAATAATAATAAATTCGAAAAATAATAAAATATTATTAAAAATTGTAGCCTCATTAGTCGAGATGCCTTGTAAATCAAGATAGTTCTAGCTAGTGACAAGTATCACCAATGTGTGTGTTGGTGAGCTTTATGATGGGTATGAACCTATCGATATATATTAGTAAGCTGCATAACGAGTAATGAATATACATTCCCTGTGTATAGTGATGAGCCACGAGCCGATATCGATGCATCATGAAATAACATGTTATCTACTTGCTTATGAGTGAATGAACTTACATGATAGTTACTAGTTTTTATTGGCATTTCATGATTCAAAAAGAAAGAGAACTTACTCATGCATGGTTATTTATTTTATTTTTTTTTGGTAAAGGATGCATGGTTATTTTGTATTGCCTTATTTTGTATTGCCTTAAACTCACATTATTTGATTGGTGCCGGATTATGCATTAAGATGATCTCCTACCTTAGACCCAGGAATTTTATACCGGTTTTTAGCTCACCCCTCATTTCTCAGTGTGTAGGATGGCCCCTTTGAACATGATGGTGGGTGCAATGTGGTGATGCCTAAGACCATCAACCTCAAGTTAGATGGTGACCCGCTTGTGGAATAGTATGAGAGTAGTGATATTAGTTAACCGACCATTTTCCCAGGACTATATATTTTGTTGTGATGATAACTACTGATGTTTGTATGAAGAAAAAGCATATGCATATGTATTAAACTAGTGCGACTTTCTTTTATGGAATGTTATTATGTATTTTGTAGTACTTCTGCATGCTATTAATCAAAGAGAAAAATCTATACATATAGTGCGTGACGTACCTAGGCCATCACAAGGAGTGCATGGATGCCAATAATATTTACAAGATTACGTCATTTGTGGTTGTCACAACCCGACCTTGATGCCCCTAGTTTTAGGGATGTGATCTAAAGATAGAATTTAGAGGTACTAGACTATGAGAACTCCCTCACCATATACTACTCCAAGAGATGTCATCATCTCATTTTTTGGGACCAACCACATGAGTTTGCTTACAGTCTTAAGCTCTCATAAGCTCACATCTCGCATGACAACGGAATTTATTTAAAGTTGTTTTAAACAACCTAAAATTTGGATTCTAGGAGTTGCCACTAGCATCTTTTTTGGGGGTCGACTAGAATACCCAATCAAGGGTTAGGAGTAGTCCTTCGATTGCTACGCAACCAAAGATCAAAGGCTTGAGGATTTGTGTTACGTTAACATTTCTATTAACACCCTTTTGATACCCGATAGGTGTGCTTTATTACTTAACATGTCCTTACATTTCTTTTTACATTTTCGTGCATCCAAAACAAAGGTGTGACCATGCATGGTTGGTTCATTCCATTCTATTCTAATCTAACCAGAATAATAAAGGAGACAATCAATTAATTGAAGAGACATTATGGAAAGTAAACACCCAAGACAGTTTTAAAGATGATATAAGGAAACAAGTCTAAAAAGGACAATAAAAGAAAAACCCACGACTCGTTGAACCTTTATACAACACAAAAGGAGCCCAAGATATTTGTTCGAAAATGTATATTGCAATTCGAAAAGGTCAAATTGGGCATCGATCATTCGCCATCTTCAAATCTTTGGGACCGCCACCTCCAAAGGATGCCTTTCAAACTTATTCTAATCCTAGGCCAATACTAAACTAGAGCATAGAATTACAAGACATGCGTCACACAAGCAATGACAAATGCATAGATCAAACAAACGAAAGCAATACAAAGAATCAAACAAATGCACTCCACTTGTCAAGCATGGCATTAGGGTTGGCCTTTGAAATTCATGCAATGCCCTCATTAAGACACCTACCCCATTCATTTTAAGTGACTCATAGTCATTAGCCATTGCTTGCGTTCACAAGAAGTGACCAATGCTATGAAATCCCTAAGTCGGGTTCTAAGTGACATCTCAAAGTAATCCACATGATCATGCATCATCGCACCTAGGCCATTCATCTAGAAATCACACGCAAAGTATATAAGGCGGCATGCACTTAGGCCATAAAACCTTAGTTCTCAATCAATCAACCAATTTAGTAATAATGGATCAATTATTCAATCATGCCCACCAATGAACATAATCGCACAATGCATAACCATGATGAGCAAAGGCAGTCAAAATCCGATTCATGTGATACCAAAAAAATGATTCATATTCAATTTGCAAGCAAGGCCTTAAGTTAGATGAAATTGCAAAGGGAGACCTCAACTTCACATATTTACAAACAAGTCCTAATGAAAGGAAATTTGCAAATTTCAATTGTTTAGAAAACATGTATATCAATTTTATAAGAATTTGAACATGTTAGATGTTTTCTGGAAATAAATCCAAAGTCTGAGTGCAAATAATGTCGGTACACTAATCGGACTTCATGAACCATCTAAAAAACATCAAATCTTAACAAAATGGCTTTAATTTTTTTTTTTGAAAGATATGACAGTTTTATAGAATTTGAATGAGTTTGATGTTATTAGGAAATATATCTAGAACCCGAGTGTAGATAATGTCAACACATTTATCGAACTCCTTGAACCATCAAATGATCATTCAATCCGATAAAATTGACATCAAAACAATATTTGAGAAATGCCAAACAACTTTGTTGAAGAAATTTTTGCAATATGGGCATCACATGAACTTATAAAGATCTCAATTTAAACAAAAAGTTAGTTCAGGAAATCAAAATTCCATAATGCACTATTACTTTGAGAGGGTTGGTAAAAATACCAAAACATGTTTTTATTTTCTGAACATTAATGACAATTAAGTTCAGTAAGTGACAAACAATTCTCAAGGGGACATCGAAGTCTAATTCAGCATGCTTGATTTTCTAAAAATCACACATGTATGTCAATCAGCCAAATCAACAATCTTAGAAACAAGGTAACCAACTCTATTTAACAGAAGCAGGATCAATGGTCATCTCGACCTAGGATTTTCATGGAAAGTAAACCAACGTGTGAGAGCAACCTTTATGTGGGAAGCATCTCAATTCCTAACACACGAATTTCTAAAAATCTAAGAACACAAACAGGTCAGTCAGGAATAGAACAGAGCAATATGAGTGAGAATGTTCAATAGCCAATCGACCCTATCAATTGGTATTAAAAAAATTTCAAAATTTTATATGTTATAAACATGAATGTCATGGACAAATTTTATCGGGACTCAATCCCAAAACAGCACCCAAAAAATCACACAAAATTGGCAAATAGTCAGACCCATAGAAGCACAGCAAGCATTTCAATTCAATGCAAGTTCAAGATTGTAACTCGAATTGGGAAAAATGGTAAACACAGCAAATGATCTTAAAATCATGCAAACCAGACATGAAAAGAAAGCTTAAGATGTCTCCTACAAACTTCTAGAAGGTGACAAGTTCAATTAATGTCGTTTTTCAGCTCAAACGAAGATATATAGCAAACAGGACAAATCTAAAACAGAGTTTACATATTTATGCATGAATAACATGATTTTAATATAGCTAAACGGTTTGCAAATCCTATGAAATTATTATATTATTTAAAACTAAATGTCAAGATCAAACTTCATGAAGACACTCAGTCCAAAATCATAGTACAAAAAATGTACAAAAATGACAAACCGAGCAGGTCAGTCAGCCTCAAAAACATATGCGGCAAATAGCATATTGCAGATTTTATCACTAATTTTGAATAGGTTTTGACATAGCAAATGACGTCAAACTCATGCATGGAATATATCGTTGAAAAGGTCGTGAAGTCATGCAAGAATCTCATGCAGAAGTCGAAGCCTAAAAACGACATCATCTAGCTTAAATGAAGACGCTTATCAGGTCGGTTTAATAAATATACGATTTTCACAGAACCAGCAATCAAGATCAATCAAGCCACCGAATTATCATCAATCACCACAACCTCTCACAGCAACTTTTATGGCATCTAAACTTTAGATTTAAGCATGACCAATCATCCTAGGTTCGAATGCCAGCCCCGATTGCGTAAGGCAATCTCGCTTCATGGAGCTTAAGTTCGAGAATATATTATGCCTTGAGTATTTCGCGAAATGAGCTCTAACGAGCTAGGATCGAACTTGGTCAGGACTTAGGACACGTCGAGAGGGATCTATGTAGGGGAGATAAGGACCATCGGAATGGCTCAGGAATGATCCGATGAGCACCGAGTGGTAGCTAGAGCTAGGATTGGTGCCGGACGAACACCTAGGACCGCCGGAAGGAGATCGCTAGAATGGAGGGGTTTTGATGGCTGTTAGGCTAAACTCCAATCACCGGAATGTTGAGAACTCACCAAAGGATGTCGAAGGACAGGTCAGGATAGTTAGAAAAGTGGCAGACCACCTGGAACAGCTGCGGAACCGCCGAACAAAATTACCGGCACCAGAGCCAGTCTTCGAGCAGATCGGAAAAGAGGAGCTAGACAGAAGGCTCCAATGCGATTTGAGGCGGCGGACGGTGACGGTGAGACTCACGAGAAGGTGGTGGTGATCAGAGGTGCAGGCGCATCGCCGATAGGGGCTCTGGCAAGCGGTGATCAGCACAGCAAAGAGGGAGGCCAAGAGAGGGCGATTGGGGGAGGGAGAGAGAGAGAATCTGAAAATGAAAGAGTCCCTCAATTTTGGAGGGAAAATGGGCTTTATACCTCCTTGTAAGATCATATCCTAGCTCTTCGATCGATTTAGGATTAGGATCTTATCTTCCTAGTTTAACCAACTTACTTAGCCATTAAGCTTGCTTACGATTGGTCAATAATATGCACATGTCAATTTGAATATCTAAGACGAACTCTCAATGGATAGTCATGATTAATTTTAGGATTAAAGGCTAATCGGGGACATTTTTGTAATTTCAAAAATCCGAGGGTAATTTTGTAATTTCACTACGGGCAAACTTGTAATTTCATGCAATGGGGTGAGGGAAGATCGACTAGACCTTGGGCTTGCTGGTGATGGTGGCTGGCCACCGAAGGTTCACCGGAAAATGGCTAGTTTGGCCATTTTCCGACGAAGGCCAATCAAGTCGATCGGTCCAAACCGACTTCGATTGGTTCAATCGGTTCTTGGTCTTTTCTTGTGCAACTTAGTCGAGGGACTTAATTGCAAAGAATCCTTGTTCAATTAGGAGAATAAATGAGCTAGTTTGAAAAGAAATTATCTAATTTCGATGAAATTAAACCAATTAAATCTTATAAAAGCATCTCAATTAGTTCCAATTGGTTTAATCACCTTTATAACGTTGAAAATCATGAATATACTCAATGGGTGTACGGAATTAGAATTTCTATTCCAATTTGTGCAATTTGTGCAATTTTCTATCTCAAAACGCAAATTGATTGAAATCGAATCCAATTAATATAACGAGATATCAATTAGTTCAATTACACACATTCATGATGGCTTGTTGCATCCAAATTGACACTAAAATGAAGGTACGACCTTTATGCCAAAATTAAATTGAAGGCCAATGTTGAAATTAAACCTCAATCTATCAAATTAAACTTTATTTTTAAAATGGATCACTTGAATTGCACTAATTGAAGCTTATTAGCTTGGATTTCTTAAGTTCGACTAAGCTAAATCCATCAACTTAGAGATTTCCCAAGTGGCTTTGCCAAAATTGATCATGCATTTAAAATTCAATTTATGAAAATGAGTTGAATGGAAATGTCGGCACACAATCCGAGAAGAATCGATTCAAACCCTCGATTAAGGCTAAAAATGGCAAATTTTATCCCAACATGCTCAATCACTTAAATGATCACGAGAGTGATTTCAGAATAGCCTCTAGATTAAATATCGTAAATGAAACTAAGCCAAAATATGAATAAAATGAAATTACTTTTATCTTTTGTTGATTTGGATCTAAAATAAATAAAAAAAATTAGAAAAATGAGGTTATTAATTGATTTTCATAGAATTTTCAATGTCAAAGTTAAATCAAAGCTAAAATAAGATGAATTGTGAGTTTTTGTATTTTTAATTTTTTTTTGTTAAAGAGTTGATGTTGATTTTATAATCAAAACTTTTACTTTTTTTTCAAAATTTTTGTTGCCAAAGTGATGTTAAGACTAATTGGGATCTTTTTGTGCAAAAAAGCCAAATTTTAACTCGAAATTAACTTTTGATCAAAGGGTTGACTAAAACGTCAATTCAAAAGTTAACTCTTTGACTTTTTGGGTTTTTCATTATAAATGAGTAAGAAATTATTTACAAATGGCTGGTCAAAGAAAATAAAACTAAAAATGACACTTTTGACTCGAGAAATGGACTCTGTTACGATCAAAAACCCTAATCTCACGTTTTAAACTTTGATGACGCATTGGTTAAAAGTTAAGTGTTAACAATGGTCCTTTTGCTTTTGACCAAAATTAATAACTATAACTCTACTTTTTTATTCTTATTCAAAATTGTTCTTGTACTTCTTAATTTGTTCCACGCTAGTTCTCCTCAAATATCTTCTTTTGCGGTCAGCCTCTGTTGATGGGGGTCGCTAGATTTCTAATAAGAATTAATTGAGAGAGAGACCATGAAGAAGACATATTGCAAAAGATTTGTTGATGAAAGGAGTGAGGTTAATCCACGACAAGTGTTTTCACCGAGGTAGCCATGGTCACTCCTACTCGAAGCCCGCGGCTTGTGGTCGCTCAAGCTTGAGACCTGGGCTCACCGTTGCCATGGCTAGTCAACCTTTGGTCTCACGGCCACGCAAGAACTCAAGTGGCCGGTTGCCATGACCGCTATCTAAAGCCGGCTGATCTCAAACTCATGGCCGTAACCACTGCTCAAGCTTTTGAGCTGTGGTCATGGCCGCTATGGATCGTCATGGGAGAATCCTTACAAATTACATTTTTACGAGATGCTATTGTTGGAGCTAGCAAGTAGCATCTAAAAGGAGGTGAATAGGTGATTCTATCAGATCTATCCAATTTATCTAATGGAGAGTCTCTAGAAGATCATCTTTTAGTCCGTTCGTTGGATAGATATATATCAAGAAAATTGATTAGCCATTTAGTGACAAAATATGAATCTTCATTGATTCTGGCCACACATACAATCAAAGTTTTGGTTTTCAAAAATAGATGTCTCCGTTTAAAGAAAGAACTTGTCTTCTAGATTGATTGCCAATTAATTAAAGTGTTTTGCATTACAACATTGGTTTGCAAAACAATCTTTATGATGAAGAGTCAATCAAGTTTTTTTAAGTGTGAAATATGAGCTAGATCACTAGTCATAATATACGTTCGGAACATGTGTATGAAATAGAACACTAGTTGAACTTCAATATAAAGTCTGAATCTGTTTCCCTTGAAGTAAATTACACAATCTAATGATATTCGGCTTATAATCTTTGAGTTTGAATACGTTTTATGATATTCACACAAAATCTTGATAATATCCACTAACTAACTTATTAAATTCAGAATAACTTAGAATTGAGTCTAAACAGGATCAAGATTGTTATAGACTTCTCTTTCAAGAGTGTTTCCCTAAATCAAGAATACTTCAAGACATTTATATGGATAGTTTTGTCAACTTGAAAATTCATTAGGAAGTTTTCTCAATAGTTATTTGTAGTCTTTTATTGGATTTGAATAACAAAAATCAACGTTAGAAAATTTTCAACAATGTTGGCATCAAGTGAGCAAAATCCATTGCCAAGTCGACCAAGGACAATGATGACACTTTTTATAAAAATAAAGATGAAAAAGGAGGGATGCTTTTAAATAAAATAGAAAAAGTCAAAGACGATTTGAATTTTGGACAAAAGTGAGGCGTCACCGATTTATCTAATATTTTCAGCACGACCTTTGATTTTTCAAAATCAACATTGACTTCCGTGCGACCGTCTCCTCTGGCTGCTACTCACTGAAAGTTGAGCGGAGGGACATCCATCTTTAACTTTCTATCTCGTTTGCTCGTGCCCCATTCGCGGAATGTTGAGTTGGATGAGGAGGAAATTCATCCCATTCGCAGAAGCAAATTCATCCGCTCCCCAAATGGGCCACTCATCTCCAGCTGAGAATCTTCTTCCTGCCCATCTTCCTATGCCTGATAGTCAATCTCAAGTCAACACGACTGAAACTACTTGATCACAATTCACTGGCCAATCACTAGCTGTCTCTCTTCCGTGGCAGAGTTTCATGCTCTTCCTCTGGTTCGATGGCAAAGCTTCACATCCATGGAGTCCACGCCCCTGGCTTCATTCTCTTCTTCGTCTCTCTTCAGTTCCCACTTCTTCTTCTCACTCTTTCCTCAGCCTACACAACTCAGACCAGTTACTTCATCAATTGTGGATCGAGCAAAAGCCAGAACTATTCCAACAGGGTCTTTGTTGGCGACACGGGTTCTGACTCCATCTCCTTCACAGAACAGAGTACCTCCGCCCAATCCAGCAGCCAATTCTCGAGCGTCTCACCTATCTACGACACGGCAAGAATCTTCAGAAACCCTTCGTCGCAATACGTTCTCGAGGGAATCGATAGAGGTACTTACATCGTGCGAATCCACTTTTTCCCTTTCGCTTCCACAAGCAATCTCCCCGAGGCCGTGTTCGATGTCTCTGTAGATGGGCTCACGCTTCTCAGCAATTTCCAAGTGCCCAGTAGTAACGACTCTCTTGTGGTGGAGGAGTTCTTGCTTAGCATAAATACTACTAAGTTCGTACTCTATTTTCGTCCTCGAGGGTCATCTTTTGCATTTATCAATGCCCTTGAAGTGTTCCTTGTGCCTGATAGATTCATTCCTGGTTCTGCTCCGAGTGTGGGCACTTTGGCAATTAATAGCAGCAACTATAGCAGAATTTCCTCCCAGGTTTTGTGCATGGTTTACCGAATTAATGTCGGAGGCGATGAAGTAGCTCTGGGTGATGATCCTTTGTGGAGAAGTTGGGTTCCTGATAGTAATTACATTCATGTACCAAACGCTGCACAAAATAGCCGTAGCAATTTGAGTGTTCTTAATTACCAGGATGATCTAGACAGATACTTAGCATCGGAACGCGTTTACCAGACTGCTAAGACGATGAACGCATCTGCTTGGGGATTATACCCCAACACCACCTGGAATTTCAAGGTGAGTGCAAACGCCTCGCACTTGGTCCGGGCTCATTTCTGTGACTTCATTAGCCCGTCTCTCAACACGGTGTACTTCAATCTTTATATTAATGGGAATTTCACTGAGTACATCGACCCATACGGTGTAAATGGGTTTCGTCAGTCTGCAGTTCCTTTTCATTATGATTTTGTGGTTCAGACGGGCAGCTCAGGACTATTGAACATCAGCATAGGCCTCCTTAATGCCTCAGACACAGTATCTCAGCAAGCCTATCTCAATGGCCTGGAGATAATGGAGATAATAGGGTCGTGGGACTCGGACTTTGTGCACTCGGAGGTTGATAACCAGAATAAGCACGTTGGCCTCCTAATTGGGCTAGTTTCTGGAAGCATCGTGCTTCTGTTCATATGAGTTTCTGCTGCGATCTTCATACGCAAGTGTAGAAAGCCGAAGAGAACTGAAACTTGGGCTTGGTCGCCATTGCCTGCGTTCGGAGGAGGCAGTTTGCACAGTGAACTAACTGAACAAAGTACTCACGGCTCTGCTGTCCCTAATTTTCATCTAGGACTGAAAATACCCCTTGCTGAAATCCATTTCGCCACCAACAACTTCGATGGCAAACTTTTGATTGGCAAGGGTGGATTCGGCAATGTCTATAGAGGAATTCTCAGGGACGGCACCAAAGTTGCTGTGAAACGGAGCGAGCCAGGGTAGGGACAAGGGTTCTCTGAGTTCCAAACAGAGATCACCATTTTGTCCAAAATCCGCCATCGCCACCTCGTATCCTTAATTGGGTATTGTGCTGAACGGTCCGAGATGATACTTGTTTACGAGTTTATGGAGAAGGGGAGCTTAAAAGATCACCTGTACAATTCCGATTTCCCATGCTTACCTTGGAAACAAAGGCTCCAGATTTGCATTGGAGCAGCCCGGGGCTTGAATTACCTCCACAAAGGCGCAGCTGGAGGAATTATTCACCGGGACATCAAGCCCACCAACATTTTGCTTGATGAGAATTATGTTGCGAAGGTTGCTGACTTTGGTCTGTCCAAGTCAGGCCCACTGGATCAAAGCCGAACCCATGTGAGTACAGGGGTCAAGGGAACTTTTGGGTACCTCGATCCAGAGTACTTCAAGACCCAGCAGCTGACAGAAAAATCAGATGTATACTCGTTTGGAGTGGTTCTTCTCGAGGTGCTATGCGCAAGGCCTGCTATAGACCCTTCGCTTCCCAGAGAGCAGGCGAACTTGGCTGAATGGGGCATCGCATGCATCCATAACGGAATCATTGAGCAAATAGTCGACCCTCTTATTGCTGGTCAGATCAATTCGAACTCGCTGAGAAAATATGGGGAGGTTGCTGAGAAATGCTTGCAAGAAGAGGACGAAGAGAGACCTAGCATGGGCGATGTACTCTGGGACTTGGAATACGCGTTGCAGCTTCAGCAAACTGCGGTGAAAAGAGAGATGTACAATGACAGCACGACCGACGGTTCGTCAATATTGACTCTTTCAAACGTGAGGAAACTCCCATCATTCAGCACAGACTTGGTCGAGGAAGAGGGCGTGGGCAAAGAATGGGCCGATAGTTCACAGATGTCCATGAGTGGAGTTTTCTCCCAGATGAAGATTGATGAAGCCAGATGAGTTTCATTGTGCAGTATATTTATTCAACGTGTTTCTGAGTAGTTTTTAGATTTGAAATCTATTTATCTGAGAAAGAAGTGTGCATGTACCAATCGTTTTAAAGTCCTTCTTGTTGAAGCATCTGATATAATGATAGTTGTTGCCATCGTAACGTGTAAGCATATAATTGTTTATTGTACGATAGAGGGCAAATATATCCAAATGTGAGATATTGCACGCCCCTTAGTTGCAGACCTTGAATAAACACTCGTTTCACAGATTGCACCATGGATGTCCTGCTCTGTAATTGTTTTTGGTAATGATGCTAGATGGCTTTTATAGCTATGAGACGCCCTATTGTTATTTCTTTTGAAGGATTTCAATAGATTTGATTAGACCCGAGGTTTCACATTCATTGATATTTCAGAGCATGTGCTTCCTATATAATTCTTGAAAACTACTTCTATGCTGTTCTCCATCGTTCACCAAAAATGCTTTCCTGCTGAATGGCTTTCGATTCGAATTTCAACCCGTTTGCAATATGATTTGTGCTGTCTCTGCTTTCAAGGTGGAAAAAGCGCCACTTCATCCTTCTTTATCACCCGGGCTTAGGTTGGTGGCATTAGCATTGTGATTTTTTTATGGCCGGGTCGACAATTTTTATTTTATTTTATCTGATCGTGCTTCGGCTTTTCCGTTTTCTTTCGGAAATAATGAGCTTTGATGTCTTGGCTGCGTTTTACTCCCGTTCAGGTTAGGGGAAAATTTTCTTCCTCCCATCACTTGATTGCATTTTGTAGATGCGTAAATTAATCATGTCATCTTTATGCAAAATAAGTAAATTATATCTTATTATACTTCATGAAATTTGCTAGCAAATGCCTTTTCTAAAGGGACTTACAGCAAGCTTTGCTTCATTGAATATTACTCTATGGAGGAATAACTTAGGATTGGTTCTAGGATACTAAGTTATTTTCGCCCCACTAAGATATTTTAAAGAGAATTTTCTTTTTGGATGAATATTCTAAAGAGGTTTGATTTAAAGGAATTAGAGCGGAGCTCATTAGGGATGACTTGGCCCATTCTTTAAACTTTTTAGTACATTTGGCGTCAATTCGTATCCTCCTCACATATGGCAATTCGTCATTGGTTTGTGCCCTCATGACGGGTGGCAATTTATCCACCGCTATTTATAACACATGGATTGCCACATGGCATCATCCTGCTCAACCCTCTCATTATAAACAGTCCATTCATCTATTTATTTAGAAACTTTTGGCGGTAGGATCTGGAAACTTTGGAACTAGAAATGCAGCTCTTCGATCGACTTCAACATCTTCAGACTTTGGAACTTCACCAAATAATCATTGAATAGCACTCCATGATAAGCGCCATAGTAGAAATTTTACAATTTCTCCTTGGCATTTGAGTCTACTGGAATTGACCATTCCTCTTCATGCCCTCTTTATCTCATCCTACTCTGGTGTAATTTCTACCTCACACTAATCCTTTTGTATTGCCAAGGGATCTCATGAGTAAACCACCTCAACAATTTTTGTTCTGGGTAAGTCTTATGCCAAGTGACTCTTAACAACCCAATTAAATACACCAAATTCAAAACCAAATTTTTGTATGTCTCATTTTCCCCGCTCTCCCTTTTCTCTCTCACATAGGCCGTACCTAACTCCAACCATAGCATGCCTCCGCAAGCCTTGCCAAGATGCCACCACCATAACCTTGAAGTCGATTTCGGCCTTTCCATATCCTTGACGTAACCAACAAATCTGTGCCCACAATTACCAAGCCCTATTTCTCTCCTTCCTCCATTTCACCTGGTCGTCTCTCTATCGTGGAGCAAACCCAAATCGGTTAGGTGTGTGATCCCCGATGGTGGGTGACCCTCCATGGTCAACGAGCTTCGTTTACGACATCTCATGGAGGGATGGGTCTTAGTAAGAGTTTTGGGTTGTCGTCATGATGGTCAACGATTTGACAGTGGAATTTGGATTGTCGTCATGATGACCAACGATTTGCTAGCAATGGACTATGACATTAATGTCAACAAACGAGGAGAATTAACAAAAATGTCTTAAACCTATTATAATTGTGTCAATTCAGTTATTAATTTTTTTTGGCCAATTTAATCTTAAACCTTTTGCAATTATATTAATTCAATTTACTTGATCAATTTAGCCAGCCAGCACTAATTTGACGCCGACCGGCAATGACGTGGAAATTTTTAATAATATTTTATTATTTTAAATACTTTTATCAATTTTTTATTTTTATTTTTATTTTTCCTTTCTTTTTATTTTTCCTTTTTCCTTTTTTTATTTTTTTCCTTCTTTACTTCTTTTCCCCATAGTGGCCGACAAGCCTCCCACAAGAGGCACTGGCCATTGGGTGAGGGTTGTGAAGCTCTCATTAGCTACCAGCAACATGGCCCTCCCTCGGCCTTGCCTAGGTGAGGGCCATGACCCTCGCCGGAGGAAAAGAAGCAAAGAAGGAAGAAAAGAGAAAAGGAAAAAGGAAAAATAATAATAAATTCGAAAAATAATAAAATATTATTAAAAATTGTAGCCTCATTAGTCGAGATGCCTTGTAAATCAAGATAGTTCTAGCTAGTGACAAGTATCACCAATGTGTGTGTTGGTGAGCTTTATGATGGGTATGAACCTATCGATATATATTAGTAAGCTGCATAACGAGTAATGAATATACATTTTGTGTATAGTGATGAGCCACGAGCCGATATCGATGCATCATGAAATAACATGTTATCTACTTGCTTATGAGTGAATGAACTTACATGATAGTTACTAGTTTTTATTGGCATTTCATGATTCAAAAAGAAAGAGAACTTACTCATGCATGGTTATTTTATTTTATTTTTTTTGGTAAAGGATGCATGGTTATTTTGTATTGCCTTATTTTGTATTGCCTTAAACTCACATTATTTGATTGGTGTCAAATTATGCATTAAGATGATTTCCTACCTTAGACCCAGGAATTTTATACGGGTTTTTAGCTCACCCCTCATTTCTCAAGTGTGTAGGACGGCCCATTTGAACATGATGGTGGGTGCGATGTGGTGATGCCTAAGACCATCAACCTCAAGTTAGATGGTGGCCCGCTTGTGGAATAGTATGAGAGTAGTGATATTAGTTAACCGACCATTTTCCCAGGACTATATATTTTGTTGTGATGATAACTACTGATGTGTGTATGAAGAAAAAGCATATGCATATGTATTAAACTAGTGCGACTTTCTTTTATGGAATGTTATTATGTATTTTGTAGTACTTCTGCATGCTATTAATCAAAGAGAAAAATCTATACATATAGTGCGTGACGTACCTAGGCCATCACAAGGAGTGCATGGATGCCAATAATATTTACAAGATTACGTCATTTGTGGTTGTCACAACCCGACCTTGATGCCCCTAGTTTTAGGGATGTGATCTAAAGATAGAATTTAGAGGTACTAGACTATGAGAACTCCCTCACCATATACTACTCCAAGAGATGTCATCATCTCATTTTTTGGGACCAACCACATGAGTTTGCTTACAGTCTTAAGCTCTCATAAGCTCACATCTCGCATGACAACGGAATTTATTTAAAGTTGTTTTAAACAACCTAAAATTTGGATTCTAGGAGTTGCCACTAGCATCTTTTTTGGGGGTCGACTAGAATACCCAATCAAGGGTTAGGAGTAGTCCTTCGATTGCTACGCAACCAAAGATCAAAGGCTTGAGGATTTGTGTTACGTTAACATTTCTATTAACACCCTTTTGATACCCGATAGGTGTGCTTTATTACTTAACATGTCCTTACATTTCTTTTTACATTTTCGTGCATCCAAAACAAAGGTGTGACCATGCATGGTTGGTTCATTCCATTCTATTCTAATCTAACCAGAATAATAAAGGAGACAATCAATTAATTGAAGAGACATTATGGAAAGTAAACACCCAAGACAGTTTTAAAGATGATATAAGGAAACAAGTCTAAAAAGGACAATAAAAGAAAAACCCACGACTCGTTGAACCTTTATACAACACAAAAAGGAGCCCAAGATATTTGTTCGAAAATGTATATTGCAATTCGAAAAGGTCAAATTGGGCATCGATCATTCGCCATCTTCAAATCTTTGGGACCGCCACCTCCAAAGGATGCCTTTCAAACTTATTCTAATCCTAGGCCAATACTAAACTAGAGCATAGAATTACAAGACATGCGTCACACAAGCAATGACAAATGCATAGATCAAACAAACGCAAGCAATACAAAGCATCAAACAAATGCACTCCACTTGTCAAGCATGGCATTAGGGTTGGCCTTTGAAATTCATGCAATGCCCTCATTAAGACACCTACCCCCATTCATTTTAAGTAACCCATAGTCATTAGACATTGCTTGCGTTCACAAGAAGTGACCAATGCTATGAAATCCTTAAGTCGGGTTCTAAGTGACATCTCAAAGTAATCCACATGATCATGCATCGCACCTAGGCCATTCATCTAGAAATCACACGCAAAGTAGCAGCATGCACTTAGGCCATAAAGCCTTAGTTCTCAATCAATTAACCAATTTAGTAATAATGGATCAATTATTCAATCATGCACCCCAATGAATATAATCACACAATGCATAACCATGACGAGCAAAGGCAGTCAAAATCCGATTCATGTGATGCCAAAAAATGATTCATATTCAATTTGCAAGCAAGGGCTTAAGTTAGATGAAATTGCAAAGGGAGACCTCAACTTCACATATTTACAAACAAGTGCTAATGAAAGGAAATTTCCAAATTTCAATTGTTTAGAAAACATGTATATCAATTTTATAAGAATTTGAACATGTTAGATGTTTTCTGGAAATAAATCCAAAGTCTGAGTGCAAATAATGTCGGTACACTAATCGGACTTCATGAACCATCTAACAAACGTCAAATCTTAACAAAATGGCTTTAAATTTTCTTTTGAAAGATATGACAGTTTTATAGAATTTGAATGAGTTTGATGTTATTAGGAAATATATCTAGAACCCGAGTGTAGATAATGTCAACACATTTATCGAACTCCTTGAACCATCAAATGATCATTCAATCCGATAAAATTGACATCAAAACAATATTTGAGAAATGCCAAACAACTTTGTTGAAGAAATTTTTGCAATATGGGCATCACATGAACTTATAAAGATCTCAATTTAAACAAAAGTTAGTTCAGGAAATCAAAATTCCATAATGCACTATTACTTTGAGAGGGTTGGTAAAAATACCAAAACATGTTTTTATTTTCTGAACATTAATGACAATTAAGTTCAGTATGTGACAAACAATTATCCAGTGGACATCGAAGTCTAATTCAACATGCTTGATTTTCTAAAAATCACACATGTATGTCAATCGGCCAAATCAACAATCTTAGAAACAAGGTAACCAACTCTATTTAACGAAGCAGGATCAATGGTCATCTCGACCTAGGATTTTCATGGAAAGTAAACCAACGTGTGAGAGCAACCTTTATGTGGGAAGCATCTCAATTCCTAACACACGAATTTCTAAAAATCTAAGAACACAAACAGGTCAGTCAGAATAGAACAGAGCAATATGAGTGAGAATGTTCAATAGCCAATCGACCCTATCAATTGGTATTAAAAAAATTTCAAAATTTTATATGTTATAAACATGAATGTCATGGACAAATTTTATCGGGACTCAATCCCAAAACAGCACCCAAAAATCACACAAAATTGGCAAATAGTCAGACCCATAGAAGCACAGCAAGCATTTCAATTCAATGCAAGTTCAAGATTGTAACTCGAATTGGGAAAAATGGTAAACACAGCAAATGATCTTAAAATCATGCAAACCAGACATGAAAAGAAAGCTTAAGATGTCTCCTACAAACTTCTAGAAGGTGACAAGTTCAATTAATGTCGTTTTCAGCTCAAACGAAGATATATAGCAAACAGGACAAATCTAAAACAGAGTTTACATATTTATGCATGAATAACATGATTTTAATATAGCTAAACGGTTTGCAAATCCTATGAAATTATTATATTATTTAAAACTAAATGTCAAGATCAAACTTCATGAAGACACTCAGTCCAAAATCATAGTACAAAAAATGTACAAAAATGACAAACCGAGCAGGTCAGTCAGCCTCAAAAACATATGCGGCAAATAGCATATTGCAGATTTTATCACTAATTTTGAATAGGTTTTGACATAGCAAATGACGTCAAACTCATGCATGGAATATATCGTTGAAAAGGTCGTGAAGTCATGCAAGAATCTCATGCAGAAGTCGAAGCCTAAAAACGACATCATCTAGCTTAAATGAAGACGCTTATCAGGTCGGTTTAATAAATATACGATTTTCACAGAACCAGCAATCAAGATCAATCAAGCCACCGAATTATCATCAATCACCACAACCTCTCACAGCAACTTTTATGGCATCTAAACTTTAGATTTAAGCATGACCAATCATCCTAGGTTCGAATGCCAGCCCCGATTGCGTAAGGCAATCTCGCTTCATGGAGCTTAAGTTCGAGAATATATTATGCCTTGAGTATTTCGCGAAATGAGCTCTAACGAGCTAGGATCGAACTTGGTCGGGACTTAGGACACGTCGAGAGGGATCTATGTAGGGGAGATAAGGACCATCGGAATGGCTCGGGAATGATCCGATGAGCACCGAGTGGTAGCTAGAGCTAGGATTGGTGCCGGACGAACACCTAGGACCGCCGGAAGGAGATCGCTAGAATGGAGGGGTTTTGATGGCTGTTAGGCTAAACTCCAATCACCGGAATGTTGAGAACTCACCAAAGGATGTCGAAGGACAGGTCAGGATAGTTAGAAAAGTGGCAGACCACCTGGAACAGCTGCGGAACCGCCGAACAAAATTACCGGCACCGAGCCGGTCTTGAGCAGATCGGAAAAGAGGAGCTAGACGAAGGCTCCAATGCGATTTGAGGCGGCGGACGGTGACGGTGAGACTCACGAGAAGGTGGTGGTGATCAGAGGTGCAGGCGCATCGCCGATAGGGGCTCTGGCAAGCGGTGATCAGCACAGCAAAGAGGGAGGCCAAGAGAGGGCGATTGGGGGAGGGAGAGAGAGAATCTGAAAATGAAAGAGTCCCTCAATTTTGGAGGGAAAATGGGCTTTATACCTCCTTGTAAGATCATATCCTAGCTCTTCGATCGATTTAGGATTAGGATCTTATCTTCCTAGTTTAACCAACTTACTTAGCCATTAAGCTTGCTTACGATTGGTCAATAATATGCACATGTCAATTTGAATATCTAAGACGAACTCTCAATGGATAGTCATGATCAATTTTGGGATTAAAGGCTAATCATGGTCATTTTTGTAATTTCACAAATCTCACGGCAATTTTGTAATTTCACTAGGGGCAAACTTGTAATTTCATGCAATGGGGTGAGGGAAGATCGACTAGACCTTGGGCTTGCTGGTGATGGGGGCTGGCCACCGAAGGTTCACCGGAAAATGGCTAGTTTGGCCATTTTCCGACGAAGGCCAATCAAGTCGATCGCACCAGTCCAAACCGACTTCGATTGGTTCAATCGGTTCTTGGTCTTTTCTTGTGCAACTTAGTCTAGGGACTTAATTGCAAAGAATCCTTGTTCAATTAGGAGAATAAATGAGCTAGTTTGAAAAGAAATTAACTAATTTCGATGAAATTAAACCAATTAAATCTTATAAAAGCATCTCAATTAGTTCCAATTGGTTTAATCACCTTTATAACGTTGAAAATCATGAATATACTCAATGGGTGTACGGAATTAGAATTTCTATTCCAATTTGTGCAATTTGTGCAATTTTCTATCTCAAACGCAAATTGATTGAAATCGAATCCAATTAATATAACGAGATATCAATTAGTTCAATTACACACATTCATGATGGCTTGTTGCATCCAAATTGACACTAAAATGAAGGTACGACCTTTATGCCAAAATTAAATTGAAGGCCAATGTTGAAATTAAACCTCAATCTATCAAATTAAACTTTATTTTTAAAATGGATCAGCTTGAATTGCACTAATTGAAGCTTATTAGCTTGGATTTCTTAAGTTCGACTAAGCTAAATCCATCAACTTAGAGATTTCCCAAGTGGCTTTGCCAAAATTGATCATGCATTTAAAATTCAATTTATGAAAATGAGTTGAATGGAAATGTCGGCACACAATCCGAGAAGAATCGATTCAAACCCTCGATTAAGGCTAAAAATGGCAAATTTTATCCCAACATGCTCAATCACTTAAATGATCACGAGAGTGATTTCAGAATAGCCTCTAGATTAAATATCGTAAATGAAACTAAGCCAAAATATGAATAAAATGAAATTACTTTTATTTTTTGTTGATTTGGATCTAAAATAAAATAAAAAATAGAAAAATGAGGTTATTAATTGATTTTCATAGAATTTTCAATGTCAAAGTTAAATCAAAGCTAAAATAAGATGAATTGTGAGTTTTTGTATTTTTAATTTTTTTTGTTAAAGAGTTGATGTTGATTTTATAATCAAAACTTTTACTTTTTTTTCAAAATTTTTGTTGCCAAAGTGATGTTAAGACTAATTGGGATCTTTTTGTGCAAAAAAGCCAAATTTTAACTCGAAATTAACTTTTGATCAAAGGGTTGACTAAAACGTCAATTCAAAAGTTAACTCTTTGACTTTTTTGGGTTTTTCATTATAAATGAGTAAGAAATTATTTACAAATGGCTGGTCAAAGAAAATAAAACTAAAAATGACACTTTTGACTCGAGAAATGGACTCTGTTACGATCAAAAACCCTAATCTCACGTTTTAAACTTTGATGACGCATTGGTTAAAAGTTAAGTGTTAACAATGGTCCTTTTGCTTTTGACCAAAATTAATAACTATAACTCTACTTTTTATTCTTATTCAAAATTGTTCTTGTACTTCTTAATTTGTTCCACGCTAGTTCTCCTCAAATATCTTCTTTTGCGGTCAACCTTTGTTGATGGGGGTCGCTAGATTTATAATAAGAATTAATTGAGAGAGAGACCATGAAGAAGACATATTGCAAAAGATTTGTTGATGAAAGGAGTGAGGTTAATCCGTGACAAGTGTTTTCACCGAGGTAGCCATGGTCACTCCTACTCGAAGCCCGCGGCTTGTGGTCGCTCAAGCTTGAGACCTGGGCTCACCGTTGCCATGGCTAGTCAACCTTTGGTCTCACGGCCACGCAAGAACTCAAGTGGCCGGTTGCCATGGCCGCTATCTAAAGCCGGTTGATCTCAAACTCATGGCCGTAACCACTGCTCAAGCTTTTAAGGTGTGGTCATGGCTGCTACGGGTTGTAATGGAGAATACTTACAAATTATATTTTTACGAGATTCTATTGTTGGAGCTAGCAAGTAGCATCTAAAAGGAGGTGAATAGGTGATCCTATCAGATCTATACAATTTATCTATTGGAGAGTCTCTAGAAGATCATCTTTCAGTCCGTTCGTTGGATAGATATATATCAAGAAAATTGAATAGCCATTTAGTGACAAAATATGAATCTTCATTGATTCTGGCCACACATACAATCAAAGTTTTGGTTTTCAAAAATAGATGTCTCCATTTAAAGAAAGAACTTGTCTTCTAGATTGATTGCCAATTAATTAAAGTGTTTTGCATTACAACATTGGTTTGCAAAACAATCTTTATGATGAAGAGTCAATCAAGTTTTTTTAAGTGTGAAATATGAGCTAGATCACTAGTCATAATATACGTTCGGAACATGTGTATGAAATAGAACACTAGTTGAACTTCAATATAAAGTCTGAATCTGTTTCCCTTGAAGTAAATTACACAATCTAATGATATTCGGCTTATAATCTTTGAGTTTGAATACGTTTTATGATATTCACACAAAATCTTGATAATATCCACTAACTAACTTATTAAATTCAGAATAACTTAGAATTGAGTCTAAACAGGATCGAGATTGTTATAGACTTCTCTTTCGAGAGTGTTTCCCTAAATCAAGATACTTCAAGACATTTATATGGATAGTTTTGTCAACTTGAAAATTCATTAGGAAGTCTTCTCGATAGTTATGTGTAGTCTTTTATTGGATTTGAATAACAAAAATCAAGGTTAGAACATTTTCAACAATGTTGGCATCAAGTGAGCAAAATCCATTGCCAAGTCGACCAAGGAGGAATGATGACACTTTTATAAAAATAAAGATAAAAATGGAGGGATGCTTTTAAATAAAATAGAAAAAGTCAAAGACGATTTGAATTTTGGACAAAAGTGAGGCGTCACCGATTTATCTAATATTTTCAGCACGACCTTTGATTTTCAAAATCAACATTGACTTCCGTGCGACCGTCTCCTCTGGCTGCTACTCACTGAAAGTTGAGCGGAGGGACATCCATCTTTAACTTTCTATCTCGTTTGCTCGTGCCCCATTCGCGGAATGTTGAGTTGGATGAGGAGGACTAAAAATTCATCCCATTCGCAGAAGCAAATTCATCCCTCCCCAAATGGGCCACTCATCTCCAGCTGAGAATCTTCTTCCTGCCCATCTTCCTATGCCTGATAGTCAATCTCAAGTCAACACGACTGAAACTACTTGATCACAATTCACTGGCCAATCACTAGCTGTCTCTCTTCCGTGGCAGAGTTTCATGCTCTTCCTCTGGTTCGATGGCAAAGCTTCACATCCATGGAGTCCACGCCCCTGGCTTCATTCTCTTCTTCGTCTCTCTTCAGTACCCACTTCTTCTTCTCACTCTTTCCTCAGCCTACACAACTCAGACCAGTTACTTCATCAATTGTGGATCGAGCAAAAGCCAGAACTATTCCAACAGGGTCTTTGTTGGTGACACGGGTTCTGACTCCATCTCCTTCACAGAACAGAGTACCTCCGCCCAATCCAGCAGCCAATTCTCGAGCGTCTCACCTATCTACGACACGGCAAGAATCTTCAGAAACCCTTCGTCGCAATACGTTCTCGAGGGAATCGATAGAGGTACTCACATCGTGCGAATCCACTTTTTCCCTTTCGCTTCCACAAGCAATCTCCCCGAGGCCGTGTTCGATGTCTCTGTAGATGGGCTCACGCTTCTCAGCAATTTCCAAGTGCCCAGTAGTAACAACTCTCTTGTGGTGGAGGAGTTCTTGCTTAGCATAAATACTACTAAGTTCGTACTCTATTTTCGTCCTCGAGGGTCATCTTTTGCATTTATCAATGCCCTTGAAGTGTTCCTTGTGCCTGATAGATTCATTCCTGGTTCTGCTCCGAGTGGGGGCACTTTGGCAATTAATAGCAGCAACTATAGCAGAATTTCCTCCCAGGTTTTGTGCACGGTTTACCGAATTAATGTCGGAGGCGATGAAGTAGCTCTGGGTGATGATCCTTTGTGGAGAAGTTGGGTTCCTGATAGTAATTACATTCATGTACCAAACGCTGCACAAAATAGCCGTAGCTATGAGAGTGTTCTTAATTACCAGGATGATCTAGACAGATACTTCGCATCGGAACGCGTTTACCGGACTGCTAAGATGATGAACGCATCTGCTTGGGGATTATACCCCAACACCACCTGGAATTTCAAGGTGAGTGCAAACGCCTCGCACTTGGTCCGGGCTCATTTCTGTGACTTCATTAGCCCGTCTCTCAACACGGTGTACTTCAATCTTTATATTAATGGGAATTTCACTGAGTACATCGACCCATACGGTGTAAATGGGTTTCGTCAGTCTGCAGTTCCTTTTCATTATGATTTTGTGGTTCAGCCGGGCAGCTCAGGGCTAGTGAACATCAGCATAGGCCTCCTTAATGCCTCAGACACAGGATCTCAGCAAGCCTATCTCAATGGCCTAGAGATAATGGAGATAATAGGGTCGTGGGACTCGGACTTTGTGCACTCGGAGGTTGATAACCAGAATAAGCACGTTGGCCTCATAATTGGGCTAGTTTCTGGAAGCATCGTGCTCATATGTGTTTCTGCTGCGATCTTCATATGCAAGTATAGAAAGCCGAAGAGAACTGAAACTTGGGCTTGGTCCCCATTGCCTGCAATCGGAGGAGGCAGTTCGCACAGTGAACTGACTGAGCGAAGTAGTCGCGGCTCTGCTGTCCCTAATCTTCATCTAGGACTGAAAGTACCCCTTGCTGAAATCCATTTCGCCACCAACAACTTCAATGGCAAACTTTTGATTGGCAGGGGTGGATTCGGCAATGTCTATAGAGGAACTCTCAGGGACGGCACTAAAGTTGCCGTGAAACGGAGCGAGCTGGGGTCAGGACAGGGGTTCTCTGAGTTCCAAACAGAGATCACCGTTTTGTCCAAAATCCGCCATCGCCACCTTGTATCCTTAATTGGGTATTGTGCTGAACGGTCCGAGATGATACTTGTTTACGAGTTTATGGAGAACGGGAGCTTAAAAGATCACCTGTACAATTCCGATTTCCCATGCTTACCTTGGAAGCAAAGGCTCCAGATCTGCATCGGAGCTGCCCGGGGCTTGAATTACCTCCACAAAGGCGCAGCTGGAGGAATTATTCACCGGGACATCAAGCCCACCAACATTTTGCTTGATGAGAATTATGTTGCGAAGGTTGCTGACTTTGGTCTGTCCAAGTCAGGCCCACAGGATCAAAGCCAAACCCATGTGAGTACAGGGGTCAAGGGCACTTTTGGGTACCTCGATCCAGAGTACTTCAAGACCCAGCAGCTGACAGAAAAATCAGATGTATACTCGTTTGGAGTGGTTCTTCTCGAGGTGCTATGTGCGAGGCCTGCTATAGACCCTTCGCTTCCCAGAGACCAGGCGAACTTGGCTGAATGGGGCATCGCATGCATCCATAACGGAATCATTGAGCAAATAGTCGACCCTCTTATTGCTGGTCAGATCAATTCGAACTCGCTGAGAAAATATGTGGAGGTTGCTGAGAAATGCTTGCAAGAAGAGGATGAAGAGAGACCTAGCATGGGCGATGTACTCTGGGACTTGGAATACGCGTTGCAGCTTCAGCAAACTGCGGTGAAAAGAGCGATGTACAACGACAGTGTGACCGATGGTTCATCGTTATTGATTCTTTCAGACGTGAGGAAGCTCCAAATATATCCAAATGTGAGAGATATTGCACGCCCCTTAGTTGCAAACCTTGAATAAACACTCGTTTCACATATTGCACCAGGGATGTCCTGCTCCGTAATTGTTTTTGGTAATGATGCTAGATGGCTTTTATAGCTATGAGACGCCCTATTGTTATTTCCTTTGAAGGATTTCAATAGATTTGATTAGACTCGGGGTTTCAGATTCATCGACAGTTCAAAGCATGAGCTTCCTATATAATTCTAAAAAACTACTTCTTTGTTGTTCTCCATCATTCACCACTTCATGTTGAATGGCTTTCGACTCAAATTTCAACCCGTTTGCGGTGTAATTTGCGTTGTTTCTGCTTTCAAGGTGGAAAAAGTCCTACTTCATCCTTCTTTGTCGTCTAGGCTTAGTGGAAAAAGTCCTAATTCATCCTTCTTTGTCATCTGGGCTTAGGTTGATGGCATTAGCATTGTGATTTTATTTGTCCGGGTCAACAAAAAAAAATTTCTATTTGGTTGTTCTTGAGATTTTCCGTTTTCTTTTGTAAATAATGAGCTTTGTTGTTTTGGCTGCATTTTACTCCAATCCAGGTTTGGGGAAAATTTTCCTCCTCCCACCACTTGATTTGTGCATTTTGTAGATGAGTAAATTGATCATGTCATATTTATGCAGAATAAGTAAATTATTTCTTATTATAATTTGTGAAATTTACTAGCAATTGTCTTTTGAGGTGGGACTTATAGCGAGCTTCCTTCACTGAATATTGCTCTATGGAGGAATAACTTAGGATTGGTGTTAGGATACTAAGTTTTTTCGCCCAACTAAGATATTTTAAAGAGATTTGACTTAAAGAAAATAAAGTGGAGTTGGATGACTTGGCCCATTCTTAACCTTTTTAGTGCATCTAGGGTTAGTTTGTGTCCTCCTCAATCCTCACATGTGACAATCTGTCATTAGCTTATGCCCTCATAATGCATGGCAAATTATCCACCATTGATTTCCATACATGGATTGCCACATGGCATCATCCTACTCAACCCTCTTACTAAAAACAGTCCATTCATCTGCTCATTTGGAAACTTTTGGCAGTTGGCTCTCGAAACTTTGGGACTTCTGAATATTAGGACTTAGCTCTTCAATCGACTTCAACATCTTCAGACTTTGGAACTTCAGCAGATAATCATTGAGGAGCTCTCCAAAATAAGCGTTAGAGTAGAAATTCTTCAATTCCCACTTGGTATCTAAATCTACTAGAATTGACCATTCCTCCTCATGCCCTCTTTTATCTCATCTTGCTTTGGTGTAATTTCTACCTAACACTAATCCTTTTGTATTGCCAAGGGATTCACGAGTGAACCACCTCAACAATTTTCTTTTTGGGTAAATGTTACATTGACTCTTAACCACCCAATTAAAAACACCGAATTCAAAACCATTTTTTTTTTTTCATATCTCATTTTCCCCACTCTCCCTTCCTCTCTCACTTGGCCGCACCCAACTCCAACCATAGCATGCCTTTGCAGGCCTTACCACAATGCGCCAACATAACCTTGAAGTCGATTTCGGCCTTTCCACATCGCTGGTGCAGCCATCAAATTTGTGCCCAATATTGCCAAGCCCTCTTTTCTCTCCTCCCTCCATTTTACCTGGTCGTCTCTCTCATGGAAAACCCCAAATCGGTTCAGGTGTACAATCCTAGGCGATGCATGACCCTCCATGGTCAACGATCTTTGTTTACAACCTCTCGTGGAGGGGTGGGTCTTAGCCGCAACAATGGAATTTGGGTTGCCGTCATGTTGGTCAATGATTTGCTAGCAATGGAGCACATCATTAATGCCGGCAAATGGGGAAAATTGCCAAAAAAAATCATAAATTTATGTCAATTGTGCCCTTATTGGCTTTCGACACCCCTTTTTACATTGAATTGACTACATTATCCAAGACTAGTTCTTGATTTAATATTATTTCTTACATTTTTTCCTCTTTTCTTTTGTTTCAATTTTTCTAAAGATGAAATTGCACATGCTCCTTACAAACAACATTTATTAAGGTTAAATGTGGGCCCACTTTTGATTTAAGACTAATGCTTGCCTCCTCCTCCTCCTCCTCCTCCTCCTCCTCCTTCTTTTTTGGCTTTTTCTTTTTGTTTCACCATTTGGAACATAATTGGTGTACCTCTTTTCCAAAAACTAGTTTATTTCGTAGATAGATAACTAATTATTGTGTTTCTAACAAAAAACTAATTATTTTGTTAATAAGTTGTGTGTGTGTGTGTGTGTATTTGTATTTGTAGTAGGAAACTATTATTCAAAATAAACTTGAGCACAAGCAAGAGGATAGTCTTTGAGTAGATTGTGCATAATGCATAAACCATAATATTCAATCTTTGAATAAATTCTTCTAAATTTGTAAAAAAAATCAAAGTCGAAAAATTCACGATCATGAGGATAATTTAGAGAAATGAAGTAAACAATTTGCATATTAAACTAACATTTCTTTACTCTGATATATGATTAGTGCTTACTTAGATTATGATAATGAAGAATAAATTTAGAAGAAAACAAACGTGAAGAAAAGTTGAAATGTAATGGGTTTAGAAGAACCAATTAGGGTGAAAAAAAAAGTTATTTGGAAAGGATTTGGGTAAGTTTTTCTTTTAGTAAAATTGAGAAAAAAAAGAAGAAGAAATAATGTAAAAAATAATCTTATATCAAGAATAGGAACCGTAAAGAATATGTAGTCAATTCAATGAGATAGGGAGTATCAAAAACTAATAGAGGGGTGCAAATAGAGCGAGCCAAAACTTAAACTAATTATTATTTGGCATAAAATGATTAATTTGGATGGATAAAAGATTCATAATATCATAACATATTTATTCAAAATAGTACAAAAGCTCTAAAGATAATTGTGCAAAAAAAAAAAAAAAAAAAGCTCTTAAGGTAGAATTTAATTTCACCATATTCATTAAGCTTGTTGATTTCTTAGCTACTCATTTGGTAGCTCCGATTTCTAATGGTGCTCTATAGTCTAGACCTACTATGCTCAGACTTAAAATGGTTGATACAAGAGGAGAGAAACATTGGTTGATACTTTCTCCTCCTTGTATACTTTTCAACCTCCCATTCTTTAATATTAGGTTCTGATGAAGCCCCTCCATACTACAAATTAAATAATTTAAAGTCTACAAAGTGATGGGGACAAATTGATTTTTAAAAAGAAACTTGGTGGGACATATACATGTGACATATTGTCACGCCCTGAACTCTAGGCACGCGCACATCCCTCGGCGATCGACTAAATTGCGACGTCCCAGGACGTGTCGCCGACCCTTTCATTTTATGTACATGTGGAAGCGAACTCATAAACACCAGACAACAATCAAATACATGGGATAGAAAAGCAAGACCACCAATTTTTCTCAAAACACACTTGATAAACAAACCAAGTTAAACCTACAGGTTCATATGCAATGGTTTGACTCAAAAAGAAACCACTAGGCCATCTACACTCTGGACCCTTCAGCCTCAAGCTTTGGATCCTCCACGCTATGGCCCTGAAAAATGGTAACCCATGACGGGGTGAGATAAAAATCTCAGCGAGTTAAACCCTAAGCCCCGACTAGGGCAAGAATTCACTCAAAGGCGTCCTAAACATGCGCCATCCAGAACTTACCTCCCTTGGGTGCGTCCCTGCACATTAGTACATCTCATATGCACTCATAAACGTAGCATGCGTAATCAGCAATTGGAACACTTCATAACACTCATCAAATATTCACAGAAGTTCCGATTATAGGGCCAAATCATTATGACACGTCCCCATTCCGTGCCACACAATTTCGTCCCATAATTTGGCGCATATAACTCATATCGGTGATTCAATTCACACTCGATATTCACTCTCAATATCCAAACTCCACATTCCAACTCAATATTCAAACTTCAAATTCAAACTCAAGGTTCTAGAGGTGACCCCCACGAAGTTCCGTTATCGTGTGGCACTTAGCCCCTGATCACAATCAGCCATAATACAAGGTACTAGAGGTGGCTCCCACGAAGTCACGCTGTTGTGTAGCACTTAGTTCTTGACCACAATAAGCAATAGCTCAAGGTACTAGAGGTGGCTCCCACGAAGTCACGCTGTCGTGTAGCACTTAGTTCTCGACTATGCAATACAGTAGTGCAAAGTTCTAAAGGTGGCTCCCATGTGACTCAGTTCACCATGTAGCACTTCGCTCTTTACTACAATAAGCAACGGTACAAGGTTCTAGAGGTGGCTCATACGAAGTTTCGTCATCGTGCACACTTAGCCCTTTACCTGCTCACAACCATTCGGTTTTCTCAACACATCTCATCCTCTTTCAATAGTCGCCACATAAAGTAATAACAACAAATCACGATCATGGCACAACCATTCACGCCTCATCACGCATAACTTATAAGCATATCACAAAGCAACCACATCACCAAATAGGCATGGTTCAATAAGTATAGCATCAAGAACAATCACCAAAACTACTACCAGTCCTAACTGGCAAAAACGGTCCACTCGCGCGTCTCCGAGTTTAAATCCAGAAATCTAATCAAACGAGTCTAAAAAATTCTCAAATGTGAATATGTTGTAAGAGACACATAAAAAAACATTTTTCATGGAGACACCTTAATCCAAATCCTTCTAGATCAAGCCTAGCAAATCGCTCAATCCAGTACAAAAAATTGAGTCAGTTTCCAAAAAGTCTGTTTTCCAAGACTAGCTTGGTTCGAGATTCAAAACTTGTCCATTTGATCTGAAATTTTACTATGTTAACTATAAGATGTGACAACAACTTTCATGAAGAAACCCTTTCAAAATTCGAACCCTAAGAGTTGATAAAAATCTAGTGAATTCCAAAAGGTCACCAGTTCTAGCAAAAACAAAGGTTCTGTTTTCAAATGACGGAGCTAAAATCTCCTTCTTTTTAAATCCTTAAAATATTGAATTAAATATATGTTATAGCTGAAGATGTCTAAAACATTTCTCAAGAAGAATCAATTTCAAAATCTTAGCACATTTCGATCCACAAAAATGTCAAATGGCGAGGGTCCAGAAATCATAACTGAAGAAAGTCCAATTGGACTAATCCAACCTCATTAGTGCTAATCTCATTAATTAGATCAACATTAATCCATCTTAAGGCTAATATAACCATTCTAGATTAGCACTAATCCATCTTAATATTAATCTCACTTAGTACTAATCTAACTAAGTTAATTAACACTAAACTAACATCCTAAGTACAATTAACAACCTAATCACGGATTAGGGAGTTAACTCACCGGATTAGCAAGCGGATAGGTTCATGGCGACGACGACGCGAAGGCGGTGAAGACCCGTGTCTACAGCAGCTCCAAGGGAGGCTCGGAAGGGGTCCAAAAAAGCCCATGACGCCTTAGCCCACAGCTGGAACTTCGGTTCTAGACTTGGGCTGAAGGATCTGGTCAAGCAGCTCGGACGGTGGGGGAAACGGGTCGAGCTAACGCTGGAGGTGGCACGGCGGCTTGGATGGGCGACGAAGGGACTTGGCGACGATGAACGGTGGCTGGACGACAGACGCACGGGCGCGGGGCAACAAGCAGGAGGCGGTGCGTGGCTGGAGTCGCATGGACGAGCACTTGTGGGCGTGCGGCTTCGGCGATAGCTCGGGCAGGTAAACAACGACACCGACGGCTTGGCTGGTCGACGACTGTAGGGGCTCGGCTTCTGCTTGCTTTCTCTAGTTTTCTAGCTTTTAAAACAACAACAATGGAGAAAGCAAAGGCAAGGAAGAAGAAGAAGGGGGGCTGCAACTGAAGGGGGACCACCAAACCTCCAAAGTCCTCAACAATTATCCCAATTCATCATGAGGAAGGCCCCCAAAGTCCATGGCAGCTCAACTGCCTTATCCCTCACCAAAACTTCCTCAAGAAGCCACTTTAGGTGGTCCAAAATGTTGCACACCACCATAGCTACGAATTTGCCCATTTCCCCTTCAAATTCCATTCAATTTCTCTCCAAGTTAATCCAATTTAAGGGCCACGATGCCAAGGAAAGTGCCCACACTCAATTCCACATTTTTCCTCGCCAATTGAATCAACTTGAATACCAAAAATCTACATAAAAACGACCCTCTTAAATTCCCGGTCCAAAAATGCCCAAACTTGAATTTTCGCCAAAAACTCGGGTTTGCCAAAAAAATTTCGGAGGATGAGTCGACGTTCCTAAAATAAATCGTGACATGACAAAACTTTCAATTTCGTGGTTAATTTCAATCGAGCGCGATTTTAGCGTGACCTAACCTACCGGGTAGCTTTTAGGAATTTTTAGCGCAATTAACCCATGGTCGATTATTTTCGAGCCACATTGTGCATCTTCAACTCATTGGCGACTCTCGGTTGTCGTGAAAATCTCGAGGTTTCAAATACGGGCACAGGGTACAGAAATGACAAAAAATCGGTTTAGTGCCGTTCGACGAGAATTTTGCAATTAGGTGGAATCTACACTTTAATCACGTGCCTCTATCGAAACGACATATCTCCGGTCTCTGGTCGATTTTAACGGTGCTGTATTGACCCTTGCAAATTAGCACGATCGAACAGTCGATTTTTGGTCGAATTCTCAAGTCTATTGCCTTTAGATTCCTTAACGGCTTCACCTGATAGATTAGTTATCTCGTGAGTGATCAACTCAGAGAAAAAAACTATAGGCGCGTCGATGAAAAGCCCAACTCATTCAATCAAAAACAAAATCTGAAAATCAGGCTGTCACACATATAATATGACTTTGGAAATTACTTTCAAAGATTGCACTGGAAAAGTACAAAAAAAAATAAATAAATAAATAAATAAAAGGTCTAAACTTACTGCACTTGCACTAATTTAGCCCTAAATTTTTACTAAGTCTTAAATTTTTTGAAAATTTGCCAATAAAATCATCTTCCGACTAGTTTTGGCCAAAAAATGTTGACATGAATATTAGCTATCCTATGCGGCACGGCTGATACTGATATGGACAATTTTTTTAATTTTTTTATATTTTTAATTACCCTCTTTTCTTCTCTTTTATTTTTCTTCATTTGTTTTTTCTTTTCTTTCTTTTCAACCAAAAGGGCTTACCTAGATCTAAAGGGTCCCAATGCCCTCACCACCCGTGAGCAAGGACTATGAGCCCCTCACTTGGATTTGGGTGAGGGCTCGACGCCCTACATTGGCTCTTGAGAAATGTTTTTACCTTTGGTCAATAAATAAGTCTTACGCATCGCCGACCCATTTTTTGAAAATTTGCCAATAAATAATCATCAATGTTAGGAAAGTAGCCATAAATTTGAACCAGAAAAACAAAAAATATACAATGACATGCATATATATACAATACAAACTATAGATGTTCAGTTCTACACAAATAGGTTCAAAAAACAAAGTCTGCAGACAGGGGTGGAGGTTTCCAAACTACTCCGAGTCATCCTCCTCGACGATCTCTCCTTCTTCCACACTCCAGCTGGAGCCTACCGCAGAATATACAGGTGATTCTAGGTCTTCAAGATCGGGGGCCATCAGGTCAATCACCGATCCACCTCTAGGGTCTGCAATGCCCTTCCCAAACACTACCTCTAATGCATACAAAGGCACCTCAAATTCCGGTACAAGGCCCACCCTTCTTCCATCGCTATAATAGCGATACCATGCCCGGTATTGATGGGGCACCTTTTAGGGTAAGCCCGCATCAACCCAGATGATGGATTTCACCAGCACATACTCCAATCCTTCGGCATGCCCATGTATCGGAACGTGGAACATCTGTTTTGTCATTTCCTCCGGTATACCAAAATATTCAGGAGGGGCTGGAGGGGCAGCTATCTATGGACCTGAAATGTTCTCCCATAGCGGGGTGAGACTACGTCTCAGCAAGTTCAACCCCCTAAGACTCGATTAGGAAGAAAATACGTCTTAAGAGCTGCCTAAGCACAACCACGAGTTGGAGGTCTTACCTTTGCCTCTGTTCCTTCTTGCAAGTCAGTTCAATTCATAAACTCGCAATCTTAAATATTCAATCAATTCGGATCGACTCATCGATCAATCGACTCAGTCGATTACATGTCATCATGACCCTTTCTTGTTCGGCTCATCTCATACTATCTATAAAGTCCGCTTATATCAGGACTGTTCACTGCTAAGCTGATAAATAGATAGTATATCACGCTTCTGAGATGATTGGGTATACTGTTCTCTAACTAAGCTGCCAATCGCCCGTAGGTTGATATAGTATACCGACATTGCTCAATTTAAGATGATAATGTATACTACTTTCTACTAAGCTGCCATATCGCCCGTAGGCTGATATAGTATATTGGTATACTGCTCTCTGCTAAACTGACATATCACCCGTAGGCTGATATAGTATACCCTCCCAAACATATAACCAATTCAATATTTTTATCATTCCTAATAAAATAGCCGTGTGTGGGTACACGGTCGGCCTTAGCCAAAATATAATAATTTCACTTTTGAACTTCCCACTAGTTTCAGTAGTCCCAAAATAGATTTTTGGCGCTGTGGACCGACGCCCGGTAATTTTTCAATTAATTACCAAAATTAAACAAATTTAGGAATAAATTCATAATTTCTCAATTCACTCACAATTAGCACAAATTAAAGCTCAATTAAATAAACAAATGCATCACTACAATCAGCACTGAATTCCAGTCACCGGCTATATCGGTCTAATTTCTGGAAAATAATTAAATAATTAAATAATTACGAAAATTAATTATTAAATGCAGAAAATGCATACTTAGGCCCATAATGCCTAATTATATGCCGGAACGAGCCCAAAAAATTTTCGAGACTCGTTAAATAAATACTAGAGTCTATTTACTCACTAATTGCACTCACTATCCACCTAACATACATTGAAAATTAATTAAATTCACTAATCTAATCTAACTAACCACCTAATCTAGCTTAGCCTAAAATAAACAACCCTTAAGCGTAATTAACCTACTAAGCGAGGATTAGTGAGTTAAAGTCACTTGTTCGGCGATCCGATCAGTTCAAATCGACAGGGGACGCAACGAGGCTTGACTATCTCCAAAGCGAGCCTAGCTTTCGAGACCGAGAAGTGGGCAAAAATGGGCCAAATGAGCTATTGGAAACCAATTGACTTTGCTTCTGTTTAGTGGCTGGAAGAAGAGGAAACGGACCGGTTCGGCGAGGCAAGATCGCAAGAGGCAGCAAGGGCACTCGGTAGGGCTGAATGGTGGCTCCGGCGACTCCTACGGCCACACACGGTGGCTGGACAGCCTCTTGGACGGTGAGCAAGACAAGACGACAGGGCTGGGACACGGCTGGGTCGAATAGCATGCGCAACGGGGCACAATGGTGTGCGCACGAGGAGGAGCGGCGAACGGCGACGGGCAGTGGTGTGCAACAAGGACGGCTGCTCAGCTAGCTCCCTTGTCGGCTGCTGGTGCTCAAATAACACAAACAAGAGGTAGGAGGGGCGGTGGACGGCAGGTGAGGGAGAGGGGGAGAGATGAGGATGCAAAGGGGGTCCACCAAGCCTTCAAGGCTGTCTCTTGGTCCCCTTGACCATTCTCCTCCACCAGCTGCCTTCCTAGGCTGACAATCAACCACCAAGGCTCTTCTTTGCACTCTTGAATGGTCCAAAAGCCCTAGGTGGTGGGGGGCTACGAATTTGCAAGGTTTTCCCTCCAATTGGACACTAATTGATTCTCAAATTAATTCAATTTGGCTCCCATAAATCCCATTGTTGAGTCCTCGATCAAATTGGTATTTTTCCTCACCAATTGATCCCACTTGCATCCCAAATGCGCGATCAAAAATGATCCCTGACGATTTCTAGACAAAATGGCCCTATGACGACTTTTTCCCAAAATGTCTCGGTTTGCAGAAAAATCTTCTGAGATTGAGTCGACGTTCCTAAAATGACTCGTGACATGACAAAACTTTCAATTTCTAAAATTGGATTCAAGTTCGCGGTTAATTTCACTCAGGCACAATTTTAGCATAACCTAGGCTACCGGGTAGCTTTCAAAATTTTTTAGTGCAAATGACCCATGATCGATTTTCTTCGAGCCACAATGAACCCACTCGACACATTGGCTACTCTCGGTTATCGTGAAAATCTCGAGGATTCAAATACGGACACAAGTACCAATTTCTCAAGGATTTGAATACGGACACAAGTACCAAAACGATAGAAAAATCAGTCTAGTGTTCGTCGACGAGAATTTTCCAATTTTTAGTGGAGTCACCCACGTTTAGCCACATATCTCAGTCGAACCGACCTATCTCTGATCTCTAATCGATTTTTAACTATGACATAATGACCTCTAAAGATGAGCACGGTTGAATAGCCGATTCTTGATCGAATTCTCAAGTCGAATGCATTAAAATTCCTTAATAGCTTCCCCAAATAGTGTAGTTATCTCCAGAGTAATCAGCTCTGAGAACAGCCCTATAGGCGTATCGATGAAATGTCCAATTAATTTAATTGAAAGCAGAAGTGAAAAATCCAAGATGTCACACTCGAGGCTCTCAGCCGTGGCCAGCAAAGGCTACAATGCCCTTTACCTGACTAGGCGAGGGTCATTGGCCCTCGTCAGTCTAGAATTGTAAAACTAAAATAGAGAAATAAAAGAAAAGAATAAAAAAAAAAGTTTAGAAAAATATTCAAAAATTGTAAATTTTGTCCACATCAGTATCGATGATGCTACGTAGAATGACCAATGTCCAAATCATCGATTTCCAGCCAAAATTGGTTGGATGAACTACATTGACAAATTGTCCAAAATTTTATTACTCAATTGGTACAATTATAAGATTTATGACTAAATTAATAAGTGTAATAGGCTTAGAACTTTTTTTGGTACTTTTCCAAGATTCTACCGTTGATATATAATATTAACTAGACATTCATCCATACTTTGCATGGAATATCATATAAAATTTATAATTAAAATGGAGTATGAAATATTTTAGCATGAACACAACAATATTTCAGCGCATCCTTAATTCTACAAGGTATGTATAAAACTCAATTATTAACGTTCAAAACAATTAATTTGTATAAAATTGACATTCCTAAGCACAATATAACAAATTAGGTACTATACAAATTATACTATCCTAAATGCATATAAATGATAGATATTTTTGTCTACTAACTAATTTAGGAAAAAATGTAAATTATATTACTATGATGAAATAGAAAAAATTAAATACATATGAGTTATCATCGAATAGTAAAAGAATGAAAAGATAAGATGAGAGACAATAAATTAGTGCATAGGTGTTTTGGCTACTTTTGCAGAGAAAACAACAACATTTTTCTTACATTGAGAAGAGGCCAATATTAGTAATCTACAATCCTAAATGACACACACGTGTTAATTACATTAATACATATGTCGTTAATCAACGTATTAAATTCTAAATGGGGTGAATGGTTGACAAATCACCGTAAAACAAAAGATACACTTTTTTATCACAAAACTAGCCATTGCATCGTCTAAGTGCTACTTTTATCCTCGAAAATTTAAAAAGGTTACAAGTATAATATCCTAAGCGTTTTGGGGTTTTTTAAACTAGACTCTGCCTTTTTTTATTAAAAAAAAAAATCTTTGCCTCAATTAGTATATTTGATTATACATTTTTTAGATAATCTCACTAGTGGTCCTTCTGATTTTGTTTGAATCACTCCTCTTTTTTATTTAAAATTGTCTATTAATTGAGAGAGGGAGGGAGGGCTAGCCCATGAATATTGCAACACTCACCACAAAATCAGTGACAATGAAAATTTGTCGATGATGAGAGTGAAATTAATTAGTGACAAATATTTTAGTTGCAGCTGTCATGATCACTCAACCTTGCAGTGCATAGCCAAGCCCCTTGAGCTAGGAGTGTGATATCCTGAATTTTCTATGCTCAACGATATTATTTAGCATGATTTTTGTCATTGTAATAGCCCAAAATACGATACTTTGAGATTAAATGGATAGATATCATCACTACCTTGGTGAGTAGCATGAAGGTAATTAAATTACCGCCATAGTAGTTGTAGAGAATGGCTGGTATACTCTGAATTTTATATTTTATGATATTCAAGTTTCAACTTTATTGAATTGAGGTTTTCCTAATTTTGATATCTTTCTTTGATGATTTTATTATATTCACAATATTTTAGGACTAACCAATGTTTGGAATGAATATTGGTTTCCTAAATCCTTATTTTTCTTCATTTGACACACCACTTTTCTTTTCTCTACCAAAATTTTTAAACCTATGCTTTGATTTGAGATATTGAATTTGATAGTTTTGACATCATGCATGATATCATCAATTTCAACTATGGTTCATTGATGCTTTGGGTAACCCATATCTATAGTCATGATTATTTTGGTGACTCATGTCTATAGTTTATCAATGTTTTTGGTGACTCATGCCTATAGTTCATCATCATTATTTTAGTGATTCATGCACACACTTCACTAAATGAGAGAGGTTCATCTTCATCTCCATCAAAATATTTTCTTGTGGCAAACTTTCATTGGGCCATTTGTCCTTAGCTATTCTCATTGGAGCCATTTGAAGCTCTTTCATTGGAACACTTTAACCATGGATAAAAACACTTGAAGCTCTTTGATTGGGCCATTTATGCCTTTCATCTCTCATAACTTTTTGGCCATATAAAAGGACCCTTGAGAATGCTCAAGATCCAAGGATAAAAAAATTTACTTCAATATCTACCGATCACCAACTCCTTTCTCCAAATCTTTCGTTTTCAAGAATCCACGAATAGGAGGAATGGCCCCACACTCAAAATATTAGATTCTGTCTCAATTGTTTTCAATGTGATAAATTATTGATTTTCTCTCTTTTATACCAATTGATTTTGTTGTTTTCAAATAAAGCTTTGTTGATTCTCAGTTTTGGTTTATTCCATTTGAAGGTGATTTAAAGCTATGAATCTGAAGTCATTTTCAGGGTAAGTGAAAACCTTAGGCGCTAAGTTGAATTGATTTACTTAATGCTTTTGACTTGGTTAGTTGATCTGTGTGAACTTAATGTAAGTATATAAAATAGGGATTCAAATACATTGTGATAGTTTGACTTATTTTGCAGATTTCATACATGACTAGAATGTGTCGATTTGTTTCTTTTAGGTGTGGTGACACGTGGTATGTGTAATGATGAATATGAATTTGAAAGTCTTATTGTTGTAACTTCATATTTAACTGTCCTTTGTAATATTCACTTATTGAGTGTGAATTTGAGTCACTTTTGAATCTAATATATTCTTTGAGTCTGACTTGTTCTCTAAGTTTGATTTTCTTTCAAATCCGATATGCTCTTCAAGTATAATTTACTATCTCAGTTTGATTTGCTTTTGAGCCTAATATGCTCTCCGAGTCTAATCTACTCTCTCGGTCTAATTCGTTTTTTAGTTTGATAAGCTCTTTGAGTCTGATTTATTCTCTAAGTGTGATTCGCTTTTGAGTTTGATATGCTCTTGGAATTTGATTTACGCTTTGCTTTTCATGTGCTCTCTAAGTCAAATTCGCTTTTGAGTTTGATTTGCTCTCTGAGTTTGATTTACTCTCTAAGTCTAATTCGCTTTTGAGTCTAATATGCTCTTTAAGTCTGATTCCCTTTTGAGTTTGATACACTTTTTGAATCCGATTTACTCATCGAGTCGGATCCTCTATGAGTCTAATTTGCTTTTGAGTTTGATATACTCTCTGAGTTTGATTCGCTTTATGAGTATAATGACATGTTGTTGCCTTACTTGATTGTTTGACTAATGTAGTTCTTTTCATTTTTAAGATGAAAAAATGATGAATGTGAGATGTTCAAAAAAATAAAGACACGCCGTGGTGGTGTTAAAGTTTCCAAAATTAAAAATAAAAAATAAAAAAAATAAAGACAGTGTTAAAGTGCATGAGTAATGGAAAAATCTTGTGATGAACATGGTGATTGTTATGCTATAATGAATTGCATGTGAATGATGCTATGTGATTAAGACCTTTGCCACGGCCTATTCGTGTCCGAGCAAATTCCCTTGTATGAATATGTGGATAAGACTCTAGAGTCAATTAAATGTTCTATTGTATATGATAATTCTCTATAAGGTTGAGATGATATGAAATGCTATTATGACATGGCCTCGTATAATCATGGTATGACATGACTCTTATAGTCATGTTATGATGTTAAAAAATGACCATCATCATGTGGATATACAATGGTATATTTATCCTCACTAATGCAAAGGACATCCAAGATGAATGGCCTGAGGTGTGGCAAAAGGTATGTATAATTCCGTCCTCCATAAGTTGGGGATGACAATGCCTCATAAGTCGAAATGCCTCGTGAATCAAGAAGGTCTTGGCTAATGACAAGTATAACCCTCTACGCACACGCGCGCATGTGTTAGTGAGCTTTATGACATGTATGAAGTTACTAATATATATCAATAATCTTCATGATGAGTAGGATATACTAGTGTATCGTGAAATAACATGCCTTCCGCTTGCTTATGAGTGAATGGACTAACATTATAGTTAATGGTTTTTATAGGCATATCATGATAAATAAATAAATAAAAAGAGAGAGAATTTGCTTATGCATGGTTATTTTGTATTGGTTTGAACTTATGCTGTTTGATTGATGTCAGGTTGAGTATTTTAGACCTAGGGATTTCATTTAATAGGCTTCAAATCACCTCTTATTTCTTAGTGTGTAGGATGATGGTCTCCTTGGACATGATGGTGGAGGGGACGAGGTGACACCTAAGACCATCAACCCCGAATTTGATGGTGGCTCCCTTGTGGAATAGTATGAGAGTAGTGGTGCTAGTTAATTCAACCCTTTTCCTAGAAGTATGTATTTTTTTATGATAATAACTACTAATGTTTGTATAAAAAAGAAAACATATTCGTATGTATTAAACTCGTGTGACTTTCGTAAGGAATGTTATAATTTATTTTGTAATACTTCCACATGCTATCAATCAAAGGAAAAAATCGAATAAGAAATGACACATGTAGCGCATGGTATACTTGGGATGTCACAAGGAGCTCACAGGTGCCAATACTATTTATGAGATGATGTCATCCATGGTCCTTCTACTTTTGACCAAAATTGATAACCATAACTCTACCTTTAATTTTTTATTGTTCTTGTAATTCTTTATTTGTCACATGCTAATCCTCCTTAAATTACTTCTTTTGCAGTAAACCTTTGTTGATATTCTAATTAGAATTAATTGAGAGAGAGACCATGAAGAAGCATATTGCAGAAAATTTGTTGACAATAGAAGTGAGATTAATCCATGAAAAGCATTTTCACCAAGGTAGCCATGGTCCTCCAACTCGTAGCCCGCGGCCATCACCATGGCTACTTGAGCTTCAATTCAAAGTTCATTAATATGGGCGTCTAAACTCAAAGTTTGTGATCGCCATCAAAACTTCGAAGCTCATGGCCATGGCCACTCAAGCTTGAGACCTAGGCTCACTGTCACCATGGCCATTCAAGCTTTGCTCTCACAGCTATGCAAGAGCTCAAGCAGTTGGTTGCCATGACCACAAGATCTAAAGCCGGGTTGATCACGAGCTCATGGTCGTCACCACTACTCAAGCTTTTGAGTTGTGGTTGTTAAGGAAATCCCTTATAATGTTTTAAAGATGACAAAATAAATCAAAGGCTACTAACATGTTTGATGGTTGATGATAGAACGTGTAAAGGATATTGTCGAAGTCTATGATTGGAAGAACCAAAAGACGGACTCTATGCTGAAGCTGAACTTATTCAGACCGTGTCCAGACCTTAAAGCTAAATCTATTCAGAAGCATAATTTGTTCAGACTTAGATTGTAAAGTCTATCGCACTTAGACTCAAATTGTAAAGTCTATTGCTCTCAGACTTTACATCCAGAACTCGACAGAATGTAACACGAGCCCAAATGTATAACGACTAGTGATCTGGTTTGGATTTCACATCAAGATTGATTTGATTGACTCAATTTAATTGATTGACAATTAAATCTTGAAGACAAGAACTTTCTATAGGAAGAAGCTTTACTTATGGAACCAAGATTCTGTTTGTATGGGCGATCATAATCAATTTGGGATTCTACTTTTGTCACTCAATGGCTACCAAATCTTCTAGATACAAATCTTTCCAATAGGTAGATTGGAAGACGATCCTCAAGATGTTGTCCAACGGCTAGTTTGGAAGTGGAGGAGTATTTAAGGAGATCAAGGACCGATGAGCAAGTAAGAGACGGAACGTAGAATTTATAATTCCAAAGTCCGAGCGAACTTCAATCATACACTTGTCTTTGGTGAGCTTAAACATTTGTGATCTTGAGAGAAATACCAAAAGAGTGACTTAGTGAGATAGTGTGATCTACTACTAAGTATTTGCACTCAAAGTTGTAATCTCTTGTTGATTGCATAGTGGAATCCAGCAGAAGGCTATTAACGTGGGAGAGTGGACGTAGGCTTGATCTAAGCTGAATCACTATAAACCTCGTGTTCTTATTCTCTTTCCTTAAACTTTATTTTATTCCACATATATTTGCCAAGGTTTTGTTTAAACACCTATTCACCCCCCTCTAGGTTTTGTTACTAGTCTTTACATTGGTCATGGCCAATAAGGGTCGTCATGGAAGAATACTTACAAATTGCATTGTTGCAAGATGTTATTATTGGAGCTAGTAAATAGTACCTAAAGGGGGATGAATATGTTATTCCATCAAATCTATTCCAATTTAGCCATTGGACAGTCTCTAGAGAATTATCTTCCAATTTACTCATTGGACAATTATATATCAAGAAAATTGAATAGCCATTAAGTGATAAAATATGAATCTCCATTGATTTTGGTCACCCATACAACCAAAGTCTTGGTTTCCAAAAGTAGATATCTCTCTTCAAAGAAAAACTTGTCCTCTAGATTGATTGCCAATCAATTAAAGTGTTATGCATTACAACCTTGGTTTGCAAAACAATTCCTATGATTGAGAGTCAATCAAGTTTTTCTAAGTGTGAAATCTAAGCTAGATCACTAGCCGTTACATATGTTATGAACTTGTGCCTAAAAGGGAATATAAGTTGTTCTCTAAGTCTGAAGAATTTCAACTTCAGTATTAAGTTTGAACATGTTTCACTTGAAGTAGATTACACAATCTAACGATATTCAGCTTATAATCTTTGAGTCTAAATACGGTTTATGATATCCACATAAAATCTTGATTATATCCACTAACTAGCTTATTGAATTCAAAAGAACTTAGACTTGAGTTTGAATAGGATTGAGATCTTATAGACTTCTCTTCCAAGAGTGTTTCCTTGAATCAAGAATACTTCAAAACAGTTATATCAATAGTTTTATCAACTTCAAAATTCATTAGAAAATTTTCTCAACAATTATTTGTAGTCTTTTTATTTGATCTAATAACAAAAATCAAGGTTAGAAAATTTTCAACAACGTTGACGGCACGTGAGCAAAATCCATTGCCAATCGACCAAAGGACGAATGGTGGCACTTCTTTAAAAATAAAAAAAAAAATAGAGTGATGCTTTTAAAAAAAAATAAAGAAATCCAAGGACGATTTAAACTTTTGGACAAAAGTGAGGCATCACCGATTTATCCTATATTTTCAGCATGGCCTTTGATTTTTCAGAATCAACATTGATTTCTGTAGGACCGTCTCCTCCGGATGCTATTCTTTCCCCAAAGCCTAGGGACATCCATCTTTAACTTTCTATCTTGTGTGCTCATGCCCCTTTAGCGGAAAGTTGAGTTGGATTAGAAGGGCCAAATTGTCCTCATGTCACAACTAAAATGTTGGGAAAATATGGCTTCGAATTGGGTAGAACAATGAAGTCAGATCTTTAGAGTAATCAAGTCGGACTTTGAGGCATGATATCACTTTCTTTAAGGATTTATTTGCCCCACAAAGTTGCTAATGGTCACCGGCAAATTTCCTCCAAGATACAACAAAGTCTCAAAAAAGAATACTAGATAGCAATTCTAGTATTTCTCCAGGGTCTCTCATAGGAAACAATTGGAAACAATGGCTGTAGTTTCTCTCGAAAGAAAACGAAAAAATGGAAGAAGATATGTGTTTGATCTCAAAACATACGTACTTATCTTCGTCTTTCGAATAGAGGCAACCCTTCAAAAGGTTGCAAAAGAACAAAAACAACATTTCGTGAACATGTACGTCTCAAAGGTTACGTTGAAAAGACATAAAAAAATTCGGAATTAAATAAATAATAAATAAAAATAACCGTAACTTTTCGTGAACAGTCGCATTTGTTTCAACAAGACTTTATAGTTAATTTTTTATAGAAATAAACCGAATTTTCAATAAATAAAATTAATGATCGTCGGTTAATGCCAAATCTGGTCCACGTGCGCACTCACATCTTTTCGATGTGGGACAATGCACCTCTTCATTTGTTTTATAAACAAATTACCAACAATCCCCCACTTTTGTTTATAAAACAAAAACAAGAAATAAAACATTAGAAATATACAGCCAAAATTTCCATGAGATTAATATACATACATAAAGGTCTCTTTCGAGTTAAACCTTTACTTAGTGCAAGTATCTCAAAGCTCTATCAAAGTGACAAGTAGCTCGGCTTTAAACTTGTAATTTTATATAATAGAACCGGACATACCGCACATACACTAACCTCTTGTCTCAGCGAGAAGTTCTATATTACTCCGCACTATTATGGCCTTGTGCTTGATCCTGTTTCATGAGCTCTCTAGAAAGCAACCCTAACTTTTGTAAGAAGCGGCACCACTTCTAATCTCATATAGGTGAAGCATTTACAATGTGCTTCTGTTACTATTAACACATTACAAATTTGTACTATACTTCATTAAGAATTTAATTTAACCTACAAAACGTAACAGACGATACCGACTTCTCATATCGGGGCTATGTCAGTATCAAACAATCACATTCAGTAACTTGTTTTTACCCATTAAACCTTGTAACTAGTAATGTTCTAGAAAAAGGTTGGGTTACCATTACTGGTGATTTTAATTAAAGGGTTTCAGCCCCGTTTCTTATGAGGTCATTATTACCATGTCTCTTGGTAAAGCCTTCGTCAAAGGATTGGCAAGATTATTACTTGACCTCACGTAGACAATTGTTATGGTACTATCTTTAATCAATTGTCTCACATATTCATATCTTAGACTAATATGTCTAGACTTACCATTATAGGTGCTATTATAGGCTCTTGCCAAAGTAGCCTGACTATCACTGTGGCTAGAAATAGGAGGCATAGGATTATGCCATAATTTGATATCCAACAACAAATTCCTAATACATTCGGCCTCTTTCCCAGTTTTGCTAAAGCAATGATTCAAATTTCATAGTTGAGTGAATTATGCACATTTGCTTCTTGCTCGCCCAAGAAACAACACATTCATGTAATGTGAAAATCCATCTAGTAATGGATCATTTATTTCTCATACTTGTAACCTAACTAACATCGGCATATCCTTCTTATATACCCGGATAATTACTATAGAACAATCCCAAATTTTAGTTCTCAATAATAATCAAATTTTTTGGGTAATAACTTTCCGATGTTCTATACTTGGATTACAAATATTTACTCAACTTGCATATACAAAAAGTAATATCATGTCTAGTGTAATGCATCGCATACATTAAAGACCAATATCACTCACGTTAAAAACTCTCCACCAGGAATCAAATGGAGTACTCATATATTTGAAAACAAGATGTTTAAATCTATACAACATCTTCTCCATGTAATCACTTTAGCTCAAAGAATAACCCCCACTATTTTTTAATTTTAATACTTAAGATAGTATCTGCTTCTCCTAAATCTTTCATTTTGAAAATGAAAGCTAGATACTTTTTAGTCTCAATGATTCCAATCATATTATTTCCAAAGTCCCCTTCGAACATACCCCCACTTCAAGAATATTCCAAGAGGCAATTAATCGAAATTATGCATCATCAAATTTTCATCCTCAATGAAATACATACATCAAAATAGTAAATCAATGCAATTCTACTGTCTTGGCTCATTTATGCTATTCCATAGAATCAAATCTATGAGGGGCAAGGAAAGCAAATAAAACACATTAGAACCAAACAAGGGACACATGAAAACCCATTCAGTATCTCTCTATATCGCCTCCATAAATAGAGCACTACATATTAGCCTATGCATGTAATGACATTCTCTAACAATCCAATAAATGCAAGCAAATCGAGTATGGAGGTATCAAAAGTGCATAAACTGGAATTGAGAGAAGCGAAAAGAAGATACCGGCAATTCTAGGAATGGAATCAACAACATTGTATAATCCGAAACCTTCTAAAAGGTAAAATCAGAGCCATACCTCATTTCTTCATGATATTAAAATTCTGGAAGCTCTCAATCTGCACACTCTAATGCATGGAAAGCAAATAAAACACATGGTAAAAGCGACTTCAATAGTGGAAAAGCTGGGAACTTCCTGTCTCGCTACTGTCCCAAACTTTCGCCGGTCGAACATCAGAATTACCAAGGACAGAAACACAAAGCAAACACGAAAAGCGAGACCTTGTCTTGCAAAATGAAAATTAACCAAGATCGTCATATAAAGGTACTCCTTAATGCAACCGACGGGTTGACCAGACACAATGCAAGCCAAAACCCAGCTCGAATAAGCAAAACCCATGTTTCTTTTGTCAAGAGAAACGCACAAAGTTCGACAGAAGGATGCTAATCGTTCCCAATGCAACGAAGAGATCGATCATGCCTCGCGACCCAAAAACAAGATTGAGAAAGTAGACCCTTTTGTCCCTTCCCCATTTTCAACTTCTCAAGATAGGAGCAACCCCCCAGAAGAAAAAAAAAAAAACCCTGATATCGAATTCAAAAATCCTCCATGTACGGGACAAAGAAGCACTAATTAAGCAGGAATCGACTTTCGCAATCAATCGACGCTTCTCCAACTCAAGCAAAAACCGCACGCCCCCGGACTCCATTCCAGAGTAGAGCGGGACATTCCACCCTCGCTCGCTCGCTCGCGCGTCCATTCGAAAACCAACGGAAGGAAGAAAGCGCCAATCTCGATCGACACCAGGCACGCTAAACGCAGCGGAAGGAAATGGGGAAGAAAAAGGCGACAAGACGATGCAAGATTCGATTTACCCAGAATCCACGCGCGCCTGTACAAGGAAGGAGTGACGAGCTCATGATCGATCGAGTGACATCGCCGCGACGCTCGAGCCACTTCAATTCAATCTCTCAACCACCATGTGCTGACTTCTCCTCCTCCTCCAGTATGAGGGCCTTGCAGACCGGGCATTCGTGGCAGTGCGAGTGATGGCGCAGCCACGGGGAAATTCCGAGCATTTTCCACGCCTGAAAAATGCGAACTTGGAACTGCCGGAACCTTCCCAGATCGCAATCGAAAGTCAGAATCCAACTTTCCACGCCGCCGGCTCGCGCGACCGCGACTTTCCTCGCCAGAACCGAGCGACCAACATCGAGTAGTGCCTCATATTGTTAAGAACATGAGAGGAACACAAACTCAAAAAGATTATAATGCTGATGTTGCTATGGATACTGTTATGGAGTTAACAAAGGAAGAAAGTGAAAGAATTGCAAAGACTGTTGTCGTTGAGAAAGACCAGAAGAAACAAAGTGCACAAGTCAAAGCCAAAGATGTTATCAGCTGTGCACATAATAGGTCGGTGTAAATAGCACGTGTCATGTGCTCAAAAGGAGAAGAAAAGTTTGTTATTAGTTCAGTTTTTGGTTGTATAACAGAATAGATAAGAGAGCTCTTTCTTTTTTGCTCTAGAGTCTTATAAAAAGAAAACTTCGTCTTCTTCTTTTCAGTTGAGTCAATGTAATAGATATAGCTGATATAGAAGAAGAGCACACCATTGAAATGTGCTCTGTTCTTGTATTGAATATACAGAGGAAATACAAACAAGAAGAAAGTCTGATAGCCTTTCTTCAGTATTCTTCCATCTTGTTCATCTTCACATGGTATCAGAGCTTTGTCGATCATCCATGTTGAATAGTTTTTCATGAATACTCAATCATTCATGAAATCAAATCGGAGATGTTGAAGATGCAGAAGATCGAAGTTGTCTCTGAACTTCAATGATCGCGGTGAATCAAAGTAGCTGATGATCATTCTCATTTGTTGATTTGGAAAGTTCAAAGTGTTTTGCATTTGATTCAGCTATTCTCTGTTAAGATCTGAACATTGCGAGTGACACTAACAGAACGTCATCTTGTAAGATCAACAGGTAAACCTGATCTTCAATTACAGAATCATCTTTCTTCATCATCAAACTTCTGCAAACACAGAAATGGCAGCAAGAACGCAGAAGTATTCCTTTCCAATACATGTTAACATCTCCAATTTTATCACAATCAAACTTGCTGAAGACAATTTCCTGCTGTGGCAAGCACAGTTTCACAGATTTCTTCGAAGTCAAGAACTCTTTGGGTTCATCAGTGGTGAAATCCCTTCACCTCCTCGAATATTGCAAGCTGGCGAAGATTGTGGCGAAGTCATAAATCCAGATTACACAGATTGGACAAGGGACGATCAGCTTGTATCATCATGGATTAGTGGAGCTGTATCTGAAAATATTCTGAGCTTGATCATTGGTTTAGAAACTTCTTACGAGGTATGGCAAACTCTTCTCAATCGTTTTACTCAGAAATCAGTTGCTCGAGAGTTTGAACTTAGAGGAAAACTGCAAGCATGTCAGAAACGAGATCGAGTCCTTTCTGTCTACCTAAGAGAGTATAAGTCCATTTGTGATCAGCTAAATGCAATTGGAAAGCCTATAGATGAGATAACCAAAATGTTTGGTGTTCTTGAAGGACTAGGTTCTGAATATGAGAATTTTCGAACTACTATCTACTGCCTAAAACCCCAACCAGATTATGATGAAGTGATAGCACAGCTTGAACGATTTGAAACAAGGCTAAAGACATACTCGATGAGTCAATTTAATCCTAATCTAGCCTATTTTGGCCAAAGAAATTCTGAAACACAACAGAAAGGGAACTCTGAAAGAGACTATAGTTTTCAGAATTCCGGCTTTGGAGGTCAAAGAGGGAGTAACAGAGGAGGACGTAATTTTGGTCGAGGTCGTGCAATGAACAATTTAGGTCGTAATTATGGCTATTCAGGAAGAAACCAGCATTACAGACCAAACAACTTGTCTCAAGATCGAGTAGATCAACAATTCAGGCAGAGGATTGATTACTCGAATCCTGGTCAGGGATTTCGACCATATGCCAGTTCTTCTCAAAGGTATCAAGACACCAAATCCTATCCAACTTCAATGGTAATGCCTCAGAAACACTTGCAGGATGAGAAAATAACAGAAAACACTCGGTTAGAATGTCAAATTTGTAAACGACCAGGACATGATGCTCTTCGTTGCTGGTATCGATTTGATAATTCATATCAAGCTGAAGATATTCCAACAGCTTTGGCAGCAGTACATTTAGAGGATCCAAGAGGAAGTGAATGGTATCCTGATACTGGAGCAACAGCACATATCAGTGCTGATTCTGGTATTCTTCTCAACTCTACTAAGTATACTGGAGCTGATATAGTCATGATAGGAAATGGCTCGTGTTTACCTATTGCTTATGTTGGTAATACTCAATTGAATACAGAAAACAATACATTACTTTTAAATGATGTCTTGATTGTGCCTGAAATCAAAAAGAATCTGCTCTCTGTTTCAAAACTAACAGATGACTATCCTTGTTCATTTGTTTTTGATAAAATTGGGGTCTATATGAAGGACAACCAAACCAACAAAACAAAGATGATCGGAAGGAAAATTAGAGGACTTTACTGTGTGGATCCACAAACTACAGCAGCGTTCTTTACTCGAAGACAGAGAGTGATAGCAGCAGATGTGTGGCATCAGAGACTAGCTCACACAAACTTGAAAATAGTGAAGCATTTACAGAATCAAAACTTGATTTCCTGTAATGCACAATCTGCAGCCATATGTAGTAGTTGTCAAATAGCAAAGAGTACAACTTTACCTTTTCCATTATCTGAATCTACATCTGCTATACCCTTAGAAAAGATACATTGTGACATCTGGGGTCCATCACCAGTTAGATCTTTTCAGAACTTTCAATACTATGTCATCTTTGTAGACAATTTCTCTCACTATAGCTGGATCTATCCAATGAAGTCAAGTCGAGTTTTATGATATCTTTATCATATTTCAGAAACTAGTCGAGAAGCAATTTGATCATCAAATCAAAATGTTTCACTGTGATGGTGGAGGAGAGTTCTCGAGTAACAGGTTTCAAAATCACTTGCGGAATTGTGGTATAAAGCAGAGTATGTCCTGCCCTCATACACCATAACAAAATGGAATCTCAGAAAGGAAACATCGCCATATAGTTGAATTGGGGTTAGCCATGTTGTATCATTCTAGAGTTCCATTGAAGTTCTGGGTAGATGCTTTCATAACAGCCAACTATATTGTGAACACTCTTCCTACACCAAAGTTACATATGGTCTCTCCCTATTACAGACTTCACAATCAGCAACCTAGCTATGAACATCTCAGGGTATTTGGATGTGCTTGTTATCCCTGTCTTCGATCTTATGCAAAACATAAGTTCGATCCCAGATCTCTTACCTGTATATTTCTGGGCTATAGTGAACGACATAAAGGGTATCGTTGTCTTGTTCCTACTGATGGTCGTATCTATATTAGTCGAAATGTGGTATTTGATGAAACCTTCTTTCCATTTACAAAGAAGGTAATCTCTGACTATGATCAGTACACAACTCTGTATAAACAATGGGCAGACGAAGTTACTCTTCTTGATTCCACAAACACAACTTCAGTGGATAGTTCCTCCAATAACCATACAACAACTTTTCAGTTACCTCCTTTAGAAGTTGATTCCACTCATACATCACAGCCTGACGGTGTGCCACATACTTCATCTTTTCCACAGCTACAGTCTGACTCTGTTGCCACAGAGCAACACGGTTCTCTGTCTACTGTTGTCGAACCAGCTGAACTTCACATTGATCAAGAGCAACCACACTTAACAGCTACTTCCTCAGGTACTTCCTCTGCTCATCATATGCAAACTCGATTGAAATCTGGCATCATCAAACCGAACCCCAAGTATGCATATTTGGCTGACTATAGAGTACCTTTGGAACCAAGATCGGTTAAAATAGCCTTAGCTGATAAAGGCTGGTCCAAAGCTATGCAGGATGAAATGGATGCCCTGCATGAAAATCAGACCTGGCTATTAGTTCCTAGAACTAAACAGATGAATGTTATAGGCTGTAAATGGGTATTTAAAACCAAATTAACCCCTGATGGCAGTCTCGATCGTTTAAAAGCTCGCTTAGTTGCGAAAGGGTTTCACCAAGAAGAAGGGGTTGATTTTACTGAAACGTTTAGTCCTGTTATTAAACATGCCACTATTCGGATAGTTCTCTCTGTTGCAATGATGAAGAACTGGCCAATACATCAGCTTGATGTTAAAAATGCTTTTCTCCATGGTACATTAAATGAGATAGTACACATGGAGCAGCCCCCTGGCTTTATCGATCCTCAACAGTCTCATTGTGTGTGTCTTCTCAAGAAGTCACTATATGGTCTTCGCCAAGCACCGCGCGCATGGTTTGATAAATTTAGCAACTTTCTTCTTGAGAATGGATTCTTCTGCAGTACCACTGATCCGTCTCTTTTTGTGCTTCACACTGGTTCAGACACAGTGTTATTACTGCTGTATGTTGATGATATAGTGATGAATGGTAGCTCAGCTCAGCTACTCACTACTCTGATCAAGTCACTGAGTCTTCATTTCCACATGAAAGATCTCAGTTATCTTCATTACTTTCTCGGCATTGAAGCCAAACGTACATCTCATGACTTATTTCTCTGTCAAACCAAATATGCCATTGATCTTCTGACCAGAGCTCATATGACCAATTGTAAATCTGTTTCAACTCCTCTTCAACTTCGCTTTGTTGCTATGACAAATGATACTGTCCTGCTCTCTAATCCACTTGAGTATAGAAGTCTCGTGGGTGGTCTACAATATTTGACAATTACACGTCCTGATCTTGCTTATGCAACAAATACCCTGTGTCAGAAACTGCAACATCCAACAGTTGCAGACCTTCATCGCCTGAAACGTGTACTTAGATATGTTAAAGGCACCACTCATCTTGGCCTCTTTCTCCATTCTAATAGCTCAACAGCACTCTATGGCTTTTCCGATGCTGACTGGGCCGGGTGTCCTGACACCAGGCGATCCACAACTGGATATTGCGCATATCTTGGCTCGAACCTTCTTTCGTGGTCAGCTAAGAAACAACCAACTGTCTCTCGATCTTCCACCGAAGCTGAATATCGAGCTCTTGCCTCTACTACGGCTGATCTTACTTGGATCAGTTTTGTCTTGCGAGATATTGGTATATCTCTTACATCCTCAACTCTCCTCTTTTGTGATAATAAGTCTGCTATCTCCCTTACAGCTAATCCAATTCTCCATGCCCGTACCAAACATATTGAGGTTGATTTTCATTTTGTTCGGGAGAAAGTCTCCTCCGGATCACTCAGTATTCGCTATGTTCCAAGTCACCTTCAACTTGCTGATATTTTTACAAAGTCTTTGTCGCGTGTTGATCATTCTACTTTTCGCACCAAATTGGGTATGGGATTTTTATCCCCTCCCCATTTGAGGGGGGATGTTAAGAACATGAGAGGAACACAAACTCAGAAAGATTATAATGTTGATGCTGCTATGGATACTGTTATGGAGTTAACAAAGGAAGAAAGTGAAAGAATTGCAAAGACTGCTGTCGTTGAGAAAGACCAGAAGAAACAAAGTGCACAAGTCAAAGCCAAAGATGTTATCAGCTGTGCACATAATAGGTCGGTGTAAATAACACGTGTCATGTGCTCAAAAGGAGAAGAAAAGTTTGTTATTAGTTCAGCTTTTTGGTTGTATAACAGAATAGATGAGAGAGCTCTTTCTCTTTTTGCTCTAGAGTCTTATAAAAAGAAAACTTCGTCTTCTTCTTTTCAGTTGAGTCAATGTAACAGAATAGCTGATATAGAAGAAGAGCACACCATTAAAATGTGCTCTGTTCTTGTATTGAATATACAGAGGAAATACAAACAAGAAGAAAGTCTGATAGCCTTTCTTCAGTATTCTTCCATCTTGTTCATCTTCACACATATTACTCTGGACCGAAGGATCGCTGAATCTCCTCCCGAATAACCAATTTGCATCGGAGAAGGAGTTGGTGGGATTCATGGCGACTTGGTTCTTGGCGGCGTCGCCTATCAATTCCTCTCTTCTTCTTTTTTCGGCCATTGATTCCTTTGTATGCACATCCACACCCCTCAGACATCTCTCTCGGACGATCACCATGGACGAATGTGGGAATAATCCAAGATACAGAGAGCCAAAGAATGACAAAAAAAAATTGTGCTCAGATTTTCAATTTTTAACGACAAAGAAACGTAAGCAAAATTAAGTCAGATGCGTAGGGATCGGATTTAACCAACCCCGGCTGCATCCCAAAGTGATTCTCTCAAATTGAAGGATCCCCGACTGAGAATCTCCAAAAGCGAGCCAAGCATTCACAGTTAAACGGAAGCACCGTCTACCAGATGAAGAGCAATCGAATCGCAGACACCCAATTGCAGTTACAAACAACGAAACATCGAAACATCGAAACATACAAGAGAGAACAAAGAAGTAAGAATTCTCGGATTAGCATTTTGGCACATACCTCATGGCAACCCACAACCCATGTCAGGATTCAATAAAATTGAACCCCACATGGTGCGCATAATTCGTTGCGGATCGCTCTTGCCGAAATCTTTCTTGTCATCGAGTCCCCCAACCACCATGCGCACAAATAACAAAAAATGAAAGAAAGAAAAGCAAAGACTCACGGATCCTCTGGATTTCCTCGATCCTCAGTAACTCCACCAGAAGATCCAATTGATTTTGTGAATAGACAAAAAACGCGCGGATCGGACAATGAAGGCTTGCGTCGACAACCGGCGCTTGATTCATAACTTTCATGCACTTGACTCCATTGTTGCAAAATTAAATCCTTAAAATTGTTGGGAAAATATAGCTTCGAATTGGGTAGAACAATGAAGTCAGATCTTTAGAGTAATCAAGTCAGACTTTGAGGCGTGATATCACTTTCTTTAAGGATTTATTTGCCCCACAAAGTTGCTAATGATCATCGACAAATTTCCTCCAGGATACAACAAAGTCTCAAAAAAGAATACTAGATAGCAATTCTAGTATTTCTCCAGGGTCTCTCATAGGAAACAATTGGAAACAATGATCTATAGTTTCTCTCGAAAGAAAACGAAAAAATGGAAGAAGATATGTGTTTGATCTCAAAACATACGTACTTATCTTCGTCTTTCGAATAGAGGCAACCCTTCAAAAGGTTGCAAAAGAACAAAAACAACCTTTCGTGAACAAGTACGTCTCAAAGGTTACGTTGAAAAGACATAAAAAATTCGAAATTAAATAAATAATAAATAAAAATAACCGTAACTTTTCGTGAGCAAGTCGCATTTGTTTCAACAAGACTTTATAGTTAATTTTTTATAGAAATAAATCCGAATTTTCAATAAATAAAATTAATGATCGTCGGTTAGTGCCAAAATTGGTCCACATGCGCACTCACATCTTTTCAATGTGGGACAAGGCACCTCTTCATTTGTTTTATAAACAAATTACCAACATAAAACAATGACCGTTTGCACGTCAAAATGGTCTTTGCAGAAGCGAATTCATCCCCTCCCCAAGTGAGCCTCTCGTCTCCAGCTGAGAATCTTCTTCCTGCCCAACTTCCAATGCCCAATAGTCAATCTCAAGTCAACACGAACTGAAACTACTTGATCACAATTCACGGGCCAATCGCTCTCCCTCGAAATAGCTAAGAGAAGGAAATCAAAAGCCATTTCTTGAAGCAGAGTTTCACGCTTCTCCACTGGTTCCATGGCAAAGCTTCACATCCATGGACTCCATGCCCCTGGCTTCATTCTCTTCCTCTTCTCTCTTCAGTACCCTCTACATCTTCTGACTATTTCCTCAGCCTACACTTCCCAGACCAAGCACTTCACCATTTGTGGATCAAGCAACAGAGCGAACTACACCAACAGGGGCTTTGTTGGTGACACGGGTTCTGACTCCATCTCCTTCACAAAACATAATACCTCCACACAATCCAGCAACCAATTCTCGACCATCTCAGAAATCTGTGGTATAAACAATATGGAATATCATATAATCTTCATATACACATTAGCTTCTCAGAATAGTGAATATTATATAGTACGTCTATATTGACATATTTTGTAATATTTGGGTTTGTTGAGTTGGTCAGATGAATTGGCTAATAAAATAAAAGAAGAAAAAAGGGGAAAGGAAGACCGCTTTATTTAAAGCAAAGGGACGTCGACTGATTGAGAGACAAAATGGGAAGAAGAAAAAGATAGTGAACGCAAAATAGGGGAAAAGAAGAGAAAGAAAAGAAGGTTGTGCATACATGTCACGGGAATTTTGTCAAGCTAGATTCACTTCAGCTCACAGATTTGTGATTTAACAGAGAGCATTGGACTTGACCATTGTTTAAATTGTAATGGTGAATTAAATCAGTATTAATAATTTGTATAAAGTTTATCTAAACGAAACGACTCATATTTGATTTGATACATATATTATATCTTGGGTTTGAATTATGAGTTTTTGGTATCATTTTATTTATGCGTAGTGGATGCTCGTTTTGTTTAGAAACGATGTATTACTTATTGGGTTGTGTCTAAGACATTGAGAAGCGAGATCCGGCACTTATGTGGCAGAGACTTCCATTGCCAATCACATGCCTCCTCTTAAAATAACCTTCTACTAGATATTCTCCGTTGTGGATGTCGTTGAGGCTCCTCCACCATGGGGTCTTGGCTTCTAAGGGGTTTTTGGCGAGCTAGGCAGCGAGTGGATAGTTCAATAGGTAGAGTCAAGCATCCGCGGCGACATTAGCCTTGAGAATGGAATTGTTGTCGCGGGACTTTTTGTGTCATCCTCGGCACCTCTGCGCCATGTATCGAAGCTTGAGTTTAAAGGCCCCTCATTGTTCGTGCCACCGCACACTAAGGGCGGGGCGCTGTTCAGGGAACTTGTGTGGATGAAAAGATCAGGCAAGTAGTTCTCTTCTTTCATTTGGACATCAACTTTGAGCTCACATAGAACAATGACAGTTGAATTTCACACAATAGTTTGTTTTTATATTAGATAAATTGAATGGAATAAAACTATATTAGGGGGCTCATAGCTGAAATAGCAATTTTCCTTTGTAAATGCATATAAACAACAGAAACTTGGGAAAATTCTAGCCAGAGCTCGAAGTGGATGTAGGGCATTGTCTCAAGCTTGGTACCGATACGAAAAGATTTAGAGTTAAATTAGTCTAATTAAAATATTTAGGATTAAATTAATATCAATATAATAGGTCTAGGATTTTTTGTATACTTTTCCCTTAAAATATTTCATGTTAATGCTCCTGTTAAGTTTTCTTTTTCTATTGATCAAGTTTTGCTGACATAAAACAATAAATCATTGATACTGATGTTGAAGTACGTGGGTGATGTTATGATTTGCTTAAAACTATTATGCAGCATTAAAGTCAATATGAAAACTTAAAACAACAATCAAGGGAGAGAGAGATCATGAAAAAGACGATTTGTTGATGAAAAGAGTGAAATTCATCGATGACAATTGTTTTCAACGTGGCTGCATGATTACTCAAAGCATGAAACCATGGCCACCCAAGCTTGAGATATGGGCTTAACTTCACCATGGTTGATCGAGCTTTGGTCTCATCGATGGGAGATCACTCGAGTGGCCATGCCCGCGAGATAAAGCTCGTAGATCTTAAGCTCGTGGCCATCACCAATGGGCTTGAGCTTTTGAGTTGCGGCCTCGGTCTGAAAGGGGGTTGTAAACAATATTTAGGAGCTGCTAGTAAGGGCAAAGAGAAAGTTCATATTTGGAAAAGAGAAAAAAAAAATCCAGGTTAAAAATATTTAATGACCTTAACGCCGCAACAGTGAAATTCGTCATTGGACCAATCAAGGGACAACTGGTGACACTTTATAAACGTCGAGGAATGTTTTTAAATAATTAAAAAGAATTAGAGAGATATTTTAAATTTCAGATAGAAGTAGAAGACCGCCATTAACATTTTCGTATATTTTCGGTAAACGAGCTATGATTTTTCATAATCAACCTCGACTTCTGTGGGACCGTCTCCTCCGTCTGCTATTCTCTCCCAAGAGCGAAAAGACATTCATCTCTCGGCCGGTCTCCCAAATTTCAATATCTTCCACTTTCTCTGTCTCGTCTGCTCGTGGCACGTGCCGCTCGCTGAAAGTGTGGGATGAGAAGGGCCAAATTGTCCTCTGCATCATGACTAGAACAGTGCCCGTTTGAGAGTCAAACACCTTTTTGCAGAACCAAATTCATCCACTCCCCGCATGAGCCACTCATCTCCAGCTGAGAATTATCTTCCTGCCCTACTTCTACTTCCAGTGCGTGATCACAATTCACGGACCAATCTCTCTCTCCCTCCCTCTCTCTCTCTCTCCCGAAGCAGAGTTTCATGCTCTTCCTCTGGTTCGATGGCAAAGCTTCACATCATCCATGGAGTATACACCCCTGGCTTCATTCTCTTCTTCGTCTCTCTTCAGTTCCCACTTCTTCTCACTCTTTCCTCGACCTGCACAACTCAGACCAGTTACTTCATCAATTGTGGATCAAGCAAAAGCCTGAACTATTCCGACAGGGTCTTTGTCGGGGACACGAGTTCTGACTCCATCTCCTTCACAAAACATAGTACCTCCACACAATCCAGCAACCAATTCTCGACCGTCTCAGCTATCTATGACACGGCAAGAATCTTCAGAAGCCCTTCGTCGCAATACGTTCTTGATGTAAATGATAAAGGTACTCACATCGTGAGACTCCACTTTCTCCCTTTCGCTTCCACAAGAAATCTCTCTGAGGCTGTGTTCAATGTCTCAGTAAGGGGGCTCACCCTTCTCAGCGATTTCCAAATTCCCGGTAGTACCAACTCTCCTGTAGTGGAGGAGTTCTTGCTTAGCATAAATAGTAATAAGTTTATACTTTATTTTAGTCCTCAAGGGTCATCCTTCGCATTTATAAATGCCCTTGAAGTGTTCCATGTGCTCGATGGAGTCATTCCTGGTTCTGCTCCGAGTGTGGGCATTTCAGGGAAAAATAGCCGCGACTACAGTGGAATTCCCTCCCAAGTCTCACGAACAGTTTACCGAATAAATGTCGGTGGCGATGAAGTAACTCCGGTTGATGATCCTTTGTGGAGAAGTTGGGATCCTGATGATAATTACATTTATCCCCCAAATGCTGCAAAAGATACAGCTGGCTATGGGAGAAATCTTAATTACCAGGATGGTCCTCTAGACGGATGCTTAGCATCGCAACGCGTTTACCTGACTGCTAAGGAGATGAATGCATCTGCTTGGCCATTACACCCCAACACCACCTGGGGTTTTAACGTGAGTGCCAACGTCCCACACTTGGTCCGGGCTCATTTCTGCGACATCATTAGCTGGTCTCCCAACACCGTGTACTTTAATCTCTACATTTATGAGAATTTCACTGAGTACATTGACCCATACGGTATAAATGGGATTCAAAATCCTCCAGCTCCTTTTCATTATGATTATGTGGTTCAGCCGGGCAGCTCAGGGCTAGTGAACATCAGCATAGGCCTCCTTAATGCACAAGCCACAACATATCAGCGGGCCTATCTCAATGGCCTGGAGATAATGGAGATAATTGGGTCGTGGGACTCACATTTTGTGCCATCAGGGGGCGATAACCAGAATAAGCACATCGGCCTCAAAATTGGTCTAGTTTCCGGAAGCATCGTGTTTCTCTGCATATTTGTATCTGCAGCGATCTTCATATGCAAGCATAGAAAGCCAAAGAGAACTGAAATTTCGGTTTGGTCACCATTACCTGCATTCGGAGGAGGCAGTTCTCACGGTAGACTGACTGAGCAAAGTAACCATGACTCCATCGTCCCTAATTTTCACCTGGGACTGAAAATAGCCCTCGCTGAAATCCATTTTGCTACCAACAAGTTCGATAGCAAACTTTTGATCGGCAAGGGTGGATTTGGCAATGTCTACAGAGGAACTCTCAGGGACGGCACTAAAGTTGCCATAAAACGGAGCGAGCTGGGGTCAGGACAAGGCTTCTCCGAGTTCCAAACAGAGATCACCATTTTGTCCAAAATCCGCCATCGCCACCTCGTCTCCTTAATTGGGTATTGTGCTGAACAGTCCGAGATGATACTTGTTTACGAGTTTATGGAGAAGGGGAGCTTAAGAGATCACCTGTACAATTCCGATTTCCCATACTTACCATGGAAGCAAAGGCTCGAGATCTGTGTTGGAGCAGCCCGGGGCTTGCACTACCTCCACAGAGGTGCGGCTGGAGGAATTATTCATCGGGACATCAAGTCCACCAACATTTTGCTTGATGAGAATTATGTTGCGAAGGTTGCTGACTTTGGTCTGTCCAAGTCGGGGCCTCTTGATCAAAGTCAAACCCATGTGAGTACCGGGGTCAAGGGCACCTTCGGGTACCTCGATCCAGAGTACTTTAAGACCCAACAGCTGACGGAAAAATCAGATGTGTACTCATTCGGAGTGGTTCTTCTCGAGGTGCTATGTGCGAGGCCTGCTATTGTCCCTTCGCTTCCTAGAGAAGAGGCGAACTTGGCCGACTGGGGCATTAGGTGCATCCAGAAAGGAACCATCGAGCAAATAGTGGACCCTGTTCTTGCTGGTGAGATCAATCCCAACTCGCTGAAGAAATATGGGGAGGTTGCTGAGAAATGCTTGCAAGAAGAGGACGAAGAGAGGCCTAGCATGGGCGATGTGCTCTGGGACTTGGAATACGCCTTGCAGCTTCAGCAAACTGCGGTGAAAAGAGGGATGTACGACGACAGCACGACCAACGGTTCGTCGATATTGACTCTTTCAAATGTTAGGAAGCTCCCATCATTTAGCACAGACTTGGAGGAAGAGGGCGTGAGCAAAGAAGGGGCGGATAGCTCAGAGATGTCCACGACTGGAGTTTTCTCCCAGATGAAGATTGATGAAGCCAGATGAGTTTCATCGTGCAGTATATTTATTCAACGTGTTTCTGAGCAGTTTTCAGATTTGAATTCTATTTATCTGAGAAAGAAGTGTGCATGTACCAATCGTTTTAAAGTCCTCCTTGTTGAAGCATCTGATATAATGATAGTTGTTGCTACAGTAACGTGTATGCATATAATTATTTATTGTACAAGAGAGGGCAACATCGGACCGTGATAGATGGGAATGTGAGAAAGATTGCACGCCCCTTAGTTGAAGACCTTGAATAAGCATTTGTTTCACAGATTGCACCATGGATGTCTTGCTTTGTAATGCTAGATGGCTTTTATAGTAATGTGCTATTACTAGAGATTGCACACCCTGTATTATTATTCTCTTCAAAAGATTTAAGTTAGACTCGAGGTTTCAACTCACGGACAGCACGAACTTACTGTAAATTTGCTGTTATTCATGAGTAATGCTTTGCTGCTGAATGGCTTTCGACTCAAATTGCCAGTGTAATTTGTGCTATCTCTGCTTTCAAGGTGGAAAAGGTCGTACTTCATCTTTCTTTCTCAGCTGGGCTTAGGTCGGTGGCATTGGCATTGTTGTTTCATTCGTCCGTGTCGAAAATTTTCTTTTATCTTGTTGTGTTTCGGCTTTTTGGTTTTATAGAGAAATAATGAGCTTTGTTGTCTTGGCTGCGTTAAACTCCACTCCAGGGTGAGAAGAAAATTTTCCTCTTCCGATCACTAGATTTGTCGATTTTACAGATACGTAAATTGATCATTTGATATTGATGTGAAATAAATAATTTATCTCCCATTATAATATTTAACTACTAGCAAATGTCTTTAAATAAGGTGTTTATTGTAGGCTTGCTTCATAGAGTATTGCTCTATGCTCAAATAACGTAGGATTGACTTTACAAATAAACCTTGGGGAAATGTAAATGCTTTTGACCTAAAGCCCATTGGAGAAATGCAAATTACATTTGATAAAAAATCCTTTGTGATGCTAACTTTGTCCTAATTAATATTTTGCAAATATTTTTTTGTAAAGGGCTTTTGGGTCTAATTTTTCTTTTCTTATTAAAAAATCAAACCCTCTAGCGATGGCCCAAGGCTACCGGTGAGCCAGATCTGACGCCAGCGGCCATCACCCAAGGTCGTGCAACCCCGATGAGGGTTGCATTACCCTAGGTGTCACAACCCAAGCAGCAAGCTAGTTGTTGTTGAGCAACCTAGGCGGCAGTCGTGACAAGGCTTGAGGTTGCGAGACCTAGGTGACGACCGCCTAGTTTGTGATGCTTGAGGTTGCTCGACCGAGGGACTCCCTTGATAGCAAGGTTAAAAAGCCTAAACACCCGAACTCAGTCTTAGACTTAAAAAGTCCTAAATGAATAGGAACTTCTCTTGTTCGTGCTCCTGATTTTAAAGGAGTGATTGTGTTGTTTTCATCTTATGTCAATACCTGCTATTGAGAGCCCTTTCAGGTTATTATTCTTTCACTACGGTATGGTATATAGTAATGATTCGATATATCCTAATTCCCGAGTTCACATCAAGTGGCTGGCCAGCGCCCATTCAAAATCCAAGTCATAAAAGATTAAAAAAAAAGGCGGGTTACACGTACCCAAGTACTCTTATTCGATAGAAAGCATATCTCGGATATAGGAAGAGTTTGGGCCATGCATTGAAAGATCTTGGACAAATACATTTAAAAAATGTAGTTCCCTTTTGTCCCTCACCACAACTTCGCCGCCTTGCTGGTCAAGTTGATCCCGCTTGGCAGTTACAAAATCCAAGAAGGCTTCTTCCGGATTGTAAGCAGAATTTGTTGCCGAGGCACGATGCTAAGAAAGGATTTCCTTAAAGATAGAATAAGCCTGATGCTTTTGTTCGCGGATCCGTTGCTCGTGATTCTCAAAAGTGATTAATCGATCATATTCCTTTTGAGAGGAACAATTATTTAGTTCATCTTCTATTTCTGTCCAATAGAAGCCCTTGGGCTTCTCAAGCAAAAATGCTTTTCTTGATTTTCCAAAAAAGCAATTCGGTTACTCTTTCCTTTGCTCTAAACTAAAGGGCTGTTTATGGCTACTACAAAGTTTGAGAACACACCCATCTCAATACAATCATCAACATCCACTTAATGAGAAATGATGAATTACAAGTTATGGGGTATTGTAATACCCAAATTAAAAAACAAGTGCCTGTCTCGAACAAGTTCACTAAACATAACATGTATAGAATGATTAACAACATGGAAGCTTTTAGCGAGGTTAATGACCAATCGTTTGTACTTTGGTCTTGACCTAAGGCACGATGCTGACTTGTATGTTGAATTGCTATGATTCATAAGTGCAAATATTGACAGTTCATCAAATCGTCTATGTACTTGATAGTCATAGTTTATTTACATATGAAGGCACATGCATGCATAATATGGAATATGTCTTCTTGTTAAATATACGAGATATAAATTGATGTCCTATGCATCTAATCTTGACATTGTATTGAATCCTTGACTAATGTTGTAACCGAAAATGAATGGTCTTGTCTCGTAGAAATACATGACATATTGCTAAATGTCACTCATGGTTTGTAGGAATGAGAGATTGATTGGGACGATTAGTTCTCTTGGTTGTGTTAATGTGTTAGTACAAGTCATATTACTGACTCAGTAATGAATCTAGGGATCTCACATACAATAACCAAATTTAATGACATTTGAACAGAATCGACAATATTGCAAATGTGTTTGCAATTGAAGCAATCAAATTGAGTCTGGCTGAAAATCTAAGCTCTAAAACGATTTTAGACTTTATGGCAAAAAAAAATATTTGAAACGGGTTTAGATTCAACGGCCGAATTAAAGATCTAAAGCGAGTTCAGATTCAACGATCAAATTAAAGATCTAAAATGGTTTTAGACTTTACAACCATATTAATGATCTGAAATGAGTTTAAAATCAATGGATGTACTTATGATCTAAAGTGAGTTCAGAATCAAAAGCCAAATTAAAGATCTGAAATGGTTTCAGGCTTAACGGCTAAATTAAATATCTAAAATGATTTCAGACTTAATGGCCACATTAGTAATCCGAAGAAACAATTGGCAATTTAATGATGTGAAATGGTTTCAAATTCAAATGACCAAATTGATGTTCTGAAATAGTTTCAGACTTAACGATCAAATTAAAGTTTTGTAATGGTTACAAGATTAATTTCTAAAATAATGCTCTTAACGGTTACATAATTAATGCCCAAAATTTAATTCTGAAATGGTTTCAAAGCCTGTTTAGATTTAGACTCTAAAGTGAGCTCAGACGTTACGGCCGCATTAATGCTCCAAAACGGTTATGGAGTTAATGAGTGTTGACGCATAAATTTTGGCGATCTGACCATTCATTTATTGCATAGAAAATTAGGTATTAATTTTTAACTCCTAAACCAAAATATTAAAATTAAATTACAATGCATATAGATTTATAACAGCATTTCAAGCCCATATAATTTAATTTGCATTAGACCGGCAACAGATGGACTTAATTGATTGGCCTTGAATTTAATTGAGCCAGCGAGTTAGGCCAAATCCATGGATGAGAATCACATTATACCTTTCACATTGTCACGCCCCGAATCTCGAGCACGCGAACATCCCTCGATGGTTGATAGAATTTTCAACGTCCCAGGACGCATCACCGACCCTTTCGTTTTATGCACATGTGGAAGAGAACTAATAAACCCCAGACAACAATCAAATATGGGATAGAAAAGCAGGACAACCAATTTTCACAAAGACACACCTTATAAACACATCAGGTTCAACCTATAGGTTTATACACACCAGTTTGTCTCCAAAAGAAAAACTACTAAGCTACCTACACTCCGGACCCTTCAGCCTCAAGCTCCGGTTCTCCACACTAGGGACCTGAAAATGTTTAAACCATGACGGGGTGAGAATAAATCTCAGCAAGTCAACACCCTAAACCCCGATTAGGACCGAGAATTCACCTAGAGGCAGCCTAAACATACACCACTCACGACTTACCTCGCCTCAACACCTCCTTGCACATTAGTACATCTCATGTATCATATGTACACAGCAAACATAATCAATAATCGGAACACATCAATTCATTCTCAAACAATTACATGGGTCCCAATTATAAGGCCAAACCGTTATGACACATCATATTCCGTGCCACACAATTTTGTCTCATAATCAGGCGCGACTATCTCATATCGATGGTTCATTCACGCTCAATAATTAAACTCAAGGCTCTAGAGGTGGCTCCCATGAAATTACTTTATCGTGTAGCACTTAGCCCTTAAACACATATAGCAGTAGTATAAGGCTCTAGAGGTGGCTCCCACGAAGTTACGTTATCGTGTAGCACTTAGCCCTTGACCACGGATAGCAATAGTACAAGGCTCTAGAGGTGGCTCCCATGAAGTTACGTTATTGTGTAGCACTTAACCCTTGACTTCGCATGACAGTAGTGCAAGGCTCTAGAGGTGGCTCCCATGTGACTCAAGTCACCATGTAGTACTTAGCCCTTGACTACAAGGCCCTTTACTCGTTCACTACCCCACATAAACGCATCAGGGTACTTAGGTGACCACACGCACATCCATACTCGGCCAAGGACATCATGCTTTGCACTCAAATACTTCCATTTCAAATTATGGACTTGGTCAATTTTCTTCGTATTAAAAATACCCGGTAAAATAATTGTGTGTGATCACACAATCAAATCGAACCATAAAGCGTGATATTCTCCCATTTCAAAATTCCACGATTTTATATAGTACCTAAAATATTTTTGGCGTCAAAACTTGACACCCGGTATTTTTCTAATTAAATACCTAAAATCAATTTTTGCAATAATAATTCAAAACAACAATCCAGCACCCAATTGCACAAATCAGCAATCAATTTCACATGTAAACGCATCCATGACGATCAGCGTAAAATTTCACTAATCGGCTATCCTAGTACAATTCATGCTAATTATAATTAAATAAATTGCGTTTAATTAATTTGAACTACCTAATTAACCTAACCATGCAGGCACATCATCAATCAAGTCAACTTTTACCTTCAATCATATAGCCAAAACACCAAATCCCCTTTTAAAAATAAACTTAGTAACTCTTTTTTTTTTTTTGTTCAAACTTTCCGAAATAAATTCGTACGGGGTCCCATATTTGAAATTAACCCGCCAAACTTTGCACACATCTAGATTGAAACTTCACGATTTTATTGAGCCCATAAAACTTAGCGTCCAAACCCAAAACCATATATCTTTTCTAATTTCTTTTCCAACCACCCTCTTTTGAAAACTAACCTTAGTAATCCCTTTTTTTTTATTCAAAACGTTTAGAAATAAATTTATAGGTGCTCACGTACTCAAAATTAATCCGTCAAACTTTGCACGCACCTAGTTTAAAACCTCATTGTTTTATTGGGCAAATAAGTTTTGGTATCCAAACCCAACACCTCATTTATTTTCTATTTAATAGTCCAAAAGGTCATGTTTTGCAATAATAATAAACAACCAACAAAGAGCAATCCACCTCATGATCTCACACATAAGTTCTCAGCATGCCACAAGTCCAACACATCACTAAATACACCTTATTCAGCAAGCACAACATCAAGAACAACCACAAAACCATAACCGGTCCTAATTGGTAGAAACCGGCCACTAGCGCGTCTCCAAGTTTAAATCTAGAAACCTAACCAAACGAGCTCAAAAAAATTTCAAATTTAAATATGTTTTAAAGGACACCTAAACGAACATTTTTCATGAGACACCTTGAACCAAATCTTTCTGGATTAAGAGCAGTAAATCGCTCAAACTGTTACAAAAACTGTGTCCATGTCCAGAAAGTCTATTTTCCAAAATCAGTTTGGTTCGAGGTCCAAAACATGTATGTTTGATCTGAAAGTTGACTATGTTAAACTACAAGATGTGAGAAACAAATTTTGTGAAGAAACTCTTTTAAAAATAGAACCCTAAGAGTTGATAAAAATCCTTGCAATACCAAAAGGTCACAAATTCCAACACAATACGAGATTCTGTTTTGAAATGACGAAACTGAAATCTCTTTCTTTTAAATCCCTAAAATCTTGAGTAAAATATATGTCATAGCTGAAGATGTCTAAAACATTTCTCAAGAATGAATCAACCTCAAAATCGTAGCACATTTCAGTCCACAAACATGGCAAACGGCGAGCGTCCAGTAAATAGATCCGGGAGAAATCCACTAAATTAGACTAAACCACCCTCATTAGTGCTAATCTCACCAATTAGATTAACACTAATCCATCTTAAGGCTAATCTAACCAAACTAGATTAACACTAATCCATTTTAAGGCTAATCTAACTTAATACTAATTTAACTAAGTTAATTAACACTAATCCACCTAACTAAGTGCAATTAACTTATTAATCCAAGATTAGGGCGTTAACTCACCGGATTAGTGAGAAAATGGGTTCGCGGCGACGGTGGCGCGACGGGTGAGATCCCGTGCTAACGGCGTCTCCAAAGGAGGCCCAAAAGAGACTAAAAACGGCCCCACAAGCTCACAGCTTGAGTTGGGAACCGGTTCTGCTTCTAAGGTTGCTGGTCAGGTGAGTTGGAGGCGTGCGAGGCTGCTATTGGTCAGCGGTGGCGCTGTTCAATGAAGGAGTTGGGCGGACAGAGTGGTGGTGGCGGTTTGGTGGTGCTGGTCGGTGAGGGTGAGGTGCTGGATAGTGATGTTGGCAACTGTGAATTGGTGTGGAGCTGAAGATGATGAGGGATGGTGTAGATGGAGCTGCTGGTGGTGTGGGCATGTCTGCTGGAGGGGGATCGAAGTTGGTTGCTGACTTGAGGGGAAGAAGAAGCTGGAGGGAGCAACAATGGAAGAAACATGGAGAAGATGAAGATGAAATGAAAAGGAAGAAGGGAGAAGAAGAAGCTGTTGTTTGCTTTTGCTAGGCTGATCATATGGGGGAAGAAGGAGGGGAAACAAGGGGGGGCAAGGAGGAGAGAGAGGGGGACAATATCCCATGCAAGTCCACCTTGTGGCCAATGAGGTTCCAAGCAAAATATCCCATGCAATGAGTGTCTAAGCCCCAAAGTCTTCTGCCCATTTTGTCAATCCAACAATCAATGGTCATTTTCCTCATTTTTCCTCACCATTTAACTCGCTTTGAAGGCCAAAACAGCCCCCCTTCAGCTGCCCTACGAATTCCACTTAATTTCCTCTAAATTATTCACAAAATACTTCAATTTGATGGCCAAAAATCACACCCACTCAGCCCATACGAATTCCATAATTCCCTTCACAAACTAGTTCACTTTGGTAGCCAAAAAGTCCCTCAATTTTGCCCATCCAAATTTCCACCATTTTAATTTGCCGATTTTGATTTTTCCGCCAAATTTCTGAACTTGTTGAAAATTCTTCAAATGATGAGATGATGTCCTAAAAATAAATTGTGACACGCTCAAACTTTTGATTTCCGAAACCAAGTTCAATTTCGTGATTAAAATCAACCGGACCCGATTTTAGTACAATCCAACCTACCAAATAGCTTTTAGGGATTTTATCGCGATTGTATCCCTTAACGGCTTCACCCAATAGGTTAGTTAACTTGTGAGTGATCAGCTCAGAGAAAAATGACCATAGGCACGTCGATGAAAAGCCCATTTCATTTTATCAAGATGGGTCGAAAATTCAGGATGTCACACACATGATGGCTAAAGCTCGTATGATATGAAGATGATATTGAATTATTAAACTTGAAAGTAAAAGGGGCATATTTTTATTGACTTTGGGAAGGGAAAAGATTTGACTGCAAGTGAGGTGATATTCGCTCAAGCAAAAGAAAAGGAGGAGATATATTTGTCCAAAGAAGAATAAGCTTTCTCGCATATAAAAGTGGACTTGATATGTACTAAGGGAGATATTCTTGGCCAAAAAGAGATAATTCATGAAGATTTGTAGCAGCTTGAAAGTGTGGAAGATCAAGAACAAAATAGAAAATCAAGATTATTTCTCCGTAGTATAAAGACAGCAGGAAAGGAAAAGGAGTTGAGAAATTAGAGAATCCTTTCAAATATTCACGATTTTGTTTTGAGGTGCAGGAGTAAATAGTATAAAAGGAGACAAAGAAGACATTTCAAAGGGGGGGAAGCCCCGCAATTCCATAGATGAGCCACAATATTGAGAGAATCAATCGACTAAGAGAGAGGCCAGCGAGAGGAGACAAAAAGTTGTTCTTTTCCTTTAAAGGACCCGTGTCGTTGCCCTGTCTCGGTGATTGAGCTTCACGCCTTTTGCATCACCACGTTTCTAATTTTTGGCTGTTCTTCAAGACTTCTAGATTGCCAACCAGCATCTCAAAGCGAATTCCCGCAGGTTTCCAAGCGAGTTCCAAGAAATTCCTAGCGGAGTCTCCTCTAATTAGCGAGTTTTAAGCCACGCAAGCGAGCCCCTTCGCAACGTTCCAGCTCCAACGGGATCCCAGTGAACTCGTACCCACAAAGCATTCCGTAGGCCATCTCAATGCCTCAAGTGAGCCCATAGTCTTGACCAATCTCGTGTGGCCAATCCAAAAGAAAAATCAATCCCTTGCGCCCTTCGAAGTTTAACAATTTCCTGCAGTGCCCTTATGTCCACAAGAAACAACATCGGCGAACTCTCTCTCTCTCTCTCTCTCTCTCTCTCTCTCTCTCTCTCTCTCTCTCCATAGCTCCATTGTCATGACTCACTCACCACTCCTTAGCCCAGGTTTCAAAGAACTCCAATTTTGGTTCTTTTACATTAATTGCTAAGTGAACAAGATTGAAAGTGATGTAGAACAATGGACAAATGGTTATACGGAAATATTGGAGAGTCGTAAGAGTGGGAAATCCCACAAATCACAGAGAATTGCGGGATCTTTGAAGTTACAAATGGGTTATAATGTTTAATTTCAAATTCACGCATTCTCCTTGATTTCCAAGATGTTTTGTAGATTTTCTAGTCGCGTTTTGAAAACTTTTCCTTTGATCAATATATTTTCCTTGATTTTGTTATTTAATTTCAGTTAATTTATTTATTTCTAAACTGAAACCTCCCTATAAATAGGCGGCTAAGATATTGTAATCCGCACTTCATTATTCAAAATAAATACTATCTTTTAATTTTTTTTTCCAAGCATACCTTCCTCTATGTCATTTGGTATTAGAGCAGGTCTCTTTTGTAATGATGGCTCATGACGTCACTGAAAATCTTCCTATAGCTAAAGGTTGTGAAAACGAGCCTATTACATGACCTGAGTTTAATCAATTTGCGAAGCAAACCGATTGAAGGTTTCAAGAATTACTTGTCGCTATCCAACATTTGTCTACCAACCCCATACCTAATAAATCTTTTAGCCAATCATACTTAGGCCACTCGAGTCCTAGAAGTAGCTATGGAATGCGGGGCAAATCCCGACAAAGGCAACAAGGCTATGTCGAGGACTCTAAAGAAGAAGAAGAAGAAGAGTTCCTAGACATGCCGATTTGTGGAGGCCACCAGAGTAAGGGATATTGATGAGACCCCAACCAATATCAACTTAAGGTTGACCTTCCAACCTTTAATGGTAACTTGAATATTGAAAACTTTCTAGATTGACTTTGGGAAGTTGAGAAATTCTTCGATGCCATGGAGATCAAAGAGGACCACCGAGTAAAATTGGTGGTATACAAGTTGAAGGGTGATGCCTCAGCCTGGTAGGAGCAAACACAACTGACCTGATGTTGACAGGGAAAAGCTCATGTCCGAACATAGAATCGAATGAACGAGATTTTGAAAGCTCGATTCCTCCCAACCAATTATGAACAATTATTATTTCAACAATTCCAAAATTGTAAGCGGCTAAATCGATTAATCCAAGCCTACACATAAGAGTTTCTTCGACTTTCTGCCCACAACAATCTAGCTGAACCGGAGGCACAACAGACTGCCAGGCACATTAATGGCTCGTGACTCAACATTCAAGACCATGTTTCATCACACCATTTCTTCTTTGTTGAGGATGCCCAAGAAATGGCCCGAAAGGTCAATATGCAATTGGAGAGAAGTAACCCCATTAATCGAGCTAATAATTACTTCGCCTAGAGATCATTTGGAAGGCAAAGACAGTTAGATGTTCCAAAATCCTCTAACAAGCAAACCAACACAATGAACTAACCCCATTAATTGGGCTAACAATTATTCCCCCCAAGGATCATTTGGAAAGGGGGGATAGTTAGATGTTTTAGAATCCTCCAACCAGTAAACCAGCACTATGAACTGAACTTCGAAGAGTACTACTGGGGCACCCAAGGAACCAATCTTTGCGAACAACCATAACATTAATCAAAATGCCTAGAACCCGTATGCTAAGTCACAACCAATTAGATGCTACAAGTGTAACAAATTGGGCCATTGTTCAAGTGACCACCCACAACGAAAGACAGCCAATGTTGTCGAGCACGATGACGACATATTCAAAGATGATTGGGTGGACAAAGAAGAAGTAGAGGACCAATAGGGCGAGCATGTCTATTGCATCATTAGGCAACTACTACTTGCCTTGGGAAGAGAGAACACCCAGCGGAATAGTCTTTTATGTGCTTGTTGTACTATCAACGGCAAAGTCTAAGATGTCATTATCTATAGTTGTAGTTATAAGAACATAGTTTCCATATCCCTGGTGGACCATTTACAACTGAAGAAAGAGTCATATCCCTCCCTCTATACAATTAGGTGGATTCGTAAAAGGGTTAAACTCAAGGTAACACAATTATGTTGTTTACATATTTCAATTGGAATGTCATAAAAGGACACTATTATTTGTGATGTGGCAGAGATGGATGCATGTAATGTTTTGCTCGGATGACTGTGGTAGTACGACATTGATATCGCTCGTCGGGCTCAAGAGAACACCTACTCTTTTGTGTGGAAAAAGACAAAGATTACCTTGAAACTGAAAAGTGACACTCCCCATGTCCCAAAAAAATAGAGTGTGGGCATTATGCTAAACATCCGTAAACATGAGGGTATGTACATGATTATGGAGAAAGGTTGATCAACAATATATTTTTTTTCCCTTCCTGAGGCTCTTCAACCTTTGTTGAAAGCATTTAGCAACGTTATTTCAGAGGATCTGCATGTCAGATTACCTCCCTTGAGGGATATCCAACATGAGATTGACTTTCTTCCAAGGGCAAGCCTCTTTAATTTGCCGCACTACTAGATGAATCCAAAAGAAAACCAAATTTTACAAGACCAGGTGGGAGAACTCCTTCAACAAGGCTTCTTGGGTGAAAGGATGAGCCATTGTACAGTCCCTACACTCCTCACTCTGAAGAAAGACGGGAGCATGCGTATGTACATTGATAACCAGGCAATTAATCGGATTATTGTCAAATACCAATTCCTAATTCCTCACCTAGATGACATGCTCGATTGGCTTGCTAGATCAAATGTCTTTGTAAAGATCGATCCACGTAACGGATACCACCAAGTCCCCATCCACCTTAGCAATGAATGGAAAATAACCTTTAAAACAAATGAAGGATTGTACGAATGGTTTGTTGTGTTGTTTGGCCTCACCAACACATCTAGCAACTTCATGTGTTTGATGACTCAAGTCCTCGAACCTTTCATTGGAAGGTTTATGGTGGTCTACTTTGATGACATCCTCATATAAAATCCAAATAACCAGCAGCATATGGAACATCTAAAGGACGTCTCATCGGCCTTATAGACCAAAAAGTTGTACATTAATTTGAAGAAAAGTACCTTCATGATCGATCAACTCTACTTCTTGAGGTATGTTGTTAGGGCAGAAGGCCTTGAAGTAGATGTAGAGAAGGTAGCTGCCATCCGCAACTAGCCAACTCCCTAGACCATTGGGGAGGTGCACAATTTCCATGGGCTTGCAACATTCTACCGACGCCTTATATGAAATTTTAGTACAATTATGGCCCTAATAACTGAGTGCTTGAAGAAATGAAAGTTTCATTGGGCTGACAAAATAGAAGCCAACTTTGCTCTCATTAAAGAAAAACTTTCCACGGCACCAGTATTGATGCTCCCAGACTTTGAAAAGGTATTTGAATTGGACTGCGATGCCTTCGGCATAGGCAATGGTGCTATTCTCTCCCAAGAACGTAAGTCTATTGATTATTTTAATGAGAAACTTAATAATGTCCCAAGCAATGGTCTACTTATGGGCAAGAGTACTTTGCAAAAATACGAGCCATCAAGCATTAGCAGCCCTATCTTTACCAACATGAGTTTGTTCTTGTTTTTAACACTAACCATTTGGCACTCAAATATATCTAGAGTCAAAGGCTTTTGAATCGAATGCATGGACGTTGAGTCTCCTTTTTGGAGCAATTCAATTTCATGCTTCGACAGAAGGCGGGTATCACACCCCCTTTTCTCGAAGGTCGAGCCGCGGGTTATTTTGCGACATCCTAGGCTTTGTCGCCATCCCGAATTCATTTGCTTCTTATTTATGCACATGCAGAAACGTGTACAATTAACTCCTCGGACAAACAACAGCTGGAAGACTGTGACCTACATCAAGCATAACCCACTAATTTATATTATAACAATACTTTTACAAGCCCTTTCTGTACGAGCCCTCTTTTCTTTTTACATCACAATACAAGTTTTCCACATAGGCCAAGGGAGATCTTATCTCCTCTAAAGTGACTGCAGCTCCCAAAATTGACGTGAGACTTCCATGCTTACAAAATTGAAAGATGAATGATGAGTTTTGGGGAAACTCAGTAAATAAAATTCCTAGTTCTTTACTAGGAAAGCATCTCATCATCAAAGCTTAGCAAGTATAGCACTCGCAAACAATGTTGATGGCAGATCAATAGCAAACTTGTTGCTACCTTCAACTACATGTAGATGTCCATCGCAACATGCTTTGATGCGTACTTACCTTTGGCTTATCAATAAATATATCAACATATCATGCTTATGCATAACCGGCACTCATGCACATTCATTTAGTGTTGTCCTAGCTCTACCTAGGCCCTCCCGACTCGACCGAGACTTCCAACTTTTTGCTGGGCTTTTTGGCTTGACCAGGGCGTCTCAGCTTGACCGAAGCTTCTCAGGGCTAGCTTCCCAAAGCTTCCGGGGTTCAAGACCTAGGCATCCTGGCTCAACCAAGGCATCTTGGCTCAACCGAGGTATCCTGTTCAATGAACAAGGCATCGCCGCCAACTTTGCGTGGCGACGGACGCTTTTTTCTCTTTAAGTGCATGCATAAATGCATCATCCAAGCCGATTCCTATCTTTTCTCTTAGTCAACACATGCATGGCCCGAAGGCGTGCTCATTCATTCGTGTGTGTCATGAGTTTCTTATACCCCACTAGCAAACATGTCGGGAATGATCTTTGGTTTGTAACTTGAATCAATCACTTAGTGCTGATCCCCGCACCAAACAAGGCTCGAAAATGGTATGCCTCAATACCGATCCAAGACCTCGAGGCTTGGATACACCTCGCTTTAGTGATGATCCCAAGCTTGACGGATCTCGATTCCAACCCGATGTGAATACACATGTATCAAGAATGACCATCGGCTCGCGATTTCATTCAACGCAAAGCACAACGTCCCCATTTCCATTTGGACTATGGAAAGCGGCATGCCTTGATACCTCACCAAGACCTCGTGGATTTAGGCGATCCCCGTACCGATCAAGGCATAAGATAGACACGCCTCAATGTCGACTTAGGACCTTGCGGCCTTGGATGATTCCCTCACCAACCGAGACTTGGACCCAGCGTCCTATTTATGCCGAAACCAATGTTTTATGGCTTGGGCAATTTTGTCTTGAGATGAACTCAATTTGAACGAACCTCGGCCTCATCCCGGGCATGAACAACTCAAGCACACATTCAAGCACAAACATAAGCAAAACCATACAAAAGATCTAACATCCTACCCACGGCTTAACGGGTGAGCACCTAACTAGACTCAACTATGGAGACTACCGCCCTAGAGGAGAATTAGGGATCTTACTTACCTGGGCAAACCTCGAGAACTAGCTTGGATAACTTGATGGGGCGATGGTGCAAGGCCAAGAGAAATGAGAGAAATGGGAGAATGGTGTGTGAATGGCAAAGGGGTTCCAATGATGGAAATGAATGAGGCCTCCGTCTATTTAGAGGCACCAACCTCATTATTACTCATCCAAGCGGTCCAATCATGTTTCTTAGAGTGGCACAGCTATGGCATTGAGGTGGCAAGCCTAAGTTGTAAGGTGTCATGCCTAGGATCCTAAGAGCACACTTGCCATCTTCTTATTGGACCACCTATTAGCTTGCTCTCCAAGGCTCAACTTAGGCTTATGATGCGCTTATGGTCCTAAGGGACACATAAGCCCCTTTGATGCCTAATGTCTTCCCTTGATTGGTTGGTTCTTACCTTATTTTCCAAGGCTATCCTTTAGGCTCATCATAACCTAAGATTGTAGAGGACACCTAAGCATGAATTACTAACTTCTTCTCCAAGGCAAATCTCAAGCCATCATCACCAAGCCAAATGGTCCACTCTAATTTTTTCAAGTGTCCCGTCTAAAGTCTTTGGGTGGCAAGTCTACTTTGCCTCATAATTACACCTAGAAGATGAGTTGGCCAAGCTAAAAGATATTAGTTGGCATTCTTAGCCTTTAGGCATCATTGATGATGGTCGTTTTTCGCTCTCCCATTAGTCCACTTATATGTCGCATTTAATGAACATTTAATGAAGTTTGGCAATAATTGTGCTATAGTTGCCAACTCGGCAATTCTAGAACCTTCGGTCATTAATGAGGGATCGTGTATCACTTTCTAATTGGTCCACATATATGCCGCCTTTTTTCTAGAATCTCCAAAAATATTTTGGTCGCTATCATGACCTTTGAAAAGTCAAGGGACACCTCATCTCCTTCATTTAATGAGAGGGTTCTAGAAATTTCTTTACTTTTGTCTTTTCCTTCATTAATAAGGTGGTCTAGAGAATTCCATCATCCAAGTTGGTTCTGGGGCCGAAGAAGGGATCATTAGGTACACCTCAAAAAATCGAATCACGTACACCCGAGATTTGGCTATCACGTCCCATATTCGCCCAAATCGTTCCTTTGGACAGTCGGTCGGCCAATAGGGTCGGTTGTCCTTTGATCGGTTCGACACCAATCCTAAGGTTACTCATGACCTAGCACTAAGCCAAAGTACTCATGGACCTTAGAATTAGTGACGGAATAGCCAAGTCTATCCCTAGACTCAATCCGGTCGGCACCCGATCCACTAATAGGGTTCATGGTCAGTGCATTACCAATCCATGATCGAACATCACCAATCGGAGATTCTGTTTGGATCACTAAGAATTAAATAGGGAATGTTGCATTTTTGGTTGGAAGACAGTCGCATTTGAGCAATTCGGATCGTCCCTGTATCGGTGCATAACCGGGCGGAATCACCTGCGGTCGAAAACTACAACCGTCGGATCGACCCATGACCATCCGTCGATCCAAAATCATCTCGTGACCAATTCTCATGATCAAAAAGTCATCTAATGCGCTAGTAATCCTATCCCATTGGTATGGTTGGTAGAAAATTCGGGGCCAACACCTCAATCGATTCGTGACCGGTCAGTCGATCGATCGGTCGATCAAACCATGACCGATCCGTGATTCCTTGCCGATCAATCCATTTAGGACCTTATGGCCAATCTTTACAAGGTCAGAATCGAGGATATTATAGCGGGCCTCTTGAACAAAGCTGCTTATGCACTTAGTCATCGTGCTACAGCACTCGTCACGATGCACACCAATGTTGTGGGTTTGACCACCTCTACTCCCTTTATGTCGATGGTGACAATTTTGGGACATTTGGGAGAAGCGTTCTATGGCAAGCTCTCATGGGATCATTCTAGATAAATTCTTGTTCTTTGGCAATAGATCATGCATCCCTCGTAGCTCTTTATGGGAATAACTTATTTGAGTTCTCCATGGTGGCACCCTCGAAGAACACTTTGGGTGAGACAAAACTATTGCTTTAGTTGAAGAGCGATACTATTGGCCTCAACTAAAGCGAGACGTTGGGTGACTTGTGAAAAAGTGCTACATTTGTCAAACTACCAAAGGTCATTCTCAGAACATTGGTCTTTACACTACTGTACCTATTCCCTTTGGTCATTCTCAAAACATTAGTCTTTACACTACTCTACCTATTCCTTTTGGATAAATTTCTTGTTAGTTGACCTCTTTTTGATTCTTAGTGAAATCCAGCCCGAAGGGTGTCCGTGCGGGAGAGTGGACGTAGGCTTGATATAAGCCGAACCACTATAAATCTGGAGTCTTGATTCTCTATCCCTAATCCTTTTATCTTTCATTACCTTCATTTGCTGCGATTGTTGTTTTTAATTCATTAATCTCTTATTCGGATTTAATTGTTAAAATCGCTTTAGTCACCTATTCACCCCCCTCTAGGTGCTAATTCTAGTCCTAACACCTTGAACCCAACGAGGTATGGATTCTATTTTTGTGGTAGTGGATAAGTTTACAAAGATAGCACACTTCATCCCTTGCAAAAAGATTTCCGATGCTTCGCATGTGGCGAGCTTATTCTTTTGAGAAGTAGTTCACCTATATGGTGTGCCCAAAACTATCACCTCCAAGGTGACACCGAATTCCTTAGTCATTTTTTGAGGATCCCATGGCACTAATTTAGGATGAATTTATAGTATAGTAGCTCCTTTCATCCCCAGACTAACAATGAAACTAAAGTCATCAATCGTGCTATGGCAAATATCATTCGATGCCTCTATAGTGACATGCCAAAGCAATCGAACTAGTACCTTCCACTAGAAGAATTCACTTTCAACAACATCGTTAGTCACTCCACAGGAAAATCTCCATTCGAGGTCATCTACGGGTGAACACCACAACATGCACTGGACATCTTGCCTTTGCCCAAAGTCCTAGGATATAGTGTTGCAACGAGAACTGAGCAACAAAATTACATGAGATACAAGAGGGTGTGAAGCAACAGCCAAAAGCTTCCACCGTTGTCTCCAAAGCTACTGCAGATAAACAACGTCTCCTCAAAGTGTTTGCTGAGGGTGATGAAGTGATGGTCTACCTCCACAAGGAACGCTTTCCTGTTGGAACATATAACAAGCCGAAACACAAAAAAGTTGGCCATTGTCGAATCGTAAAGAAAATTAATGGCAATGCCTATATTGTTGATCTTCCTAGTAACCTCAACATCTCCTCGACATTCAATGTAGAGGGCCTATTTGGGCCTATTTGGAGGAGACTAAGTAACAACAGGCAAATACATTCCCCCAAATCCCCATCCCGTTTTCTTTGATTTTCAAGAGGGCAAAGATTTCAAACGTAACCCACCCCTTGTGGGCGCGTTGGCTCGGGCGGACTTCCCCATCCCCCATCCCGCTTGGGGGGGGTTCGATTCTCCACGCGCATAATTGCATGACTTAAGTGCGGCATCGCGGGAGGTGGGTCCCTGCGCTAGCGTCACCCCGGGTTTGCGTCGCCAGCTGCCGCCTGTACAGCGGTTCTTGGGTCATCAAAAAAACAAATTTCAAATGTATTTTGCAGATTTTATAATCACGTTTTGAAGACTTTCCCCTTTATCAATATCTTTTCCTTGATTTTGTTATTTGATTTCAATTAATTAATTATTTCCTAAATTGTGAACTCCCAATAAATAAGTACCTAAGATATTGTAATCCGCACTTTATGATTCAAAATAAACATTATTTTTTGAAATTCTTTTCCAAACGCGTCTTCCCTTGCGTCAAAAGACACAGCCATAATAAAAAAAAAAAAGAGAAGAGACTCTCTTCTCGACAAGGGAGAGAGTCGTTCATGGAATTTCAAAGTTGAATTCTGCTCATACTCGACTATGGCCTTCTTTTTCCAAACTTGGTCCCGACATGCTTGAGGATCTACTGCCACTGTGACTAGTTGGAGTCGACCTTGCACGCACCATCTCCACGCTTTGCCAGTCTTGGTCTAGCTTCTCCAATGGCCGCTGCCCGAGACACCGCCTGAACCTGCGACTTCACAGTATCCCTTAGCAATTTCATGAGTTCTTACAGGTTTCACAGTCACTTCTTGCAGATTCCTAGGCGATTCCAGCAGCCCCATCCTTGCTTGATCATCAACGTGGCAACACCCAATAGCCATCCAGTGACCACCTGAGTCCATTGCAATTTTTGTGTGACCAGCAACTTTCCTACCGCGCTCATTGATTATCTCAACGAAGCAGTGCCATCTTCAAAGACGTCTCCTTTCTTGGGTAGTGCTAACGCAATTACTCCATCGCACATGGATTAACGTCGCTCTTCTTGACCCCAAGTGTGATTTACAAGCCACATGCACACCATTGGTGGCCGAGGATTCTCGGTCCTCTCCTAATCGATCATCGAGCCACGACCCAAGCTGCTTCCCACCGAACGATCCGCTTGTCCTGTCCACATTGTGTGGTTTATTTCCAAAGGTCAAACAGCTTCAACGGACTCTCGATGCCGCCCCTGCCGTGAAGTCTTAATGGGTTCTGGATCACCCACCAATTCTAGTATCTCATGGTGTCGGGTGGCACCCCGTGATCTCTCCGGGCCAAGCACCACCACGAGACCCCGTCGGCTAGCATCACTATGAACCATCACGTGACCCACTGCCATTTGAGTCACTGCCACCATCATTTGTGAGCCGTCCATCAACAAATTCGAATTTGAAAGTATATCCGCAAATTAGGTAAAAATCTCAACCGAAATTGACTTAAATATCATATTGCCTAGATTGATGAGATTGATATCTAATTTAATCATTTTGAGCGATAAGCATGTTGTCCATTAGGATATATTTCATAATCCACAACCGCATAAAATATTTGATTATATCTATAAGGCTTTAGATGGAATCACCTATTGCGCTGGTATCCTTAAAATTTATATTGTGATCTTTAAGGCTTAAGATTAATTTATCAATTTTATTCATGAAATTTCGGATAACTAGACATTATTTTTGTATTTGAATCGATTGGATGACACATTTGCAGATTGAGTGGGTTAAATATTTTGATTGCTTTCCTTGTCTTGAAAATATAAAAAGATTGCATATCATGTAGATTAATTAAGTCATATTGCATCTTAAGTAGATTATGTTAGATAAATTCTCCTCGAAGTTTTGAAGTTGACAAAACATTTCTCTCGATGCAGTCTGAAGACTTGCAGACTCTACTGGCAAAGTCTGAAGATCAAAGTCTGACGTCAACAAGACTCAAGTTTCAAAGTCTACTCTCATGGACAGATTCCAGACCTACAAGATAGACGAACTTCTATTCATATCTTATATGGTTTTTATAACAATGGGGAAGGAATATCTTTCGACTGGATTCAGCACTACAAGATCTTACATTCTTATCCGAATTGATCTAGATTCTCTAAGATTCGCAACTTAATTGGAAAGTTCTACTTATGGAAACCAAAATCCCGATTGTATGGGCGGCGGGATTGATGGGCTATCTACACTTACCTTAAAGAGCTCGAGATCTCTCCAAATTGATTCTGTCCAACGGGTTGATTGGAAGAACTTCTTTGGAAGGTGCCAACGGTAATGAAGGCATGAAGAAGCATATAAAGAGAGACGTTCGAGTTGTTGAAGGGTCTTTGGATAGAAGAATTCCAAAGTCTCGAACCTCCATATTTCGTTTGTGATCTTATTCTTCAAGCAATACATGTAATCAAAAGAGTGATCATAGAGTTGTGAGACCTTGAGGAAGTGTAGTAGAAGTTCTACATTGTGGACTCAAGAGCGTGAGACTGTAACTCTTTTTGATTCTTAGTGAAATCCAGCCATAAGGGCTATCCGTGCGGGAGAGTGGACGTAGGCTTGGTCTAAGCCGAACCACTATAAATCTAGAGTCTTGATTCTCTATCCCCTATCCTTTTATCTTTCATTATTTTCAATTGCTGCGATTGTTGTTCTTAATTCATTAATCTCATATTCGGATTTGATTACTAAAATCGCTTTAATCACCTATTCACCCCCCTCTAGGTGCTAATTCTAGTCCTAACAATTGGTATCAGAGCTTGTGTACTCGTTTATAAGAAGTGTCTTTACTTCGAGTAAAATATCTATGGCTAGTATGTTACCTACGAGTTGGTCGAAGGTCAAAGCAATACTGCACTCCATACTTTGATGGAAAAGACTACAAAGATATGGAAGAACAAGATGAAAACATTCCTAAGATCGAAAGATCCTTTGGAATGGGAAGTGGTTGACAAAGGAATCATTCGGCCGCAAAGATCGTGGATCCGAGAGAGGAAAAGAAGTTGCTGATCCCACTCAAATGACTCAAGAAGAAATCACCAAGAGAGGACTCTTGACGCTAAAGCCATTTACTCCTTATATTGTGCTTTATCCCCTACTGAGTATAACAGAATATCTTCTTGTGATACAGCAAAAGAAGTCTGGGATAGGCTTCACATTACCTATGAAGGGACTGATCGAGTGAAAGAGACAAGGATCAACATTCTTCTGGGACAATATGAAGTCTTTAAGATGAGATCGGAGAATCAATAATCGACATGTTTAGTCGCTTTACTGAAATTGTGAATGGTCTTGAATATCGGGGACATCCAATCTCGGGACATATGAAGGTCAACAAACTCCTACGAGGACTCTCTAAAGACCGGAATCACATAAAAACCTCAATAAGAGAGACACGAGGATTGCTCCACTCTCTCGTAGACGAATTGGTTGGGACTCTTCAATCTTATGAAGTAGAGCAAACCAACGAAGAGGAAGATTCAAAAGGTAAGAAATCATTTGCCTTAAAGTCTAATGACTATTCGATGCTACTGATTCGAAGAAGATCTAGATGATGAAGAGCTGGCACTTATGATAAAGAGATTCGAAAGTTGAATAGAAAAGGAAGAAAATTCAACTGGAAGAAACAGAGCTCACAAAGGTTTGAGAACAAATCAACAGAGGAAGATGATTTTAACAAAGAAGTGACTTGCTTTGAATGCAAGAAAAAGGGACACATCGACCCAACCGTCCTCTCGTTAAAGAAGAGAAAAGGAAAGACCGAGAAATACGAAAAGCACTCAAAGCGAGACCAGGGAGTGATACCGAATGTGAAGAAAGTGATGACGACTATGCCAATATCTGTCTAATGGCAAAATCGATTCGCACTGCACTCGATTCGGATACAAGACTCGAGACAGTGAACTCGAGGTTAGTAATCTCGGAATTCCTATCAAAGTTTCGAAATACATTGATGAACTTTGTCTTTGTCTAAAAGCTTCTCTTAAGAGGATCTCCGAATTGAAAAAGGAAAATTCTACATTGAAGCAACAGAAAAAACTTTGGAAAGAAAAGTTTGAAAAGTTAGAAAACAACTTTCTTGTCTTGAAAGAAAACTCGGACTGTTTCCAAAGAAAATGATCTTTTGAAAAATGATATTTCAAATATATCAAAAAGATTTTCAAATGGTTCTGAAAAGTTGGATAAGATTCTTTTCGATACAAAGACCCTACTTTGATAAGTTAGGTCTTGGTATGACTTCTGAAATTATTCTTCTAATTGATTTTCCAAAAGTGAAGGAAAGAATCGACAAAGACCAACCGTAATCGCTTACAAAAATCATTTTCAGAAAGTCTTTGTAAAACCCGTTGGCAGAAATGCTTTGAAATGTTCCAAGTGTCAAAGCTCGAACATTTTGAGAAAGAATGTCCTTTGGTTTGGAGACCTGTTAAAAGGAATTGGGCAAAGAGATGTTTATTGCTCTAACTCTTCTGGACCCAAGATGATGTGGGTACCAAAGAAAGTTTGAATTCTTTTTAATTGCGAGGTCACTATCAAAAAGAAGATTAAATGGTATCTAGATAGTGGCTGCTCAAGACATATGACAGGAGATTCAAGTTGCTTTATAACACTTGACCAAAAAGACGAGAAGAGTCTAGTGCAGTTGCACTTATTTCTGAAATAGAACCCAAAAACATTGAAGAAGCCTTAGCGATGAAAGCTGGATTGAAGCAATGCAAGAAGAGCTCATACAATTCAGTATTAACGACGTTTGGGAATTAACTCCTAAACCAAAAGGTAAATCGTTATTGGAACTAAATGGGTTTTCGGGAACAAAGTGGATGAAAAGGCAAAGTGACAAGAAACAAAGCAAGACTCGTGGCTAAAGGATACACACAAGAAGAAGGGATAGACTATGATGAGACTTATGCTCCAAAGTAGCAAGGTTAGAAGCAATCGATTACTACTTGCTTTTGCATGTTATAAGAATTTCAGGTTATTTCAAATGGACGTCAAAAGCGCATTCCCGAATGGATTTATTCAAGAAGAAGTCTATGTGGAACAACCGCCCGGATTTGAAGACTCAAAGAAACCAGACTCGGTGTTCGACCGAAGAAAGCTTTATATGGATTAAAACAAGCTCCTCGAGCCTGGTATGAAAGGTTAAGTAATTTTTTTAATTCAAAATGGTTTCTCTAAAGGAAAGGTAGACACTACTCTATTTGTTAAAAAGGAAGGCAAAAGCTTTCTACTCGTTCAGATTTATGTTGATGACATTATATTCGGATCATCTAATGAGACTTTGTGCAAGAAATTTTCTAAGTCTATGCGGGATGAATTTGAGATGAGCATGATGGGTGAACTATCCTTCTTCCTTGGTCTACAAGTGAAACAACTTAAAGAATGAATCTTCATTCATCAAGAGAAATATGCAAAAGAACTTGTTAAAAAGTTCGGTCTGGAGAATTGCAAAAAGACTGACATACCAATGTCAAGTTCTTTGAAGATAGACAAAGACGAAGCGGGGAAGAAAGTCGACCAAAAATTATACGGGAGTATCATTGGTTCACTTCTTTATCTTACCGCATCTAGACCGACATATTATTTAGTGTTTGCATATGTGCTAGGTTTCAATCGATCCTAAGGAATCACATTTAAGTGCTGCTAAACGTATCATTAAATACGTTGCAACTACCGCTAAGATTGGTCTATGGTATCCCAAAGAAGGAGACTTTACCCTTCTTGGTTATTCGACGCGAGATCTTGCAGGTTGTAGAGTTGAAAGAAAAAGCACTTCAGAACTTGTCAATTACTTAGCAACAGGGTGGTATCTTGGTTTTCAAGAAAACAAAGTACCGTGGCTCTTTCAACAAATAGCCGGAAGCAGAATACGTAGCACTTGGAAGTTGCTGTTCTCAAATACTTTGGATAAAACAACAACTACGAGACTTTGGTATTGAAGACTCTTGCACAGAGATCAGATGTGACAATACCAGTGCAATCAATCTTACAAAGAATCCTATCCTTCATTCAAGAGCCAAACATATTGAGATTCGACATCATTTTATAAGAGATCATGTTCGAACAAAGAAGTCGTGATACAATTCATTGACTCGAAGAATCAACTTGCGTACATCTTCACAAAGCCACTTGAGAAAAGCTTATTTGAGTCTATTCGCTCAAGACTCAATATTGTATCTCTTGAAGATGTTAAAGCTCGACTGGGAATCTTAAAGTCTGATAGAGTATCAGACTCAAAAGGGTATAGACTGAGAATACCAATCGACACGACTGTAAGTTCACTTATTTACTTAATCTGTTATTTCGAAAAGGTAAGTTTGCCTGTTTATTTATGGATAATTATGTTTATTAAGGCAGTTTATTTTCTAAAGGGTGGTTATCGATTTATTAAGGCAGTTATTTTTCGAAAAGGAATTTATTTTGCGTCGATTCAGATACCCCGATTCGATTACCTTTTATACTTCTTCTCCTTCTTCGTTTTAAACTTTACCCGTAAAACCCTAGTTCAAGCTTTTCACTCTCTGGAATTTCTCTCCTCGATTTTTTTTTTCTTCTCAAGATTTTGTCTTTCTTGCGACACAAGTGAGAAAGTTCCTCCAAGACAGCGACAATGTCTCACCAAAGAAAATCATCGAGACTTGCAAGCAGGGGACCACAGGGCTCTGGAGAGGGGCCTACGCACTTCGATCTCACGAGAGGAAAGCGACTTTCCAATGTAACAGTCTCCTCAACGATCTCAACAGCGCTCCTCCTCAACTAGACCTCATGATCGACGCCCTCAACAAGCACAAGAAGTGACTGAAAATGTTGAACCAGAAAAAGGCTATAGAAATGAAACGCACTTTCTCACCGTGATGGAAAGATCAGGCGTAGTTCCTGAGGGAACAAAAAGAAGAGTTTTTGCAAACTTTCCCGGTGACCCTAGGTTTGGTAGTTTCAATCAACCAGGGAAATGATGATGATGAGAAAATGTTCTTACATTTTAAACCTTGGATGGGTGTGGCTGCAAACCTTCGTGGAAAGAAGGATGAACTGTTTTGATCCGATGGACACAGGAAGGTGTATGAGAAACCGCGAAGCGAGGGTGATAAATCCACGAACGGTGGACTTTGATTTTCTGGATTTACCGAGCATTAATCTCGAGAGAAGTTTGAGAAACTTCAACCGCACAAGTTTTGCACCGAATGTGATGCGGCTCATTCGAATTGACCGCATATTTCTACTTTAATCTCGGTTTCCTTGATGCGAACAGCTTTTCATTTAGCGTGCGAGATAGAGAATATGTTGTTGATACGGACACTCGGCGACGTAATTGGTGTGGAAAGAGGTGCTTTCCAATCAATATTCGTGTCCGTAAGTTACGCCACTCTTGAACCGGCAAGAGACCGAATTGTCAAGGTCGTCTCTCCTACCGAGAATGAATGCAACAAATATTCTACGCTTCACAAGATTGTGATCAACTGTCTTAGACCGAAATCAACATCAAAGACAGATGTATCCATTTCATAGGCAAAGTTGATGTTTGCAATCAAGGTTGGCATTAATTTCTCTCTGCCACACACGATCATGTTTCACATGTACAGGTCGATGGCAAAAGACAAGGGACAACTCCCTTATGCTGCTCTCATTACACGTCTCTTTAGACATCTGAACATCCAGCCTCCTCACATTCTCTCCGTGAAGACTATTGGTCGAATGGTCATCGAACTGAGGATGATAACAAAGATGCGTCTGAAAGAACTCAGCAAGAAGCTGGAGCGGTTCAAAGAAAAGACCCCTGTTAAAATCAAAGACTCTTCGCGGCAAAAAGGAAAGGAAAGGAATCGTGCCACTGGTCATGTCAAGAAAAGGCGGGCAATCATCTTGGAAGATGAAGATGATGAGGATGATATGCCTATCTCAGCCTTTGTCTCTCGTTCTCGCTCCCGTATCACTGTTCCCAACAACAACGGTGCGTAAGATACCGAGAAAGGAAACCAGGAAGAGGAATCCTTGCAAAAGGAAGAAGAGACAGAGAAAGAAGAAGAGAAGGAAGAGAATGAAGAAGAAGAGAAGGAAGAGGAAGAAGAGAAAGAGAAAGAGGAAGAGAAAGATGAAGAGGAAGAGTCAGCCAGAACAGACTCCCCGCATGAACCATCAGACTCACAAGCAAAGACAGATTCTCCAGCGTAAAAGGAGGATCAAGACAATCTTGTCACTGAGGAGACTCCTCAGAAAGAAGAGTTCTTCTCCCCTTCAGAAGGCATGGAAACAGGGGGAGATATCCAAAGAGAAAGCACTCCTCTTCTACTGACATTTACAAGTGCAAGTGTGAGCAGATCGCCACCTGATGCTGAAGATGTTTATGCTGCTCATCATCCTGAGGGAGAGGCTTCATCTCCAAATATCGATCTTCCTTCTGACATTCACACCGGCTTCACTCCACCATCAGACCGAGTTGACGCAAGCACCCAGACTGACAATTCAGGAGATTTCAGAAGGTTGCTTGACATCATGTTGGAGCTCAAAGGCCAAATCTATGCTATGGGGTGTGACTTTCAGACTATCCGTAATGAGAATCATGCTATGTTCATCTCCTTAAATGATCACCGAAAGATGTTCAAAGTAAGGTTCAAGACACAAAGCAAAAAGCACCGCTTGCTCTCTCTCGAACTTCAAGAAGACTTAAGGAAGCTGGAAGGAACTGTCAAGTCTATGGAGGACTTTCAACTTGTTCGCGTTCCTCGTGCTCCTTGATTTTCTTACTTTTTAATGCCGACAAAAAGGGGGAGAAGACTTTGCGGTGTTGCGGCAGATTTTCACTCTATTCAAACCCAAACCCAAAACTTAAACTTTCATTTCATTTCTATTTTTGGATTTATTTCTATTTTTGGATTTATTGGTTTGTTTATGTTTGACATTTTGACTTTATTTTGAGTTGTTGAATGATTGCTTACTACTGCATTACTTTAAGCTGTCAAAATTAGATATAGATAGTAAAGTCTGCATTGACTAATGAGGTTCCTGTGGATGCGAGACTGTACGGTGGTAAGTCGTGTACGGGACATCCGCGTACGAGGACATCTAATACTATTCTTATTCTAATGATATCTTTGCAAGCTTAAAAGTTGTTTTGCAGGGCAATAATGTTCAAATCTGCAGGAAAGTTTTGTCACCATCAAAAAGGGGGAGATTGTTAGATAAATTCTCCTCAGAAGTTTTGAAGTTGACAAAACATTTCTCTCGCCTGGTCTCGAAGACTTGCGACTCTACCGGCAAAGTCCGAAGATCAAAGTCCAAGATCAAAGTCCGACGTCAACAAGACTCAAGTTTCAAAGTCTACTCATGGACGATTCCAGACCTACAAGATAGACGAACTTCTATTCGATCTTATATGGTTTTTATAACAATGGGGAAGGAATATCTTTCGACCGGATTCAGCACTACAAGATCTTACATTCTTATCCGAATTGATCTAGATTCTCTAAGATTCGCAACTTAATTGGAAAGTTCTACTTATGGAAACCAAAATCCCGATTGTATGGGCGAGCGGGATTGATGGGCTATCTACACTTACCTTAAAGAGCTCGAGATCTCTCCAAATTGATTCTGTCTCAACGGGTTGATTGGAAGAACTTCTTTGGAAGGTGCCAACGGTAATGAAGGCATGAAGAAGCATATAAAGAGAGACGTTCGAGTTGTTGAAGGGTGTCTTGGATAGAAGAATTCCAAAGTCCGAACCTCCATATTTCGTTTGTGATCTTATTCTTCAAGCAATACATGTAATCAAAAGAGTGATCATAGAGTTGTGAGACCTTGAGGAAGTGTAGTAGAAGTTCTACATTGTGGACTCAAGAGCGTGAGACTATAACTCTTTTTGATTCTTAGTGAAATCCAATGAAGGGCTGTCCGTGCGGGAGAGTGGACGTAGGCTTGGTCTAAGCCGAACCACTATAAATCTAGAGTCTTGATTCTCTATCCCCTATCCTTTTATCTTTCATTATTTTCAATTGCTGCGATTGTTGTTCTTAATTCATTAATCTCATATTCGGATTTGATTACTAAAATCGCTTTAATCACCTATTCACCCCCCTCTAGGTGCTAATTCTAGTCCTAGATTATACAATATTCAAGATAAGAATCTAATTAAAATTAGGAATTGGCATTGTTTGATACCTAGATTGAATTAAATGTTATCTTTGTTCTAGATGGTTAATATCCTTTATTTTTAATTTCGAGTTTCAATAAAAAAAAAATACAAAAAATATCATGGGCATGTTATAAAGAATTAAGTTCATAAAGATGCATGTGATTTAGTGTTGACACCTAAATTTTTGTAGACGTTTTAAATATCCATTTATTTTACAAAAATATTTTTAAAAAATACAAAAGATAAAAAGCAAAAAAATAAATAAATAAAAAAATAAAAAAAATAAAATGAAATCGTATGGGTAAAAAAATATAAAAAAAAAGAAAAAAAATGAAATGAAATCGTGTGGGTAAAAAAATATAAAACATAAAAAGAGAAAAAGAAAACAAAAATAAAAAGGGGGAAATCGAGCGGGCCGGCTTGTTTAGCCCCGCTTGGTTATTTTTGGCTCACCCTTCGACCCAGCTTCCCATTTTCTTTGGCCCATTTTCCTTCTTTTCCTTGGCCCACCAGAGCCTAAAAAGTGGCCCCGCCCAAGGCCACTTCTTCCCCTTTGTTTGCACAAACCAGCACCAACAAAGCAAAAACGCCACAAGAGTGACGTGAGAAAAGGCAGGGGGAGCCTTCTAGAATGCATGAGCTGGCGCTAAGAAGACCAACACTAACACGCGATACGCGACACAACACGACACGACACACACCGACACGTCGTTTCTAAAAAATAAAAGAATTCCGACACGTTGGGACACGTTGTATATTAAATATATATTTTTATATATACATAATAAATTATCATTTTTATAATTATTTCAATCAAATTAATTTTATTCAAATTCACAAGTAAATAAATAATTAAAAAAGCCTAGAATGAATTTGCATTAAAAACATTAATCTATCATTTATTAATATCATTCATTATTTCAATTTCACAAATTCAACTCTATTCTAATAATTCATAAAACTTGGAAAAAAAAATAAGCAATCAACATTCTGGACTTGTATGTTAGATATGTCGGAAGAGGAAAAAAAAACTTAAGAGGTGAATTGTGTGTCACAAAAAGTGGGAGTCATAAGAAAAGAGAAAACTGGGTTTTTTTTCTTTCTCCATTTATTATTTTTATTATTGTGTTTTATTTTTTCACGTATCTACATTTTGACATTTCATTTATTGAAAATTTTTAAAATTGACTCAATATCGGAATCACATGTTAAAAACTCGTATATTGGAATTCCAACTCGAGTATCAGAGAGTGTCGAAAAAGTTGATTAGATGTCGGATTTTCCGACACGTGTTAACCGAGTGTCCGAGAGTATCCAAGAGTGTCGAAGGGTGTCAAACACGTGTCGAAGTGTCCGACACGACACGAAAGCTCTTAGAGAGTGTTAGTGCTTCATAAGCTGGCGGGGGGAAACAAGGGCGTGTAACATGGAAGATGCTGAGGCGTGAGGAAGGCGTGAGCAGCGTGAGGGAGTGAGCGACGACATAGAGGAGGCGAGGGGATCCTTCGTCCGGCCATGGGAGACAAAGGGAGCCTTGCCAAAAAAAAACTAAACAAAAAATCGGAGAAGGCTGAGAGAGATGGGGAGGCTGGTGTTCACAAGAGAGAGAGATGCATAGCTTGAAGATTTTGGTGAGAGCCGGCCGTTCGCTTCACAAGCTCGGCGCTTTCCCTTACTGGAGAAGTTTCTCTGCTCAGCCCCATTACGCTAGCTACGACGACGTCCAAGACCAGGTTTTGGTGGATGGAAAAGCCTACTCAAGAACTGCGATACTCAACAGGGCATCAGCTCTTAATTCTCTCACTACCTCAATGGTGGCCAGGCTAAAGAAGCTCTATGAATCATGGGAAGAGAATCCAAACATCGGATGTGTGTTGATGAAGGGTAGTGGCAAAGCTTTCTGCTTAGGTGGAGATGTCGTTACCCTTTATCATTTGCTCGCAGAAGTTATTAGAATTTGAGGATTGGCTCAAGGGAAAGAAAAATACATTTTCCGTGGGGGGCGCTCGGACATTGGCGGGAGAGGTCGCAACAGAGAGAAAGAGAGGAGAGGAGGGGGAGAAGACGCTCGACGTTCTGGTGGAGATTGGCTTGAGAAGTTTTTTGGGCGGTTCTTTATAAGCTCTCCACACACACACGTGAGGGGCACCTCTTCTTTATTTGGCTAGGACTAGATCGCAAAAGGGAGATAGAGAGATATCATAGGGAGAGAGGAGGTTTGCCGGAGAAGAAACGCCTAGTCCCTTCCGAGCCGTCTAAGCTTCGTCAGTGACTGCGCAACGACTAAAACCCTCCCTGTTCTAGCTCAGCTTTGCTAAATTTTTGTTTGAACGATGAGCTCATAAGGGTGTGGGTGAAGTTAAGATTCTTTTGCAATGATTTGTGTTGATCTGGACGTTGATGCTCCATGTTTAAGCTGAGTGCAGCGCTGAAATGTTTCTGAAGTTTACAATCCATGGTACACGCCAAGTGTTTGACGATTTGCCTGAACGAACTTTATAAAAGCTTAATCCACAAAACCGAGTTTCAGAAGTCATGTTGTTCAGTAATTTCTCTACAGATTATGAGGAACACGCCTACTGCTACATCTCGTTCTGTTTCTTGTGTTGATCCGTGTATCACTGAGCCAATATCGTCGTCAAACCTTCATGCCCTTCGTCGGTCTTGTTCATGATTCAAATCCGGTTCTACTAGTTTTCTATACCCCATTCATTGATTGTATGCGCATCTGCTCAGTGTATGCAAGTCGTTGTTGTAAGAAATACTGTGTGTCCCACGTGACATTATTAATTGATAGTTTAATAAAATATAAATGCTAAAATATACTTGGCTATAGGAAGTTATAACTCTAACGAAATTGTACAATCCCGTCGAGAAGTTATTATTTATTTTTAGAAGAGATGTGACCCTTAGAAAAGTTAAAAAAACACTTTGATAGAAGACATCTTTTGATATCATGTATAAATAAGAGTATGTCCTCTCTCCACCTACAAAGTGATAAAAGTACCATGTATTCTATTCTCATAACATAAAATAGTTAAGGGAAAGTAGGTTAAGGAAGAGAAATCGAATTTCTTCATCTCTTTCGATTTTTTCGTGATAAATATTTTGAAGGTTTTGTTATGAATAAAGGTATGTTTTCATTCCTCTTATTGATGAGAATCATGAAAATCGAAGATGCTGTGTTTTATGCTTTCCGTATTATAAAATTACATTATCCCTTATAGTTGTTAGTTTGTGTGGTCAAAAAATAAGAGTCGCGAAATAGAGAGCTTGCTTCGACCATCACCGGTGATAGGCTGGTTATAAGTGGTTTGCCAGTTGAGCGGGCCAGATCCGGCGTTGTCGCTGGACGTTCGTTGTCGATGCCCAGTGTAGAATGTCGGTCGGCGGCTAGAGAAGTGGTGATGTCGAGAGTTCAATTTCTGGAAATAGGAGCAGCAGACGTGGAGGGAGACGTCCGCTGGTTCGGCGTGAGGAGAGAGGAAGGAGGCGAGAGGTGGGGGATGAAGGGGAATAAGACAAAACGGAAAAGGACAAAAAAGAGAGAAAACAATTAAAAGAAAATAAAAAAGGAAAAAAGAAGGGAAACCGTAGAAAATTGAAAGGGCTAGGGGGTGTTCTGTTGTGGGCTTGGCTCATTTCAAAACGTGGGCCGAAAAAGAAGAGTTTAATAAAAGTTTGTGGGCTTTTATAATTAATTTCGAGCGGGCTTTGAGGGTTAAGGTTTTTAGTCCAACCCGATCCAATATGTTTCAGGTCGGTTTAGTTGGGTCGGGTCTCTTGACCCGGTCCTAATTCCCTTTTTTATTAACAATAAATAAATAAATAAAAATTAAAAAAATTAAAAACGAAAATAAAACAAAATATTAAAAATTCAGAAAATGATAAAAAAATTAAATTCGAGGAAATAATAAAAATTTAGAAAATTTGAAAATAAATTAAAAATAGAAAAACCATTAAAAAATTCGATTTATTTTTTTAAATCATTGAAAAATTTCGAAAAAAAAAAATCAAAAATCAGAAAATTTTAGAAAAATTGAAAACCCTTTAAAAATGTTAAAGCCCAAAATATGGACAAGCCTTTAGGGCTTTCCAATATGGATTCTTGTTTCGCTTTGTTTTATTTTCCTTTTTTATGAACAATTTTAGGATGCTTGCATACTTTTTATTATAATTATAATTGACTACACTTTTCAATATTTGGATGTTATTTTCTTGTTTTGAAACGGTTAGGACAAACCTTAGATTTTTCTTGATAGGCCGCTATGGCATTAGTTAGCACATGATTAGGTTAGGTACCGAAAGAGCATTAGCTTTAGGGTTAATGTAATCAAGTCCAAGTCCAAAATCTCTGGTTACGTAAATATTAAAATATCTTATCATATCTTACTGGATTTCTAACCGACCCCTAAAAAAGGGGTTAGTGGCGAATCCTTAGTTAAAATTTGCATAGGCTTAGTTGAATAAAATTTTGAATACCTAATGCCACGCAAGGTATGGACTTGAGAGAACTCAAGTCAATAGAAGGCCGTCGGACCAACATTGACAAAACCCTTAAACCTAAAACTCTCCCTCCAACGAGGGGGGTTAGGTCGCGACATTCAACAATTTTTGCTAGGTCCATTTAATTAAAAATTGCACATTATTAGAATTAGGCCATTTAGTTAAATTATATGTCATATAGCTTAATTTTCATAAGAAAAAGCACAAAAAATATTTGAGTGGAATTTTGTGATAATTAGAAATCATATTTAGGTTGAATATGTGCTTCTAATTAATATTTTCTCTACATTGCATTGAGGTAAGTGTTCTTTCCCTATGCTTGCAATTTATTTTATGCTTTGCTTTAGTGAGTGTTTAATAATGGTTGCATATCCACATGATCATCTTACATGTTAAAAATAAGTTAAAATCAATTCAAGTTGCTTACAAAATATTTTTGAAAATGAAAAGAGAAAAGGTACTGAAAGAGCATTAGAGTAATCTAGCGTAATTAAATTTTCGAACTCATTTAATCTCTAGTCCGTATAAGTAAGGTATTTCTCTTGATACTCTACTTGGGTATCTAATTGACCCACCATAAACTAATTAGTAGTGACTCATAGATAAAAATCGTTTGCATGTTAATTTGAATATAAGTTGCAAATTGGTATAGGTTTGGGAAAATCCAAGCTAAGTTTAGATTTAATAATCCTTTAGTCAAACCCCTAGGTGGTTTTACCTATTGCAAGGAGGTCACGACAACGAGCCAAATTGATTTAAATAAATGTGATTTGAGACTGATTATAAGAGTCAATTGAAAGAAGATCATAAGATGATCAAGTGAGATGATCGTGATCGGTCAAAAATTAAACACACACAAGAGCAATTGCTAGCACAATTGAAGTTGTGACTTCTCTCAATTTGTCTCTTTTATTCTATGTGAGATTGGTGGTGTGTCTAAATTAAATGTCTGACACTTGTGGGGCTAGAACTAAAGAACATTAGAACTAGAATTCTTCAAAACCAACGCTACAAGGAGACCAAACGTCCATGGTCAAGATCTAAAGAATGTTAGAACCTACGATATGAAGAGATCAAACGTTTGTGGTTTAAATCTGAAGAACGTTGAAACTTATGCATCAAGGACATCAGACATTTGTGGTATGAATCTTAATAACGTCATAATCAAACCTTTGGAACACGGTACAATGATAATATGATTAGCCTCCTTTTCATTTCTACGTGTTTTTTTATAATGCATGAATAATGTTTTAGAGATACGTGTATGGATGTTTTTGCTTTCATCGCAAATCGCTCTGATTTAATTTAACCTATACACTTATTTGTTGTTTTTCGAAACAAATTCGATTTTTCAGAATCAACATTGACTTATGTGGGACCGTCTCCTTCGGCTTGCTATCCTTTCCCAAGTGCAAAGGGATATCCATCTTTAACTTTCCATCTCATTTGCTCGTGCTAGACCCGTTAAACGGGTGGGTCGGGTCGGGTTTGGGTCGGGTCATAAATGGTCCAACCCAAATCGACCCATTTAATCCGTTTATGACTCATTTATTGCAATACAAAATTTTTTACCCATACCCAGCCCGACCCATACTCGACCCATACCCAACCCATTTAACGAAACCTAAAAAAACTTATATATATATATATATATTAAAAATGGTATTGCTAAAATGGTTTTATACAACACAAATTTAATGGACAATTTTTAAATAATTATTTTAAAAAATTGAATTTTAATTATTTTTTATTTTTATTTTTAAGAATATAATATTTAATTTTTTTTTTTTTTTTTTTTTTCTTCTTCTTCTTCTTCTTCTTTGGTTGGTCGCCGGCCACGACGACATAACCAGCGGGCCGGCGGCCGGCCACAGGTGAGCCTCGAGCTCACCTGGCTCGCCAACGCCGGCGAGCTCAAGGCTCGCTAGATCGGCGAGGCTCAAGCCTTGCCAAACGTCGGCGAGGCCTCCACCTCGCCTAGACCACCTTGCCAGATCCGGCAAGCTCGAGCTCGCCCGACGCCGGCGAGCTCGAGGCTCGGGCGAGGGTCGATCCTCGCCGGACGTCGACGAGGCCTCCGCCTTGCTAGATTCGGCGAGCTCGAGGCTCGCCTAGTCGATCGTCGGCCACCGGAAGAAGGAAGAAGAAAGAAAAAAAGGAAAGAAAAAAGAAAAAGCCAAGGACGATTATATGGATAGTTTTGTCGACTTGAAAATTCATCAAGAAGTTTTCTCAATAGTTATTTGTAGTCTTTTATTGGATTTGAATAACAAAATCGAGGTTAGAACATATTCAACAATATTGGCGTCAAATGAGCAAAATCCATTACCAAGTCGGCCAAGGGCAAATGGTGACACATTTTAAAAATAAAATAAAATGGAGGGATGCTTCTAAATAAAATAGAAAAAGCCAAGGACGATTTGAATTTTGGACAAAAGTGAGGGGTCACCGATTTATCTAATATTTTCAGCACGACCTTTGATTTTTCAAAATCAACATTGACTTCCGTGCGACCGTCTCCTCCGGCTGCTACTCACGGAAAGTTGAGCGAAGGGACATCCATCTTTAACTTTCTATGCCGTGTGCTCGTGCCCCATTCGCGGTTGAGTTGGATGATAAGGGCCAAATCGTCCTCAGCATCTTGACTAAAACAGTGCTCCGTTGACTAAAACAGTGCTCTGTTTGGGAGTCAAAAGGGTCTTTAAAAGCAGGAAAATGGGCAAATTCATCCCGATTTTGTTAGAGACTGTATGTTGCAAATGGGTTTTTTCGAGAAGTGGGTGTCTCTAATAATGCAATGCATAACAACTGTGACTTTCAGTGTGAAGATAAATGGAGAACCTACCCCTTTCTTTACCCCCTCGAGAGGAATCAGACAAGGTGATCCCCTGTCACCATACATCTTTATATTAATCTCAAATGTGTTAACATGGCTGATGAAGAAAGCAGTAGCAGACGGAAATATAAAAGGCATACAGTTAAACAAAGTTTGTCCCAAGCTTTCCCACCTTCTTTTTGCGAGATGATGTAATTTTTTCCCGGATGGCACAATTATGGAGTGTCGAACCGATGCTTACGCTTAACCAGTATTGTTATGCATCGGGACAAGCAGTGAATTTAAACAAGTCTGGAGTTTATTTCAGTAAAAACTGTCCCTTACCATTAAGAAGAAACATGGCCCAGAATTGAGAGTACGTGTATGAAAAACAGGTAAGTATTTAGGCATACCAACAGATTGGGGACAATCAAAGAAAGAACTGTTTGCATGGATTATAGCCAGAGTGAATTCAAAGCTGGAAGGCTGGAAAGAAAAATTACTCACCAAAGCAGGGAAGGAAGTGTTGATCAAAAGTGTGGTGCAGGCTATCCCAACCTATGCAATGTCGATCTTCAAGGTGCCAGTGTCTATCTGCAGAGCAATTGAAAAACGTATAGCTTCTTTTTGGTGGCAGAAAGGGGATTCAAAACGTGGAATGCATTGGAAAAATTGGGATATTATGAAAACTCGAAAAGATTCAGGTGGAATGGGGTTTAAAGACTTAATTACCTTCAACCATGCTATGCTTGGTAAACAAGCATGGAGATTACACAATTCTCCAAATGCACTGTGGAGTAAAGTGCTAAAAGGACTATATTTTCCATCTGGTGATCTTTGGAATGCTCAGAAGGGCCGTCGATCATCATGGGGCTGGCAGAGTCTGATCCTGGGAAGAGATACAATATACCCAGATACCAAATGGTTAGTTGGAGATGGCAGGTCAGTAAAAATCAGGGAGGATAGGTGGTTATCGAAGGGGATTCTAGGGGGAACAGCAACATACCAAGAACCTACTATGGTGGCGGTGTCTCGATCTCTCGAAGACGCAGACAATCGAGACTGGAATATGCCTCTAATTCAACAGATTTTTGAGGCAAACACAGCAAGTGAGATATTAGCAATCCCCCTGAGTAAAAATCCCAAACCAGATGTCATAGTTTGGACAGGGAATGGTACAGGAAAATACTCCGTCAAGAGTGGATATAACAGGGCATCCCTAGTATCTATCAACAAAACAAAACAGAGGGCATCCTGTTCTTACCAACCTCCACGCACATTATGGACACAGATCTGGCGTCTTGAACTTCCACCCAAAATTAAAACTTTTCTCTGGAGTATCTGCCAAAATGCCATCCCCACGAGAGAAAACCTTCACAAAAGAAACATTACCCCAGACCCATTATGTCAGCTGTGTCGCTCACAAATCGAAACCACAGAACACATTTTTTTGTTCTGTAAATGGACAAAACAGATCTGGGAGGACAATCGAATACAGGGTATACAGATTACGAGTTATATTAAACGAATTGATCATTGGCTTTTCGAAGTTTTCGACTCAAAGAGGGACATACCAGAACGAGAACTCATAGGACTGATTCTATGGCATATCGGAAGGCTCGGAACAGCAGCATCTTCAGAGGGAAAAGCCCCCAATCGACGGAGATCCTAGATCTGGCACAAAATCAAAATCTCAATTTTAGCCGTGGGACGAAGGACCAGAGAGCAAAACGCTCAAAATGTTCTCTACCAGACTACTGGATACCTCCAAATAGACAAGAACTGAAGATGAATGTCGATGCTTCTTGGTCTCCTGGAGATTTCATCTGCTCGGTTGCTGGGATTGTAAGAGATGGAACGGGATGTGCAGTCGATGGCTTCGCTACAGAAGCTAGGGTTTCCTCTGCACCTCAAGCGGAAGCGGAAGCAATTTTACACGGGCTTCGTTATCTAAAAGACTTGCAACAAAGACACGTGCAGGAGGGCACGAGTCAAAAGCTTCGCTGGATCTGTGAAAGCGACAGTTCCGCTGTAGTAGACTTCGTAATGGGCCGGGCCGCTCCAACTTGGAATCTACAAGACATTATACAGAGAAGCAAAGAAGAGTTGGCCCAGAATGAAAATTTTACAATCACGTACTGTCCAAGGGTTTCGAACAGAGCTGCAGATTGGTTGGCACGTACTCATAGAGCGAAGAAGCTTCCTTCAAATTGGTTAAATACTCTCCCTCTTTCTTTAAGGGAGATTCTATGTTTTGATTGTACTCCATCGCTGTCTTTTAAGACTACTTAATCAAATGCATCATCTAATTTCGACCAAAAAAAAAAAAAAAAATGGGCCCCTCATCTCCAGCTGAGAACCTTCTTCCTGCCCACCTTCCTATGCATGATAGTCAATCTCAAGTCAACACGACCGACACTACCTGATCACAATTCACGGGCCAATCACTAGCTGTCTCTCTTCCGAAGCAGAGTTTCATGCTCTTCCTCTGGTTCGATGGCAAAGCTTCACATCCATGGAGTCCACGCCCCTGGCTTCATTCTCTTCTTCGTCTCTCTTCAGTTCCCACTTCTTGTTCTCGCTCTTTCCTCAGCCTACACCACCCAGACCAAGCACTTCATCAATTGTGGATCAAGCAAGAACATAAGCTATTTTAACAGGGGCTTTGTTGGGGACACGAGTTCTGACTCCATCTCCTTCACGAAACAGAGAACCTCCACCCAATCCAGCAACCAATCCTCGAGCGTCTCAGAAATCTACGACACGGCAAGAATCTTCAGAAGCCCTTCGTCGCAATACGTTCTTGATGTAATCGATAAAGGTACTCACATCGTGCGACTCCACTTTTTCCCTTTCGCTTCCAGAAGAAATCTCTCTGAGGCTGTGTTCAATGTCTCAGTAAAGGGGCTCACCCTTCTCAGCAATTTCCAAATACCCAGTAGAACCAACTCTCCTGTAGTGGAGGAATTCTTGCTTAGCATAAATACTACTAAGTTTGTACTTTATTTTAGTCCTCAAGGGTCGTCCTTCGCATTTATAAATGCCCTTGAAGTGTTCCTTGTGCCCGATGGAGTCGTTCCCGATTCTGCTCCAAGGGTGGGCATTTCAGGGAAAAATAGCGGCAACTACAGTGGAATTCCTTCCCAAGTCTTACGAACGGTTTACCGAATAAATGTTGGGGGCGATAAAGTAACTCCGGTTGATGATAGCTTTTGGAGAAGTTGGGATCCTGATGATAATTACACTTATCTCCCAAATGCTGCAAAAAATACGACTATGTATGGGGTTAATCTTAATTACCAGGATGATCTAGACAGATATTTAGCATCAGAACGCGTTTACAAGACTGCTAAGGTGATGAACGAATCTGCTCGGTTATCATACCCCAACACCACCTGGAATTTCAAGGTGAGTGCAAACGCCTCGCACTTGGTCCGGGTTCATTTCTGTGACATCATTAGCCAGTCTCTCAACACGGTGTTCTTCAATCTTTATATTAATGGGAATTTCACTAAGTACATCGACCCATACGGTGTAAATGGGTTTCGTCGGTCTGCAGCTCCTTTTCATTATGATTTTGTGGTTCAGCCGCTCATCTCAGGGCTAGTGAGCATCAGCGTAGGCCTCCTTAATGCCTCAGACAAAGTACCTCAGCAAGCCTATCTCAATGGCCTGGAGATAATGGAGATAATTGGGTCGTGGGACTCACATTTTGTGCCATCAGGGGGCGATAACCAGAATAAGCACATCGGCCTCAAAATTGGTCTAGTTTCCGGAAGCATCGTGTTTCTCTGCATATTTGTATCTGCAGCGATCTTCATACGCAAGCATAGAAAGCCAAAGAGAACAGAAATTTCGGTTTGGTCACCATTGCCTGCACTCGGAAGAGGCAATTCTTACAGTAAACTGACCGAGCAAAGTACCCAGGGCTCCATCGTCCCTAATTTTCACCTGGGACTGAAAATACCCCTCGCTGAAATCCATTTCGCTACCAACAACTTCGATCCCAAACTTTTGATCGGCAAGGGTGGATTTGGCAATGTTTACAGAGGAACTCTCAGGGACGGCACTAAAGTTGCCGTGAAACGGAGCGAGCAGGGGTCGAGACAAGGCTTCCTCGAGTTCCAAACAGAGATCACCATTTTGTCCAAAATCCGCCACTGCCACCTCGTCTCCTTAATTGGGTATTGTGCTGAACAGGCCGAGATGATACTTGTTTACGAGTTTATGGAGAAGGGGAGCTTAAGAGATCACCTGTACAATTCGGATTTCCCATACTTACCATGGAAGCAAAGGCTCGAGATCTGTATTGGAGCAGCCCAGGGATTGGAGTACCTCCACAGAGGCGCGGCTGGAGGAATTATTCATCGGGACATCAAGTCCGCCAACATTTTGCTTGATGAGAATTATGTTGCGAAGGTCGCTGACTTTGGTCTGTCCAAGTCGGGTCCTCTTCGATCAAAGCCAAACCCATGTGACTACGGGGGTTAAGGGCACCTTTGGGTACCTCGATCCAGAGTACTTTAAGACCCTACAGCTGACGGAAAAATCCGATGTCTACTCATTTGGAGTGGTGCTTCTTGAGGTGCTATGCGCAAGGCCTGCTATTGTCCCTTCGCTCCCTAGTGAAGCGGCGAACTTGGCCGACTGGGGCATTAGGTGCATCCAGAAAGGAACCATCGAGCAAATAGTGGACCCTGTTCTTGCTGGCGAGATCAATCCCAACTCGCTGAAGAAATATGGGGAGGTTGCTGAGAAATGCTTGCAAGAAGAGGACGAAGAGAGGCCTAGCATGGGGGATGTGCTCTGGGACTTGGAATACGCCTTGCAGCTTCAGCAAACTGCGGTGAAAAGAGGGATGTACGACGACAGCACGACCGACGGTTCGTCGATATTGACTCTTTCGACCGTGAGGAAGCTCCCATCACTTAGCGAAGACGCGGTTGAGGAAGATGGTGTGGCCGCCAAAGGGGAGGATAGCTCAATGATGTCCACTAGTGGAGTTTTCTCCCAGATGAAGATAGATGAAGCCAGATGAGTTTCATATTGCAGTAAATATCTATTGAAGTGTTCCCGAATTGTATTCAGATATGCATCCTATTTATCTGAGAAAGAAGCGTACACGTACCCATCGTCTTATATTGCATCTTGTCGCGGCATATGGTGCATGATAGTTGCTGTTGTTGCAATGTGCAAGCATATGATTGTTTATCGCACATGAGAGGACGACGTTGGACCATGATAAATGGGAACGTGAGAGAGATTGCACGCCCCTTAGTTGAAGACCTTAAATAAGCACTTGTTTCGCAAATTGCATCATGAATGTCCTGCTCTGTAGATGTATTTCGCATCTCTATCTATAATATGTCTTTCCTGAGGAGAAAAAAAAAAAAAAAAATTGGTCATTTGATATTGATGTGAAATGAGATAAATTCTCTCTTATTATGATATTTAATTACCAGGAAATATATTTTGTTGAGGGATTTATTGTAGGCTTGCTTTATAGAGTATTGCTCTATGCAGGAACAATGTAGGATTGGCGGTAGGATGTTAAGTTATCTTTGCCGAAATAGAATTGTAAGGGATGGCTCGGCTCGTTGCCTAACTCATTTTAGCAGGTTTGGCGTAAGCCTTTGTCTTCATGACATGAGATAGCCCGTCGTTGGCACTAGAAATTCCTTGCTACATGCAATTAGTCTACTAGAATCAATCACTCCTCCTCTGAGGCCTTCTTTATCTCATCCTGCTTTTGGTCAATTTAGGGTATACAACATTCTTGCCAATGCATTCCGAAGATGCACGACTTAGACATGACAATTAGTAACTGTTTAGCCGCACAAACTTTTTCCTATATGTTTCTGCAAGTTGGGTATTTTACATTGCTGTTCTCAAAGTTAAAAATCACATTTAATATTACAATTTGCGAGGTAATGATATCACAAATACATGATTTTTGCCTGTTTGCAACTAAGTACATAAATCTTCTTCTTCTTCTTCTTTTCTCAATTAAATGTATCAACTTTTCCAATTATGGTCAGTGTGAGACTTTGGTAAATTAGGCTAAGGTGGTTTACTTAGCAAAATTAGTGCAATTGCTGACTAGGATTGACGATTTAACTTTTCTTTTGTTCGAATTGACAAGTCAGCTTTAAAATGAACTAAAATCTTATCATTTTAATTTTCTTTTTTCTTTTCTTCTCCTCTTGGTCTTCCTTTTCCTTCTTAGTTTTGGGGCCACAAAGAAGTGACATTGTCACCACCCTAGGTCAAGCTTGGACTTATCGCTCCAGCCCAGAGCATTCGATGCTGTATTCGCCACCCACCGTGCCGCCATCACGGCTTCCACTCGCTGCTTTCTCTCCCTTTCTAACCTTTCAAATGACATACGACTCTCTAAATTTTGATAGGTACGTCCTCAAAAATACATATGCCAATATTCCTTCATCCTAAAGGGATATATCGAATGCCAGTCCATACTAGAAAATCCAACCTAAAAATTGAAGTTAATAGATGAAGCATGGAGAAAAAACTTAGCTAATAAGTCAACTGAAACCATAGGTATATATAGAATATGGAGAATATGGCTTCAATACCATGGTTGGTGCAAGCAGAATGCATGCGTATAAAGAGCATACAAACAAAGTGGGATATTTCAATAGTTAATCCATGAATTTAACGATACTCTTAGTATGAATCCAACTAAAAAAAAATTAGCTAATAGGCGAGGTTTAAAGCAGGTTGAAAGAAATATTTAGTATATAAATAAAATAGACAATCTGGCTCTAATATCATATTGGTATAGAGATCAATGGCATATAAAAAGCCTATGTACCTCACAAATAAATGATGTGAGATATTTTAATGATTCATCCATGAATTTAACGGAGCCCCGATACGAGCGTAATTAACAAATTTGAGGTACTTGATTGGAAAAAGAAAAGGTTTAGGTACTTGGCTGCAAAATTGCTTAAAGTACTAGATGTGCCATGAGCCCTTTACGAATCCTTGTGCCTTCAATGGATCGCGTTGGATCGCAACCCGAAAAGATCGTACTTTAAAAGTATTCCTGACTGAAATTTAAGCTGGGCACGGACATGTACAAAGCACGAACCAGCTACATTCGACCGATATAATCAAAGAATCTCTCGGTTCTATACACATTAACACGCATAAAGTACTCACGAAGACCATGTACAAATACCACGGGAAACACTGCTTGAAAATCATCAGCGACAGAACTTAATATGAGAAAACACGAAGGCATGAAGCCGAGTCGTCAATGGCCAGGGCCTTTCCTGCTCGGTCCGGAGGCCATCGTGAACACCCGACCCCCCGGCAAAGCCCGGCCGCTCGCGTGCCGACCACCAGTACTGGAAGCACCGACCCTGGCAGACTCGACTCCTTTGACTCCTCGCCCGTCGAAACCGGCGACTTCCTGCTTGCTAGTTCCCGGCGAAAGCACTCTGCCACAGGCGGCGCCGAACTCCCCGAGGAGCAGCGTCATGAAGAGCACCGCCATGACTGAACAGCCGGCCGTTCTGGATCTTCGCCTGGCCCTAACAGCGGAACCCATCTCCGCCGAGGACTCGAGCACGAGCGGTGGCGCTTCAAGGGTGCTAGAATGCTTTGCTTTTGGCATCTGTGGACTCCAAGGGAAGAAGTAAACAGGCCATCTGCATATATAATAGCGAGATGCGAAAAGGGCTGGTGGGCATGGGTCTCTGCGTGGACGGTGGAGGAGAGAGGACGGTGGAGCTGGGAAAGCTTTTCGGAAGGTTGGGGCCCTCCTTGCTTTGACCGAGGAAGGGAGCATTTTGGAGAATTCTTTTGTGGGGGTTTGGTTGGCGCCGAGGATGGGGGAAAGGAAGGTGCTTCGATTTCGTACTCGGCATTATGGGGGGATTCCCAATTTTTTGGACCATCACATTAAATTAATTGGCGATTCTCCTCCTCCTTTCTCTTTTTCTATTATGCTCTTGTATTATGTCGTTCGGACCAAATTATTTCCTACTAATAATGGAATGCTTTGACACTTCGAGAAATTTTCTTCATATTTTTTTTTTGGATTAATACCACGGAAAATCCCAAATTGATATGCATGTGATAAATTTAAATTTTTTGTCACTCCAAACTAATTTTTTCATCGTCAAAAATCACAAATTGATACATTTGTGATAAATATGATATCTCGCTAAATTAGATTAATACCACGAAAAATTATAAAATCGATATACATGTGACAAACGAAGAGTAAAACCCCAAATTAATATATCCGACAATTGGCATATGCCATCTAACTCGGCAATTTGTTGATAAAATTTAACGAAAAATAATAGAATGTGAATTTGTCATAGGTGTATCAATTTGATGGTTTTTATGGTAAAAAAATCGGGGTGAATTTGTTATGATTATATCAGTTTAAGGTTTTTCATGATATTAATTCTTTATTTTTCAACTCATCTTAGATCATTATAGCAATTTTGTGTGTCTAAACAATTGATGTGGCATATAACCATTGAAACACGCAAATTCTAGCTATTAGAATTTGCCTTTGGGGAACATGCAAGTGTGCAAGTTTGAAATCGGTTCTTAAGTTAGAGAGATGAACATGCTCACCACTTTGAGCTGTCGTTACGATGTTAGTAAATCAATTGGTTGATTGCTTCAAACTAGGTGAAACCGCTATTCTTGGTCTGCCTAAACATAAGTTAATAATACTTTCCTATGTTGCCGCAATGTATCAATAATAATGCGAATCATAAGTTTGAAAGGAATTCCTTTACGCTCTCTCAATGTAAAGTGGCAAGCATCTTCTCACTCGAGCTTATTCTCGTGCCTTGTTTCTTGTTTTTTTTTTCCTTTTATAGTGTCTCTTTTCGTACAAGCGCATTGCGTTCCTCAAATTCTCTAGAGCAATCTTCTCTATTCCTCAACTCGATTTCCAATTTTCTCTCTTCAAATACGCACTCACAAGAAAACTCTCTTATCATAATTCCTGGTTTGCGAAATTGGGGAAGAAAAATCAACCACAACAAGTGGGAACGGAGATACTGCAGGTGTCAATCCTGGGGCGTAGGGTCTCTCATGGGAGGTTGGAGTTTGAGATGCGAATTCAGCGTCCGATATTAAGTCCATTCCCTAATTTTTTACGATTTTTTCAGGGACAAGAGGGATACAAGTCAGTGAATGTGATTTAAAGTTAGACCAGAATTTGACGCGATGAAAAGGATTCACAAAGCCAGTTTTTTATTTGGTTGGACTCGGTTCTCTCGGCTTTTATTGTCAGTATGTGGGAATATTCTTTTTCTGCGGAAGCAAGGGAAGTTCAATTCAATCAGTCGAACTAATATGTCAATTTTTATCGCTTTGGAACCAAATTGAAGTGACATTCTTCCCGGTAAGCTTACCAATAGTTGAATGGCCAATCGAAAAAAAAGGAAAAAGTGATACAATCGCCGTTATTCTCTAAACCATTGAAACTCGTAGAATCTAATCCATAAAATTTTAATTTGTTCAATCTAATCCATTCATTTCCTGAAGCGGAGCATAAATCAGTCCTTCAATGCTATTTACAAGTTTTCATGATTACATTTTCCTAGATTTGAGAATATCGTTACATTTTAGTCAATTTCTTAAACCAATTGAAAATAAACTAACTTTTTAATGCCTTTTAATCTTTTGGTCATTACAAACATTACGATAGTGACATTTAAGTATATTTTAAAATATATTTCCTATAATAGTAATAGGAGAACTTCATTTAGAATTAAATCAAGTGGACAAGCTAGCTATTTTAAGTCTTGATATTATCTTTAGGATTTCTACGAGCGGTAATAATTTGATTATAAAGGGCAAGTAAGTATATTAATCTAAACTTTGTTCCATATAAATTGATACATATAGATTCAGTTGAATTCAATTAAAAATTTGCATGCTTTTCTAACATGGTTTTGAGCCCATGTTGTTCCGTAAAAATTGCAGGAAAGCAACAAAAGTCTGACACTCTTTATCTAAGAAATATCAAAGGGAGCCCGAATACAAGCCTATTAATATATCAAGCTGGATATATCTCCGATAAGAAATCCATCAAATATAATACCACTTGTTGAGATGATCGCTTGTAATTCACATCCCAAGGAGATTATAAAGAGAGTTCAAACCCAAACTCAAGCCTGTTAATATATTCAATTGAATTGTCATTATTCAAAAATTTGATTGAGTTACGAGCCAACTAATTGCATTGGCCATCCATTTCCTTATCAGTTGCTCGATTTATTGCTCTCTTTCACAAGCCCAATTACAAGTTCACCTTAACAGTGATGAGTTGACCTATTTACTTGCTAACAGAACACAGATCAATCTCTGTGGCAGCAAGCTTTCCTCGTCATGTCTGATTGATATCTCCTAGGAAATCAAGATAACGACGATGTCATATACTAATTCCACATCGCATCAAGTGTTATTAAAAGAATGGCTCTCTAAAGACCGATAAAATTGAATCAAAATGTATCCATCGATTCGAATTATAGATCAATCTTGGTTAATATCCTATATTTTGGTGGTGCAAACGGTCCGAGTGAGCCTTGCTTCTGTTAAAACATAACCCTGGCCTGAAAATAATAGGAGAGTAAAACTTTTGGTCTGGATAAATGTGGACGAGCAGGTTCAATCTGAGCCAAGCTCGAATTTCATAATCACAGTTTTTTTTTTCCTGAAAAATCGTTTAGTTGATTGATCAAAATGCCACTTCCCCTCTTCAAGCTTCAATTTAGGAAATATAACTATCTGAAGTGGTGGGAAATTTCAAAATCTGAACAACATTAAAGAAAATAACAGACCAACAACAATCCGACGTATTTATCAAAATAACATTGAATGCAACATTTATTAATCAAGCCAACAATCTTCCAAATAACAGCCTCAGTTCTTCTATTTGGTAGGTTGCAAACATGGACATTATATAATTTATATTCGATTAAATGTATAATGTTCACAAATTGTAACCCACTGATTAAAAATACGACTCAAAGAAGTTTCCTCATATTTAGAATGGTGAAAAGTAATAGCCAGTTTGATAATACTAGCGGTCTAAATGGTTTAGGCCCTTAAAATGCCCTAAAAATGGTGCACTAGGGTTTCTTTGGATGAAGAAAGTATTTCAATCAACACTAAATCATGTCAACTCAAAAAACACCTTCTCGTTTTCCTGAGATTACTTTCCTAAATAAGCACAAAATGACTATCTCATCGGATTTGGAAATCTAAAGAGACTGGCATAAACAAAGTGATATCTTGTAGACATCTCGACATGTGATATCCAGGATTGTATGAAATACTTTGTGGAATTGTGTGGAACAAAGATTTTGGAGCGTGCATTGATTAGGAGGCAAAATCTGTTCTCGTGACCCACAAATCGTCCTGAGGTTGCGCAATTCTATGTCGGCCCCGCGTTAGATAGATCATGTGTGGCGTGTGCAAACTTGCAAATCCGACATTTCAAGCAAATCACGTGCATGAGGGTCTCAGGTCAAACGTACAAAGTTCACTAAACCTAATGTTTCTGACCTTTCTCTATGTTTTTTTTTTTTTTTGACCTTTCTCTATGTTAAATTAAATATAGTATTGCGTCCAAAAAACTTGGCCACAATTTTGATTCTTTGTGCAAACAACTTATAACGGATGGTTTTACAGAGTGAGACTTTCAACAGATCTTGTAATAGATTGACGATGACAATTGAGACAATTGAGACAATTTTAGAGTGAATTAACAAAAAAATAAAAGGCATGCCAAGATTTCTTTGCTTCAATCTAAATCGGTGCATATGTTCATAGAAAGAGCGGTTGCGAAAGTTTCACCGTGATCTGTAGGATTACAAGCACCAATCTAACAATTTCTCAAATATTTCAAACCTTAGATTCCACCAAAGCAATCCCACAGCATGTATTTGCAAAATCTCTCGTAGAGAACTCTCCCGGGAAACTTATGGAGAGAAACTTGAATACTCCTATTGGATGCTAAAATGGACACCAGACATCGAGAAGAGCCCTCCCTAAAAGTCCAAAATGAAGTCCCACAAATTATCCATCACTCAGCATAGTTTATACATTTGCCACAAAAGGGAAATGGCAAGGGTTTTGTGAAACCTAACATCACACTTACTATTGACTACCGTTTTGATATTAGGGACCATTCGCTCATTATTGACTTTGTATCAAGGGCTAGAGCCATCCCTAGATCTACAAAATAGTGATGGATTTGACTATCTCTAAAAGTGGAAAATCTCTTCAACGACAACTATTGCTCTTCCATGAAGTTACTTTTTCAATTCCTTAATTTACCCACTAAATCAATTTCGTTTGATATCATGCCGTACACCAAAACAAGAAAAGAATTCAATTAAAGTCAAATCAAGCAAAACATAAAACTTCCAAATGTCCATGTCATGCCATCTTAACCATTGATTTCTTGGCCAATCAATCAGATCAATATAATTGGGTAGTTCATTCCTCGAGTTTTTGGGATTCGCTTTGTCTTGATACCCTTTTCATGGGCTTTAATGTTTGAGTACTTTTCATCGTCAATGATACTCATTTTCCAAAAAAAATGAAAATGAAAAAGGACAAATTCTAACTTTTGGCCGACTTTTCTTTCATGAAACCAGTGGCCTACCTTTACTATGTATAATTGTCCGAGGCCCATGAACGACACGTGTGCCCTGCCTGGCCACTCTCCGGGCCGACGAAGACGGCGGCCTAACCCCCACATTAATTTCCAACCATTAATAAGAAATATTAATAATTCCTCCCTACCCTTCGCAATGATCGATGGCATCCCTCTCCAATTACGCCTGCGTTTGCTGGGCTTATTGGGCCCAAGGTCCAAATGTTTAAAATGCTTTCTTTCTCCTCGGCCATGTCATCCACCCAGCCAATGGACACGATTTTTTGACTCATCAATTATATCGATATTCTTTATTTAATAGCGAGAAAATGATACAAATACCATGAATTATGGATGGCCTCTGAACTTTTAATTTGTTCACTATAGTCCATAACTTTTACCTAACATACAATGTTGTCCATGAACATTCAGTTTATTTCACATGATCCATGAACTTGTAATACAATGTTCAATCTAATTATTTATTAAACATTTTCATATAATTCATTAATTACTTGAATATGTATCAAAAGTGTAGAGATCATATTGAACAAATTAAAAGTTCATAAATGACATTGCATATTAAGTTATTGTTTGAGGATCACATTGAAAAAATAAAGGTTTATGAACCACATATTCAAGATACTTGTATCATTATCCCTTTAAAAGCATCAATCCGTAACTAGTGTAGCAACCAATTATCTCTCTATTCACATCTAATTTCCAATGGAAGGTTGGAAGACGCGCTGTTTCACATGATGAGGGTAGAAAGCCATGCAAGTAGAGTAACTTGAACCATATCAAAGGCGGGGGAAAAAATAAAAAAGGAACGAAATTGCAAAAAGAAGGCAGATTCAAAGCCTGCCATCATCAGCAAGAGGAAAATTAAAGTACAAGATGTACTATAATTCTTCATTCAGAATCAAGTGCCTTATTATTTTAAAAAGTAACAATGGATGTCCTCTTATTCTACCTTCAGAATCGAGTGCCTTATTATTTTAAAAAGTAATGCTACCATGGCTTCAACAATTCGTTCAAGTCCCCCAACTAATAAAAAAAACTAAAGTAATTTCAGTAATTTGAAATTTGTTAGGTAAGGATTGGTTTTTTTTTATCAAAGAATCATAAACGGTTGATTCCCGCAAGATACACTTTTGATCAAAAGAGTTTCACTACCCGGATCGTCCCCATTTGGAAACGAAAAAATCCTAGATGAAAACTGTAGAACATGACAACATCTTGACCATTTCGACCTAATTAATAGGAATTAGCTTTGGGCTTTCAATATTTGATCAAATGCTGAAGCTCGTTTTTTTTTTTTCCAAAACTACCCTAACCAATTTTTAAAAATTCCAATTTCGCCCTTCATTAGTTTTTTATTATTTTAAATTTAAAAATGACTAAACCCCGCTAGTCCCTTCGTCGGATCGGCGAAGGGCTACGGAGCGACACCACTTTGGTCTCACTACCTCAAGCGACCCTCGCCTAGGTGTCATGAGGGGCCAACGAACCTCAGTTGGGTCGCGCGACCCTCGCCGAAAGCCGCCTAACGTCGGGTGACCTCAACCAATGACCGTCGACACTAGATTTGACTCACCGGCGATTGTAGCTTTTGGTCAATTTGGCAAAGGATTTGGTCATTTTTCAATATATATATATATCCAAAATCCATTACAAAAGTTTTTTTGCCAAATACACATTCAACTCAAAGTCCATTTGCAAAGAGATTTTAACTAAATACAATTTGCATTCCCCCAAATAGCTTTGACTTTTAGCATTTGAATTACACCCAACACCCACTTACAAAGCTGAATCAAACAAACCCTTAATCTTTAGGAATGAGTTTCTCCAATAGAGGCCGTACTTTACACATTAATTCCAACGGCACTACTTTTGGCATGGTGGTTCCTTTGCCTTCGGTCATGTCAATCTCCTCTTCACTTACTCTTTCCCAATCAAAGCATTGAATCAATAAGCCCAATGTTAACCCCATGACCCGTTGAGCCAAGGATGTGCCAGGACATGCCCTTCGTCCTAACCCGAACGGTAGCATTAGCTTTTGACATTTTTCGCCATCACTACCCTCAAATCTCTCTGGCTTGAAGGTCGTAGGGTCCTCCCACAGCTTTGGATCTCTGTGAATGGCCCATGCATTCACAAACACTATGGTACCGCGCGGCACAAGGTGTCCCCCCAAGGTGCAATCAGCTGATGACTCGTGCGGGACGAGAAGTGGGACCGTTGTGTTTAGGCGTAATGTCTCGGAGATGATGCATTGAAGGTAAGGTAGCTTTGAAACATCCGACTCTTCCATCAAGCGATCATGGCCGATAACCGAATCAATCTCTGCTCGGGCCTTCTCCAACTTGTCTAGGTTGTTCAGTAAATTGGTCATGGCCCATTCTAACGTAACAGATGACGTGTCTGTTCCTGCCACTAACATGGCCTAAATATGTATGTAGAGTTAGTCTCTGCACCTGGTTTGTGGAGCTAAGAGAATAAGACTTCAAAAATTACTGCCTGTATTCACACTAGACTATCTGCTGGGTTTTGGATATGGACAGTCCATTATGGGCCTGACCTAAAGGCAGCCCAACGCACTCAAATTCCCCAATGGACGGAAGTATTCAAGTCACTTTGGTTATGCGAGTTTTTCTTTTCCCAATTAAAGTGGGTAGTGAAATTTCAGATGTTATCGACTATCCTCCCTAAATGCTATTGCTATGTAAACATCTACACTTCAAAAATAATTTATTTTAATTATTTTTTTAAAGTAAATAGTGCCACGATATCAACTAAACTAGCACGCGACGAGCTCTTCATGATCAGTTAAGCTTAGTTTATCCAATAATCTCCCAGAATAAAATATGTACCTTTGATAGTTTTTTTTCTGAAATTGTTCTTTTTAACTAGTGGTACTGCTTGTGGTGTAGGTCCGTTCTAATGTTCCAAATTACAGTAGCAAATTCCGGGCAGCAAGAATAGAAGCGAGCCAATAAAGCAAGACTTACATTGACGAGCCCTTTGATCATCAAGTCGAGTAGTTCTCCGGCTCAGATTCTTGCAGACGCAAAAGATGGCTGATCATACTGTCCGCCAACTCCGGATCACCCTTCCTTCTCCTGTGCTCGTCGACTAAACCCTGAACGAACGTATCGAACCTCTTCCCTAGTTCCGCCACCGTCTTCTTAATCCCTCTGGGATCGATCCACTTCAATATGGGCAAGAAATCGCCCAAATAGCTCGTGCTGCCACTCAAATGAATCTGCTCGATCAGCTCCCTGGACTCCCTCGCCTCAGCTTCGTCAACACTCACGCCTTCCCCGTAGTACCGCTTCCCCGAGATCATCCTCATGATGACATTGAACGTCAGTTCCGTGAAGAGGGCCTTCAGCTCGACGAGGTGGAAGTCCCCTGACCCGTTCCTAGCCAACCGGCGAATCAGCCGTTCGGCCTCGTCCCTCCGGATGCGCGAGAGGACGTTGAGGCGATGCGTGGAGAGGACTTCGATGGTGGCAATTTTGCGGAGGTTGCGCCATTCAGCCCCATAGGGCAGGAGGATGAGCGTGCTATTGTCATAGGCGAGGTGCTTGCTGATGAACAGCCTGGGGCGGTTGGCGAGCACAATATCGTTCTTGGTGAAGCACTCCTCGGCCAGCGGCAGGGACGACACGACTACACAGTGGCGGACTCCGAACCAGAGGGATACGATCGGGCCATACTTGTTGGAGAGGTTGCAGAGGGTCCTATGAAAGGGGAATTTCAAGAGATGGAGGTGGCCGATGATGGGGAGAGAAGGAGGGCCCGGCGGGAGGTTCTTGGGTTTTCTTGTTAGGAAGGAGTAGAGAATGATCAGAGAGAGCAAAGAGACGATGATCGCATAGAGAGTGGCGTCTGCCATTTTTCTCTTCTTTCGGTCTGAGAGAATTATTTGTGGATGTCGGTCGTTTGCAAGAGAGAAACTTTGGCCGAAATTCGTCTGTGTTGTGACGGTCATTTGCGGATGTATATGAATATTAATATGGAGAAGTATATCTGGCCACGTCTGTATCAGGTTTGCATTGAGTTTTTGACCTTTCGCCGGATCAACGTGGTCCCGAAGCAAGCTTGATGAGGAAAAAGTCAAAAAAAAAAAAAAGGAGCCTGAAGATCGCCTAGAATCTGCCAGAAACTCAGTCTTGGCGTGCACTCAACCGTTCTTATATTTATTTAGTTACCTATTTATTTATTTATTTATTTATAAAAAGACTAGTCAAAACTCATTGACGCGATGCCAGGTCCAATCCTCTGTTTAATGGGGGTGTCCAGACTTCAAAGACAAAAAGATATCACGTGTCAAAATTTAAAATGGACATTTTTTTTTTTTATAAATTGAGTGCTATATTGATGAAAAATCAAACACTTGAATGTTTATTCTGACGAATTATTTTAAGTGACTTTTAAAATTTGGCTTTGATTCTGACATAATTTTTTTATAAATAAAACTCATGTTCAACATGGATAATTTTCAATTGACATGCTAAAATCGTCCCTCTAGATTGATTAAAAATGGACCTCTAATATTTGAGTATTCTCTTTGAATCTTGATGGTGGAAAAGAAAAGGACGGTTCTCAAAAAATCAAGCAAGCATTCTCAAAATACAATGGTGGTCGAGCATATCTAGGATGAACAAAATGGAAAAATAATAAGAACTGATGGTATCACATTCAATGAAAACATGTTGTATAAGGACAAATCTGTGGTAGAATTTAGTGTGAAGAAACAAAGGGCGAAGAATAGAGAGATTGAATTGGAGGAGGTTTATAAGAATGTTATGGTTGACTATTCAAAAACCAGAACAATAATCACGTTCACTTGAATCCACTTTGAGAAAATATAGTAGAACACCTAAACCTATACAAACTTCGTCATTGCATTATTTGCTTTTGACTGATGTTGGCGAATTAGAAAATTTTTCGGAAGCAGTGCAGGTTAAAGATTCTATTAAGTGGGGGTTAGCAATGTAAAATGAGTTAGATTCACTCAAGAAGAATAAAACTTAGGTGTTAACTCAATTATCAAATGGGAAAAATGCATTACAAAACAAGTGGCTGTATTGAGTCTTGATTGCAGCAAGAGGTACAAAGCAAGGTTAGTAGTAAAATGGTTTTAGCAAATGAAAGGAATTGACTACATAGAGATTTTCTCTCAAGTTGTAAAATTGACTACTCTAAGGCTAATATTTAAGGCTGTTGCTATTGAGAATTTGTATTTGGAGAAAAATTTGAATACTCCAATTGGATGCTTTAATGTCAATACTAGAAAACGGACACTAGACAATGAGAAAAGCCCTCCCTAAAAGTCCAAAATGCAATCCCACGGATCATCCATTGCTCGGCATAGCCTACACATTCACCACAAAAAAGAAATAGCAAGAGTTTTGGGAAGCCTGGCATCACACTTGCTATCGATTTTTGCTGAGTTTGTATCGAGGGGCAGAGCCATCCCTAGATTTAAAAAATAGTGACAACTTTGATGAAAGTGGAAAATCTCTCCAACAACAACTATTGCTCTTCAATGAATTTGGTTTTTCAATTCCATAATTTACTCGCCAAATCAATTTCATAATCCGACCAAAAAAAAAAAAAATAATTTCGTTTGATATCGCGCTGTGCACCAAAACAAGAAAAGAGTTCAATCGAAGTCAAATTAAGCAACAACACGAAACTTTAAAATGTCCACACCATGCCATCTTAACCACTGATTTCTTGGCTAATTAACAGATCAATTCAATTGGGTAGCTCATCTCTCAAGTTATTTAGGATTTGCTTTGTCTACTTTATGTTTGAGTGTTTTTCATAATCAATAATACTCATTTTCCGACAAAAATGACAAATAAAAAAGGACAAATTCTAACTCTCCGCTACCTATCTTGGGTTTTTCTGATGAGAACCTTCTGATGCTTAACTGAGTAAAGAATTAGGAAACATAAAAGACGAGAAAAGACGAGAAAAGAGGAACATCCGGGGAGGCAGGAAAGAGAGAAAGAGAGAACATTCTTAGCTGGGTTGGCCTGCCCCTTACTATTTATAATTGGCCGAGGCCCCTGACCGACACCTGGGCCCTTCCTAGTTCTCTGGGCTGACGCAGATGGCATCTCTCTCCAATTCCGGCTGCGTTTTCTGGGCTTATTGGGCCCAAGGTCCAAATGTTTGAAATGCTCTCTTTCTCCTTGGCCATATCATTTCCTCATCAATTGGACCATAGAACGTATTGATATTCTTTATTTAGTAGCGGGAAAACGACATGAATAACTCATGAATTATGGCTCAATATGTAATGGGATCTCTAAAATTTTGATTTGTTCAATGTGATCCCTGAACTTTTACCAAATGTGCAATATTGTCCATAAACATTTAGTTTGTTCAACATGATACATGAACTTATGATACATATTCAATCTAGCCCCCATAATCCATGAACTAATTTGAAAATGTATCAAAAGTATAGGGATCACATTAAAAAAATTAAAATTTTATAAAAAACATTGCAAATTGGGTTATAGTTTAAGGATCATATTAAACGAATTAAAGGTTTATGAATCACATATTCAAGGAATATTTGTGTTATTATTCCTCTAATGGCATCGATCTGTAACTAGTGTAAAAACTTATCATCTCTCTATTCACATCTAATCTCCAACGGAAGGTTGGAAGACACACCTTGTCACGTGATATGCGTACCATGCAAGTAGATTTAGCTTGAACTAGATCAAAGGGCCGCCGCCGGGCGCGAAAAGAAGGCACATTCAAAAGCCTGTCATCAGCAAGAGGAAAATTAAAGTACAGCACATACTCTAATTCTACCTTCAGAATAGAGTGCCTTATTATTTTTAAAAGTAACAATAGATATACTCTTATAGCCCAATGTTAATCCCATGACCTGTTGAGCCAAGGATGTGCCGGGACATGCCCTCCGTCCTAACCCAAACGGTAGTATTATCTTTTGGCATTTTTCGCCGTCACCACCCTCAAATCTCTTGGGCTTGAAGGTCGGAGGGTCCTCCCATAGCTCTGGATCTCTGTGAATGGCCCATGCATTAGCCAGCACTATGGTACCACGTGGCACAAGGTACTCCCCTATGGTGCAATCAGCTGATGACTCGTGTGGAACGACAAGCGGGACTGATATGCTTAGGCATAATGTCTCGAAATGATGCATCGAAGGTAAGACAGCTTTGAAACATCCAATTCCTCCATCAAGTGGTCATGGCCAATAACCTAATCGATCTCTGCTCAGGCCTTTTCCAACTTATCGGGGTTGTTTAGTAAATGGGTCATGGTCCATTCTAACGTGTCTGTTCCTACCACTAACATGGCTTACATATGTAGGTAAAGTTATTTTCTGTACCGATTTTGTGGAGATCTGAGAGAATATAAGACTTCGGAAATCATTTTCCGTATTTACATTAGACTATCTGTTGGGTTTTGGATATGGCCCGTCCATTATGGGCTTGATTTTGTGTATGCAGATTGTACTGACTATCAAAGTAGGAGTGAAATTTCACTTACAGATTGTACAGACTATCCTCCCCGGATGCTATTGCTATGTAAACATTTTCACTTCAAAGATGGTTAGTTTTAATTTTTTAAAAATAACAGTAAATAGTGCCATGATATCAACTAAACTAGCACACGACAACCTCTTCATGATCAGTTAAGCTTAGTTTATCTTATAATCTCCCAGAATAGAATATATACATTTGATTAGTCTTTTCAGAAATTTTTCTTTTTAACTAGTGGCACTGCTTGTGGTGTAGGTCCATTCTAATGTTCCAAATTATAGTAGCAAATTCAGGGCAGCAAGAATAGAAGAGAGCCAAGAAGCCAAGACTTACGATGACGAACCCTTTGATCATCAAGTCCGAGTAGTTCTCCGGCTCAGACTCTCCGAGTAGCCCTTTGATCACACAGTCCACCAACTTCGTATCGCCCTTCCTTCTCCTGTGCTCGTCAACTAAACCCCGAATGAACGTATCGACCCTCTTCCCTAGTTCCGCGGACGTCTTCTTTATCCCCCTGGGATCGATCCACTTCAATATGGGCAAGAAATAGCCCAAATAGCTCGTGCCGCTGTTCCAATGAATCTGCTTGATCAGCTCCCTGGATTGCCTCGCCTTGGCTTCATCGACGCTCATGCCTTCCCCGTAATACCGCTTCCCCGAGATCATCCTCGTGATGACGTTGAACGTCAGTTCCGTGAAGAGGCTCTTCAGCTCAACCCGGTGGAATTCCCCCAAGGAAAATGAGCTTATTTATAGATTTTATAGGATGATTATCTAAAATAGCAAAATATCGATTACAATCAATCAGGACCAACCAAGGAAAATATATAGAATTTACTTTATCTCTCTAACAATATGTTCTGATAAGCATTAAAATATGTATTACCAGTGCATGTGAAGTAATTTAACAGATTGCAAATGTTTTAGGTTCGATTATAGCAACAAAAGAGAGTTGAATTCGTTGAAGATTTTGCAAAAAAATTTCGTGCACGTGCAAAATTTAAAACTTATACAAACTATAGACTTTCAAACTTCAACATACAGTCGATTACAGCGGTTTTGTTTTGCTGGTACCTACTCCATTCTTCCAACTCCAGCAGCCCGGTCAAGCCTCCTCCACTCTTCTATTGGAGAACCAGGGACTCAACTAACATTAAGAACTTTTCATACCGGCGGAGTATTCACAGGTGGTACTGCCGAACATGTACGAGCCCCCTCTAATGGAAAAATCAAATTCAATGACGATTTGGTTCATCCCACACGTACGCGTCATGGGCATCCTGCCTTTTTATGTTCTATAGACTTGTATGTAACTATTGAGAGTGAAGATAGTCTACATAACGTGACTATTCCACCAAAAAGTTTTCTTTTGGTTCAAAATAATCAATACGTAGAAAGTGTAGAAGTTGATTCTCCTGTAGTTCACCTTCTACAAGACTACTTCCTCTATTAATACCCCCACGGCAGTGTTAGTGTTCCCACACCCTCCACTAATCCCACAGTGCATTTACAAATCCCTTTGTCAAATTTTTTTATGAAATCACAGTTCTCTATTTGTAGATCAAACAGCTTGTGCGATCACCTACAATGATAACGGTTGGTGTATCTCACAATCACCCAGATGTACACAAATGAGCATATCTTTAGAGAAAATTTTAGAGAAAGCTCCCGACTCTCAGAGTAAAATCACAAATTTGAAGCTCTTGAGATTAAGTGTATCCGCAAGTTCACGTAGTTGCAGCAATTCCATCAACTCTTTTCACAGCTTCGCTTCTCGTACTTATAGAATTCTAAATCTGAACATATGAAATTTGAATCAATTTAAATTGCATCGATCTTGATTTTTATTTTATTTTTTTATTATGTAGCCGTTAATCCAAGAAATCAGTTTTCCAAAATGTCTTCCAATCACTCCAGACCCGCCTGTATATAATCTTCCATATTTGGTGGTAAATCTGGCAGTGTTTGATTAGCAATCAAGCAAAAAAATCACGAAATACCTCGCCAAAATTGGGTGTGCTATTGTGCGCAGAATATCAGAATGATATCCATGAGCTGAGTCTTAAATATTTGAATTTTACAAGCTTGATTTTTTCAGACACGTTTTTGTGCAACAGTAATTTGGCACATTTATCTTCTGTATTTTTTTACCATCAAACAATATCACTATTATGTTGTGTGCATGGGTGTTTCTTTCCTTTTTCAATAACCAACAGATGAGTATATCATTTAAGATGTGAATGTCTTCACTTCTAGATTTAGATAACATGTGTTTGAATATTTAAATAATAAATCATACATTCATCTAATAGTTTAAGCTTTTAGAATAATTAATAATGGCCCTATCAAAATCTCACTTGATATTAAAGTTGGAGGTCTTGAATTCGAATCTTTTCAAGCCCCATTTGTCTCTCCACGGCGCGCATTACAAAATTTTTATTTTTCTATTTCTTTATTTTTCTATTCCCCAAAACAGATTTGAAATAAAAATCCATTTGGGAACCTAATTTCATTTTTCTATTTATGAAACAGATTTCTATTCTAGAACTAGATTTAAAATAGAAATCAAAAGTAAAATTTTTTAGCTTTTTTTATTTATGGAACAAATGTAAGAAATGAAAATTCTTCTCATTGTTTACTCTTGTCACTACCGTCGCCTACCCGCCGCCCTGTGAGATGCCGAACGCTTGCCACCGACGGTTAGATGGCGCACCAATCACCAAACATTGACGGTCGTCACGGTCACCAGTCGTCGATCACCGGCCACCAACCATCAAGCCCGGCACGGACGCCGAGATGCCGCCCCCTACCCCCTAAAAATAGAAATTTTATTTTGTTATTAAACAAATTTCTATTCCATAAACAAAAATTTTAAATTGTTATCAAATACGTTTCTTTAATTAGAAACTCGTCCAAGGTATAAAAATTGAAAAATCAATTTCTAGCTAGAAATTGATTTACGTTTCAGAAATTTTGTCATGTGCGTCCTAAATTTTCACACTTAGTACTAGACAAAAGACTAGACCAAGCATAAAGCGGAGTGTTAGAACATTTGAATGATACTTCTTCCGGTAATCCACACTATTTCTCTGCCTTTTCATGAACACAAAGAAACGTTTAAAAAAAAAAAATAGATAATGAAGAGCCCACTTTATTCATAACCGGACCATTACAAAGGACAAGCAGTAGCAGCACAACACACTACTGAATGGCAAAATTTGCATGAGATCCCTATTCTTGTATGATTCGCAGGAACATCAGAGAACAATCATCAAACATTGCTTCCTTTTTCTCTTCTTAGATTTAAACCAAGGGATTTAATCACATCAGAATCATCAGGGATATGAATGGGCTCAACATGTGACTTGGCTAGGACCAGAAAGTTGGACTTTGTCACGATTGACTTTGGGTGAGAATGCGATAGACTCCTAGAAGCTCATTGACCAAAGTGTCATGGGAAGCCTTCATGTGTATGATATCATTGTACAGCCTCACTCCATAGTTCTTGATGCTTCCCTCAGTATTCTGCAACCCATTATAAGTTTCGATTGCCTTCTTGATTCCCATTTCCTAGATTCTCCAGTTTTGGCATCACCTTCCACATCCAGTCTGTAATGGTTGGGTTGAGACTTAGTCAACATTGACTAGTCCCCAAAAAAAAAGGACAAAAAATGAGAGAGAAGAAAGTGGACTGTCTTTGTAAAAAGAAAAGAAGCGCACGTACATGAAAGGGAAAGAGGAGAAAAAGAAGACAAGAGAGAACGGAAAGGGAAAGAAAAGGGAAATGGTTTATCGCGTACATGCCAAGGGCGACTCGCCAAGCCAGATTAACTTGGTTTCGCAACACTCGGTAATGATTCAAGCCCTTTGTTCATCTAATCAGAGTAATTTTCAAGATTTGGGCATAAATTCAAAGTTATGTGAATTTTGAACTGTGGGGTCCGATTTTAGAGTAGATAAGCTAAGAAATTACATGGAAATGGTAGATTAGGACATTATGGTGCCATGTGATTCAATGAAAATCGATTTGAGGTAATGCCTTAGTCAGAGCAAAATTTTAAGGTTTTGTGTATGAGCTCCGCCATTATAGATAATATTGCATGTGAGTCATTTGGTCAATGATTAATCTTAGTTTAGTCAATTTATGGTTGAGGTAGCGTATTACTTGATTTCAATGTTGTTTTTTTGCTTATTTAATAGGATGGCAAGTTTGTCGGTTCAAACAACCTTTGTGGTTTGGTTTTTGGCATTTCCAAGTAAATGGTACCATCACTTTTTTTTTAATTTTGTAAACTCATATTTTGAAAGAGATATAGATTAGATATATTATGAGTCATGAAATTACATTTTTGTTCCATAAAATTCCGGTACTTTTTATAGTTATATATCCTAAACGTAGAAGATCGCATTCCTTATGGATAAATACTAAAGTGACAACTCCGGATAGCAAGACAAAGAGTTACTAGGGAAAATACATCTCGTTGAAGAGATAGATTTTTGAAGAATTTAGACGTGCTTAATAATCTAGTGTCATTGTGCAATTCGACCTGACGGACGAGGCTTTACATAAATAGGATAAATCCACGTAAGTTTTACGTAAGTCCTATATAAGACAGCCAATGTTTATCGAGTCATATAATATAAGTTTCCGGATACGCATGCATAACTTCTTACTTGACCGAACATCCATCTTCTTTTCTTATCTATTTCTTTGGCCTTTTATGGCCTTCATTAAACTTGTTTCTGCATGGATTTTTTTTTTCATTTTTCTTTTCTTTTTTTGGTTACGTGGGATAAACTTTTTTATTGGGTGTCTAAATCTATCAACATTGCAAGTAATTACAATTTTTTAACGTGAACCATACGTCTAGAATCTGCATGGAAATCTTAGTTCCATCGTAGGTGACGTGGCGCCATTAGCATGGGGACGACGAATTAGAGATCCAAGCGTGAGCAAAGACTTCGTGGTCCTCTTCATGACCTCTTACATAACGGCATGGTGCGATTATTTACAAGCATAAAGAATTTATTAGATTATTGATGGTGGTGGAGGATTTGTTGTATTCTCCGTTTATTTTATGTTGAGTTGATAAGTTAGACGAAGCGAGACGAAATAGAAAGTTGAACTGACGGCTTATTACGTCATGATTACCACACCTATTTTTTCAAGTTTGTCTAGCAAATGCGGTTTTCAATCGAACCAGCTTAGCTTTCAGACTGAATAAAATTCGAAGAGGTTTGACTCATTTCTGCATTGGCCCAATCCAGTAAAGCCCAATATATGTTAGGAATGTATTATATATACATTTGCTAGCCAGTATTCCAACATATTAGAGCTTTTAAAGAAGAATGAATGTAAACCTTCCGGGGTCAATTAAGGAGTTAAGTGTTTGACTGAATATAGCAAACGTCATGCTCAAAATTGTTAGGACTAGAATTAGCACCTAGAGGGGGGTGAATAGGTGATTAAAGTGATTTTAACAATAAAATCCGAATAAGAGATTAATGAATTAAAATCAGCAATCGCAATTGAAAATAATGAAAGATAAAAGGATAAGGGATAGAGAATCAAGACTCAGATTTATAGTGGTTCGGCTTAGACCAAGCCTACGTCCACTCTCCCGCACGGACAGCCCTTTCCGGCTGGATTTCACTAAGAATCAAAAAGAGTTCTGGAGTCTCACGCTCTTGAGTCCACAATGTAGAACTTCTACTACACTTCCTCAAGGTCTCACAACTCTATGATCACTCTTTTGATTACATGTATTGCTCGAAGAATAAGATCACAAACGAAATATGGAGGTTCGGACTTTGGAATTCTTCTATCCAAGCACACTTCAACAACTCGAACGTCTCTCTTTATATGCTTCTTCATGCCTTCACTACCGTTGGCACCTTCCAAAGAAGTTCTTCCAATCAACCCGTTGGACAGAATCAATTTGGAGAGATCTCGAGCTCTTTAAGGTAAGTGTAGATAGCCCATCAATCGCTCGCCCATACAATCGGGATCTTGGTTTCCATAAGTAAAACTTTCCAAATAAGTTGCGAATCTTTAGAGAATCTATATCAATTCGGATACGAATATAAGATCGTGTAGTGCTGAATCCAGTCGAAAGATATTCCTCAGCCATTGAGATAAAGATTATAAAGGATCAGAATAGAAGTTCATTTATCTTGTCGGTCTGGAAACTGTCCATGAGAGAAGATTTTGAAACTTGAGTCTTGTTGACGTCAGACTTTGATCTTCAGACTTTGCCGGTAGAGTCGCAAGTCTTCGACCCAGGGGCGAGAGAAATGTTTTGTCAACTTCAAAACTTTCGAGGAGAATTTATCCAACAATCTCCCCCTTTTTGATGGTGACAAAACTTTCTGCAGATTTGAATACTATTGCCCCGCAAAACAACTTTTAAGCTTGCAAATATAACATTAGAATAAGAATAGTATAAGATGTCCCGTACGCGAGATGTCCTGTACACAGACTTACCCTGTACACAGATCTGCATCCACAGAAACCTCATTAGTCAGTGCAGACTTTATTATCTATATCTAATTTTAGCAGCAATAGTAAGCAATCATTTAAAAACTCAAGATAAAGTCAAATATCAATCACAAACAAACCATTAAATCCAAAAAAAAGAAATGAAAGTTTAAGGTTTGGGTTTGGTTTGAGAATGGAGTGAAAATCAGAGTGAAAATCTGCCTGCAAAGTCTTCTCCCCCTTTTTGTCAGCATTAAAAAGTAAGAAAATCAAGGAGCACGAGGAACGCGAACAAGTTGAAAGTCCTCCATAGACTTGACGGTTCCTTCTAGCTTCCTTAAGTCTTCTTGAAGTTCGAGAGAGCGGTGCCTTTTCTTTGTGTCTTGAACCTTACTTTGAACATCTTTCGGTGATCATGTAAGGAGATGAACATAGCATGATTCTCATTCTGGATAGTTTGAAAGTCACACCCCATAGCATATACTTGACCTTTGAGCTCCAACATGATGTCAAGCAACCTTCTAAAATCTCCTGAATTGTCAGTCTGGGTGCTTGCGTCAACTCGGTCTGATGGTGGAGTCAAGCCGGTGTGAATGTCAGAAGGAAGATCGATATTTGGAGATGAAGCCTCTCCCTCAGGATGATGAGCAGCATAAACATCTTCAGCATCGGGTGGCGATCCGCACTCACACTTGCACTTGTAAATGTCGGGAGAAGAGGAGTGCTTTCTCTTTGGATATCTCCCCCTGTTTCCATGCCTTACGGAGGGGAGAAGAACTCTTCTTTCGAGGAGTCTCCTCGGTGACAAGATTGTCTGATCCTCCTTTTCTTTGGAGAATCTGTCTTGGCTTGCGAGTCCGGCTGGTTCATGCCGAGAGTCCGTTGCAGTGACTTCTTTCTTCATCTTTTTCTTCCTCTTTCTCTTCTTCCTCTTTCTCTTCTCTTTCTTCCTCTTTTCTTCTTCTTTCTCTTTTCTTCTTTCTCTTCTTTTTCTTTCTCTTCTTTCTCTTCTTCCTTCTCGGCTCTTCTTCCTTTTGCAAGGATTCCTCTTCTGGTTTCCTTTTCGGTTTCTTACAAGCGTCGTTCGGGAATAGTGATACGGGTGCAGAAAAGCGAGAGACAAAGGCTGAGATAGGCATATCATCCTCATCATCTTCATCTTCCAAGATGATTGCCCGCCTTTTCTTGATGGGACCAGTGAAAGGTTCCTTTCCTTTTCTTTTTGCCGCAGAAGAGTCTGGTTTGATTTTCTGGGGTCTTTTCTTTGAACCGCTCCGACTTCTTCTTTGAGTTCCTTCGCACGCATCTTTGTTATCATCCTCGGTCCGATGACCATTCGACCAATAGTCTTTACGAGAGAGAATGTGAGGAGGCTGGATGTTCGAGATGTCTCGAAAAGTCTTGTAATGAGAGCAGACATAAGGGAGTTGTCCCTTGTCCTTTGCCATCGACATTGTACATGTGAAACATGATTGTGTGTGTGAGAGAGAAATTAATGCCAACCTTGATTGCAAACATCAGCTTTGCCTCGGAGATGGATACATCTGTCTTTGATGTTGATTTTGGTCTAAGACAGGTTGATCACAATCTTGTGAAGCGAGAATATTTGTTGCATTCATTCTCGGAGTAGGATAGACGACCTTCAGCAATTCGGTCTCTTGCAAGCTCCATGGTTGCATGACTCACGAACATACGAAATTGATTGGAAACCACCTCTTTCCACACCAATTACGTCTGCCAGAGTGTCTGTATCAACAACATATTCTCTATCTCGCACGCTAAATGAAAAGCTGCTCGCATCAAGGAAACTGAGATTAGAATAGAAATATGCGGTCAATTCAGAATGAGCCACATCACATTCGGTGCAAAAATTGTGCGGTTGAAGTTTCTCAAACTTCTCTCGAGATTGATGCTCGGTAAATCCCAGAAAATCAAAGTCCACGGTTCGTGGATTTATCACCCTCGCTTGGCGAGTTTCTCATACTTCTTCCTGTGTCCATCAGATCGAAACAATTCATCCTTCTTTCCTCGAAGGTTTGCAGCCACACCCATCCAAGGTTTAAAATGCAGATACATTTTCTCATCATCATCCTTTCCCTCTGGTTGATTAAAACTACCAAACCTAGGGTCCTTTGGGAAAGTTTGCAAAAACTTTGCTTCTTTGTTCCCTCAGGAACAACGCTTGATCTTTCCATCACGGTGAGAAAGTGCGTCTCATTTCTATAACCTTTTTTTTAGAAATTCATCGATGAAAGTCATTGCGAGACCCACCTTCCTTCAATGCGAGTAAAGCCTATAAACAAAAGCGAGGCTTAAGTGATCTTCTTGGTTCAACATTTTCAAGCACTTCTTACGCTTGTTGAGGGCGACTATCATGGGGTCTAGTTGAGGAGCGCTGTTGAGATCGTTGAGGAGACTGTTCTGTTGGAAAGTCGCTTTCATCTGTGAGATCGAAGTGCGTAGGCCCCTCTCCAGAGCCCTGTGGTCCCCTGCTTGCAAGTCTCGATGATTTTCTTTGGTGAGACATTGTCGCTGTCTTGGAGGAACTTTCTCACTTGTGTCGCAAGAAAGACAAAATCTTGAGAAGTAAAAATCGAGGAGAGAAATTCCAGAGAGTGAAAAGCTTTGAACTAGGGTTTCTGGGTGAAGTTTAAAACGAAGAAGAAGAAGAAGTATAAAAGGAAATCGAATCGGGGTATCTGAATCGACGCAAAATAAATTCCTTTTCGAAAAATAACTGCCTTAATAAATCGATAACCACCCTTTATAAAATAAACTGCCTTAATAAATATGATTATCCATAAATAAACAGGCAAACTTACCTTTTCGAGATAAAAGATTAAGTAAGTGTACTTACAAACGTGTCGATTGGTATTCTCAGTCTATACCCGTTTGAGTCTGATACTCCGTCAGACTTTAAGATTCTGAGTCTGAGCTTTTAACAGTCTTCAAGAGATACAATATTGAGTCTTGAGCGAATAGACTCAAATAAGCTTTTCTCCAGTGGCTTTGTGAAGATATCGCGGTTGATTCTTCGAGTCAATGAATTGTATCAAGACTTCTTTGTTCGAACATGATCTCTTATAAAATGATGTCGAATCTCAATATGTTTGGCTCTTGAATGTAGGATAGGATTCTTTGTGAGATTGATTGCGCTGGTGTTGTCACATCGATCTACGTGCAAGAGTCTTCAATACCAAAGTCTCGTAGTTGTTGTTTTATCCAAAGTATTTGAGAACAGCAACTTCCAAGTGCTACGTATTACGCTTCAAATTTGTTGAAAGGGCCACGGTACTTTGTTTTCTTGAAAACCAAGATACCACCCTGTTGCCAAGTAATTGACAAGTACCGAGGTGCTTTTTCTTTCAACTCTACAACCTGCAAGATGCGTCGTCGAATAACCAAGAAGGGTAAAGTCTCCTTCTACGGGATACCATAGACCAATCTTAGCGTGTAGTTGCAACGTATTTAATGATACGTTTAACAGCACTTAAATGTGATTCCTTAGGATCGATTGAAACCTAGCACATATGCAAACACTAAATAATATGTCGAGGTCTAGATGCGGTAAGATAAAGAAGTGAACCAATGATACTCCTGTATAATTTTTGGTCGACATTCTTCCCTACTTCGTCTTTGTCTATCTTCAAAGAACTTGACATTGGTATGTCAGTCTTTTTGCAATTCTCCAGACCGAACTTTTTCACAAGTTCTTTTGCATATTTCTCTTGATGAATGAAGATTCCTTCTTTGAGTTGTTTCACTTGTAGACCAAGGAAGAAGGATAGTTCACCCATCATGCTCATCTCAAATTCATCTGCATAGACTTAGAAAATTTCTTGCACAAAGTCTCATTAGATGATCCGAATATAATGTCATCAACATAAATCTGAACGAGTAAAAAGCTTTTGCCTTCCTTTTTAATAAACAAAGTAGTGTCTACCTTTCCTTTAGAGAAACCACTTTGAATTAAAAAATTACTTAACCTTTCATACCAAGCTCAAGGAGCTTGTTTTAATCCATATAAAGCTTTCTTGGTCCGAACACTGAGTCTGGTTTCTTTGAGTCTTCAAATCCAGGAGGTTGTTCCACATAGACTTCTTCTTGAATGAATCCATTCAGGAATGCGCTTTTGACGTCCATTTGAAATAACCTGAAATTCTTATAACATGCAAAAGCAAGTAGTAATCGATTGCTTCTAACCTTGCTCTTGGAGCATAAGTCTCATCATAGTCTATCCCTTCTTCTTGCGTATATCCTTTAGCCACGAGTCTTGCTTTATTTCTTGTTACTTTGCCTTTTTCATCAACTTTGTTCCGAAAACCCATTTTGCTCCAATAACAGATTTACCTTTTGGTTTAGGAGTTAATTCCCAAACGTCGTTAATCTTGAATTGTCTAAGCTCTTCTTGCATTGCTTCAATCCAGCTTTCATCGGCTAAGGCTTCTTCAATGTTTTTGGGTTCTATTTCGAAATAAGTGCAACGGCACTAGACTCTTCTCGCCTTTTGGATCTTGTACGAATTCCCTCATTAGCGTTTCCAATAATGAGTTCTTCGGGATGACTGGACTTGTGCTTCCAGTTTCTGGATGGTTTGATAGATTGTTGATCATTTTCTTGAGTTGAATCTTCATCAACAACTTGTTGTACGCCTCTGAATTTTGAAGCGCTTTATGGGAGATAGATCTAGCAGAGTCTGGAACAGATTCTGATTCTTCATTCTGTATTGTCTGAACTTGTGGAGAGTCTTGAAATTTGACGTTCATTGATTCTTCCACAGTCTGAGTCTTCTTATTGAATACTCTATAGGCTTTGCTTGCAGTTGAGTAACCAAGAAAGAATCCTTCATCTGATTTTTCTTCAAACTTACCAACTCGATCATTTGCATTCTTCAGAATAAAGCATTTACAACCAAATACTTGAAAATAAGAAACAATTGGTTTCTTTTCTTTAAAAATTTCATAAGGGGTTTTCTCAAGAATTGGTCTTAAAAATACTCGTTAATAATATAGCAAGCGGTTGAAACGGCTTGACTTCAGCCCAAAACCTTGAAGAAATATTACTTTCAATTAAAAGAGTTCTTGCCATTTCTTGTAAAGACCTATTCTTCCTTTCCACAACCCCATTACGTTACGGTGTGTATGGAGAGGAGAATTTGTCTTGAAGACCGAGAATCATCACGAATTTAGTAAAGTCTTGATTTTCAAACTCACCTCCATGATGCGTACGAATGCTTGAGATAGTGTGACCTTTCTCATTCGCACATTTTTAGCAAACTTTGAAAAGAGAGAGAAAGTCTCGAGACTTACTTGAGAGAAAATAGACCCAAGTAAATCGTGAATAATCATCCACTATTACTAGGCGAGAACCTTTTTCCACCAATGCTTTGCGTTCTAGTAGGTCCAAATAGATCCATATGCAGAAGCTGCAGTACACGATTAGTAGAAACTTTATTTATTGGTTTGTAAGAGTTTCTAACCTGTTTACCCAGTACACATGGTGTGCATGGATCAGACTTTAAGTAATTGAGAATAGGCAACCCTCGAACAAGTTTCTTGGAGGAGATCTTGCTGATTTGCTTCATATTGGTATGGCCAAGTTTTCTGTGCCATAGATTAGCTTCATCTTGTACAGATATCAAACACTGTGATCTTTCATGATTCACATCCAGAAGATAGATATTTCCATGTCTTCGTCCGGTAAAAGATTGAGTAAAGTCTTTGCGATTCCCCGAGCACGTTCCTTCGGAAATTGATCTTGAATCCAGTATCACACAACCGGCTTATGCTAAGCAAGTTGTAATTTAATCCTTTAACTAAGGAAACATTCTTGATTGACAGACTTCCAATCTTTCTTGTTCCACGACCAATGATTCTTCCTTTGTTATTTCCTCCAAAGGAAACTTTTCCTCCATCTTTCGGTCAAGTTTTATGAAGCAACTTGAGTCTCTGTCATATGTCTTGAGCAGCCACTATCTAGATACCATTTAATCTTCTTTTTGATAGTGACCCGCAATTAACAAGAATTCAAGCTTTCTTTGGTACCCACATCATCTTGGGTCCGAAGAGTTAGAGCAATAAACAGTCTTTGCCCAATTCCTTTTAACAGGTCTCCAAACCAAAGGACATTCTTTCTCAAAATGTTCGAGCTTTGACACTTAGAACATTTCAAGGCATTTTCGCCAACGAGGTTTTACAAAGACTTTTGAAAATGATTTTTATAAGCAATTCTGGTTGGTCTTTGTTTGATTCTTTCCTTCACCTTCGGAAAATCAATTAGAGGAATAGTTTCAGAAGTCATACCAAGACCTAATTTATCAAAGTAGGGTCTTTGTATTGAAAGAATCTTATCCAACTTTTCAGAACCATTTGAAAATCTTTTTGATATATTAGTAATGTCATTTTTCAAAAGATTGTTTTCTTTGGAAACAGAGTCTGAATTTTCTTTCATGACGGTAAAGTTGTTTTCTAACTTTTCTAACTTTTCTTTCCAAAGTTTTTCCTGTTGCCTCAAAGTAGAATTTTCCTTTTTCAATTCGGAGATCCTCTTAAGAGAAGTTTTTAGACTAAGACAAAGTTCATCAATGTATTTCGAAACTTTGATAGGAATTCGAGATTACTAACCTCGAGTTCTTTGTCGAGTACGTATCGAATCGGTGCGAGTCGAATCAGATTTTGCCATTAGACGAGATATTGGCATAGTCGTCATCACTTTCTTCACATTCGGTATCACTCAGGGTCTCGCTTTGAGTGCTTTTCGTATTTCTCGGTCTTTCCTTTTCTCTTCTTTAACGAGAGGACGGTTGGGTCCGATGTGTCCCTTTTCTTGCATTCAAAGCAAGTCACTTCTTTGTTAGAGTCATCATCCTCTGTTGATTTGTTCTGAAACCTTTGTGAGCTGTTTCTTCCAGGTTGAATTTTCTTCCTTTTCTATTCAACTTTCGAATTTCTTTATCATAAGTGCCGGTTCTTCATCATCTAGATCTTCTTCGGAATACGCAGCATCGAATAGTCATTAGACTTTAAGGCAATTGATTTATTACCTTTTGAATCTTCCTCTTCGTTGGTTTGCTCTACTTCATAAGATTGAAGAGTCCCAACCAATTCGTCTACAGAGAGTGGAGCAATCCTCTGTGTTTCTCTTATAGAGGTTTTTATGTAATTCCAGTCTTTAGAGAGTCCTCGTAGGAGTTTGTTGACCTTCATATGTCCCGAGATTGGATGTCCCACGATATTCAAGACCATTCACAATTTCAGAAAGCGACTAAACATGTCGGTTATTGATTCTCGATCTCATCTTAAAGACTTCATATTGTCCCTAAAAGAATGTTGATCCTCGTCTCTTTCACTCGATCCGTTCCTTCATAGGTAATGTGAAGCCTATCCCGGACTTCTTTTCTTTGTATCACAAGAAGATATTCTGTTATACTCAGTAGGAGATAAAGCACAATATAAGGAGTAAATGGCTTTAGCGTCAAGAGTCTGTCTCTTGGTGATTTCTTCTTGAGTCATTGGAGTGGGATCAGCAACTTCTTTTCCTCTCTCAAATCCTGATGCTGCAGTAGGAATGATTCCTTTGTCTACCACTTCCCATTCCAAAGGATCTTTCGATCTTAGGAATGCTTTCATCTTGTTCTTCCATATTTGTAGTCTTTTCCATCAAAGTATGGAGAGTGCGGTATTGCTTTGACCTTCAACCAACCCCGTAGGTAACATACTAGCCATAGATCTTTTACTCGAAGTAAAAACACTTCTCATGAGCAGTACACGAGCTCGATACCAATTGTTAGGACTAGAATTAGCACCTAGAGGGGGGTGAATAGGTGATTAAAGCGATTTTAACAATAAAATCCGAATAAGAGATTAATGAATTAAAATCAGCAATCGCAGCAATTGAAAATAATGAAAGATAAAAGGATAAGGGATAGAGAATCAAGACTCCAGATTTATAGTGGTTCGGCTTAGACCAAGCCTACGTCCACTCTCCCGCACGGACAGCCCTTCGGCTGGATTTCACTAAGAATCAAAAAGAGTTACGGTCTCACGCTCTTGAGTCCACAATGTAGAACTTCTACTACACTTCCTCAAGGTCTCACAACTCTATGATCACTCTTTTGATTACATGTATTGCTCGAAGAATAAGATCACAAACGAAATATGGAGGTTCGAGACTTTGGAATTCTTCTATCCAAGCACACTTCAACAACTCGAACGTCTCTCTTTATATGCTTCTTCATGCCTTCACTACCGTTGGCACCTTCCAAAGAAGTTCTTCCAATCAACCCGTTGGACAGAATCAATTTGGAGAGATCTCGAGCTCTTTAAGGTAAGTGTAGATAGCCCATCAATCTTGCTCGCCCATACAATCAGGATCTTGGTTTCCATAAGTAAAACTTTCCAAATAAGTTGCGAATCTTTAGAGAATCTATATCAATTCGGATACGAATATAAGATCGTGTAGTGCTGAATCCAGTCGAAAGATATTCCTCAGCCATTGAGATAAAGATTATAAAGGATCGAATAGAAGTTCATTTATCTTGTCGGTGGAAACTGTCCATGAGAAGATTTTGAAACTTGAGTCTTGTTGACGTCGGACTTTGATCTTCGGACTTTGCCGGTAGAGTACGCAAGTCTTCGACCAGGCGAGAGAAATGTTTTGTCAACTTCAAAACTTCTGAGGAGAATTTATCCAACAAAAATCACCACTTCTTTTCTAGTCAGAGTTACCTTGAGGGCCGCTTCAGTCACTCAGTAAGTGAATTTTTTACCCGATGCATGTACACGAGGTGGTTTGCGAGCATCTATGGCTATTATTCAAGTTGCAAAGTCAGATTTTTGTTGCGTTATGAGAAGATCATACAGCAGAGTCAACGATTTGAATATTACTCAGTAAGTGAATTATGTTTAATTTTGTTTTTCACTCATGTTATTCGATTTATTTTCCTGTTCCGGTATTATCTTGTCGACGATGATATTCATAGTTATATTTCACCCATAAGACGGCTTATACAAGAGGCGGATATTGGAATATTAAAATATTATACGACACTTTTGTTTAGTGACATGGTGTTTCAGAAAAAGCTAAGTGCACATTCTACCATGACATAATATCATGAGGAGAAATTCTATCTGCAATCTTTTTTTTTTTTTTTTTTTGGTTGAATTGTCTATAATCTGTTGAAGTCCCTCATGTGCATCACCTCCATATTTATAATTAGTTTCACAATTAATTTTTAATTTATATCTTAGCATGCCAGGAAGAGGAGGGCTGGAACAATTAAAATTAATAAATTACCTTTTTGTTTCACAACTTTAAATTTTAGATCAATTGGCAATAGACCTATAAAATCGAAAAAGGGTGTATGTTGGTTTCCTAAAAATTTAAACTTTTGAGGAAATTTGTTTATCAGACAATGTGTACATAAACTCTGAAACTAATAGCATTTAGCTTTTAGTTTGAAATCATTCGGTTTAATTTATCAGTCACCATTTCATGGTATCGTTAAGATAAATAAAAATTAAAAAACCATTTACGGGAACCAATAGAGTCTTTTAACATTTTAATTGAATTGAACTAATGTAGTTCTAAACTCTTAAGGAAAAATGCAATCCAATTTTCTCGGTTAAGGGTGGGGAGTGATCACCGGAGCAACATAACTCAAATAAGGTGTGACTCTTGGCATACTTTTAGGATTGAAAAGGGCAAGAATAGACCGAACCACACCTGAAATAAGGGGAGTATCATTGAGCGATGTTGGACAACAATGATGAGAATCTCAATGGCTTGAATACAAGAATTTGTCATACCCAAGTTTTTCTACGGATGGCTGACGCCTTGTAACGTTATTCCCAAGTAAGATCCACCCTCGAAAGGTTAACAACTTGTATTTTTACTAAGATTGCTAGGGCCACAAAATCACTTGAAAAATGGTTTGCTTACCCAAAAGGGAGGGAGGACTAGGGTTGCTCGATCTGAAATTATGGAACAAAGTATTGTTAGGCCACATGCATTGGAACCTCATAAATTATACATACTCTTCCCTGTGGAGTAATTGGGTTCATGGCACTAAATGTAGAGGTACTCCAATTATGCAACTCAACATGAAAGACGACATGGCCTGGAGTTGGTGAGGACTTCTTACGTTGAGACTCGCTCTAGCTTCAGTCATATCTAGCTCTAGGTACTATTGTAAAGAGATTAGTGATGAACTTAGACAAGTGGGACCAAATGTGGAGTGGCATAACCTAATCTGGACCGGTGGTATGAACGAACATAATTTTATCGGCTGGCTTTTTTTATTGAGGTAGCCTCTCAATAGAGAGATTGTTTCACGAGGTTGCCTTTAGTCAATCTCCAGTGCAATTTCTGTATGATCCATTTAGAAGATAGAACACATTTATTTTTCCAGTGCAATTGGACCAAAAGTATATGCCATGGTATCTTGGCACAACATGGGAATGATTGTTTTGTAGGAGGATGAAATGATGAACTTCAATGAATGATCAGTGCTACTAGGGGCAAAGACTTGGTGGTAAGGCTTCTCAAAGTATCGTTCTTAGCAACAATATAATGCATGTGGATGGAACGCAACCGCAAACGTTTTCAAAACAAGTCAAATAATATCCACCTTATTTTGGCTAAAGTGCGCAAAATCCTTAGAGATAGAACTTCACTCAACAAAAATATTTTGCTCTTCTTCTTCCTCTCCCTCCCTCCCTCCTTAAGTGACCATGGCGAAGGCAATGAGGTTCATCAATCAATGCTGCGACTGGCTTTGACCGGGAGCGAAGACACTGGATTTGGTCGAGAGCGCTGAAGATGAGAGAGAGATTTTCTCCGTCTATGCATTGTCTTATTGCTTCGCTTGGTTCCTCAGCTCTCGCGCAAGCATCGAGCTTTAAAGAGTGCGTTGTGGTTGTGAATAAATTCTCCTGCAAAGTGTGAAATCATCAACTTAGAAGGAATCTCCAATGCACTATACAAGAGAGAAAGAGTATGGGAGAAGTTCGATTGGCACTGGTGATGAGCATGGATGCTCTGCTCCATTACGGCCGAGGTTGCGGTGGCTAGCAGGGGTGATATAACGGCAGCTGTTACCAATTGAAGTTGGTAGACGATCAAATTGATGATAATAAAAACAAAACTTATAAGAAGAGATTGCATCTTTATTGAAAATACATAGCGATCCAATTATCACCAATTCATGCATTGTGTTCTTGCTTCGCGCGCAAGAAAGTCTCTTTCTCTCTCAATTGACCTTGAGGTCACTTAGCCAGACACAAAGGTACGAGGTTCATCAACGCTGGAGTGTTGATGACTTGCGCCACGGTCATTTTTGCGACGAATGGCGTCGCACAATGATGGGGTATGTCAATGGAGGAGGAGAACGGTGAGAAGTGGAAGATAGAATAGGGGAAAGAGAAAACTAAATGACAACAAATAGAAATACACATCCTAGGATGTGTTTATATGAGTGCAAGTATTTTCTGGAAATTATTTTTCCAAATTTTCACCTTTTAGTTCGCCAAAAATAATTAATCAATCGAAACACTTTCCTGTCGATAATATATTTATATAAAAGGGCTTTGCATAACAATTTTTTGGCTATTGTAAGAATAGCAGCTTGTTGTAAATCATAAAGTTTTAAAAGAGTGAATTCCATAATAATTTATAATCATTTTTTATTTAATTATTTTGTGGTCCAAAATAGAGTGTTTATTTTCACGGTAAATTAAAAATTGTCACTAAATCATTTCTCAATATAAAATTAGGAAAGTGAATTCCTAAATCTAAAAATGCAGAACCACTTTCCAAAATTGAGCAACTTCTTAATTTTTTTTTTCCAAAAACAGATTTGAAAAATGTTAGCGCAAAAAAATTGAAAAAAATTACAACCGCAACAAAACCAAGCCATGACCCAGCCTCTTTCTCCTCATCCGCCGCCGCAACCACCCTTGAAATAATCAACGCCCCGCCACCGCCACCGCCACGGCAATCTGCCTCTTCTCCATCCAAAATCACCCTTCCCCCGCAGAAAATACAAAAGCTCTCGCCCAAATCGTCCACGCCCGCCCCAAGCCATCCGCCGCCATTTTAAAGCCGACAATGCTTTCTCTTCGCAAGCCCTCGAACTATGCCAACTATGCCTGATCGGATCACAAGAGTCATCGTAGATAATGTCGATACTGGAAAAGCTCATGTTTGATGAATTATTGGAGGCTGTTGCGCCTTTTTTGAACGATGCACAAGAGGTGTTACCGCAGGTTCCAGATCCACTACCCTCATGAGAGGCCCCGCCGCTGGTTCCCGATCAAAACCCCTTTCCGGTCAAGGATATCTCTCCGGAACCTGATCTCGATTCTGTCAAAGAAGTTGAGACCACTTGCTCCCTCTCTTACGATAGTGAGGTTGAGACCACCATCCACCACCTCCGCGACGCGAATCCCCCTGCTCACACCACTCATCAACCTCCATCTTCCACCTACATTCGACATCTTCCTCACTCCGTTCCTTGCCCTCACCAAAAGCATTCTCTACCAACAATTAGCCTACAAAGCCGACACCTCGGTCTACACACGCATAGTGACCAAGATAGAGAGGGGGGGACACAACAATGACTCCAGCGGACGAGAGGCTAGTGTCGAAGGCGGATGGAGGCGGGATGCTGGTGACTTATGGTGGCGATGGTCGTGTGGCGACATGGCGGCGGCTGTGGCGACATGGCGGCAAGTGAGTGGCAGATCTCTGTGGCCTAGGTTGGGTTAGGGAAGAAGAGGGAACAAAACAAAGGAAAAAAAAAGAAAGGGAAAGCATAGAGCACATCTCAACCATTAAGTTGTTTAATGATTGAGATGTGTCTTCCTAAAATTCTAAATCATTTTCAAATGAGATCCAAATACCAGAAAATATTTTCGGTCACGTATCACCAAATAAAGTAAAATTAACCATTTTCCCTTAAAATGATTTTTGGAGAAGTATTATATCTTAGGGAAAAAGCCACCAAAAACCCCAAATTTTGCTCAAAGTGACAAATTTACCCCAAACTTTTTTTTGTGACATGAAAAACCTTGAAGTTTGCTAACCGTAACACATTTACCCCAAACTTTTATTTGTGACACAAAAAACCTTGAACTTTCATTTATGTGACACATTTACCCCAAATCATAGGGGCATTTTGGTCTTTTTACTTTTAAAAACTTTTTACTTTTTTTTTTTTTTATTTATTTTTCTTTGTTTTTTTCTTCCTCCAGCTCCGCCATGGCCGGTGGAGGGAAGAGAGAAGAAAAAAAATAAAAAACAAAAGAAAAATAAAAAACAAAAAAATAAGACGAAAATGCCCTTAATGGAGTAAATGTGTCACAATTTGCAAAGTTGGGGGCTTTTCATGTCAAAAAAAGTTTGGGGTAAATTTGTCACTTTGGGCAAAGTTTGGAGTTTTTGGTGGCTTTTTCCCTATATCTTATCATGGAGTTTCTCCCCAAACAAATGCACCATCACTAAAACTTCATCATAAAAGAAATTATTTTTCATGAAAATTATTTCCAACGAAAATGGTTAGTTTCATTTCTTTAGTAGCTTAGGGAAGGTAATTCCTTTCTTACCAAAAGAAAAAGTTGTTCTACCTCAACTTAGGAAAAGACAAAGGCTAAGCTTGCCGGAGGTTGGTGAGCTCGAGCTCGCCTATGGCCGTTGCTAGCCGGTTGTAGCAAAGGAAGGGGTAAAAGAAAAGGAGAAAGAAAACACAAAATACAAAATACAAAATAATTAAAAATTCTATTTTTAAATAAATTAAAACATAAAATGAGGGAAAATACAAAATACAAAATAATTAAAAATTAGATTTTTAAAAAATAAAAATAATATATTTTCTTTTTTTCTAAGATAAAGTCATTAGATTGAAATCATTTTCTAATAAGATCAAGTATTAAAAAACGTTTTCGATCATATATCACTAAATAAAGGAAAACATTTTTTTTAGAGCATACTAACTCGCTGTGACGTTATCAAAAGTTATGCTGCACACCTAATTGGCAAGGATGGTGACCCTGCCAAACCCCTTTAGGTCCATGATTGGTTTCATACTTAAAATGCTTTTGCATGAACTTACGTTTGTCTCCTAATATGAAAACAAAAAGGACTTCTAATGTATTATTGAAGTTTGAACTGTGCACATCACAAATTACCTTGGGACGCCCAAGAAATATCATCTCATGAAAGCACCAAGTGCCGTTCGCACTCCAAATGCCATATATATATTTGCAACACCAAGTTCCACATCCAAAGCTTTTGTCTCCCTTGTGCCCAGAAAAGCACATAACCCTCCTCCAACACTCGCAAGAAGATTTCTCCACCATGAAAATTACGAACCAACCCTTCCTGATAACCCCCTTCTTGCTTCTCGTACTATTGATCTCGATTTTGCATGGAATAGAAGGTCGACCGTTCAAAGGCATGAAGTCCCAGAGATCTAGCGACAGCAAAAATGGAGGACTATTTGAGGGTGTGTTGCTTCTAGAGATCGATAGGTCGGGGCCAAGCCCCGGCGAAGGGCACGAGAAAGCAAACTCTGTCCCTTTAGAAGGAATAAGGGACTCCGGTCCGAGCCCCGGCATCGGACATAAGGGCATTAGTAGCACAACACGCCCTTGATGATGTGCCGACATTTAACCTCTATCTTCTCTTTTGATCGTTAACATCACCAACGCCATAGGACAAGCTGCAAGTTTCAGCAAACAAGAATCGTCATCAAATCGATGATGAATTTGTTCGTGCCGGTCCGATATCCAAAGACAGCCATTGAGATGCGCAAGCTGATGCATAAGAATCAATAGCGTGCGTTGTATTTTCTGTTTCCTCCAGTTTTTTATTTCCTTAATTCATGCGTTTTGAGTTGTACATGGTTCTCTTTCTTTTCTCCATTCCCTTCTCATCCTTTGATGTATCTCTTTTGCATTTAATTAATTTTCTTGCATTGCTTTTGGTTCATTGGGTGGCCAAGCCAAATACTCTTTAAATGAGGTGTTTGTATTGTGTAAGAGTCATGCACTGTGACCAAAAATGTCACGCGTGCATGCGATAAAATAAAGATCCCACCTCATGCCGATTGAGGAAGGTTTCTAAGGAAGCTCAACTAGCTTTCTGATGAGTGCATACAAAAAACAGGTTGGTAAGTGGATTCTAATGTGAAAAAGAAAGAAACCCAAATCAGAATTGACAAGCACAAATAAATCTCATGTCCCTCAACAATACACATACTACAAAACAAACATAGAAACGAAAGGAACCTAATCAGCATCAATAATGAGGACACGACTTGGGAATTTGTTTAAGGCAAGTAGTATTGCCCCGTTTGTGGAAATATTCTAGCTGTACGCGACGTTTTGGAAAAGTATAAATTCAAGGTAAATTGGATAATAATGATGATTAGGGCGACAATGATTAGGGCGACGTCGACGGTTGTCTTTGAGAGCCTAGCGCACTGCCAAAGACATGGTGCCAAAATCGGTAATATTTAATTAATGTAATTTCGGTACACTCAATGCATCTTCTTGTCGCATTATAGGTATCCTGTGGTGACTTGGAAGGAAACTCTACCTTGGTTTTGTTTCCTTGTTCGGATTGTTTTGTAGGTTTCCTGGCACTTCTTCCTTCAATCCATTGATAATTATATGGATCGATGAATGATGTCTTTTTCTGGGAGTTTGGCGTAGATCGGGATCCTCTTATATTTCGGGGTAATTATACCCTAGAAGACCCAATCGCCATTACATTTCGAGAAATTTATACAAGATTGACCCCAATAAACCTTAACTCTTTCCCCCACCATATTCTCTCCCCTTCACCTTCAGTCCCCACAAGCCTTCGCCGCGTCAACGCCATTGACATTGTCTCCCCTCCACGGGCCATCGCCGCGGCGTTATCACATATGCATTGCTAAAGATGTTGGAAATTTCTCTTGCTATTGATTGCACCTTCATATATACAAACTGTATCACCTTATAAAATATTTATTTATTAAGGTATCGTCATTCAGTTCGTAAAAAATCAAGACGGTGGCATTCAATTTTCAAGAGATGAAAGAGAAAAATATGACTACGTTCATAAAGATGACAAAGTGTTATTTTTTGTGGAGCAACTAGAGTGGAGACTTGAAAAGTGCACTAAGGAAATGGAAATCTAGTACGATATAATAAATAAAAGGATAATAAAGTTTGAGAAATTATCAAGTTTGTCCACAAAATCTTAAATCTATTGCACTTTTACCAACTCAATCTTAAACATTTCAATTTTGCCGATTGATTCCTAAACATAAACATTTTCACGTTTTGTTGATTAAATTCATCCGATTAATTTTAGTTGAAAAACATTGAACAACTGATACTGACATTGATATTTTTTTAATATTATTTATTTATTTCTTTTTCTTTTTATTTTTCTAACCCTAGGTCGGCGATGTTGCCAGCAACGAGGGCACATTGCCCTCATTGGCCACAAGCCAGGGTCTCTGCAGCCTCACTAACCACGAGCAAGCTGTGACCCTTGCCCAGATCTAGGCCGTCCTTGCCTATGGCGAGCAAAGGCACAGAGGCCCTAGCCCATGGCCAATGAGAGCAATGGCACCCTTGCCTAGACCAGGTGAGGGGATTGGCCTATGGTAAAAAATAATAATAATAAAAAGAGGAAAAATAAAAAATTCAAAAAAATATAAAAAAATATCAACATCGGTCAGTCTTTGCTTCGGGCTATGTGAGACGAACGACGCCCATATCAGTAATTTCTAGCTAAAATTAGTCAAATGGACTAATTGGTAAAATGTGAAAATGTTTAAGACTCAATTGGTGAAATTGAGTGGTTTATGACTGCATTGGCAAAAGTATAATATATATATGACTTTTTTGGACAACTTTCCTGGAATTATCACCATTGACACTTAAATTTTGGCCTAAAAGTTATTTTTACTTTCAGAGAAAAGAACTTGTTTTCCTCCCAAAAATATTTCATCAAACCTTTCATCAAATAAATATTGTCATTTAGAGGCTTTTGGACTACTTTAATTTATGCATCTAATCAGGGTGTTATTATGATGAAATCCTATCTACTGTTCAATGGCTTTTAATCTAATAATTGATTCGGGTGGATTTGCCTGTAGACCTAGGGGCAGCTTCTCTCATTCCGCCAAGGAAGACTCGCTCGCCAATTCACACCTCTCCCGAGGCTAGTCTCCTAGCTCTGCTTGTGCTATGGAGAAAACGGAGAGTGTCAGAGCAACTTCGACCTGACATAAACTTGGGGCTATGACATGGGTAAAGGGGTCATGCCACATACAATTGCCTTGTTTTAAAGCATAAGGCCCAGAATTTGTTGGATGCATGAATTATCTCATTCCATAATGTGCAACCTAACGTCTAGAAAATCCGTCGCCTGACCATGCGAGAGGAGTAAATGCCAATTTCAGCTTCAGCATCAACAATTGGAGAACTTTCAAGGTCGATGCTTGATACTAGAATGATTGTATATGCGAATAACATGAGGATTGTCTCTGTCATCACACTAGTGTTCATTGATCTATTAGCTTAAGAGTGTGTTATGCTGGATGTTATCAATCTGCCGCCACTAGAGGATGCGAATGTAGAACTGCCTCCTCCAGAGAGTGAGCAAATCATGATTGATATCACACATCCTTACCCACACACTGATGATAGAGGCTGTCCCATGGTGTTACAAGCCGAGAATGACTGTGGTGACTTGCTTAAGGTGTTGTCATGCCCAAACTAAAGTCTGAGCCCGTAAAGCCTGTCAGAAGAGGCCAAGCAATTCATGACTGTTATCAAGTCGAGTGAATATGGTGGAATGGAGTAGCTTCGGAAAATTCTGGCCCAGACCACATTGTTGCATGTGGTTCAGACGTTTGGCAAGCATGGAAAGTCTCTAATGAAGGCACTTTACGAAATTCATGTCCCAGAGACCATTAAGTAGGAGAAACTAGTCTTTTGTGCAGTCCATTCTATTGAAGGACTAGATAGCGCCTTCAGATGAGGAATTCCCAACAGAAGGGAGAGAGCTTGTCAAAGCCCTGCATATTTTGGGAAACGTCGCAACATCATTGTAGTCCGAGTTCTCATTGACAGCGAATCAGTGCTAAACATTTGTTCCCTTACGACTTGACACTGCCTTGGGATTGATGCAAGCGAAATTTGTGCTGAGACCGCAGTCCAAGCATAATAAGACTAAGAAGGAGGTTGTCGGAGAAATTGAACTTCACTTGTCGATTTGAACCGGTGCTCTTCACGACAATGTTCCAAGTCCCAAATATTCCTACAACATTCTACTGTCTAATAGGAGACCCATGGAAACACTCGACTCGTGTTGTCCCTTCCAGCCCACCAAAAGGCTAGATTTGTCATCAAAGGTGAGCTCATCACTATACCTGGTGAAGAAGACTCCAAAATCAGGCATGAGGCTTCGATTTCTTACGTCAAACCAAACCACATATCTGAGTTCAGTTAGCATGCTTTCAAACTGGACTTCACTATTCATGTCTCACGTGGCATGGTCGCCAAGGTAGTGGCAGCAAATGGTTTCACCCCTGGTGATGGTTTGGGCAAACTTGGCCAAACATTCCCTCTAGGTGAAAGGCAGTACAAGCAAAACAGGACTCACCTACTGGGGTTGAGGAAAACGTTCCAAAAATGGAAGGGGTGCTCCTAGCATGGTTATACCTCATATGAGTACATCTTTTCCCAGACCTGCAGGGATGATGTACAAGGAAGAAGGTGCACTTGAAGGAATAAGCAACTTGTTGGACCAGGATGCAGTATATGTCTTTTCAGAAGAGGTCGACTCCAAGCAAGTCATTGCCTCGATTTCAGTCCCTCAGAGACCGAAGGCTCTTATACTCCCCTGTGCAGGAGCTTTACTACTTTCTTAGGATTTATATTCCTAGGATTTTGCTTACCATTGTTCTTGTCTCAAGTTCAAACTCCAAGCTAGATGGTCTTTGCTTCTATACAATTGTAGTTTGCCTTGATTCAGATATAATTCCAAATAAAAATTTGAAGTGCCCTCATTTTCTTAAAAAAAAAAAAAAAAATATCCAAAGTAAACATTGTTTTAAATAGGGTTAATACCCTAAAAAACCCAAACTAATACACATGTGACCAATTTATCTCAAACTAATTTTTTTTAACACGAAAAATCACAAATTAATACACCTATAACAAATTTACCCCAAATGATCACAAAAAAAATCCCAAACTAGTACACATGTGATAAATTTACCCTAAACTAATTTATTTGACCGTCACAAACCCCAAACTGGTATATTTGTGATAAATATATCATCTGTTAAATTGGATTAATAACACAAAAAAACTACAAAAATGGTACAACTGTAACAAGTAGATAATAAAATCTCAAACTAATACACTAATTCACTATCATGTGTCATTCAACTTAATAATTTGACAGTAAAACTTAATGGAAACTAATAGAGGATAAATTTGTCACAAGTATATTAGATTAGGGTAAATTTATCAAGAGTGTACCAATTTAGAGTATTTATTAGTCAAAAAATTAGTTATGGTAAATTTATCATAAATGTACTAATTTAGGGTTTTCTAAGGTATTAACCCTTTTAAATAAAAGTCTAAAATGACTATATCAGTCTCAAAGAAGGATACAACATTACTGGCCGGTCAAATCTTCTGACTACTTAAGTGCATTTTCTTCCAAAAATATATTTTCTTTCTTTCTTTTTCTTCCCTGTGCATCTTCTTCTTCATCGCGTCTTCTCTTTTCCTTCTTCTTCTTCTTTTTTTTTTTAATGTGGTTGGCAACGGTCATAAGAGCTCATTAGCCATTGGACGAGGGCCGTGGAGCCCTCACACCTAAATATGGGGGAGGCCATTGTAAGTAGGGCTACTTTCTCCTAAATCTAGGCAACACAGGCTCGCCCATGGCTGATGAGGCCATGGCAAGGCTAGCCTCCCCCGAGACTACAATGGTTTGGGTAAGGCTAGCCTCGCCTTGGCCACGCTAGCCACAATGAGAATAGCCGGCAAAGGGGTTAAGGCAACAACATCTTTTGTAGCTTTAACGCACACTTCCTAGCCGAGGCATTCAATGTGGATCTAGAGACAATGAGGAGGAGGTTGTAGAATGAGAATGACAACAAAACCAACATTGTGAGGGTTGAGGGTGGCCTTACAAGCTACCAAGGGAACATAGTGGCCGTGGGCAGAAGGAGGAGTGTGAGGGGGAAAGGGAGAGGTACAATAACAGAGGCGATCATGGGTGGAGGAGGAGTGCAAGCAAGTGAAGGAGTGGTATGGCAGTAAAGGCAAATGCGGGAATGGGAGATTGTATGAGAGGGAAAGATGCGGCAGCTAATATGACATGAACGAATTAAAGAAGACACTCAAAACAATGACACTCTAGGAGAACATTGGCAACCCTCCAAGGAGCCAGCTTGCCCACAACCACGATGACCGCCTTAGCCAGATGTAGCCGAGGGCCGCCACCCTCATCAGTGATCGGTGAGGGCTTCGAGGCCCTCACCTGTAGCCAACACCATCAATATCGTTGCAATACTTGGGCTAGTTTTTCCGAACACGTATGCCGAATCCTAAAACATATCACATAGCTCCTCCAACCCTTGCCAAGGTTGTTCATGATGCTTTGGCCACTCTTCTTGTTCATCTTGTTGGATGAAGAAGAAGATTAAAAGGGAAGAAGAGAAAGGAAAAAAAAAATGTATTTGGATAAAAATGCCCTTAATTAGCTGGAATATCTTATCAACCGATAAGGTCAAACCCTTATCTAAAACTATCATAGCCATTTCAAATCCTTATCAGTAACAAGATTCGCTCCTCTTTTGAGAAAATGAGGGTATTTTAGGCTCTTATTTGGAATTTTCCCTTGATTTAATAAAGTTGAGGGATAAGGATATTAAATGTGCCAAAAGTTATCTACAACGCTCACTTTAGTACCAAATTTTTTTTTTGGATCACCTAACTACCACTTTATAAAAAAAGATCACTTAAGTGTCAACTACAATCTAAGTCGCTGGAAATCTAACATGACCATATTTTATTAATTTCTCAGTTCTACGTGACTCGCCAGCATGCTCAATCAGTATATAACCTCAAATAATGTCATATAAAATTTGTAAATGGTGATCACTTGAGTGCCAAATTTTCTTTTAAATGATCACTTTAGTGCCAATTGTTATTTTTTTTATAAAAAAGATCACTCCAATGCCAAGCACGCCACATGAAAAGGCTATGCATACTAGATTTTTTAAATAATATGACAAGTCATATAAAAATTTTAATTATAAAAGCCACATAATTTTTTGGCCAAAATTACTCGCCACTGGCATTTAAAAGATTTTTTTTCTTTGATTCAGCATTTAAGTGATCCAACAAAAACTTGTGACAGTAAAGTGAGCGTCATATACAACTTTTGTCACTTCTAGTGTACTTCTATCATAATGTTTATGTTCATGATGTTGAGATACACCAAATTAGTATTGTGATGAAATCCTACTAGAAGGAAAATTCAGTGTGGAAATAATTTTGAAGGTTGGACTTCTTTACATTCTTTCTATATTTGCAAAAACAAAACATTTCCTCATATATCCCATTTGATCATTTGTTACCTCACTAGACATTTGCATCACATCTTAAGTATAGTTCCATGCGTATTTCAAATAAAATTTGTTGTGAATCGAAAGCATATGAGGAAAATACCTCCAACTCTAGCAACGGCGAAGAAGACAATTTTGTTGGTGTATAGCGTAGCTGGTTTGGATACAACATGAGAAGTTGAAACCAACTACAAATGAGCAAACCGTTAACTATTAACCTTGAGGATTCCTAAGAGGTGAGGGACGTTAACATTGGAGCAAACCTTGTAGAGAGGGAAGCAAAGTGAGTGATGTAGTTACTAAAAGAGCTTAGGTTGTTTACACGTGAACTTAGATTTATATGTCCGATTTAGATCTAGCTATCATGGATCTTAGTTTACCATCCAACCCTAACGTTGCTCCCTCCCCCCCCCCCAAACACTCTTGAAGAAGGAGGAAAGTACACCAGATGTACATTAACTTGTGTACAGCCCTTCACTTTAGTACCACAACTTTTTACCGACTCACTTAAATGTCAAAATTGGAGCAAAATGATCACTTAAATACCTTCGACGAAAAATTCTGGCAATAGAAATTACGCGGCTTTTATAATTTAAAATTTTACTTGAGGTTACATTTTTTTAGCACTAAAATAATCACTTTTTCATTAAGATTGGCACTAAAATAATCACTTTTTAACAACAATTGACACTGAAGTGATCATTTTTTTTACAATGACTGGTATTAAAGTGATCACTTCTTAACTTGCTATTAGAGGTTTTTTTTTTGCACTGAAGTGATCACTTTTTAACAACGATTGGTACTGAAGTGATCATTCTTTAACAACGACTGGCATTGAAATAACCACTTTTTTGACTTGCTACACGATGTTATTTAAAGATTATATGCTAATTGGACATGTCAGCAAGCCACGTAAGATTGAAAAATTAATAAAATATTGCCACATCAGATTTTCGGAAACTCAAATTGGAGTTGGCACTTAAGTGATCGTTTTTTTTTTTTTTTTTAAGTAGCACTTAAGTGTACTTGTGAAAAGTTGTGGCACTAAAGTGAGTATCGTACACATGTTGAGGCACTTCTGGTGTACTTCTCCCCTAAAAAAGTAGAATTTGCAAAGAACTAAGTTAGAGCTCCCCCAATAAGATAGAAGAGTTGGTCATGAAACTACTTGATGAGGGATTTATTAGGGTCTCTTAATATCTAGAACAATTGCCAACATTGTGCCAATGATGAAAAAGGATGGTCGAGTTTGAGTTTGTGTTGACTACAAGGATTTAAATGAGGCCATTCTAAAGGATGACTTCCTTTTCCCACATATAGACGTCCTAGTAGATAGCCTGATCAAGTTTAAACTCTTTTCCTTCATAGATGGGTTCTCTAAGTACAATCAGATCAAGATTAGGGAGGATGATAAAAACAAGACAGTGTTCACTACTCCTTGGGAGATTTGTTATTGAGTTATGCCCAAGTCTCAAAAACGTTGTGATAACTTACTAGTGAGCTATGGGGGCACTTTCCAGTTTGTTTGATAACATTTATATTATGAGAAATAATTTTTTTTGGAAATAGTTTTTTTCTATTTTTATTTCCCAGAACAATTTATGAGTAAAAGAATATGTTTGATAACCATACAAAATTTCTATTCTTGGAAAGGAAAAAGAATAGAAATGTGTTTAGTACGATCCATAATTTTTTTGTAACGTACTATTTCTTTTAATTTTTAATATTTTTTAAAGATTTTTTTCTTTTTTTATTTTCTTATTCTTCCTTATTGACCATCGGCCGGCAACCAATGATAGTGGTGGCTGACGAGTGGTGACAGTCGGCAATCGACGTGGGCAAGGGCAATGGTGGATAGCGGCAACAATTAGCAACTAGCAATGGTGAGGGTGGCAAGCTATAAGGAATAAGAAAAGAAAAAAGAAAAGAAAAACTAACTTATTTCTAGAAATTGTTCCGGGGAATAAGAAGTTACTTTTTCTACTTCTTATTTCTATTTCAAATTTATTCCCGGTCACTTTTCTATTTTGGGAAATACAAAAATTAGTTGACGTTACTAAATAGATTTCTATTCTTTTTTTTTTTTGTTATAGAGAACAAAAGAATATAAAAACAAAAGAACACGAACATTAACAAATAAGCCCTTCCATGACATGATGCACAACGAGAATAAAGTATCCACCAAAGACAGAGGTACGGACACATGAAGTGCCAAAACTTGACACGGAGGAACACTTAAATGCCAAAACTTTGAAAAGATACACTTAAGTGCCAAAATCGGAGTAAAATGGATCACTTAGGTGCCACTCCGACCAAAATTTGGTCAAATTGCTGACGTGGCAATTTTCCGGCGAGGTGAGTGCAAAACGACATCGTTTTGCACGCTGACGTAGCGAGATAATACAAAAATAGCATTGTTTTGTCTTTGATATGTAAATAATTAATATAAAAATTAAATTTAAAACTAAATTTATTTAAAATATTCTAAAAATTGAAAAAAAAAATTAAAAAAAAAAAAAAAAGGGGGGGCGTTCGAAGGGAGGTAGCTAAGGGTTGAGCCCTCGCCGTCACCGCCTCCCCGCTAGTCGGCTTGGGGCCGCCCACCCCGGCCGACCCTCCCCCTCCGTCACTAGCCCTTCCCGGCGACGACGGGAAGGTGGCGGCGGCAAGACTCAAGCCCTCGCCCGCCTCCCTTCGCCGCCCCCCCCTCTTTTTAAATTTTAAGTTTTTTTTTTTTAGAATATTTTAAATAAATTTAAGTTTAAATTTAATTAAATTAATTTTTATATTAATTATTTACATATTAGAGATAAAAAGACGTCGTTTTTGCATTTTCTCGCCACGTTAGCGTGCAAAACGATGCCGTTTTGCACTCACCTCGCCGGAAAATTACCACGTCAGCAATTTAGCCGGATTTTGGCCGAAGTAGCACTTAAGTGATCCATTTTACTCCGATTTTGGCACTTAAGTGTCCCTCCATGCCAAGTTTTGGCATTTGGGCTGTACTTCTACCACCAAAGACATGACTACAAAAACCATACATGGTGAGGATCACCTCAAGACATTTCAAGGAAGCTCTTTGATTGCCTTCATGAGTTCAAACTTTGCCTTAATCCAGTAAAGTGTGTGTTTGGATCGACCTCAAGCAAGTTACTTAGTGTCATCATTAGTAGCAACGATATTGACGTCAATCCCTCCAGGTTAAGGCAATGGGTAACTTGCATCCCCCATCAACTGCAAGGGAAGTCTAGAGTTTGTTGGCAAATTAAATTACATAGCTCGATTCATATCCCAATTCTCTAAAACGACCAAGCCATTTTTCAAACTTCTAAACAAAAATGCATACGAGGAATGGGATTACAAGTGCCAGGAGAAAGTGGACAAGTTGAAATGATATCTAATGAGCCTACAAATGCTTGAAAAGCCATTTCAAATCAACACTCGCATGCTAAAAACATGCACGAAACTAGCACCAGGCCTCCTACCAAGTCGCAAAAAGCAGTACATCACCAAATCATCGCAAAATGAAACCTCAAAGGCTGCGTTTGGTAATCATGATAAAATTTGGGATAGAATCAAATTGATCTTATATATGTTTGGTGTCTACTCAAGATAAAATAAAGTCGGATATAACAAAGATATAAGCCAGATAAAATTATCTTATGGGAGAGGTAAAATAAAGGTGGATATGATTTCTAATATCCATAATAGGAAAATTATTTTTCTTAAATAACAAACTTATTAAATAAATAGAACTGAAATTATATTTTCAATATAAATAGTATTCCAATTCTAATATAAAAATTCAAAACAACAACAAAAACTTAGTTTTTTTATTTAATCTTATTTTTATTAATATATTTGACTTTAATTCTATCTTATAATATAAATTCAATACATAAATATAAATATATATTTATATTTATTATATGTTTTAAGTATTTTTGTATTTTAAGGTATATTAGTATAGTTTACTTTTTAATAAAATTTTATAATAGAATGATTGAAGGGGAAAATGAGATAATAAAGAAAATAATTTAAAAAAAGAGAAAAAGAATAAAATAAAAAAGTAAAGTACAATAAATTAGGGAATATTATTGTGAGAGATTTTTACTATCTCCGTTTGTGAATTTTTAGGGTTCATTTACACTGATATGCCATTTATACAAAAAAAAAAAAATACACATGATATTATGTTAATATATCCGATTTTATTACTGCAATTCACAAAATAGTGGATTGGATAGAGTAAAATCCCTAGATTTCGTATCATATCCTGTCCAATCTTATTTTGATTAAAAATTCGGACGATCAAGTGTAGCCTAAAGCTTTGAGCTTTATCACCACGCCCTCAAACTCTCTCCAAAACCCACCGACTTCAAAGCCAACAATGGGGCTCAACCCGGTGAGGGCAAAGAGCGTATTCCTCTTAGGGTAGCAATTTCATGAATTACTTGCCTCGTGATGAGGCTGTGGCAAGTGAACTCAACACTCAATGTACAAAATGAGTATATTGAGTAATTTGGCATATTGAGATGGATGGGTCATGTTCAAGTGCTAGACTTGCCATCCATGTTTTTCAGTCTACTTGAATTCTAAAATGAGTAAATCTTATTTATGACCACAATGGGTGTCCCTTCCAAGACCTGAATAATTGAAATTTTGTATTACAGCTTTGGGGGTAAACTAGTTTCACATGATGTTCTACTTCAACATCATCTTCTAATTCTCCACTAATAGTCAATTGTAAAGTTCTAAACACGGACTAAGACTTCACATAAAAGGTTTTCAAATATCAATGGCTACATAGAGCAACAAAAAAGTTGGATATCAAACTAGTTTTTCGAGACCATTATATCTATTCTAGTTTCATTTCCTAAAATCAAACATATAACATTGGTATCTTGTTGTAATTCTATCATTCTATCTCATTGATAGATTGGGATAAACTACCCTACAGTAGTTGATGGTTTTGAAGTTGTTTGACTCTTAAAGTAGTGAAAGTTTTGATTTGAACTCAAGATTAGTTAAGAGCCGTTCGTGTGCTAAATAATGTTAAGGAGTGCATGGAGAATGCAAAAAAGTTTAAGTTGAGTCAATGATGTTTGTATATTTTTATATTGTAATTCTTTTTATATATAATAAGTAATATTTTATTTAATATCTTCTTCCTACTAGATATGGATTGGCTTAATGAGGAGATTATCATTAGTAAATAGAGTTTACGAATTGAAGTGGAATGAATATATGAGGTACAACTTCTAATAATTATTTTAGCTAACTTACTAGTAATTTTAATTGAAAACTATTATTAAGTGCTTAACTATTTGTTGTTTCTTTTGAATTTAGATAATTAAAATTTGGAACAATTTTCATGAATTATTGAGGACTGAACTCTATAATTTTGATTTTATGTTACATGTTTGAACTTTTTATTATATATTTTATTTTACCTACTCATCTTTTATGGATTGTTTCTATTGAAAATGAGAAACTTTCATTTTTGTTGCTGTGTTCACTTTCATTTTGTTTAACTAAAAATAAAACAAAAATAGGAACCTGTTAAACCCTAGAATCTATGACAAGTATATAGGGTAAATTATAGATTTCAAAAAATGATAAACCTATTCTAAGTTTTAGGGTATGCAGAATAGGTTCCAAGTCAAAAACAATGAGAAACTTATTCCGACAAGTAAATTCTAGATTCTAAATGAAACCTATAAGGAATTTAGAACTGCTCACTTCTAACCACCGTTACCAAATCCCCGGAAGAGCTAATAAAGGAATTTGATGGAATATCTTTTTCCTACCTAGTCGGGTCTCATAATCAGTTTGCCAATACACCTGCCACGTAATTGTCAATGATTCAAGTAACTAATGGTTTAGACATTGAAACATTGAATAATGAGATACTCAGGAAGCCTACCTACTTCATGGTAGTTGTAGAGGAGTCTAATGGCAAGCTATGGTACCATGACATCATGACATATATCTAGAAATGAGAGTTCCGACAAGGGAACAACACGTCTAAAAGGAAATATCTCATTTATCAATGATGACACCATTTAAAAAAAAGAAAGTTCATTTGATTCGATACTATTAAGTTGTGTTGATGCAACCTAGTTAATGACCAAAGACCTAACACCTTTGGAGTTCCTCCGATCAGGGACCACATTGTTAGGACTTGAGATGGTGTGACTTCACAAGTTTTGCGACCCGGGACCTAACATCTTAGGAGATCTTTTGACGAGGGTCCTGACTTTCATCAGCATTTGAGATGTCGCCTTCGTAGTTCTTACAACCAAGGGCCTAACATCTTCAGAGTTCTTGCGACCAGGGATTTGAGACGTTGCATTCGTAGGCCTTACGACCAGGAACCTAACTTTTGGCAGGAGTTAGACGTCACCCATGTAACTCTTAGGACCAAAGACCTAACACCTTAGGATTTCTTCCGACCAAGGAAAGGTTCAAGAGAATTTTACCCTCTAGATTACCCGCAAACTATGTTTAAAATATATATATTGGCTCCTGGAGTTCTTCCAATAAGGTAAAGTCCCGAGGAGTTCTTTCTCCAGAGTGTCGAAATTCGGAAAATCCCAAAGTATTTCTTCTGATGGGATGGAGACAATCATCAGTAAACTTAACTGGAAATGATGGGGCCTTAATCACGGAGTGGAAAAGTCCAACATGCAATTCGCTTTTGCTATGGATACCCGATTGATCTAAGAAAATATCCGGCAAAGTAGCTTTGGACAAAACAAAGATCCATAAGAAACAGCATATTCAATTCGAACAAAACGCAAGATGCAACAATCAAGTGTTTGTACACGAAATATTAATTTCGTAAGTTCATTATAATTAGCCATCATGCATAATTTGGATGCCTCATCGAGAAAAAGTAATCTTCTTGATAAATACAATAATCACAAGGTTTATCTCAAGAATTGAATAAATTCTCTCACAAAAAAGGACTTTCTCACGGAATCTAATAAAAAGACTTATATCTCATCTATTAATGTGATATCGAAATCACTCAACTTACTCAAGGTCACACATTCGAAGAGCCAAGTTCACTTAAGAACGTAACACATTTAACCCATATGGGAGTCCTTTCACGTGACTGTAATGTTATACTTTTTATATTCATATTAGGATTTTCATGAAAATACATATTGATGGGATATTTCAAATCACATCATCGCATTTAATTTCACATTTTGCATTGCACATAATTACTTTTCATCAAAATCATTCATGCCCAGCTTATTTTATAGACATTGATCATATATCCATATTTGCATGTTAGAAGAATATCTAATGAAACCATATTTTCAAAGTTATTTGATATTCTGTATTTATAAATTTCATTGTGAATCTAAAAATAATAATAATAATAATAATAATAATAATAATAATAATAATTATAATAATAATAATAATAATAATATTTGCATATCTTAGTGTGTTCATATTGGGACATATCTAAGATTTTGCATTATTAATTAGTTGCCATATTTGCACGTTTTTAATCCATAAATCACATGTGGTAAACTGGAAAATATAAAAAATCTCCATCTTGTTAGTCATTTTAATTTTCATATTCATTAATAAAATATACAAAGTATGTTTAGGGGTGGATTTAGGGATATTTAGATTTATTTGCAAATTTGTTGCATACTTACGAAATTATGCTCTTAGTATTGCTATTCATTTTAGATTACATCACGTTAAATTTTCCATTTTTATTAGTAGCTCATATTGCTAATTTTTTTTTTGGTCGAAACTCATATTAGTAATTTATTAACTACAAAGTTTTACATAGTATATCACATCTGCATATTCACTTTTCCTTCTACGCAATTGTCGAATTTGGGAAACTTGCGCGAGTATTTGAGATAGCTTTCCGTTTATCACTCACGAGGTCCTATCCTAGGAAGCCTCGTTAAAATACATGCATTTTTTTCACTATTTAATTTTAATTTATTCACTACTTTACACACACTATTTGTATTTGGTAATTTTTTAAATGTTTGATATTACTGTGAATATATGGACATGTAGATGCATGTTAGGAAGTAAATATCACTCGAGATTGTATGAAAAGATTTCCTCAAAAATGAAAAAGGATTACCAATCCAAGAGCGTTAATATAATCTAGTATAACCAAATCCTCGAACCAAAATTCTCCAATTCAAAATAAAGTGATCTTCCGTAATTTACCGGACTCCTAACCATCCTTGTGAATAGGTTAGTAACGGCTCTAAAATAATCATGAACAAATTTTAGAAACTCTACCGTAGACAGACCGTTCGAAGCTTTGGTGCCACCTCGCGGGAAGATTATTTGCCCCAATTTAAAAATCCGTTAGCTTCTAGGGTTCACTTCGAGAGGGTAGCGATGATCACCAAAATTATGGAAAATTATGCAGTTTTATCTAATATGAAATTTATATAATTATTAAGGCATATATATTTCATTGAAAAGAAAATATTGAATTTATCAAGAAATACCCTTTGAAAAACTCTCTCCGCGAATTGCAGTGGGGGACCGTCAGCACGTGTACTCTTCTCTCTCTCTCTCTCCCTCTCTCTCTCCCTCTCTGCGCGAGAGCGTCCGAGCCGAAGAAGCTGAAATGGGGAGCTCATCGAAGGACGAGTCGGGCAGCGACGGTGGCAATTCGGGCGGCGGCGGAGGCGGCGGCGGCGGCGGCGGCGACCCTCCCAAGTCCATCTCCACCGTCTTCTCCGAGGGAGAGAAGGTCCTCGCCTTTCACGGCCCTCGGATCTACGAGGCCAAGGCACGGTTTTCTCCCTTCCTTCTCCCTCCGTCGTCTTATTTTCCTTCACCCTTCTCGTGCTTTGGTAATTCATTGCTCGAGGAGCTGCTTCGTTCGCTTGCGTGCCGGTGTCGACGGTTTTTCATCGTGGTTAGGTGATTTTGAGGAGTTGGGTTCTGCCCAGGTTCTGCTCAGCCTGAGATTAGTGACCCTGTTTATGAGAACTCGAAAGTGAAACGAAGAGGTGCTTAAGAGGCCATCTGGGTTCGTAGGAAGCGAGGAAATGCAGCCTCATTTGGCGTTTTAGGATAGAATGCTGTGTAGAATTCAGCTTTGGTGGACTTTTTCATGTTCTGTTGTTGATTTTAGTGTTGCTGGGCTCTGTGCTTTCCGTTCCTCGTAAAATCGTTCTTCTGTTGCCGTGTGAAGTTGCCACTGCTGGAGCTGATCAATACACCTAACCCTTTGAGTAAACTACTTCTAGATGAGCTCAGGCTTATTGAATGTTCTTTGCACTATGTGTGCACAGACAATCAAGATCTTTCAACATGAATTTGCTAGAAAAAAAATGGTTAATGGGAGTTTGGTCCCAAAATGGATTAAAATTTTAAAATTTGGTCAAGTTGCATCCCATTTGATCTTGGATTGTTCTATAAATTTGTTGACCCATGCTTTCTATCGGTGCATCAGCCGTTGCCATCTTGGGTGAGTCCTGTATTGTCAAGATGGAACTGTCTGGTTTGCAGGAGCTTCACACCATCTTATGTTAATACCTTTCGGCCATTCATGCTCTGCTCTCTTTTTTTTTCAACAATTAGGTTAGGGTGCTGTCTTTATGAGCATAGTGTGCAATGGAGTTTATGCATGTGGACTGCTAGGTCTAATGGTGCACTTAAACTTTGGTTTTGCACTTTCCTCGGCAATTTGAATGTTCTTCATCGGGCAATAGTTCAGAGATTTGGTTCCCCTCTTTCCCACTCTCTTAGTAAATAATAAAAACGTGTGTACGTTGGGAGAATGCATGCATACATTGGGTCTTCCTAGGTTGCTTTGGTAACCGTTTGCTTAGTTCTTTTCTAGGTGACGATTTAATATACAATATCGGTTGTCTTAATTTGATATGTTATGCAAGATGTGCAATTGCTCCAACACAATCTCATCCAGTTACTTAATTTACGAATTAAATGGTTGACCAGGATTAGTCTTTTCCTTATTTGTAATGATTGACAGAAAAATAGCCGGGGTACTAATAGTTACATCCATCAATGACATTTTGTTACTTGATATGATGGCTGATGATGTCATTCGATATGGACTTTCTGTCTTTGCATTTAGTATAGCCTGAAAATACTTGATATAGAATGGCTGTGGCATTTTATCTAAATGAGTTGTTATCTTTTTTCATTTTCTCCTATGTCAAATTATATATAACATGATGTGTCTGATGTGACATGTTTTTTGTTTTATCTAATTAAACAGCTATATGGTTCTTATGATTAGGTTCAAAAGGCTGAGGTTCGGAAGAATGAATGGAAATACTTTGTTCACTACCTCGTAAGTTGTTTGCTGTCTTTTACTTTTGTCTGATAAAGCTGTTGATGCTTCAATCTCTAGACTGCAAAATATCTCGAGGGAACTCATTATATCAAGTGTATCTCTAGACTTTATTTGCCCAAAACCATATCTAATGATGTTTCTCTTGCTGCTTTGCAGGGATGGAACAAAAAGTGAGCATTTTCAATCACCTTCAGTGTAGTGAATATCCCACCCTGTTCTATTGTCTAACTCTCATGAAACATGATGTCTGCTTGAAATCAGTGAACTATTGCTGATTGGTGATGGAAAATTATGCAAATAATCATTTTTTTGTCAGCAGTCACTCTCTTCTCTTCTCTTTATTTGAACTGGTCCACTGATCATGTTGTTTTGACTCACTTAAAAATTGAATGCTTTAATCATCTGATGCACGAATTTGTTGCTGAAATTGACTTGAAAAGTTGGATTTTCTTCCTCATCCATCTTTTGGACTTCAGGTGTGATTGTAGTGGCATATGGCCAGTACTTTTACTTTTCTTGCTGCGAAGACAGATATCTCACCTGATGACTCATGGCTTTCAGTTTAATATCACTGTTATCTTTAACAAGCATTAATCTCTATTTTCTTCTTCTTCGGGTCTCCACTTCAAATAACATGGATGCTCCAAAATTTTGTGCTCTGTTGTGCTTATCCTGTCCACAAACCTAGTCAGAGTTCTTTCCCTGTATTTTTCAAATCGCCATTTCATTTTGAAAACATAAATGAAGATGCTATGAAATTTTTTGGGTGTCTGTTCTAGGATTGAACTGTATTGGACCCAATGACTAGTTGACTGCCTTTTGAATCTTGATGTTGTAAGTAGAAAGGTGTAGAAACATGTGGTTTGGTTGTGGCATATCTTCTAAACCAATGGCAAAGAAGAAGTAACGAGTGTCCAATTCCCCTTCGTAAAAAAAAATACATCTAATGTCTTGTGTGAGTTGTTACCGCATTGCATTTAGTATGTTAGTCATAAAGTTCCTGGCACCTGAAGCGAGAAAGAAAGTAGTGTATAAATAATTTCTTTTGCCTGATTTGCCAACAGTTGGGATGAATGGGTAGGCCCAGAGCGTCTGATGAAATATACTGAGGAAAATATCATGAAGCAGCAAGTTCTTGATAAGAAACAAGGTGTAGACAAGAACCCAAAGTCAGGTCGTATGACTCAGAATAAGCCAAAAAGTATTACCGGTTAGTTTCTTCACAATGTATTTAATTTTACTTTGCCAGCTTTGATGTTGCTTTACACAGCGATTTACTTTCATATTGCAATCATACGAATGTATTTGCTGGGTTCAAGCACATTCTTATGTGATGATAGTGGAAGAGAATCTTCTTCTTCTTGATGTTGACATTTTGACCAAAATTACCTTCTTGATGATTTTTTGAGTTAGTTTTTATATAGATGCTTACTTCTTCCACGAGGAAATGGTCCTCATTCAATTTCATTCTCAGATAAGGCAGGCTTCAAGAATAGGTTTATGTTCACTACGTCCAGAAATGATTTAGGCACATATATTTTGAGAACTTTTAAAACGGAAAAACATTTTATGACATTTCATTAAGTTTGGTGTCCAACAAGATTGTATGTAATATGCATCATACATGTTTTAGTATCATTGCTCAAATTTATGTAGAAAAGGAGCTAAACCTGATAACTCAATCAATTTGAGAAATGGAAGCAAGAATACAATAGCTATTTCTTGGGATAGATATTTCTAGTGTGGTTTGCAAAATAGAATGGCCATTTGAGGTCTCCATGCTCAATTCACAGAATTTTGACAAGGAATTTCCCTTATGCGCCCATTTGCAATCTTAGAGTGACTTTTAAGTACAATTTGGAACTTTATCTGATTCAATATGTTCATGAAAGTATTATGTGGAGATAGACTTACCTATTCCAAATTGTGTGCATCAAATAGTTTATATCTCAACAAGTTAGGGTTCAGTCAACAAGCGAGGGAATATGGACACATAGATTAATGAAGGAGAACCATGGTGCAACCATGGAAAATTCAAGATGGCCAAGACAAGAACGGTGGCAGTAGAATTCAACTCCTCAAATGGATATTAGGGAGGGCCTTGATTGTGTTTGTCTTGGGTTGTCATTTGGAAAGTTTAGTGAGGGAGCATATGTTGATATCATAATTACTGTTGGAATATCTATGCAATGGGACTTGAGGAATTGCCACTCCACATTTATGGAGAGTACCCCCTGCTTGGAAAACTATTCTGCAGTATTTTTTTTCCCACCAAACATTGGATTACTATACCATAGCCAAATAAATGAGCATTAGAATAACTTTTTGCATGAAGGAAACATTTATAGAAAAGCTTTTAGTATTATTGTTTTTGGTTACAAGAAAAACTTTTGGTAGAAAAGTAGACGAGATAATTGGCTAGTAGTTCTAACTGTCAGAAGGGAATTCTTGATTTTCATAAGACCTCTGTTTGGGAACCATTCCAGACCAGAGGGATGCCCCAGTTTGATGATGTATCTTCAACTTCCAACATTTTTTAGCGTATGAAACATAAATTTGGGTTTTTTTTTTTTTTTTTAACTGAGCAAACTATCCAATGCACTTGAAGATCTAGATTAAGTCCTAGAAGCACAAGAAGAATTTTGAGACATAACTTTATTTATTGATAGCCATACCACTCTCCCATCCTTTGCCAACAGATGGCCAAAGTTGGCAAGTGCTTCCATTAATAAAATTCTAAATCACTTAGTAAGAGAACTTTCAAACAATTCATCCTTCAGGAATGGACCTTCTCTCTTTGAAATGGGAGACCTTCAGGCTCAGCTGGATTTCTCCCTTTCCCACTATGCTTCAGATCCTACCTTAATAAATGCTTCAAAATTAAGTCGGGATCTTTCTTGGCTTTTAAGGCAGTACAATGGGTATAGCGTGCTTTCTATTTGAGTTCCAAAAAAAAAAAAAAAAAAAAAGAATAATTCAGGGGCCTCACCAAGTATAGCTTTTTACCAGTTAGGCCTTCGTATTATGCACGACTGTGACCTGTCACTTGCCAGAAGAATTATAGTGGTTATCATGGGAAATTTTCTTTACTTGGCAGGAATAAATGTTGTCATAGATGCTGTTTTAAGTGCTAAGTTAATTATTTATGCAAATATATGTACAAAATTATAGAGAATAGTCGTTACCGCAGCATCTGCTGCAAGACCTGCTTGATATTTCCTGGTAGATGCTGGACTCCAGATTTTGTCCTATGCTTATTGCAGTTGCCCACAAATCTAGGATATTTATTGTTTCAGGACTTAACTTGGAAAAGTCCATTCTGATTGGAAAGCAATTATTTCTTTCTATCTGCACATGGAATTCATTTAGGGAACACCTTTTGAAATCATTGGTTAGCAGTTATGATAGCAAAAGTGTCTCATTTTTCCAAGTTGCTGACTCTTTCAGGTGTGCCAGTGCTTGTCTTTTGCCATCTGTATGTCTTACTGTGTTTTTCAAAATTTTGTAGATGTGAAAGTTGATAAGGAGGATCTTAAGAGCACAGGTATGTTAAATTTTCCTGTTCTCTGATACTGTCTTTTTCTTGCTGAATCCAAGTCCATCTTGGGATTTTGCACATTGTTTGCTATTGGTGTAAGTGAAAAGGCTTTGAGATGATATCTTCCTGATAAAGTAAATTAATTGCTATTGGCTGTAAGCTGGGCCCAACAACTTGCAGTACATGTCCAGCGGGTTCTAGCTTGGACTTTGCTCTCAAAAAATAATGAATAATACTGTTGACCAGCAATTGCATTTTCTGTCCGGCTCTCTTTCTGGCGGCTGAATGTTGAGGATGGGGTTCATCTGCGATTTTTCTGGTTCCTTATTTGTTAACTCTTACCATGTTTTCTTCACTGCTACAGTTTATTCAATGGAGCATCATTATGGGCCTTGTTTATTCTTTTCTTGTCCCCAGATTATATGATATTGGCACAAATAGATATAATGAAAAGAAGGGTACAAACAAAGAAATTTGTGTTTCATATGGTAGTGCGATTGTGCTTGAACGTGATAAATTTGCCTCTATCAATCACCTGTGGTGAATTTATTTCTTCCAAAATCCATAAACTCTGCATACCTTGTGGAGCGCCTAGATAATAGATATTTCATCAATAGTCTAACTTTCAAGTTGCTTGAGACATCAAAATTTTAATGCCTAGAATTATCCAACCTGCTCATTACAATTTGCATCTTTTATGAGGAAGACACTTTCAGTTAGCTAGTAGATATTTGTCTGTTTGTTTTCGAAAATTATGTTGGGGTTATGCTAAATAAGTTGTTAAAACTGATCTATAAATTGGTTGCAGTGACAAAAGGCAAGAAGCGAAAGAGTGAAGCTGGTGCTGAGGTCTGGTTTGTATCATGACAACATCCTTTCTTCTGGTTTGATTTTTGTTGGTAATATGTGTTGAACACTACCATGGTCAATGGCAACACATGTTTTCTGCCCTTGGCTCATAACTATCATATTATGGGGACCTTGTCTTATTAATGGCTTTACTTATATTGCATTAACTAATGTTACCTTAAGAGTGGAGCAGAATGAATATGTTTAGAAGGATACATTCTTGTGCCCAACACTGTCTCTCTTTGAATATTTTTTAAGATACTAGGTAATTGAACGAAAAGACTGAAATTTTATAACAAGAACTTAATAGTCTTTTATTACCTTTGACAGAAATGTTGACTCATGAAAACAATATCCAAGATGACATTTTGAGCAAGTTCTATCAGATTACATATTCTATCTAAAGCTATGCTTGTTTTAGTCAAGATATAAAATTTTATGATGATATAATCAGAGTCTATTGAATAGGTTTAACTTCTATATTAATGATCTACGCATCTATATGTGTTTAATCAAAGCCATACTGTAGCATAAGTTGGTTATATCTGCGAATTAGAGTTGTATTTAGGGTTTTATGTTTTGTGTGGGCCTTCTTAGAAATTGCTCCATTAATGAATGAAGTATGAAATTGGAATATGCACATGATTTACGTATTTGCCATGAAATTCCATCGAACAGCTTGTGACCTATCGGTAACCATTTCTTTGCAAAAAGAAGGAGCAACTCTGTTAGAAGTTTCAAAACAAGGACAATTCTGAAGCTCCCTAGGATTCTCTGTCACATTTATTTTAGGAAGTAATAAAAGAACTTGATCGACTTCATTTTACAAAGTTTAACTTTATCACTCAATTGATAAGTTAAAAAGACTGGTGTAAATTTCACACTAGTCTTCATTTCACTTTTGTTCCTGTATTTACAATTGTAGTCCATATACTTAATCATCTTGCCAATTTAAGGACATGTTTCCATAGATGTTCATGACAATTGCAGGACTTGCAGTTGACATTCCTACAGATCACTCAGAAAATAAATTTTTCTTTAGATAAAATGTAACGATTATTTATGTCCCATATAAAGCCCTTAAGGTGGATTTGATGATTTTAAATGGAGGAATTTGTGCTTCATAGTGCAGATTGTTATCTCTTTCATGTGAGAATCAACAATAGGGATGTCGATGGTCAAACTACATAATCTCAGATTTCCCTACAAATTGGGCGAATATCTTTAAATTGCAAGATGATAAAGTAAAGGGATAATGAGAAGTACAAGGACTAAATTGAAATGCAACCCAAAGCACGGCAAGTAAAGAAGTTTCAGGTTTTTCATTTATTCACCCAGATATTACAATTAGCTGTTAAGGTATCCATAGTCTAATAAAAGCTTCTCCCCTATTCTATAGAGGGAGTGAAATAGGCTTTTCATTTTGAAATCATCATATATTCCAGCAGTGCTACATTTTTAAGAATGCTTTCTTTTGTAGTTGTAGTCTAATTATAGTTGTACAATTGATAGAAAGACAATGAACCAGCGGAGAAGCTTGTCAAGATTCAAATTCCAGCAGCATTAAGGAAGCAACTTGTTGATGACTGGGAATTTGTTACTCAGAGGGATAAGGTAACTATTAACGATCAATAGTCTTATTTTGCCATCGCTTGAAATGTTTGTGTGCAAATAGGATAAATATCTAGTTAATCGTATAGTGCTTTAAGTATGTCATTAGAGAAGTTAACTAAATTTTACTTGGTATTCATGTTTGAATGTTTTGTATTCTTTTGTTGACTGCGGGTTATCAATTATATGGTTAATTTGAATTTTCTTTTTTTCTTCCCTGCAGCTTGTTAAACTACCCCGTTCTCCAAGTGTGGATGAAATTTTCACAAATTACCTTGAATACAGGACCAAGAAGGATGGCATGTAGGTTCACATACTGTCCTTCTATAATAGCAACTGCATTGCGGTTATCCAAGTGAATTAAGTCTACTTCCAATGTGCTTTGTCAATAATTTGCTTTTACATCAAGACATTTATTGTCCACACACCCACTCGTGCATGAGTCTTTGTTGACATATACACACTCTTGCATGCACATGCTCATGCATGCACAAGGGTGTGCACAGACACATTTCCAGACCCTGCATAGATAAATGGCGGGTGGAACCTAAGAACCTTGCACGTATGAGTATGTTCACAGATATTTATATGGTATTACTGCGAGAACTTAGTCATCCCTCTTAGGTTCTTTCAACTCTACTGTTTTCAAATCATGCTTAAATTTATAGACTGGATGTTCTTGAAATGTTTTATCTCCTGGATCCAGTGCTTAAATTTCCAGACCCTGCATAGATAAGGGTGTGCCGGCTTGTTTCTTTTAAGATGGGAAGTAAGACATATTTGAAGGATGAAAATGTTTGGAATGTAATTTGGTTGTTTTTCTTATTTGGACTGCTCCTCTATGATCCATGTCTGGCACTCTGAAATTGTACTGTCGAAACGGAATAGTGATTTTTACATAACATTGTCATTGGACAAGTTTATGTTATGTGTCTAGATATATCTAAGGGAACCTAGCTGTGAGCAAGAGCAAGCTAAGAGAAACTGCTTTTCCAAACTGTTCTGAGATTTCAAATTTTTCGAAGTTCTTTGGGAGGTGAGAGTGATATTCTCTATGAATAAACATATTTATTTAATAGGTAAACATGCCCTTTTCTGCCAGTAGAATCTTTTTTGCTACACGCTGCTACCTGAACTTTGCACAAAGCACATTGTGCCAGTAGAAAGTTTTAGCTGACACTCTGTTACCTTAGCTGTGGACAAAGTGCATTGTATTCTCAGTTAATTCTTGGAAAAATAGGCAAATGGGATCCCATTTAAATTTCTCATCCTTATGATTTTACCCCTAACTTCAATTCCAAGTTTTTCACCTTTCGCTTGTGATGACAATACAGGATGACTGACATAATAGGAGAAATCTTGAAAGGATTGCGTTGTTACTTTGACATAGCATTGCCTGTGATGCTCTTGTACAAAAAGGAGCGCCAACAGTATCGCGAAGCAGTTGTAGGTGACATGTCTCCGTCAACTATTTACGGTGCTGAACATCTCCTGAGGCTTTTTGGTTCGTATGCTTTAATCCAAGTCTCATCCTCTCATATGTTCTTTATTCCATAATAAGTTAAATATTCAGTTATGCCTGTCATGAAACTGCGGTTGTGGCAATGCCCTTTTACTCGCAGGTCAGTTACGGAGGTGGAGGTGGTTTTACTAGTCTTTTCTTCTACGTGATTTTACTACCGTTATAACAATATTTTCCATATGCGCATTCTGTGTAAATTTTAGTACACTTAAGATGATGCATGCTGTACTGATACTGATAGGGTTGTAGTTTTTGGGACCTATAACATGCCTCTCTACTTAAATCAATTTCCACACCGCAGGTTTTAGTCAATACCCACTTCTTGTTAGGAATAAGTGTTGAAGATCTATTTTTTGGCTACTCAGGAGCTTTTGAAGTTTAGAGAGAGAGAGAGAGAGACTATGCTTTTCTATGCAAGTTCAAGATTTTAGGTATGTTGTTGGCACTTTTACATGATCTAGTTGCGATAGCTTAGGGCTTTAGAGCTTCAACTACTATCACCATAGCCTGCGCTTTCTTGGAGTATTTCTAGTTACAAATGTGTTTTCTTTGGGGGCTAACTTCACAAGTGAGTGCGAGACTGCTAACTGGTACTTTTGAATGAGAGGTTGCTGATTAGCTTTCCCTTGGTCTTTGTTGTCTGGTATTGTCCTACAAGCGTCTGTGGTCAAATGTTGTTTAAGCTTTGGTAGAGAACATCTCTTGGCTATTGACTTTTGCAAGTATAATTCAATTTTCCATTACAGAAAAGTGGTCAGGTTGTCTAGTTTTACCCTAATATGCTGCAATCTCTGCCTTCCAGTAAAGCTGCCCGAGTTACTGGCTCATGTGAACATTGAAGAGGACACCTTGACGCGGTTGCAGCAGAAACTGCTCGACTTTCTCAAGTACTGATTCATACCTGTCTTTTCAACGGTGGTGTCCACATCTTTTTGAATGCTTCATCATTTTGATATTTGCTCCAGATCCATTATTTTAACTCAGCTATTCCACTTGCAACATGTAAGGATGTACCTCTAAGATCAGCTTCTGTATCATGCTTCAAAATGCAGGTTCCTCCAGAAGAACCAAAGTACCTTCTTCCTTTCTGCATACGAAGCGTCCAAAGCTTCGGAAGGAAAAGGGAAGAGGAAAGATGAGGGAGCCTAGCCTAGCCGGAGCGTCCGCTGCTCCGTTTCCAACAATTTCCAATTCATTAGGGGACGCTGTCGGCTAACGATTCTGATGTCGTGGAATTCTCTGCCCATTAAAAGCCGGAAGAATTCCTTTTGCTCGTGTTGTTGTAACATTAGCATTGACTAGTTCATTCTTTCTTTATGATCCGTTTCCCCTCGTAGTGAAGGGGGTGATAGTTGGTAAATTACCTTTATACGGTTCGATTCGGCGCGGTTCTTACGCTGACGATTGTTTCTCAGACAAGACCAACTGTTGTCGGGTATTTCGATTCATCCGGACTCACTATTGTACTCGACAAGAACCTCAAGACCTGGACGGTCGATAGGAAACACATTTTATCTCAATAAGTCCTACTTTCTGAACGATGTTTCTTGTGTATTACTTTGATTCTCTCGACCCTTATTTCGCTTCACATCACTTTTCATCTTCAAATTGGTGTACATGAGTATACTGCAAGCTGCCGGTAAATTCATATTCAGTACATCGGTGAATGCACTTACTTTGTTCAACAATGGGAAAAAGAAATAAGGGTTAATATGATTAAAGGTGTGCAAAATGGATGGCCCGAATCGGAACCGTTTTATGGAGTGTTAGTCCAATTCCCGGTTCTAAAGGAAACCGGATTGGACCAACTGAACATACTTTTTAGTTTATTATTTCTGTAAAAGATTTAGTAAAATGTGAACTAAATATTATCTTAGTCTGATTCCAAGTAATGAGGAAAAGAAGTAACAGGAAAAAGTAATGAGAAATAATAAGTGACTGGTTTCTTTGGACCAAATCAAAACCCAACCACACCAACAGGTTCAGTCCCGGTTCTCAATTTTGGAAACTGAAATGGAAACATATCACCCCTAAATATGACAAATAATATTAAAATAATATATTTGTGACAAATTTACCCTTATGAAAAAAAATTAAATTAATATTTATGTAATAAATTTATCATATGTTAGTTTCCGTTAAATTTTAACATCAAATTATAACACCTTTCATTTAGGGTTTACTCTCCGTTTAATTCGTGATTTTTGTGATATTAATCTAATTTAACAAAAACTAATGAAAGTAATAAATTCATGAATTTTGGATTTTTTTATGGTATTAACCAAAAAACAAAGAAAAATGGGTCACGGCACTCTCAAACTCTCCTAAATCAAAACAATAAAAAAAAAAAAAATCACAAATGGGCCTAACGACACGTGTCATCTTCCAATCACACAACGCTCCCCAAGACAATTTAGATTAGCATCGATTCCCCAATGTCAACGACCGCCTCCTCGCCGTCGTCCCCCGCAATCGCCCTCCTCCGCCCAAGCCCAAGAGCTTCCTCCCCCGCCCGATCTCGATCCTCCGTCTCCGTCTCCGTCGCCGTCGCCGTCGCCCCCCGCTCCTCCATGGAAACCCCTCCTCCCCCTCCCCAGCGGGAGCCGCCGAAGCGCGTCCTCGTCTGCGGCGGCGGCGTCATCGGCGTCTGCACCGCCTACTTCCTCTCCAAGTCCGCCGGCGCCGGCGCCTCCGTCTCCCTCGTCGAGCAGTCCTCCGTCGCCTGCGCCGCCTCCGGGAAGGCCGGCGGCTTCCTCGCCCTCGACTGGTGCGACGGCGGCCCCATCGGCCCCCTCGCCCGCGCCAGCTTCGACCTCCACCGCGCGCTCGCCGCGGAGCTCGACGGCCCCCGGACCTACGGCTACCGCGCCCTCTCCACCCTCAGCCTCACCGTGAAGGAATCGGAGTCGGGCCCCGGGTCGGGCCAGCAGCCGAAGCGTGGGGCCCCGAGCGACGCCCTCCTGCCCGACTGGGTCGACGGGCCGGGCCGGGCCGCAAAGGCGATCGGGTCGACGGCCACCACGGCCCAGGTCCATCCCCGGCTCTTCACCCGGGCCCTGCTGGACAAGGCCGTGAGGGACTATGGGCTCGAGGTGGTGATCGGGAAGGCGGTCAGGGTCGACGCGGGCGGCACCGGCGGCGGGAGGGTGTCGGCGGTGGTGCTGGAGGGAGGGAGGGTCATGGAGGCGGACGCGGTGGTGCTGGCGCTCGGGCCGTGGTCCGGCAAGTTCGGGCTCCTGTCGTCACTGTTCAGGGTGTATGGGCTCAAGGCCCACAGCATCGTCTTGGAGCCGAGAGAGCCCAGCGCGATAGGCCCGGAAGCTCTGTTCCTGAGCTTCCTGCCTTCCGGCGGCGGCCCGGCCATGGACCCGGAAGTCTACCCTCGCCCCACTGGTAATGTACCCATGTTTGTAATCTTTTTTTTTTTTTTTTTCCCTTTTAATTATTGTATGTATTATTATTTTTGTAATTAATTGTTAATTATGATCATTAAAACATTGGTTTTTAGGATGAATTATTTGAATGGCTGTCATATGTACTGTCACATGTCTAGGAAGCAATTATTAGTTTCTGCTAGCTTTGGCTTGCCTACCTGTCTACTGTCTAGCGATAGAAGATGGGGCTATTTCTTTTGTAGCTTCCATCTAATAAAGTTTCTCAATTTAGCAATGCCTAGTTCTATTCAATTACATTTCCAAGTGAATTATAATGTGGCCAAAGTACAAGCATTGATTCACTGAAATGGAAGGGCTCTCTCTTTCTGTGTAGCTTGAAATTGAGCTACCAAAGTAGCCTGCATCTTCCAATTGAATGTATCGATTGTGGGGTTGGTTGATTTTTTTTATTCCCTGGAAAAAATATCGGGTCGGGTCGACCCGCTCCATGTGCATTTGAGATTTTTCTTTGAATGATTTTGGTTATGATTGAACATATTTAGGGGAAGTCTATTTGTGTGGGATGTCGTCCCGGGAGGAGGTGCCGGATGACCCTGAAGAGGTCGCGCCCAACCCGGAATCCATAAAGGTGCTGAAGCGGGTGGCTCGGGCCGTGTCGAGTCACCTGGCGGAGGGCGAGGCGAGCGTGAAGGCCGAGCAAGCCTGCTTCTTGCCGTGCACCGAGGACGAGGTCCCCGTGATCGGGGAGCTACCGGGCTTGGAAGGTTGCTACGTGGCGACGGGCCACAGTTGCTGGGGCATCCTCAACGGGCCCGCTACTGGTGCTGCGGTGGCGGAGCTCGTGCTCGAAGGGCGGGCTCGGACCGTGGACCTAACTCGGTTCAGCCCTGCACGATTTGTACTCTCTAGGAATGGATGAAATGTGGCATTCGGAAATATAAATTGTGTTTGTTTCCTATCAAGTCTAGGATTTTCTCCTTTTCTTTAACGTGATTTTTCCTTCTCTCTTTCATCATGAAATTGACCAGAACATAATTTAGGGCATCTGTACTTATAAATGAAGGTTTTAATACAAGCGTGTGGTCACGTGTCTGAAAAGTAGAAATGGCATTGTATTTAGAGGGGGCCCGTATATGGTCCATGTTTTTCCCAACCACTCTTCTTCCACAATAATAATGTAAAAAAAAAGAACCAGGAAATCCTATTATTAAATTATAAACGGATGTAAAATTTGCTTGTCTTTTTTTTTTCCAGTGTGGGGCACATATTTGACATTTTCTTTTTTAATCAACTCAAATTTTCTTATCCATGCTTTTAAATTCTTTTTTTTTAAGACTAAACTATTTCTCGTCCCCATATTATAGTATTACTTATGAATTTTTTTTTTTTCATTCAATTAATCTTCCTTACGCGTCCAAATAACTAGAGTGAAAATGTTTCTCTTAATGGAGAATCAATTATGGGTGTGAAATCGACATGTATGGTGCATGGATACCACTAACTCATTATGTTCGATATTCCGAAAAGCACGGATCGGGCTGATGTTGGTTAATGCAATAACCCAAATGCATTACGACTCTAAAACTATCTAGCACGAGTAGCATGATATTTAGACCCAATTGAATTTATCGTCTACAAAAGTATTTTTTCAAGTCAAATGCATTAGACTGACCAAAAAAAAAAGAAAGTCAAATGCATTATTGTCCAGTTCTCTCTATATATGCACAAATGTATTTGTAGTTTTTGCCTTTTCTTTTCTTTTTGACATTAGCAGTGGTGAGTGATCTCTTGCAATTGTTCTTTTCGTTCGTCAAATTTAAAACTGAGTAAAGAAATTTCGAATTGGAATTCTTCAAGAATGATATATTCTTGAAACTTGTTGCACCCAAGCGATCAAACAATTGGACATGATTTGTCTTTCAAAAGAATTTTAAAAGGATTATCGTAAGGCGATCTTAAATCTTATTGGGATAAGTATACGTATCATGTCTTACAATGGATTTAAGTTGACCATATACAACTATATTCACATTATATGTAATTTTAACACATCCTTTAACTATATATATATTCTAGTCACTTCAAAAGAAAAAAAAAGTGTTTCGTGAGAGAATTGATCTTTTGACTAATGAGTTCGAAATTAAAAGTTCAATAAATCATTCACTCTTTTGAAAGAAAATAATAACTCCCTTATGGGAGCATCGTGGTCAATTTATTTTATCGTAAAAATTTGATGTAAATCTATTTTAATCCTATCTACGCTCATAAATAGTGAATCTATCTAATATATTATAAATATGTTGACATTTTTAGACATTTCAAATCTTACTTAATGGAATATCTACAAATATCTTCAATAGCTTGAATGGCGAAAGTTTACGTAACACGGTTGTTCTCTAACCACTGAATTCTCAAGAATCTCTTGAAAAAAAAAAAAGCAGTTCTAGGGAAAGTACAATCAATTTTCTAACTAAGTCTATAAATTGCAAAATGGTATAAGCCAGATATGTTCACGTGGTCCAGGCAATTCCATTTTCAATTGCTTTATTTTGCTTGATTTTATACTTTTCTCTAAAGTGATATGATCTTAATAAAATAATTAACGTTGAGTTTAACAAGAAAAATAATGTGCTTCTCACTTGTTATTCCATTATATATTTCGCGTGCATTATAGAGAGATTATTTTATTTAACGTCTCTACCACGTCCCAGCATTTAGTTATTTGGGAGTAAGACATGTATTCTAATCGTTGTGTACCTACACCAAAATCTTGTACAATTTCAAGATCTTCACTAGTGGCCTTGAATCACACTTGATGCTCCTTGGACTAATTTTTCTTCATTACAAGTGATGTCGAATTTTCCCCATCTCCTCAAAAGTTGAATAAAATCAATTCGACCCATATACAAAAGGGGCCAATTCCATAAAAACACGAACTTTACCGTTTATTAAAATTTGCATTTGTAAATGGTATTGTTTCAAATCCTACCGAACTTTATTTTGTCTAAAAAAAAGCACAAATTTTATGTGTTATCCCAAATATGGCCCGAACTTTATTTTGTCTAAAAAAAAAGCACCTAAAAAGATCGACTAGTCGTTGGATTAATGGCCTTTGGGATGATCGTGAACCGTCTATATCTAGGTACACCCTTTGCTAATATATCATGCAATCGACAGAGCATCAACCCGAGTTCCAACCAATATTTAATCCGATCCATTAGATTAAAAAATATTTTACGGGTTCGGAGTTCATGGTCCTGGCCTTACTTTGAGTTTCTTGCAGGGAAAGTTGCTGTAAACGTACATTTGGACCACACAAAATCGTGTACACGCATGATGGGCGGTGAACTATAATTGGTCGGTGTGAACTTTAACTGAATAATGTGGCTCGGTCAATCCATGATCATATTCTTACCCTCCTTTCTTTAATGTTCTACCGACTACACTTGCAGTACACTCTGACTGGCCAATGGGCCATGTGACCTTAACTTCAGGTTTCTGTTTTCCCTGCCAAGAACGTAGACCTGTTCGACCGTCTCGAGCGTGCGGTCGAAGCCGCGAGTTAAATTCATTCATAAATGTGAAGTTTGAAACGTTGGCCCGTTTCATGTCGCAAGGAATTAGCCGATCGAGGTCCGCAATGGGGGTGGTCTACGCCTCGTGTCAAGAACAGATCTGCAAATGGTGCAGCCCAAGCACAAGTTCAGGAGATGTTTTAGGCATTCTTACGGGTAATTACAAGAGTCTTTGTCCCGTAGGAGTTGTACCATATGGGGCACCATATGCCGATGCGGGGAAATTCGGCGTGGCATCTCTGAAAAGGAGTCTTTCGGCATCTCTATCTTGAAGTATTGTAGGTCGATAATCATAAAACTCTTAAACGAGTGGCGATCAATCAATGACCGGACAATCGTGTTCGGATGTTTTTTTGTTTTTTTCTTGGTCGAAGTGTTTGGATGTTTCAAGAAATAATTCTTTTTAAAGTTCTATTTCGGTTTGAGGGGAAAGTTTGACTCCTGTTAAAGAGAAATTAACGAGGACAACTAAATCTTCAGGAGAAGTCTTTTTGAATGAAAGCATTCATATGATAGTGGAACGAAAAGATGTTTGGCTATCCTATTGTGATTTAGGATAATTGTCTAAAAAGTCATAGGCTTACTGTATAGTGGCCAATTCAGTTATAAACATTTCAATTATGTCAATTTAGTCATAAACATTTTTAACAATTTGTTAATTTAATCATAGACCTTTCAATTATATCCATTTAGTCACAAAACTTTCGATATTTTGCCAATTTAATTCTAAACTTATTATTTAGATAGTCGGCCCAAAGGATTATATTGACAAACTATTAAAAGATTTGAGACTAAATTAATAAACTGTCAAAAAGTTTAGAACTAAATTAGCACAATTGAAAGATTTAGGACTAAATTCACAAATCATCAAAATGTTTAGGATTAAATTGACATAATTGAAAGATTTATAACTGAATTGACCGTCGTACAATAAGTTTAGTATTCTTTGGACAATTTTCCCCTTGTGATTTGTCAAATACCCAAGAATACCATGCTAGTAGATGTTCAAATACTACATTGTAGCCTTTTGTGCTCCATCGCATACCCGATAATGCAACACCAACAAATACGAGGATATAAGCAATCTTAGTTGCCATCTCCATATTTGATTTACATGTAAGTTTCATTGGGTACACTTTATATGATGCTTTTTGGGTAATCCTCTCGACAATTAAAAAGAAGGTGCTGATATGGGAAAGATACTGTGCAAACTGCAACCCAAACCATTATCCTCAAGATATAAAATTAAAAAAATATTAAGTTTGAAGGTGTGCTCTAACATCATGTGAGACAATTTCTTTTTTCAAAAATTTGAGGAAAACGGTTTGGCTGACGGTTGCACGATATGTTCCCCATATCCGAACCTTCTTTTTACGTAAACATCTAACAATTTCCTTTATTTTCTTCTCTCTTAGATGTCAATACCTGAATCCTTTTCATTCTCTCCTAATAACTCCATCTAAACTGAGTGTAAAGCATGGAAATACATGGTGGGAGGAAAATAAGAGACATGAAAAGATGTGAACTTTGATTAGTAAGAGGGTGTGGAGAAGTGACAAATGTTAGCAACTCCTTTCTAAGCATTATCATATGGATCATATATCCATTACAAATTATTCGATTTCATTTATAATTTCTCTGACCACCATTGATCCTAAAAGTCTGAGATTGGCGAGCCCATTACCATGGTCCCACTAAAATGCTATCAATTAAAAAAACTCTATACATGATATGTTGCAATTAGACAATGCAACATGAGAAATTGAAGCGTTTTTCCTTTACCACCAGACCACACTGACGGTTGATAGTAATTTTGAATTCCTCTATAAGGACTTTAAATTTGAGGATATTTCTTTAAAAAGTACAAATTTCAGGCTTTTAATGACATCTGGCCCTGTCAAAATAAATGGTCGACGTTTCTTATATCTCGTTACAATGGTGCAAAATTAATGGTTCAAAAAAACAAAAAGGACAAAAGAATAATAACTACCTACCTACCCCCATCCGATTGCATCGTGTTTTTCACCAACCCACTTAGATGGGGTAGACATTCTTTGCTGAACTCTCAGTTTGGTAATCACTATTCCCATTTTGTTTTTACTAGATATCCAACCAACCACCCAAATTAACCATATTACCATCAAGATATCTCTAGTAGAGATAAAAACTTGCTTTTAAGTGTACACTAGTCCTCCAACTACATGAAATCTATCTATGTAAATTTTGCTCACTACATATATATAGCCACACATACAAAAAAGGTGATCTAATATATCATTTGATCACAATAAAAGGAAAAAGAAAGAAATATGTGTGCATCTTGTTCCATGAATCCATCTTTCGGCACAAAAAGCGTGAACGTGACGCTTGCTAGCCGAAACCCACAAATCGAGCACTTATTGGAGGTCAAGGAAAGGGTATACACTTCCTAACTTTTTCCGATCATGGATTTGATCTATCGATTACAAGTCATGGATTAGTCACACACAAACTAATCGAAATGTTATTGTGCGCCATGACCATATTCATAATCTGCCGATCAAAAACTAGTTGGAGGACAGCAGAGCAACATGGTCCCTATAAAAATTAACAAAAGAAAATTACATATCCTTTTCCTCTTCTTTGCATTGTGGGTCTAATGAAAGGAAACAAAGACAAAAAGATGGCCCCGTGCATTGTTTCCCGCTAAAGAACTCTCTCGGGAAAGAAGAATCAGAATATTTCATCAGCCAAAGCGCGACCAAACCTTATCGCGGAATCATAAAATTCCACCCCCACCGTCACAGCTTGGGAATCCAATTCCCTCGCATATAAAAGAAGATTCCAAAGACGAGAAAAACCCTCATAATGTAATGAACAACATCATCGTCTGCAATCTAATCTCCCGGACAAAATCCTGCCTCCAACGACACCGCTCCGGACAACTCGAGGACAGTATTATAAATCGCCATCGCATTCACACACGGCCCCGAACTCACATGAAGACCACCGGTCTTCGCTCGCTCTGCACCGTGACTTCTCGTTCACGGGGTCGACTACGCTTTCCGAAGTCACGACCAGCTCACCCCCCGTCTCTCTCTCTCTCTCTCTCTGTGCATGCATGTGTGGGATAATTATGGTGTTCAATGGGGGGATTAATTAAAGAGGGGAAGCACGTGCGAGTACGGAGAAGAAAGGCCTTTTTGACTAAGATGGGGCGATGGCTTTTGTAATTATTGGGGGTGATAAAGGTTGCGGTGTTGGTAAAGTGGCCTGTAAGCAATGAGTGGTGGTGATAAAAGAGGATTCCTTTCTTTGTTCTCGAAAAGCAAAAGGTAAAGATGAGAGGAGGTCGTTTCGGCTTCAATATTGTCCCACGGAAATTTACTATGGTACTCAAATATATAAACGATGCCATGAAAAGTTTTGATGTGAATTTGCGCGTCGACAATAGTCTTTAGTGAATATTTTAAGTGATGTGGGATTTTAGAGTGCTTTGGATTAAGGAAAGAAGTCAAAATGAAACGAGTGACAAGATTTTGATTGAGCGAAAAGTAAAGAATAAAAGTCAACATATCTTGTGATGCTCGAATTTAAGCTCAATAATTGCGTTGAGAGGTGCAGCGAAGACCCAATTACCTTCACACCAAGACAAAGCTTAAATCTAAATCTATTTTCACTCAAAACTTTGACAAACTCATCACTGCAATCAATAACAAACTAGTGCCTAGCCACCACCATGCTTGGCTAGGACCCTCAACTCCTATAAAAGCAGTGACAAGTGTCATCAATAGAGTTGGGTGTGCAACCGAACCGGGTCCACCTTAAAGAAAACAGGATCGGGAACGGGTTCCTATTGAAACCATTTTGGTTTGGGAATCCAAAATCCTTTTTTCCCCAAATTTGATTTATAATTTCCGCAATTGTACGAGTTTGAACCATGTGTCATGGGAACTAGTTCCAAGTGATTACCCACTCGGGAATCGATTCCCGGACAGGTTTTGGAACCGGTTTTGTAAGTAGAGGTTCAAAACCTTTTTTTTTCCCATGATTTCTATTCTTATTCCCGTAATCGCACAATGTTTTTCCTCTTGGCTCTCTCAGACATGCACGGTGCTCCTCCTCCTTCGTCATTCCTGTTCCTCGCTCGCTTCCCTCCCTCACCGGTTCCCTCTCGCACCGTCTAATGGACAGACGGCGTTCGTCACCGCCAAATTTCTACGTACCACGTGGATTGGCTAACCTAATTTCTCTTTTGAGGAGGAGTTATGCTTGCAGCAGAGATTTGTTAATCGTTTTAGATAAATGAACAGCTTCATGTAATAATTGTGGGAATGAGACTAATATTAGACCAATATTTGTTGCCAATGTTTATACAATGTTATGATCTTTGCTTTGCCTTATGATTTTATTTATGATAATTAACCTTGTGGATCCTTAATTTTTCGTTTAGTAAAAAAGTTCATGTATTTTTTCATTACAAGTGCTTAATGTTTCAATACAAATTAGGAGGATTACGTTATTTTCTCACGTATTAATATAAAATTCGAAGCCGTATAAAATATTGAGTGATTGCAAAATAGGTTCCAGTGGAAACAAGGTAGACTTGGAACCGGATCGGAAAAATAGGGTGAGTCGGGTACAATGTCCAATATAAACATGATTGAGTACAAGATCCAAAAAAGAGGAATTGGTTATAATAGGGTCAGGTACATGGTCCAGGTCTAGACCCTTGGACCCAATCACCCCTAGTCACCAACCCACGAGCAACATGAACCTCTACAACCATGGCGCAAATTTAAGGGGAGTGTAGCACGACCCTCATTAGCAACTAGCGAGGGATACACGACCCTCATTAGCAACTAGTGAGGGATACACGACCCTTACCTTAGATTTAGCCAGAGTTGGTGACTGTTGCCAATGCTCCGAGGGCACATATGATAACTATTCTGTTTCATAAATTAATTTCTGGTTAGAAATTGATTTTTCTATTTCTATTTCCCAGACAAATTTTTGAGCAAAAATATCCGTTTGATAACTTTAAAAAAATTGTGTTCTTGAAATAGAAATTCTTTTGATAATAACACAAAATTTTTCCCTCCCAAGTGATGATGGGAGGCATCTAGTGGCTAGTGGGCGACCAACAATTGGCAGCGGGAGGCAAGCAGGTGGCATCCGACAACCCAGGGGGTGGCCGACGAGACGCAGATGCCTGAAGCCCATCGCCGATGACCGGCGACTAGTGTCCGGCGATCGGCAGCAGGTGCCTAACGCCTAGTGTCCAACAATCAATGGCGGATGTTCGGCATCCCATAAGCAGCGGGTGGGCGGTGAGAGGGGGGTGAACGATGTCAAGAGTGAACAATGAAAAAAAATTTCATTTCTTACTTTTTATTTTAGAAATAAAAAAACTAAAAATTTTAACTTTTGATTTATTTTCCAAATTTATTTCTAGAGCGGAAATCTATTTTAAAAATAGAAAAATAAAATTGTGTTACTAAACGAATTTTTGTTCCAAACTTGTTTTAAGGAATAGAAAAATAAAGAAATAGAGAAACAAAATAATTATCATGTGCGCCCCAATTGAGCGTCCTCAACCCCTGTCGAAGCAATTGATAGCCACTGCCCACCACTCTGCCTCTCTAGAAGTTTTCTTTTATGAAACTACTCTAATAATAATTATTCTATAATAGGATTATCTAAGTAATATTAATTGGAATAAGAAAGTTTACTGAGAATAAATAAGGTTGGTTAAGAAAGGAAAACGTTTATCATTGACCGTTCTTTATTATTGGAAACTATTTATAATTTTTTTAAAAAAAAAAAAAAACTGCTAATAAATGTGAGAAGTTTTGCCATGGACAAGTAAAGCTTACTACGAACAAACTATTTTTACAAACAAATTGACTCAATTTTCTCTTGACGACTATGGTATACCATAAAATAGATGAAGTGACTTACAATAACTATACTTCACTATACAAAATTTTCATTTTCGTTTTGAAAAATAAAAATTTATAAAAACAATTGAAGTGGTCTACTTTATTTTTGTTGAATATGAGTTAATACAAATAAGCATTTGACCTAATTCTCAGGGGACCTGACCATTGAAGCTCTCTTAATGTGGCTAGTTCATACCGCGTCTCAAATAGTTCGATATCTTAGGGAGAAAAGCTTGTCTCGTTTTGGAGTTCGGTGAATAATTAGACAACATCTGAATATTAAAAATAAAAAATAAAAACACGGAGAAACCATGTCATAAAAGCGAACAAGTCAGCTAGGGTTCCGTTTGTTTCATAAAAAATGAATAATTTTAAAAATATTTTCATAAAAATGGTCGATCATATCACTTGAAATGATTAGTCAATGAAAGATATTTTCATTATCAATTTATGTCTAAACAATTTCGCAAATGATGAAAATATTATTTATTTATTTATTTTTAAAGCAATACAAATAATTATTTTTAGGAAAATATATTCAAAATCATTTATTTTCCATGAAACAAACGGAGCCTAAGACTCCTTGTATTTCTAGGAAGAATTTTACACCAATCATCAACCCCTTATTACCTTTCTTCGCCATCACATTTAGGAAAAAAATAGTCGCCAAACATAAACGGTAAGATTAATTACAAAAGCCATAAGTGTTCAAGGTTGCCGTAATTGGTTTGATCATTAAGATATCCAATTCAAGAATTGAAGCTCGTGGCATAACGTGTTTTATAAATCTCTAAATAGTTGGCCTCTACGCTTATCCCTGTGGTTAATCAAAATATGGAAACCCTTTGGATGATCTTGTCTTCAGAACTCTCCCTAACACAATTCTTTGATGAGATTTATTATGGAATCCTTTGAAAGAAACTGCTAGGATTTGCATGAAAGGGACGATTTGTTTGGACTTAGGCACCAAATATCAATCACGCTTCATGCTATGAACTTTACGTGACTCAGGTGGATCATGGGGAAGACTTCAAGAATGCGACTCCAAGAATTCTAATTTTGTTGTGCCTCAATGATCACGCCTTAAAGACACTTCGAGTATCGGTAATATTTATCTTAGTCTTTAGCTATGATTATAGCCAAGATATGCCAATTTGTAAGGAGCTCGAGTTTCTCAATTATACATTCATATCTCAAAAGATCTCAATTATTCACTTTCAAAAAAAAAAAAAAAGTTTCTCAATTATTGATCGACCTATAATCGAATTTGAATGTCAGTTCGTGTTCTCAATAGCAACTTCTTGCACAAAACACCAGCTTCGACTTCAATTAATTAAGAAGATCAATGGCTTCACTTGGCCAATTGGACCCGTAAATATTAGATACATCTCTTTAAAAAATCCATCGAAGTATTGTCTGAATACGCGAAATAAATACTAGTAAGTTATATCATGCCAAATTCCATCGATTCCTTTACCAACATTTCAAATGGTAAATCACTCGCCTTTGCCTTGTGATGCTAAATCCAAAACCCGATATACATTCGAAGAATTCTGAAATTCCAAAGTGCTGTTGTTAATCCTAGGAAGCTTCGATTCCCGTATGATGTCGATGTTGAAGGTGGGAGAGGGTTCAAGTCATGCAACCTGTCCGTCTGATGAAGAACCCTAATTTGGATGACGTGCCCATCACAGAAATGCACGAACCTAACCATGTTTTTCTAAGCCCTATGTATAACCAAACTAGTAACTAAAACATACATTATTCCAATTTGCGATTGCACGATCAATTTAATAGCGAATTGGAGAGTGACAAGTTCTGGCTGTTGACTTGTACCTGTCATTTTGATAAGCTATTGCAGCGAAGAGAAAAATTTCTCTCAGCCAGTGTCGTTATTGATGTACATTGCTCGTCAAAGTGAAAAAAATAATGAAGAGTCACATTCAAGAACAAGATTCTGACCTTGCGTGCCCGAAATGGAGAGGGAACCGACGACCCATCATTTACTTGGGAGTGAAAGTGAATAACGTAGTTCAGTGTCGGTCACGACAGGGGCTAAAAAAGAGGACATGATTTTTTGTAACGACGATATTGCCATAAGATCATTTTTCCCTCATGCGAGACAGGTTCTGTAGGCTTTGTTACCAGAAATTGAAAGGACAGAGGGGAAGGGGTACATCAAATTTTACTTCATTTTGTCTAGACGACTTTGACAATCGACCAAACAGTAAAAATTTCTATTATTTTATTCTCGAAAGTAGATTTGGAACAGAAATCCGTTTAGTAAATTTTGTACTCCCCATAATAGATTTGGAGTAGAATTGAGAAGTTAAAAAAAAAGTTGATTATTTGTCCCCAAGAATAATTCCAGAATCAAGCTGATTCATTTTTTTTTTCTCTTTTCTCTTCTTTTCTTCTTGTTCTTCTTCCTTCTCTCTTCTTTTTCCACTATAGTTGCCGCCACCGCCGCCATCCACCGCCGCTAATCGCTGTGACCAGTTGGACGAGGTCCGACGACCTCGCTAGAGGCTCGCGAGGCTAGGGCGAGGAGCCGGACGCTCACCCAGCCTCAGCCTCGCCAGTGGCTAGGCGAGCCTCGCCCGTGCCTCCCTTGGCCACTAGCGAACCTCGCCCGGGGCGAGGCTCAACCAAGTCTAGATCTAATGAAGCCAAGCTCGCCCAGTCGTCGACGGGGTTCGACCTCGCCAACGGCTGGGTGACCTCAACCTCACTAGATCTGGGCAAGGCCGCTCAACCGACGAGGTGTGGCCTCGCCAAGGGCTAGTGAGGTCGTTGGCTCTCGTCTAGCCGGTCACCGGTCATCCCGAGGCCGACAACCGGCCAAAAATTGAAGAAGAAGAAAGGAAAGGAAAGAAAAAATGAAAAGAAGAAGAAAAGAAAAGAAAATGATAAAATGATAAAATTATTAAAAAATTAAAAGCAAATGGTTTGGAGTAGAAATTTCGATAATGGTGTCAAATGCAATTCTATTCTAGGAATAAAATTTTGAATAGTTATCAAACGCCTTTAAAATACTTAAAAATTATTCTGAAAGTAGAAAAAAAAAAATCAACTTTGATCGAAATTGTTCCCGAAAAACAAAATGGTTACCAAACGCACCCTTATACATCAATTACATGTCAAAGTACCACATCTCGCTTATCTACGGGATTTATATGCAAATCTCTCTCTACCTATGAGCTTAAGTTTTTTGATTGATTGTTCTAATACAATATTAGAGTCAACTTTTGCACATGAAGAGGTGTTAAAATATTTCATATCACTTGTTTACGCGGTTTATTTACTTTTTATCTATATATAGTCTCCCTCTATTAATAAGTTTAAATTGTTATGTAAGCATTCTAATATACTATGATATAAAATAAAATAAAAAAGTGAGTGTGAATGGTACATATTGCGCGCGCGACGAAATGTCAAACCCACAAAAAAAGTAAAAATGGAGCTCTTACAAGTAGCTTATTAAAGTGAATATAGATCTACAGCTAGGCTATTATCTATGGTTGACTCTTCAACCATTTGCAATGCAAAGAGCTCAGAGTCTCTTAAGAGATATTCTAATGTTTTATATTGAAGAAAGAGGCAGCTCCAATTGAGTTCCGACTGACGAAAGGTGCTCATGAGCGGCTACATTATTTAATCTAGTTTGGCGTCCTAGCTCTCCATAGTACTTAAATATAATATTTGGCTTACAATAATTTGTATGTGCCTATTATTAACAGACGAGTGGGGTGTGAAGTTGGTTGAAGTTAATCCCAATTATAGAGTTTAAGTGCAACGATTAATTTGTTTGATAACCTAGTTATGTTTAGTTGCTGATAATTAGGTATTTCAACCCGACCTAACTTTGATTCCTATTATACCACAGAGGAGTGAGGTGTCAAGTTGGTTGAAATTAACCTACTTGGATTAAGTAAGCATTAAATGAGTGATTGATATGTTTAGATCGCTCATAACTCAATGTTATATCCCATTACGAGATAGTTTACTTTTTTCACATTCTCAATGTGGACTGTAATAATCTATTTGATAGTGTTCGAGAAGTATGTTAAGTAAAACCTTTGTGAATCGTTGCACTATTCAATCAAAATTAGCTAACGGTCAACGATCTAGACTAAGAGTCAATATATAGGTGAAAGTACGTGTAGCAAATGCATTGTAGCAACGAGCGTTGACTACTTAAAACTCTCCTCGACTTTGGCATTTTTGAACAACTGCTCCCGAATTTTGAAAAGTTATAGAATATCCCTCTTAATTTTGGCACCATTGTAACTTAGCCCCTGAACTTAAAAGTTATTAATTACCCCGTAGAAGTTTGGTCAAGTTTGCCATGCGCTATAGAAGGTACAACTTGTCTAAACTTATTATCTACAAGGAAAATTATTTGGTCAAGAGGAAACACTTCCTCCAATAAGCCTTTTAATGGAGGGCTATGAATGTAGATGTTGCCCATATTTATATTTGGAAAAATTATTTAAAAGAAGTACTAAATCTATTGTACGAATGTTGATTCAATCCTAAACATATTATTTTAGCCAATTTAATTTGAAATATTTTGACGATTTGTTGATATATTTTTTCCAGCCAATTTTGGCTAGCAATGCTGACGTGAATGCCAACCATCCTAGATAGCACAACGGCCTTGACCATGAACAATATTTTGCGTTTCTTTGAATTTTTTTAAATTTTTTTTGAATTTTTTTCTTTCTTTCTTTCTTTTCTTTGTTCCTCCGTTGGTCACTAGGCCTTGATGATGCCCAACGATTGACCACGGGCGAGAGCCAGTGAGGCGAGGGTCAACCTTGCCAGCATCGGCTGAGGCTTGACCTCACTTGAGGCTAGTGAGATTGACCCTTAACTGTGGTGGTTGTCAACGGCCATGGCGACCAATGGAGGAAGCAAGAAAAATTGAACAAAAGAAAAAATAATAAAAACTTCATAAAAAAAAATGCAAAAAATTGTCCAAACTTCCATATTAGCGATTGTCGGTCAAAATTGATTAAAATAACTAAATTAGATTTAAAAAAAAAAAAATTTAAGACTAAATTTGCAGAATTTTAAAGTTTAGGACCGAATTTACCATCGAACAATAGGTTTATGACTATTTAGACAATTTTCCCTTTATATACTGTTTAGTTTGCATATGATTGATGCCCATAACTTGTACCAGCCAATTGAAGGCATTGTTAGAGAAATTCCTCCACTTTGGATGACAAAAAAACATAGCCAAAAATAATTCAAAAGTGTTTAATTCGTTACTTTCCTCCTGGAGGGTAAAGTTAAAGGGCTCAGTAAAAAACAATGCTCAAGATTCTTATGGGCGTCGATGTCAAATTGTCAATGCTCGTGTATGACCATGGAAAAGCCTCCCTATGACTATGTACCAATCGGGTCCCGAAGGAAGTTGACAAAGAGCTTTTGACAAGAGTATGCCTTTTTTCTCCTGTTCGATTTTGTCTCGTGAGAACATGCCAAGTGCCAGCGTCCACCTCCACCAGCTCCTTTCATCAGCCTTTTTCCCCGTAAAAGAAAGAAAAGCGGAACGCTTTGGATCTATTCCTTTTGGCAATCTTTTCAAGCTCATTTTCTAGAGAGTGTTAGCCACAAAAAGGGGCTTTGGAAGCTAAAGAGGGTCATTAAGGCAATCGATGCAATTTCTTGATCTTGATTGTGCATCTAAAGTCGCCGGTCCACCATACGAAGGAAAAAGACGAAATGCCAAGGATATTAAGATAGATTTACCAAAATAGTGGTGAAGCTAAGGGTGTGCATTTATGACAAAATTTTCGGAATCGATTTCCCCGAAATTAATTTCTTAATTTCTATTTTGGAAATTGAGAAATTAAAAATTTTAGCTTATGATTTTTATTTCAATATATTTCTGGAATGAAATCGTCTAAATCGAAAAATCAAATCAGTATTACCAAACGGTTTATTCCAAACCCGTTCTAAAACATGTAAAAATAGAGAAATAGATAAGTAGAAATTTTATCATGCGCGCTCTTAGATCGCAATGGATTTTGCTTCTCTTCATGTGATCTTGGTTCAAATATATTTTGGAGCACTCTAGATACACCACCAGGCCGATCTAGGGGAATGCGTCCTAAAAAAATGGCTTGAAGAGGTGAACGGGTTGAGTGTGTGAAAGTTGGCTTGCGACAGACTTTTATTGATCTTGAATAAATAGCACCCCCTAGCTCAAGTGCCCACATGCACAAACTTCCACATAAAATACACAGCAGGTATCGCAATATTGCAAATCAACCTTCACATGGCTAAGATTGCTCCAAAAGGAAACAGATTTAGCTATTGCTACCATTTATTGGATTACAATTTTGTCTATTTGAAATGTTTGGCCGCTCTTCATATAAATGCTACTTAATTCATGCCAGAGTCGTGTTTGGTTGCCTTATACAGAAAATTGATGAATCTATTAAAAAAAATTGCCACTTCAAAGAAGATTCACCTATAGTTTGCCTATATGTGAGTCAAATATTATCTTTTAATGGATACAGAGTTAATGATGAGCAGTTTCATAGTAAGTCCAGGTTTCACCTAAAACCTGAAACTATATACATTAGAATCGATTTCCCAATTTTTGGAATTTAGATGATACCATGCATATCTTATAATCTAAAACCTATAAATTGAAACCAATTCCCCTAATTTCTAGAACCAATCCTACATATCTTGCAATTTGAAACAAGATCAAATCCAACCGGTCTAGATCTCCAATTCCCGATTCTATTCTGAAAGCATGCTCACTTTTATATGGAGTTTGATAAAGTAGTATAGTTTTAGTTTTGTGGTAAAAAAATTAGTTTATGGTGAACTTACTATAGGTATATCTATTTGAGATCTTTTATGATATTAATCCCTTTTTCAACTTGTCGACAGTGTTCACCCTTCTTCTCCCACCAAAGGATTAACAGGATGATGCTGATGTATTTGCTCTCTCTTGTCCCAACCCATCTATTCCATGCAGAAAAGTAATCAGTCCTCTTATGATGTACTTACGAAAGAGTTAACCGAGCAATCATGGAAAGTGATCCAAAAATGGCTTTCGGTCCCAGCAGAGTAAGTGGTGGGTGGGGATCTGCAGCTGTGTCGTGATTTCCAGAGAAGGTGAAATTGAGAGCTATGAATGCTTTTGTGGTCACTGCCATTTTGGAAGCCCACGCCATGCCCATCTAGAGGCTGAGGACAAGTTGCAGGAGTGTGGCAGCGCAGTAAAACACAATGAGTTTTTTTTCTTTTTTTTCTCTTTTTTGGACTTAGCATTTGTAGGTTCTGGGTCCTCAATGAATACAACCTAAAAGCAAAAGAAACTATTCCTTAGTGGGTAGTCGAATTGACATTAGTTTCAAAACGACCCCCACATACTGAACGACACCCTTTGGTATTTACTATTTATCACCAGGGAATTGTCCAGGGACATTGTTAATAAAAAATAAATATTTTTAAAAAATATTTTTCTAAAAATAATCACTTATATCACTTGAAATAAATAGTCAAAAAAAAATATTTTCATTATCTATAGAAATTTGTCTAAACTTTTTATGGACGATGAAAATATTTTTTGTAAGGGATATATGCGGAAACTTTTAGGAAAATATTTTCCAAATACTCTTTTTTCTGAAACAAACGTACCCTTAATATATGATTGTGCATATCATGAATGCAATCGATAGAGTAAAAGATGTGGTGTTTCCTCATGCAATTGATTGACAAGCTCCCCAAAATAGGTTTTAATAAGATCCTCATAATGAATAAGGATTTGTACCATCAAGACATTAAGAAATACCGAAATACAGTAAATATATATATCAATAAAAATTTAAGACGACATCTTTTGAAATCTCAATCTAGATATAAGTATCTTATCTTGTTGTAGTTTTTCATGTATGGAGCAAAATCCACCGGGTGTAATAGTTATGGGGTGAAGAATTGTAATGAAATATCTAAACCTTTGATGATTAGTAACGCATACACTGCCAAATTACCTTAGCTATTCATAATAGTACCTATTATATTTCTTACAAGTTGAATATATATGTGAAAACATAAGTTTTTTTTTATTTTTTTACCAGTCAAGTGTTTTTGTGATAAAGAACACAACAACAACCAAAGTGGGTTGGCTCAACCGATAAGATTTGAACTCTTCGTCCCCTTTGACAATCGGTTTGTAAATCCATTATAAAACCTTTTAGACTTGTGGTACGTAAGGCGATTTGTAAATCCGCTATAATGTCTTCTATACTTGTGGTATGTCCTGAGGATAACCTTCAATCCTCCTAAACTTTTACTTATATAAAAAACGTTTCAACAATTTTTTAAGGGAAATCCCATCTGAAGTATGGGTAAGAAGGCCAATCTAATCTAAGATATTATACTAAAAGCGACCTTGCATATTAAATGCATTTATTTATAAAGAAGTCTTTTCTTTTTCAAATAAAAAATAAAGAGTTTTTTTTTCCAAGAAAAAGTGAAAGTGAAAGCAACATATCTTGATAATGAGAAGTAGAATGAACTTTTTGAGACTAAAAAATATATTTAAAATAATTAAAATATTTTTCAAAATTTTTCTAGTTGTAGATATTTCATTAATTTATTGATACTTGTAGTAATAAGTTGTAAAAGTAACTCTATAAAAATGGAAAAAATAATTATGGCTATAATTTCAAGAAAAGTTGTTGCTATTATGCATGGCTTGTGATTTAGATATATATTTAGAAAAAAAAATTCCACTGTTTTAATTATAAAGCTATAATATAGAGAGGAAATTTGACTTTGTCGCTTGGAATATAATAGAATGAAAAAACCAAGCAATTCTAGTCAAATTGAACATAAACAATCCAGGATTAATTGAGTTGAATTGAATAGAAACAATCCTTGATCAATTCGATTTTCATAAAACAAAATGTAAGAGACGTTTGATCAGTGTAAGCTATTCAAGTATCCAAATTGGCATATAATGTTGTAGAGTGATATTTCTTTCTGCTTATACAATTTCGTAATAATTATTACCTGTATGACTTTATAAATATGTGCGAGTTAGATGTGCACGATAGAGAAGCAGTTTACATAAACACAAAAGTTCAGAAAATTCCAAATACAAAATCACTTTATTTGAGAAAATATTTATCAAAGACAGTGTGTGAACAAATAATTCGTTTTTGCTTTGGGCCACCCGTCGGTATGCCTGTCAGATCGGTAACGTTATCTTCATGAATAGTGTGAACAAATAATTCGTAAGAATGTCGGATGACTTTTTTAACGGATTAGGTAGATGTATTTGTCATTTTCACCGCGCACTAAATATTTATATTTATATTTCTTTTACACATTATCATTTATTACGCATAAAAAAGGAGTATTAAATGATCCTGAGGACGCCTGACTTTTCTTATCCTTTTATTTGAAAGTATTGACGTGCAAGGAATTCCCAGTGTACTTCTTTATCCCCATGCACTATTCCAAATGCAAAAATTTACCTCTCATCACTGGCCCAGGTCCAGACATCAATAAATGAATATCATCATTTTTGTAACCAAATAAATAAATATCATAATTAGGCAACCACCCGCTATGTAAAAAAAAGTTTACCAAAAACCATCTTCTACCGTAATATAAATATCCTCAATTTTTTTTTATGTTACTGAAAAACTTAAATTCATACATATGTGACATATATATAATCTATTTCAATTTCATTTAAAGTATATTTGTCACATTAGTATAAGTTCGGAATTTTTATGATTAGGGTATTTTTGTCATAATGAATTGGCTACTCATTTGCATTTGTGACGTATACAATCAATGCTTACAAAATCGAATATTTTCTTGTTAAGCAAGATTAGCACATGTCCTGAAAGCACTCGATAATAAGACTATTTTCGTTAATCACCGAACAATATGCTTTTCCAATTAAATTGGATTCTGCGGACCCCAAATAAAAAAGATAAATTGGGTTTGAAATCCCTTGGAAATTGGGACCCCTCGCAATAATTCTTCCCGCCAGAGAAGAACATCCTCATAAATGGTTACTCAATTTTCTTGAACCTCCCTGCCAAAAATGGGAACGTGCTCGTCCTCATTCAACAATAACATGACCAACATGCCAAAACACTGTCGAATGTTTCGGATCCCCCTTTCTTTATTTAGCTCAACCAGATCAGACGGAATCTAATCTAATCTCATCTCATCTCACTAGATCATTAATCAAATTTTTTCCTTAAATTAACTGGCAACAAACACTTTCCAACTGTCCAACCAGATCGCACCAGCAGGCGGCAGCATTCAGGTACTTACCCAGATTAAAATTTACCCAAATCTCTGTAGCAAACATATAGTTTAATCCGGCGCAGGCGCAGCATGTTACTGCAAGAAATGAGCTGAATTAATGTCAATTTATAAAGTCAATCTAGACCCAAGGGACCTGCCACACTACCTTAACTCTATCTCCATGTCCTTTACCCAAGATGCCATTATTCCTCTCTCTCTCTCCCCCTCTTTCTCTCTCTTTGCGCTTCTTAAATGTGAGCTCGATACGAGGCCATGACACTTGCACATTGCGGTGAGTGCATTAATCATGTCCATCGTTCCCCAAGCCAATTTTTTTAACTTCACTCCCTCGTTCACGTAAGTATATTTAATTCCATCTTTGAGAGGGTTTGGTTTGGTGAGCTGTGCGGCTTCTGACCCCGATATTCATTTCCATCTTTATTAACCGAGAGAGAACCCACTTCACATGGCTTCCTTCTGATGTACGGCCGCCAGCGTCTCCGCCCTTTCTCTCTCTCTTTCTCCATCTCTTTCTGCCTGTCGAGCGATGAGGCATGATTGCGAGTGGACTGGCCGACCATCATCGTCATCATGAAGGAGAGGAAGACCGGCTCGCCATGCTGGACGATTCCTGTCCTCGTTCTCGCGCTCGTCGGTCGGCTCGCCCCGCGCGCGCAAGGCCTCAGCATGGACGGCGTGCTCCTGCTGTCCTTCAAGTACTCCGTCACCAGCGACCCGCTGGACGCGCTCGCCACCTGGAGCTACGGCGACGACACGCCCTGCTCGTGGCCCGGCGTCACGTGCGGCGTCGCCGGTAACGACGCGACCGCCTCCCGCGTCGTGGGGCTCTCCCTCCGGGGCTCGCGGCTCGCCGGGTCGATCCCCTCCGACATGGGCATGCTCAAGTACCTGCGCACCCTCGACCTGTCCAACAACTCCCTCAACGGCACCCTCCCGGGCACCCTCTTCGGCGCCGCCGAGCTCCGCGTCCTGGATCTCTCCGACAACCGGGTCGAGGGCCCGATCCCGCCGGCCGTCGGGATGCTCGGGAACCTCCAGCAGCTCAACCTCTCCAACAACGCCCTGACGGGAAGCCTGCCGGCCAACCTCACCGCGCTCCCGAACCTGACCGTCGTGTCGCTCAAGAACAATTACCTCACGGGGTACCTCCCCGGCGGGTTCCACCGCGTGGAGGTCCTCGATCTGTCGTCGAACCTGATCAACGGGTCGCTGCCGGAGGATTTCGGCGGCGAGAGCCTCCAGTACCTGAATGTGTCCCACAACCAGCTCTCCGGGGAGATCCCCGGGGGCTTCGCCGCGAGGATCCCGGGCAACGCCTCCCTCGACTTCTCCTCCAATGAGCTCACCGGCGAGATTCCGGAGTCCGAAGTGTTGATGAACCAGGACGAGCGGTCGTTCGGCGGGAACCGGGACATCTGTGGGATCCCGACGAGGAACCCGTGCCCGATCCCTTCTTCCCCGTCGTTCTCGCCGTCAAACGCGTCGGCTCCGACCTCGCCTCCGGCGTTCGCGGCTTTCCCGAATACGATCGACTCACCCCCTGAGACGACGAACGGGACGGCGGGCAAGTCCAATAGGCAAACGGGGCTTCGGCCGGTGGCCATAGTCGGCATTGTGGTCGGTGACGTTGCGGGCATTGCCATAGTGGCCGCGATCTTCGTGTGCGTCCGCCGGATCAAGAAGAGGAAGAAGAGCCTCGCCGCGGCGCCGGCCAAGAGGGAACCCAGCGCGGCAGGGGACGCGTGGTCGTCGACCTCCTCGGAGTCGCGCGGCTTCACGCGGTGGTCGTGCCTGCGGAAGCGAGGCGACAACGACGGCGACAGCTCGGAGACCAACGCCTCCGACACCGACGACAACGACGACGCGAAGAGCTACGACAACGCCCACCGGCCCGAGAAGCAGGAGCCCTACAAGCAAGGGATGCTCGTGACCATCGACAACGGCGGCGGCGGCGGCGGCGGGGACAAGATGGCGGCGCTCGAGCTGGAGACGCTGCTGAAGGCGTCGGCCTACATACTGGGGGCGACGGGGTCGAGCATAATGTACAAGGCGGTGCTGGAGGACGGGACGACGCTGGCGGTCCGGCGGATCGGCGAGAGCGGCGTGGAGCGGTTCAAGGACTTCGAGGCGCAGGTCCGGGCGGTGGCCAAGCTGGTCCACCCGAACCTGGTCCGGGTCCGCGGCTTCTACTGGGGCGCCGACGAGAAGCTCATCATCTACGATTTCGTCCCCAACGGCAGCCTCGCCAACGCGCGTTACAGTAAGCAATCGATCCGTCCGTCCATCATCCCGATCCCCATTTTCGAATTTACCAAGCCTCATATTGCAAAATTAAATTTATCGAAATTAAAAATCACGGTACTAAGATTAAGATCTCACGTCCTCCGCCGGGGAACATCTTTTTTGTCGATTTCGGAAATATTTTTGCATGGCGATCAGGGGGAAAAAATTGGGGACCCGACCCGGCTTTGACCGGCGGCGTACGTTAGCCCGGGGTGAAGGGGTCCCGGTATCGTGCGCCGAGGGTGGAATCCGGCCGTGGAGTAGGTGTAACTAAACCTTTGTTTTAATGCGGTGGGGAAGTCAACCCCGTCTGCGAGCCTGCTCGTAATTTTGGTCCCCCGCGACGACCCAAAGCGACACGTCATCGCCTACATGGACAGCGACACTTGCATAAAAAAAAAAAAAGAAGATTTTTTTAATTATTATTATTTTATTATTTTTTAATGTCTTTATATTCTGTAATTTATATATTTTTGGGCTTTGCGATTGTGTAGGGAAAGTGGGCTCGTCCCCTTGCCACCTGCCGTGGGAGGCCCGGCTCCGGATCGCGAAAGGGGTGGCCCGCGGGCTCGCGTACCTCCACGAGAAGAAGCACGTCCACGGCAACCTGAAGCCCAGCAACATCCTGCTGGGCGGCAACATGGAGCCCAAGATCGGCGACTTCGGGCTCGAGCGCCTCGTCACCGGCGACACGAGCTACAAGGCCGGGGGCTCCGCCCGGAACTTCGGGAGCAAGCGGTCGACCGCCTCGCGCGACAGCCTCCAGGACCTCGGGCCGGGCCCGAGCCCCAGCCCGAGCCCGAGCTCGATCGGGGGGATCTCCCCGTACCACGCGCCCGAGTCGCTGCGGAGCCTCAAGCCGAGCCCGAAGTGGGACGCGTTCTCGTTCGGGGTCATCCTGCTCGAGCTGCTGTCTGGGAAGGTGGTGGCGGTGGACGAGCTGGGCCAGGCCAACGGGGTGGTGGTGGACGACCAGGCCCGGGCCGTGAGGATGGCCGACGCGACGATCCGGGGCGACCTGGAGGGCAAGGAGGAGGCCCTGCTGGCCTGCTTCCGGCTGGGGCTCAGCTGCGCGTCTCCGCTGCCCCAGAAGAGACCCACGATGAAGGAGGCCCTACACGTTCTTGAAAAGATCCCGTTTTCGTCGACGTCTATGCACTATTATGGTCACTTGTTATGAAAATGGTCAACGTTGTTGTAGAGAGCGATGTATCTAATCTTGTCGTTGACTGACCAAATTTGTCAAATTTGTTTGTGGTTGGAGCATGAAATAGAGAGTTAGATAGAGATTTTTCGTTCGCTATGGGACAGGGACAATAATCGAGCCTCGCTTTTTGGCTAATCCGGGCCTAATCCATGCCGATTTTTTTTTAATCATCAGAAACTTATGGTCGAATTTTTTTATGTGTTGGTTGGTTTCGTGACTAGTTCGTCGTCATCTCGTTTTCGTTGGGGGATTAAACATTGTATCAGTTGGATATGAAGCATATCTGAAGATTTTTTTAGACTGTACTTGAGCAGAACGACAATTGCATTAGGTGGGTTTGGTTTTGCAGCTGTAGTATGTATGTGGGCCTAGGGTTCATGCCGATTTCTTTTTTTGGCCCCACTTTTAATGCTAAATTGTGAAAGTGCATCTCGTGTTTTTGTTGTTTTCGCACATTTCGTCCAATGACTATAGTTAGTTAGTCCCGACTCTATTTACAATAATTCTTGTAAAAAAAAATGAAAATGAAGTAGGTCGTGCTTAGTTATTCTGGCTGGATGTCGTTGGAACAAATGTTCAACTGCTCAGATTTGAGTTGGAATCGAATATGATTGGACTCATATTGACCTATTAAATTCATTTTAATTTATTTTACATGCAATGTAAATTTAATAATTTGTACCAAGTACCAACCTTTTTATTTTTTTTTTGGTCAAATTATACCAACCTATTTGGCCGAGATTAGTTTCGAACCAAATATCTTTCACTGAAAAAGAGTCTTTCTTTGGATTTATTGTTTGAATAGAATCCCCTGTCTTTTCGTAAATGAGGCTACTAATTCTAATGATAAAATAAAAGATAAATCTAAAGCAATTGAAAGTAAATAAAAGGATAAGTAAAATAGCCGAAACATTGGATCTATTGATGTTTGTCGTGATCTTTTATAATCATGTTCTCTCAGCTATTTATAATCTCACGTTATGAGTAACTGTGTTTGGACAATTATCACTTTAATTTCAAATTTTTTGGAATCTTTGGTACCGCGTTGATAATTATATGTCTTATTAGTCATGTTTTCAGTATTGGGTTAATAACTGTATCGTTTTATCCACTACGTCTTTGGTATTGGGCTCTCAAAAACCAAACTTCATTTATCCTTCGATGGTAGGCTTCAGTACTAAACTATCAGTATTATTATGGGCCTTTTCTCTTGTGTATTGGGCTTGGTGGGCCTTGCGATTTGGCCATGACCCATCAAGCCGATTTTTGGCGCTAATACAACCTGACCCATTCTATATTATAAAAAAAAACATTAATATTTTAGGAAACTCATATTTACCCATTTAACTTACTTTAAGTTCTTCACATGTATATATTACTTGGATAAAAGCTTCACATCAAATTAGAAAAGAAAATTAAACAATAAAAAATTAGTAAATAAAATAACAAATGTAAAAAACCTATAAATTGAAATATTTAAAGAATTTGTTGGTAAAATAGGTTCCATTTTATGATTCGGATTTAGGGCGTTTGGTTCTACTTTGGGGGAAATCGCTTGGGAAAATCTGAAATACGCTTTGAGGTAAAGGGGTTTTAAATAAGGAGATTATTTGGTAAACTATAATTGAAAAGTCTTTTAGGAAATGCTGTTGTTTGGTAAATATATATTTGAAAAGCCTTTTAGTGTGACTAAATTAAGTTTTTTTAGTTTTAGTATTTTTAAAATTGCAAAAAAAAAAAATAATGACTATATAACCTTTTACATTTTCATGTTGAGAGTAATGTAAAAGATATATATTAGTAAATTTATTTAAAAATTATATTAAAAGAATTTGATTATAGATTAGATGCAAAGCTCAACTTTTGGCCTTGGGTTCTTTTAGGTTTGTTTTCAACTTTGAATAATTTTTTTAATTATTATAGTATTAATCATCTTTGTTAATTAATGATCATTCTAGTGTATTGATAAAAAGTTGGGCTATTGATTGTCAAAAAATAAAAATGACAAAAAAAAAGGTGAACCCAACATTTGCAAAGGGTTTTTATTATTTTTTTAAAAAATAAAAATAAAATCCGATGAAACTTCCGTCGTTGATCAACCGATTGGGGTGTGGGGAAGATGATTGGTTTAAAAAATAAGAAGAAGAAGAAGTCAACGGATTAATAATAAAGGTGGACTGCATTTCAGCAGGTCACTCAACTTTGAGATTTTGGCATTCAAGATTGCATTTGTAGGACACCTCCAAATCTAAACCAAACACCTAAAGTTTTTTTTACCGATGGGAATCTTGAACCAAACGGATTTAATGAGTTACTTTCGTGATATGGGTAAAAATTGTCCCTTTCTAAATAGATTATAAATGAGTTGAGAAAAAGTAAAACCCAAAAAAATATCATGTTCGTTTCATACCTGATCGATTCTCTCCAAGTCTTTTAAGTGTCCAAGTTGTCGTCATATAGATCAAAGGGCATTCGGTGTCCTTAGAAATTATGAGGTGCGTACATGTTTTAGCGTGGAAGAAAATAAGAATTCAACCAATTTCGAAGGATTCCGTCAAAGCTTTACGAAGCTCCTGGAACCCCATCTTTGCCCTTTTATCTTTGTTTCGGTTACGCGTGGGGCCCACCACCCTTTCCTTCTTTTTCCATTAACTCGTTTTCACTTTCGGGATTTATTATTTTCCCCACTTTTTTCCAGCAGCGAAGTTGGAAAAAACACCCCGCAGCGGGACCCACCCGGTTTCTCTCGTGGGCCTAATACGACGATGGGCCTCTCCATTAACCATCGTATTCATATACCCACGCCCCCTCTCCCGATCCGGCGCGTCGTTTCGGCCGGACCTCTGACGCGCCTCTCTCTGCTCTTCACCCTCAATTTTGAATTCCTGAAAGTCCCGCTCCTCTTCCCCCACCATCTCTCTCTCTCTCTCTCTCTCTCTCTCCGCGAACCAGAGGAAGAAGACGAAGAAGGAGAGGAGAATCCAGCGACGGCGACGAACATCGGGGTGATGGACTCGGCCTACTTCGTTGGGAGATCCGAGATCCTCGCTTGGATCAACTCCACCCTCCACCTCAACCTCTCCAAAGTCGAAGAGGTTTTGAATTTTTTTTTTTTTTTTTGGGTTTCGAAACCCTAGGCTTCGAGCTGGATGATGCGGATGACGCTTCGAACGATCGCTTGATTCTTCGGTTTTCCCTCCTTCGCAGGCGTGCTCCGGCGCCGTCCAGTGCCAGCTCATGGACGCGGTCCACCCCGGGATGGTGCCGATGCACAAGGTCAATTTCGACGCCAAGAGCGAGTACGAGATGATACAGAACTACAAGGTCCTCAGGACGTCTTCAACAAGCTCAAGATCACTAAGGTGCGTGTTCGCTCGGGATCGGAATGGGTTTCGCGCCGCGTGCGCGTTGGATCGCTTCGTTTTCTGTGACTCTCTTTGGTTGGATTTTGATTTGGTGTGGTTGGGTGTTGTTTAGCATATGGAGGTGAACAAGCTCGTGAAAGGAAGGCCGCTTGATAATCTGGAGTTTATGCAATGGTTGAAGCACTACTGCGATTCCGTCAATGGCGGGTCGTTCACAAGTAAGTTCGAATTCGGTGCTGCTATAGTTCGTAGATATAGATTGGTATGTCGCTCTTCGTGCTCTGGGTAGTTGGGTTGCTTTTGATAGGAGTGGATCCCTCCGGTTTCTCCTTTGATTCTAGTTGTTATCTTAGCTACCTATTGCCAGGTTAAGTAAGAATTACTGTGGTTATTCTTTATGTAAGAATTTGGATTCTATTGATGGGGATCTTGTAATCAGAAAAGATAGCAAGAGGTGAAAAGCTAATTGAGTCTCAAACAATGCCTTGAACCGAGGGCTTGCAATCGTGCCATTTGATCAAATGTCCAATTCAAATGATCATTTTAGCTGATAACTTTAGATCAACCTAAAATCATTGCTGCCCAATTTCCAATTTTGACAATTACAAAGTTTCTTATAACTCTTCAGAATTTCGCAATTGTGCTTTATTCGTTGGGGGATTGAACATTGTAGCAGTTGGATAGTGGGCATATCTGGAAAATTTTTAAACTATACTCTAGCAGAACGACAATTGCATTAGGTGGGTTTGGTTTGCTGCTATAGTATGTATGTGGTTAAATATGGAATTTCTGAGGATTGTTGGGTTGGTCCTAGGGTTCATGCCGATTTCTTTTTTGGCCCCAATTTTAATGCTATATTATAAAGTGTATTTCATGTTTTTGTTATTTTCCGTCATTTCATCCTATGACTGTAGTTAGTTAGTCACGACTCTATTACAATATACTATTTTTTTCCTTATATATTTCGTATTATAGGCCTTCGTGGACCCTTCTTTTGCTTGATTATGTTGTTTTTTTTCAAATAACTGTAGTAAAAATCAGGGGAAAACATTAAAATGAAGCAGGTTGTGTTTGATTATTCTGGTTGGATGTTATTAGAACTTGTATGCTTAATGGTTTATCAATTTTACATGCTGACCCCTTGATGTACTTAGAACTTATAAGGTGTGTACATGCTTTTGCGTGAAAGAAAATAAGAATACAAGTTCATGCTACCAAACTGAACCTCCCAACTTGCTTCTTAGTTTATCTTATCCGTGCGATGATTTATTTGTTGAGTTGATCTAGTAGCTCATTTGTAATCAGAAAAGATAGCAAGAGGTCAAAAGCCAATTGAGTCTGAAACAATGTCTGGAGCCACGGGCTTGCAGTTGTGCTATTTGATCACATGTCCAATTTGAATGATCATTTAGCTGACAACTTTAGATCGATGTATTCTGATTGCTGTCGGATTTCCAATTTTCACAGTTACAAAGCATCCAGTTCTTATAATTCTGCAGTATGTTGAAACGTAAATATTACATGTTGGGTTTATTCTATGACCATGGATAAACAGGGGCCTTTTCTTAAAGTTGTCTTCTTAACAACAGGATTTGGTTTTTTTTTTATAATATTCTTACTAGATTTTTTTAATGCATAAAAACTTAGATTAAAGTCGTTCATTTTGTATGATCTTGTGCTTCTGGAAGTTCACCATATGAGATATTGTTTGATAAGACTACTGCGAATGCTAGCTTTTCATGTTGTATTTCTAAATCCCTTGTAGCTATAATCCACTGGAAAGGAGAGAGGCTTCCAAGGGGGGTAAAGAAGCCACCAAGAAATGCACACAGTCACAACCTTCCAAGGGTTCAGGACCTGGTCCCAGATCTCAGTCCAGCAATAATGCTCGACGTCATGTCGATCCTTCTGCAAGCATGACTAATCAGTCAGCCAAGACAGCCAGAGCAGTTTCGATTGCAAGTTCAGCATATGATGAACAGGTAATTCAAGTTAGAAGTTGTTGAGCAAGTTGGTTGGTTTCTGGCAATAATAAATAACATTATGCTACAGATAACAGAGCTGAAGCTATCAGTGGATAGTCTTGAGAAGGAGAGAGATTTCTACTTTTCGAAACTCAGAGATATTGAGATCTTGTGCCAGTCTCCTGAAATAGATGACCTACCTGTACCGTTTCTATGAACCATTTGTTTTGTGCATCCTTATTTTGTTCATCTCCTTTGTTGTCCAATTGCTGATTATTCATTTACTTCTTACTTTTGCAGATTGTGGGAGCAATAAAAAAGATACTTTATGCAGCAGATGAGGATGCATCGGTTGTTGCAGAAGCTCAAGCCATGGTGTCCCTACACCAGAAAGAAGCAGAGTTGCTGAGTCCCATTGCCGAAGTTCCCGAAGAAAGAACAAGCTCAGACACTCAGAAAAGGAAAAGCATAATAAACCCGGAAGTTGATGCTGCTGCTTGTACTTTGTCTTCTCCGAGACAAAGGATTTTGGACGCTTCTGATGTGCGTTCTAGTGGGTCATCTCTCATGACTTACTGATTTCCCCTGTTTGGGATGCATTCCTTGTTCCATAAGCCTGAAAACTGCTTTTGTTGTATTTTCCTTTAATAGATATCTAGACAGCTCTACCTGTGCAAAAAGCCTATGTAGTTATAAAGGATTCTAATGATAGTCGTTATAAAGGATTCTAATGATAGTCGACATGGTATTTCATAGCCTATATACGGTTGGAGTTTTTGTTATTCCTTTGAGCTCCAGTTAGCTAGTTTGATCATGCAGTTTTTACAGATATCTGCAGTGACTTTACATCCTTCACAAGCTTCATGGTGGGTGTTTGTGTTACCACAGATGGTGGCATATTTGGACATGTTTCACAGGAAAGACTGGTGTGTTGGTGCCATGTTCCATGTATAACTTCTGCATGGCCTGGTTTGTGATAAGGTAATACGTTCATGATTCTGTAAGTGTTTGGTAATGTTCTGTTCTACTTGGTGCATCTTTATGAGTTCTCCACTGATGGGTTGATTTGTTATCCGAATGGATTCTTTCAATTTGCTGATCGAGAGTTTTGAAACTTGGTTTACTTGATTTTATCAATTTTTTGTGCATATCATTGGTGGGCGTCAATTAGATTTATGATCTAATGACACCGTTCTTAGCCATTGACTGGACCACCTTATTTACATGCGTCGTTTGTTTAAGGGTGCAACCTTAATTATGCCTCTATCGTCTTTACGACTTTTGAGTTCTGTAGTTTACACGCATTTTTTGTGACAGCATCTACCGGCATATGAAAGTAAGCTAGTGAAGTCTGGTCTTTTCATTATGATTTTTATTATTATTATTATTTTTCTTTTGTGGAGAAAGTGTGCACACCCAATTCTGGCATGTCATTTGCTCCTTTTTTTGATGGAGGGACAAGTACATATTTCGCATGGACTCACATTCTTATAAGTTGCTAAAGTTCATCCCCGATTATTTAGCCACTTAAAATATCATTGAATAATTCCTTCTTAAGTTTTTATCTTCTTGGTAACTTGCTAAGGTGCATGCTGCTCCCCTTGTAAGACTAGAATCAATCGTCGACTTGCAGATGTAACGATTGACGATGTATTCGAACTTGAGCAATAGCATAGTTTTATTCTTATGATCAAATTGGACGACAATGTGGTGTGGTTACCGAAGGCAATTAATCCATCAAGAAGAATGTTTGATCACACATAGAGACAAATGGCTCAGTGTTGATTATTGCTCAGAAAATGAGCTTTAAGTCTGCATTACTAAGCTTCCTCTGAAACCAAAATATAGAATTGATGGGAGTCAAGGCCCACGAGTTATTCAAAGTAGAGCATCAACATACTTGAATTTATGCTTATATTTAATTATGATGAATATAAGATGGGTCTTTTGAAGACAATCATCGACAAGAGCTGCTCTAAGCTCCTCCATAGACATAACGCTTTTTTTTACACGAACCGAATGGTCACAAACATCAAACATGCACTGGCACAAGTCGGTCTTCATTTGTTATCTTTTTATGTCTCTTGGCCTCAGGCGAAGTAGAACATGTTTTGGTGCAATTAACTTGATCGCGAAACATTATGACTAAATTTTTGCTTCGGTATGTTCGGAGCCACTTTTGCTTTTGGAAACCCGACAAATGGGGAAGTTAACCACATATATTGGGTGCAGTAAGTTTCAAAGTACAATGATGGACTCAACTAATCACTCTAAATGATCATTAATTTCCTGTCACTGTATACACTTGCAATTTGAACACATCAAATGCAAAATTCAACCAAAAAAATAACAAAATAAGGAAAGAAACTCAAGAACAACGAAATCCTCCATAAAAAAAGTCACGGACAGCCGCAGTTGATCTATGAAGCTAAATTACCGCAATTCCAACAACGTCCTAACTTTTTTGACACTCCAACAACCATCTCAGAATAAAGAAAACAAGAAATTACCTGGACACCACATTTTAAGAAATATAAAAGGAATATGAATTTAACTAGAGAGAAACCACAAAAAATACTTAACTCAGAAAAACTTCTTGAATTTCTTCATGAAATAGAGTGATGAATACTCAGGAGGAGCCATATTTTCCATTGCCTCCGATTGGTGCTTCAACTTTCATAAGTTTAAAGGACAGGTTGCTATCCACTCTAAAGGACCAAAGCCGGATGAGGCCATTATTCACTTTTGAGTCCATTATGACTATACGTATGTACAACTACGTTCACCTGCTCGATCGACATCTAAGACAAAGCAAAGATTACCATCCACTCTAGAGTTCCCCATGCGGCTTTGGCCCAAAAATTCAGAGTACAGGGCGCCACCTTTCCTTCGGAGGCCAGCCATGTAGTATCTATCGATCACGAGATGACGACCCAGAGTGATCAATTTCAATCTCTCTCTCTCCCATTCGACAACAACGTGTATGCGAGCGAAAAAGTTAATGATCTGTACGAACTTAAGAGAGGGAGAAGGGAGAATGAGCAAAGCCTTATGAATTAGGTTGTTGACAGAAAGAGAGGATATAAGGGAAATGCTCAGTGCGTGTGTGTCGAATCAAGCGAAGATCTTCGAACTCAAGATCATGATCAGTGCGAAGATACGATTGATTCAAATCAGGAAATATTTGTCCAACAGTCAAATATGTGACCAATAAGTGCTAATGCGAAATGTTGTCCAACTTAGGATATACTATGCGACTTTAAAATGTTTTCTCTTGACATTTGCAGATTTAATTTCATGTGCCGTGAAATGAAGAGAAAATTTCAGTTGTGGTTATCTTCTCAAAAGGAAAAAGAAAAATAATTAGAATAGACCTTATTTCAAATAAGACTATGGAGCGGCCATTTTACACTCAAAACACAACCCTAGTTCCCCGTCCGATGAGTTTGTGCGACTCTCGTGCAGTTTTAGGTAAGTTTGACTTAGTTGCGCGTGCGATTGATTCGGGACATGCATTGACATCCGCATTATATAGTGATAAATGACAAGATGAACCATGTGAAAGACGCGTGAGACTTTTTCTTTGCAATCCACGTGCAACATGCAGCTTCGGTGAACACCTACAGTCACGTGGCTCCCCGTCGCTGTGACACATCGCCATTGCTACACACCTCCAAGCCCTTTTTCTAAGGAACGAGATCGTCGATCTCATGTCGGAGATCAACGACCTCGATCTGAAGGCCGATTGAGTCAATGACCTTAGATTGGCAACCTTAAGCTCGTGCCCCGATATAGAGAGACAAGTGGCAGAATTGCTCGTGCTTGGGAAAGACAGTTTATGGAGGTGGAGACTGTTACCGTTGATATCTGAATTTTCCCGACACATCACACTTAAAAAAATTCAAGATTCGAGATTCGAGATTCTTGATTGTGATATGACTCGTTTCCTAATAAAAAATAATCGAATAAGTGTCTATAGAGTTTCAATTGCATATAGAAATTAGGAGCATTGCATTCTATTAGTGATTAGGTGTCAATTTCTCCAAATCAAAAGTTGATTTTTAGGTGACTTTATAAGTCAAAATTTGTCAAAACATGACAACAAATTATAAATAAGTGTTTGCCCATTATAAACATGTAGAATTAGGGCTTTGAACTTCAAACTTTCATAAAATGATCAATGGTTGATTTGTTTAGTCAAACCGAAGACTTTGACCCACGATCGAAAAATCAAAACTTCATTGATTTGGAATCATTTTTTAGATTCAGTTTCTTCTAGACATTTAACTTGGGACAATAACAATTGAAAATCTTGGTTTGGATTATTTTAAAATTTCGCACGAGGGCACTTTTAAGAGACAATCATACCTTAGGAATAAGCTCAGATCGACAGTTGCCTTTTTATAATAAAGTCAAACTGTGCATTTTAAATCAAATTAAGCTTAAAAAAATCAATTTCAATACAATTTAGGCATCCTGAGAGATTTTCAGGAGAATTTGAGTGACCACGAAGACACGGGTCCACCCGTTTTGACCAAGGTTGACCAGGTATTCAGCCCGCATATGCAGCTGTCTCCCCTTCAAGAAATTGGAAAAGTGCCACAATTCCAGAATTATGATTAGACCATCAATCCATGCCACGCATGATCCTAGCCCGTCATCCCTACTTAATCCAAGCTACCCCTTGTGACACGTCACCAATCCAAGAGATTTAGAATTGACCAATAGAAGCTTTACTTAGCAATTAAGGATTTAATTTCAACCGTAAGATTGAATACCCACGATCCAAGGTCAGAATTTTTGAGAGACTTCAAAATTCCCCCCAAATCTTCCCTTCCTCTTCAAGTGGCCGAATATAATAGCTCTTTCTTTGGAAAAATTGCAGCATATTTTGTTTTACTCTTAAAAAGAAAGAAAACTCTTTCAAATACAAAAAGCCCTCGCTCCCTCTCCTCTAATCTCTTGGGTTTCCTTCCGCGGCTTCCTTGGTTTCCTTGGTGATTTCTGATGCGGATCCGCTGTCCTGACCACTGCGTTGGACCTGCAACGTCGGCTGAGCTCCCTTGAAGATCGAGGTCGCCGGCCAAGCGTCAATTTCCCATCGGAGCTACAGACTTTCCTCCAAAGGTCCGCCGGTTCTTCGGTTTTTGTTCAATTCAAGGTAGGCTCTCTCCATTTGATGATCAAAACGTGTTAATTATGTCAACACAGGCAATTATTTATAAATGTGTTTATCATGTATTCGCATGGAATGTATATTTGTAAATAATTTAATGTGTTGTGTTATGTCAACGCTTGATATGGTGACACATTTGATCATTGTGTTAGCTGTGTCGTGTGACCCACTTTATTAAAAGTGTCGTATTAGTGTTAATACAGTTTGACACATTTATTAAACTTATCATGTTCGGATTAGACATATTTGTATTATACTCCTCTTTCAATTCCATAAAATGCGAACTATAAGCAGTAGCTAATAGAAGACACGGTCTTGACCATAATGGGCACAAAAAGTATTATTGCCTTCCATTAGGATGTACCACATAGACAGCAGTGCTGATTAGCCCACCAGGTACTATAATTCTCTTTGCGACTTCCAACGCTAGTAGTATTGTTTCTGATCTAATGGTTACTGCTTTATCACCTCCGGGAAGATAGCCCAGATTGAATGCCACAAGCCTTCAGGGCACCACATATTTGCTCCATCAATAAGCGAGGATACAAGCAATTTTTGTGGATGGTTCAATTTTTCAAAGCACCGACGGACGTACTGTCAACATATGAAAATGTGACTTTGTTTAGAACTTATGTGTCCATAAAGAGTAAAGTCTACGTAACTAAAGAAAAGACTTCTAACACTAGAATGCTAATGTCGTGGTCTCTCTCAAAAGGAAACCAAAACAAAGCAGGACCTGGCTGGTTCATGTTTCGGTCTTCTAATGGGACATTCATGTCCCTTTCCCTTTGATTGTCTTTATTCTAAGCTCAAAACCATAATAATGCGCACAGCTACATCCTAATACTAACATTTGATCCCCTTTCTAATTGTTTCTATGTTTTACAAACTCTATCTTTGAAACCCAATCTTGTCATTGAGTATATCCCGATCAAATCGGGTGATCCTCGAAGTGCTTATTTAGGTATGTCATTCTTTATTTACTCATTATCATCCGAGATTTGAATTATAGTTAGTGATCTGCACTGCACTATCATGTAATTTGATTACATGACAGCTTTCGAACGATGACCATTCCACGAATAGGTGTAGAACTCTCTCTCTCTCTTTTTCTTTTGGCAAGAAGAAGATGACAAGATGATTACAGTTATTTGGATTCATCTGCAAGTATGCCTTGGGCCAGTCACAAGAGACGTGCACTAAAATGTATGCGAATCATTACCCTATGTTACTAACGCATATTAGAATAAACAGCAATTACTTTTCCTTATAAGATTCTTTTCCTCTTTTTATGGTCATAATGGGTTTACCCTAGCTCTTTTTTAATGTAAAAAAGGACATAAAAGATTACCAAACGAACACAAGATAAAGAAAATGAAGCACAACATTAGAGAAGAAATTTGTCATCTCGACTTAAAAATAGAAAAAAAAGGGGAAAAGAGGCGATAATTAGAAAGACATATTTAGCCCACGAGGCAAAAAATAGAAAGAGAGGTGAATAATACCTTCAAAATGGGGAAAAAAGAGAAGGGAAAAAGCTTCAAGGTTTATAAACTTTAAATTAAAATACAAGGCGAAAATAATGTGGATAATATTGATCTAGTTAGGATGGAGCTATCATGCATCTTCAACAATTGGCCTTTGAACATAATTGCAACGGGCAATTTTTGAAGAACAAGGGGTTATAATAAAGCAAAAAAATGATAAGCCTGAGATGTCTCGGTGCCCGTTTGTCGAATCAAGTGGAGATTTACAAACTCAAGCTCATGATCGGTGCGAAGATAGGAGAGATTCGAATTAAGGAAATATTCGTCCAACTGCCGAATGTGTGGTGGGTAAGTGCTAAGGCGAAATGCTGTGCAACTTAGGAATATTTCAATTGATATTTACAGTTTTAATTTCATGTGCTGTAGAAATACCATATTATATTCACTAGAATTTTCAGTTCCATTCAAAAAAGGTATAAGCAACAAAACCCGTGGAAGTGTGCAAAAATTAGTAACCGCCATTCTGGCATAGTGAGATAGTTTACTTTATAATACCCAATGACTTTTTTTTTTTTTTGGTCGAAATTAGATGATGCATTCGATTAACTAGTCTTAAAAGACAACGATGGAGTACAATCAAAACATAGAATCTCCCTTAAAGGTAGAGGGAGAGTATTTAACCAATTTGAAGGAAGCTTCTTTGCTCTATGAGTACGTGCCAGCCAATCTGCAGCTCTGTTCGAGTCCCTTGGACAGTACGTGACTGTAATATTTTCACTCTGGGCCAACTCTTCTTTGCATCTCTGTATAATGTCTTGTAGATTCCAAGTAGGTGCGGCCCGGCCCATCACAAAGTCTACAACAGCGGAACTGTCGCTTTCACAGATCCAGCGAAGCTCTTGACTCGTGACCTCCTGCACGTGTCTTTGTTGCAAGTCTTTTAGATATCGAAGCCCGTGTAAAATTGCTTCCGCTTCCGCTTGAGGTGCAGAGGAAACCCTAGCTTCCGCAGCGAAGCCATCTACTGCACATCCAGTTCCATCTCTTGCAATCCCAGCAACCGAGCAGATGAAATCTCCTGGAAACCAAGAAGCATCGACATTCATCTTCAGTTCTTGTCTTTTTGGTGGTATCCAGTAGTCTGGTAGAGAACATTTTGAGCGTTTTGCTCTCTGGTTCTTCGTCCCGCGGCTAAAATTGATGTTTTGGTTTTGTGCAAGATCTAGGATCTCCGTCGATAGGGGGCTTTTTCCTCTGAAGATGCTGGTGTTCCGAGCCTTCCAGATATGCCATAGAATCAGTCCGATGAGTTCTTGTTCAGGTATGTCCCTCCTTGAGTCGAAAGCTTCGAAAAGCTAATGATCAATTCGTTTAATATGTCTCGTAATCTGTATACCCTGTAGTCGATTGTCCTCCCAGATCTGTTTTGTCCATTTACAGAACAAAAAAATGTGTTCTGTGGTTTCGATTTGTGAGCGACACAGCTGACATAATGGGTCTGGGGTAATGTTTCTTTTGTAGAGGTTTTCTCTCGTGGGGATGGCATTTTGACAGATACTCCAGAGAAAAGTTCTAATTTTTGGTGGAAGTTCGAGACGCCAGATCTGTGTCCATAATGTGCGCGGAGGTTGGTAAGAACAGGATGCCCTCTGTGTTGTTTTGTTGATAGATACTAGGAATGCCCTGTTATATCCACTCTTGACAGAGTATTTTCCTGTACCATTTCCTGTCCAAACTATAACATCTGGTTTGGGATTTTTACTCAGGGGGATTGCTAATATCTCATTTGCTGTGTTTGCCTCAAAAATCTGTTGAATTAGTGGCATATTCCAGTCTCGATTGTCTGCATCTTCAGAGATCAGACCTGCCACCATAGTAGGTTCTTGGTATGTTGCAATTCCCCCTAGAATCCCCTTCGATAACCAACTATCCTCCCTAATTTTGACTGACCTGCCACCATAGTAGGTTCTTGGTATGTTGCAATTCCCCCTAGAATCCCCTTCAATACCCAATGACTTTAAATACCATAATTTTGTATCAGCCGTGTGCTAAACTTATTTATTTGTTGGATTTCAGTAGGCCCACATGATCCCATATAGCTCACATGTTTTTAGCCTCACAGGCGCCTTGATTAATGCTTGTTTTATTTATATATTCTTAACACCTTCGTCGAGTTTTTGAATTATTACGACAATAAATTAACATGTAAAAAGGGAATTCTCATGGTTATCCATTTCCAGCTGGAAGAACTTTGAATTTACACGACACCAAATTGATCGGTGGAACGATTATTTTTTTATGGGAAAAAAGTACATGATCCACTTTTATATGTTGTAGGAAAATGATTTAACTAGAGATTTGTGTCACAGTTGGCGCAAAAGTAAAATACTCTTGTGTAATTACGTTAGAACTATTTGTGGTACATTGCAAATTTCTAACAAAAACAAATTAGATGAATGTAGAAGATAAATGGGTATTTTCGTATGAAATAACACCTTTTGGTTACTAATTCAATTACATTTATCAAAACTAAAATTAAAACAATCTATCATTTAGCTTTTATTACATAAACAGAGTTTTTGCATCTCTAATCACTTATTTGAAATTTTTGGGGAGAAAATAGCCCCAGATAAATTTTCCTTCCATTCTTTATTTTTTGATGTAAATAATGATATCTATACAAATCGATCTTATATACATATACATATATACATATATATATATATATATATATACATATATATATATATATATATATATATATATATATATATATAATGTATGATCTTTTATATATTGTATAATGAAGTGCCCTATGAGAGGATATATAGGAATCCAACTCTGTCAAATCACTCATGTTATAATCTTTAACATTCTAGGTCTTCTTGTTCTGTCGTTTGGCTTATGTTCTTCATGTATCATTCAAGCCAAATGACTTTAAAATTACATCGATACTTCTACGTATTACGGGTAATGTAAGAGACATATCTATTTTTCTCTCAAAGAATCTTTTGTATTACTACCGTTTAGCTTGCAATGCTCGATTAAATGGGGGCCACGAAGGCCGGGTGCAATGCTGACCGTGCGATTTCTTTCTTATCTTGTGGGTATTGATCTTGACTCACTGTAAGTGTGTTCTTGGGGAGAAGGAAATAATAATGTGGAAAAAAAAAAAAGAACAAAAAAAGAACAAGAAAGAAAGAGGAAGAGAACACATTTTAAAACCTGCTAGAGATGCTTCCAAGATGCTTCCTCGCCAACGTAAGCAATTAACGTCGCTTTCCAAACAATCTCCGTAGTCATCGGCCTCCCACGATAATTTCACGTTTTCCTATACATAAAAATTATATTCATCCGCAAAGGCCGTACTAATTATGAGATGAGAACTAAGATATAGAGCATCATATGATTACTTAATTTATATCATAATTACGTGCGGCATACTTTTGATTTCTCTTATGAAGTTTAACTTTAGTCCAGATTTTAGCTTAAGTTTTTTTTTTAGTTCCGTTATTGAACTAGTTTGGAGTTGTTAGTTGATTTAATTTCAATTTCATCTATTGTTATAGACCTATGCTGATTCTCATTTGAAAACTTATTTGGGTTTTGACTTCAGCTTAGCCGCTCAAAGTTTAGTTCATCTAATATTGTCGCAATAATATAAGAAGTAAATTTACATCCAATTAAATAGTTCATATATCCATGATCAACGGGAAGGGTCCGAATCCAACCCCCTACCTCATTCGTTCCAACTTTAATTACCTTAAAAGTCAATTGAAATCACAAACACGAACGACTTGACTTGACATGCCACGCATTGCAAGGGACCTTCATTTTGGTCGGATCTTTTTCGAAGCCCCGCTGATCTAAAACATTAGTCAAGTCATTGCGGTCGGGTCCGCGTAACTTCAGTGCCAACTCTGCAGATATGTTTGATGTATGGGGCAATAAGAGATGGACATCAATTTGCTGTAGTTAGCGCACGCGTCATTTCCCGTACCAAGTTCAAAATATTTAAGCCTTGTTAATTTCAAATATACTGCATCGAACCCCCCACCTAATTTTCTCTTCGTGTAAACCAGCTCGAAATATGTTTCTTTCTTTTCCAAGTTATGAAAAAATTTGCCAATGGTAATGACAAGTTCCAACTTACAATTACAAGGTGATGTAACTGCATGATTCGTATCCCGACTAGCTTGTTGTTGTTGTTGCTGCTGCAGGTTTTGTGTTCCCATGGAATTTCCTCCTTTTGAGTGGATCAAGATGAGCTTAAATTGTGGAGAGATCTCTGGGGTCCATCGAGCATCGGTGATGTGATTTCATGGTACTACATGAGCCAAAGATATTATTGGTCTTGACGATAAACTATAACGAATGAATTTTTATGATTCTAATACTTGATTTTACTATTAGGAAGAAACAAGCTAAATTCTATTTTTGTTCCACTAACATTAACCAAAAAAGGACGATGTTATTATATGGACTCAAGAGGAAAAAAAAAGTTGTCGTGTTAATATTCAGGTTAAAACGCCCTACATATACATAAATTGAGGTAATTACTCAAAATCCTCCTGAACTTTGGCATGGTCTCTGCAACTGCTCCTGAACTTTGAGAAGTTACCAAGTGTCTCCTAAACTTTTTTCAGTGGTTTTTTTTCATAGCGTTTTATAAAGGCGATGGTGTCAAAACTCAAAGGGGTCACAAGCAATTATCTTTTGAGCATTCAACTTTGATTATGAATCACATTTTAGCTTGATTTGGAAATTTCCTTTGGTATTATCTGCTACAAAGATATTTACTTAATTCTCTCGTTGGATTAATTTAGCTTGTAGAGATGTATTGAACAATTTTGATGTATCCAGATTAAGCACATTAGGTTTAGATGGCGATCTCAATTTTTCAGTAGTGGAGTTTTAGTTAAGAACAGCCACCCGCATACACCCCAAGAGCGATTGATCGGATCAGTCAACGAACAACGAAAAGTAAGAATGGAATTCCCTCTTTTCGTCGGATTCATATAAAAGCCACAGAACGACAGCGTGGAAGTTTTCTGAGCGACAGCTTGAAAGTTAGGTACAAAGAAAATTGCCATTAAGCAAACGCTTCGATTGGTCGAAGTCGTTGTGGCCTGTTAAACGGAACTTGGGAACCTACATTTTGCGTAAAGAAGGGTCCCAAATCGCTTATCCTCGCACAATCTCTCTCACCCGCGTCCCCATCGTTTTGACCCTCGGTGTCATGGAATCACGAGACTCCCTCTGGAGGTCCCCACCAATGCATCCGTGACGATGCACAGAAAAATGGCGAATCCTTTACCTCGGTACATTGCAAGATATGATATTGAGTGAAAGATATATAAATTTCACTAAAGTTGAACACTCACATAGTTACCATTAACGGGAACTATGCGAGTGTTCAAGAACATGGTATAACTAATTAGATTATGTTGACACCTAAATTTTGGCAACCCGTTTAGTCATTTATCGCATTAAAAAATTAGGGGTTAATTTTATCCCTGAAAAAAAAAATTAATTGCATAGCATATAAATTTATGTGCATTTGTTTTTAATTTACATTTTGTGCATTGGACTGTTGACAGATAGGTTGGAATTAGTGGTTCGAGCTTTAACTTATAGGCGGACCAGTTCTCAATGCTGAAAGCAAATTAAATTTTCAAGCCCATTTTTTAACGATCGAAGATTATCTCGTGAAAAATAGAATTTAAAATTTTCCGGGATATGATTGAATTTTTGGATACAGTAGAGATATGAAAAGCAAATATTGTATTTGACAAAATGAATCTTGCGTTCGGGAAAAATCTTTGTGGATGTCGATTTGAAGAATGAAATAAAACCCTAATTCACTCACCTATAAAAGAGTTGCTACACTAAAGAAGAGGTAGAGGCCACACAATTGAGAAGACACGGCTGCAGAAAACATGAGAGAGGGTGAGGAGAGTTCAGCCAATCATCACATGTCGAGCCTCTCATGGTTGCGACCTTGCTGACCTTGCCGCTGAGCTTCACATCGGCTGTCGCTGTTCGCCGTCACGAGACGGTAATCCATTGCCACGCCTACCTCCCGACAACAAGGTGGCCTTGCCGTGATATCTCCAGAAGGCTACGAGATCTACGTCGGCTCGGTACTTCCTTCCTGTTGAGCCCACGTCAGTGTCGCTGCTCCTCGTGTGGCCAGGGCTACCAATTCCACGGCAATCATCAAGGAGTCCAAGTGTTCAATAATTGCTCCAGCAGTCTTCGTGGTCTTTTGGTCAACATCTTGCAGGCAAAAAAAAAAGAGTGACAAGCGTCCATAAGCGAAGGGGGAAGAAGACAAAGGAGGGGTCTTTGCTTCGTCCAATAGGAGGGGGGGCTTTCTCTCTCTTCCTGGGTCAACACCGAGCACACAATAATCCAGAGAGAGAATAGAGGCTAGAGCGAGGTATTTTCTTCGAACCGCGACGCTGTGCTCCTGCTAGCTACAGCGCTTCCCGTATTGGACCGAGTGAACGAGCCGCAGTCCTGATCTTCACCACCACCACATCGCTGCTCCCGTGACACCAGCCTGGCCGAGTCCACACTGTAGCATTGCACTAGCTGCCCTTGAGTCACTCTTGAAGGCACGCGACGGTCTCCCTTGCACCCATACTGAAGCAGCTCTTGTTGTTGAGTCCAGCGAGCCCATTGGCGAATCTGGACAATTTCTTCGTGCGCGAATTTTCTCTTGCAGGATTTATGGTGAATTTCTTATTAGTGAATTTTAGCCCGGCATCAACGAGGAAGCAGCCACGCCTTGCACAAAGCACACTAATCTTTCCTTGGAGGTTGAAAATTTAAGTGTGGGTTATAGAAGGTCAAAGTTTGACAATCAGTGGGATTGTCAGAAGGCTAGTGGATTTCCTTGCGTCACCAAATTCCACAAAACCAACAGTGGGAGACCAAGATTTGCCGTCCACCAACGAATCCCTTGCCGAGCTTACAAATTTTTGTTTCGCAGGTCTCGTGGCGCCCATCGGGTGACTTTTGAACAACCGAGCACCGCCGTTCCATCGCGAGTAGCCATTCGAGGATCAGAATTCGAAAACCAATATTCGAATTAGGTGAAAATCTTATCTATTTTGATTTTCGAAAATTCCGTTACCTTATTTGAAATGTTTCTCGATGCATGGTTGAAATTCCCGATGTACCGCCTTAACTTGCAACCGCACACGGATTTTTATTCTATATATAAGGCTTTAGATGTAATAATTATTCACGCGGGAGTAAAACTGATATCTTGATCTTTAAGACTTAATATCGATTTATCGATTTTATTAGCGAAATAGTCGAGTTTGGATTTCAATTCAAATGATGGATGATAACTATGGATGGTTTGATGTTTATCTTTTAATTGTTTTGTTTATCCCGATAATACAAAAAAAAATTGCATTTAAATTCCATGTAGATTAGAATGGATTGCATGATAGGTTTTTTTTTTTTTTTAAATGCATGTTTAGAAGGTATTTAGAATAGATAACATTTCACCGTAGTTAGATTTTTATTCTTAGTGATTTTAATTACGAATTTTCATAAAAAATAATAAAAAATCATGCGCGTGTCATGTAGGATTAGTTTCATGAAATGCCCGTCATCTAGTGATTGTTGCTAGGTTCATTTAATTAGAAATTGCTCGTCATTAGAATTAGGTCATTTGGTTAATTTAGATTGCATATTTAATTGTTGCATTTATTTAATTTCGAATTTCATGAAAAAGGAAAAAAAAAAAAAACTTAGAGTTAGGGCATTCTTTGTACGTCATTGCATACTAGGGTAGGATTGCATGTTTAATTTTATTTTCTACTTAGTTATAGTTTTAGATAATTTCCTTTAGGATAGACTGCATGCTTATTATATAATTTATGTCATATAGCTTAGGTCATATTGCCATGCCATATCACTTCATGTTAGGTTAGAAGCATTGCGCATGATTTTCATTAAAAAAATGAAAACAAAAAAAAGAAATTGCATGTTAATTAGAAATCATATCTAGGACTGGTGATGTAAATGCTGATCTAACAACGCAGATGCTTTCGTTGCTATGAGGTAAGTCCTGCATTTTTTTTTTTTAATTTGCTTTCTTAGGTGTTAAATTGGTGGTTTGTGCACCCGCATGGAAGTAAATTAAAATCAATTCAAGCGCTTCGCCAAACATTTTTTTTTTTTCAAAATAAAAGAGAAAGGTACCGAAAGGGCGTTAGAGAAATCTAGCATAACCAAATTCCCGTACCCAAAGTCTCTGGTTTGTAGAGGTGAAATAATTCTTCCGTTATTTTACTTAGGTTTCTAATCGACCTACCGTAAACTGATTAGTGGCGACTCCTTTTGCATGCTAGATATTTGAACCTAAATCGAGAATTGGTATGGGTTTGGGAGAGCCCGAGCTAAGCTAGGCTTAGCAATCCATTAACCTAATTTTAGGTGGTGCACCCAAAAAATAGGTCGCGACAGATTAATACAATGAAAAACCCTAAATTAGTATTACTATGATAATTTTATCCCAAATTAATTTTTTCACAATAAAAAATTCAAGCTAATGCACTTGTGACAAATATACCTCCGTTCGTTTCCATTAAATTTTGCTGTGAAATTGTTAGGTTGTATGACATGTGACGGTTGATAATTGGGGTTGTTACATGTGACGGTTTGTAGATTTTCACGGTATTGATCCAATTTTATAGAGAGTAAATTTGTCACAAATATATTAATTTAGGGTTAGTTTGGAGTAAATTTGTTACATGCCTATCAATTTGGGATAAAATTGTTATAGATATATTAATTTGGATTTTTCGTAATATTATCTCAAACTTATTTATATCCAGGTGAGATTGGATTCCCATCTCTTTTTCATCTTTCCAAAGTTGACTGGAGTGTGTAATTAACATCATCCCTTCCTCAGGAGACACCCCGTCCTTCGTTTTGACCCCATGGGGTTGTGGGACCACGTGACTCCCTCTAGTGGTTCCCACCGATGTATAGGTGCATTGCGCACTTAATTAAAGGAACTGGCTGTTGCCTTCCTTACATAAAAGTGGCGCATCTTTAGCGTGGGATTCTGCATCGCAACATATGATATTGCATGTGAGATAAGTTTTGCTTATAAAATCACGCATTGAGTTTGCATCAATGAAGAACTCAATTGTAACTTTTGATTGCCTAGTTTCTTTTCTTTAGTACAATTTGACTACTATCGAGTATGGCTCCTTTTGGTATTTGCTACATCAATAAGGTAAGACAAAAGCAATTTTTTTGAAAGCACTGACGTACTGTCGACGTATGAAATGGCGAGTTTGTCGAGAACTAATGTGCCCATGAAAGAGTGACTTCATGCGATGGTGGGGAATCCTGTCGAGACGAGCCGAGCCCTCCCCGCTCTTCCACACCTCGAGCGTTGACCGTTGACCCGTTTTCACTTGGGCTTGAATAGAGACCCGGTCGGAAATTAACTGTGCCTAGGGGAACGTGCGATGGGAATGAATTATCTCGCCGGGTTGAACTTTTTGTCGCCGATGATTGGCTAGCGATGCGTGACCAAAGATGGGGAAAAAAAGAGATTGGATGCTGTCATCTAATAATTAAATTCAATCCAGACAAAAAGAAAAGATAAAAAGGGGCCGGCCTTGATGTCAAAATGAGTGAAAAAGGGGTGGGTCCATTTCCGCGAAGGAAACTGCTCTTTTAGTCATTTCTTTTTGTGCAAGAAGTTCATTTTGGTACTCAGCTTTGGAACCATTAGAGATCGAACTTTATAACAACTTTTATCCCGGCACGATCATGTTAACCCGAAGGGTATTGTGGTCTTCTAACGGGATTTTGCTGTCAGTCTCACTGTTGATTGAACGCGGGATCAGCTCGGTTGATGGAACAAGTTCGCATTAGGAGATTAAATAGCGATTAGTTGAATAAACAAATTAGAAATATTCTCTGGAAAAAGAAAAAGAAAAAGAAAAAGGAGAAATGCATAGGCTTCTTGAAGAAGATGCCTTGCAGGCCACGGATCTTTAAGAAATGCGAGCTGTAGGAGAAGCAGCTCCATCTATTTATGCACCCTTTCCTACCTCGTTTCACATTTTCTTGCCTTCGCTCCTTCAATCTCTCTCTCTCTCTCTCTTTTCGCAATCTTCTTCTCCTTAGTACTGAACTTTTGTGTTTGGATCACTTTGATCTATGAAAAGACTTCTAACACTCGAATGCTAATCTCGTGGTCCATCTCAAAAGGAAACCAAAACAAAGCAGGACTTGGCAGGTTCAAGTTTCAGTGTTCTTGACCCCAATTGGGCATTTTTGTCTCCAAACGAGAGATTAAGACAGTTTGAGGACAAGAATTAAATCTTTTCTCTGTCCCCACGACACCCCAATACAACTCTCTCCACACTATATCCCCTACCCTTTGATTGTCTTTATTCTAAGCTCAAAACCATAATAATGCGTACAGCTACATCCTAATATTTACATTTGATCCCCTTTCTAATTGTTTCTATGTTTTACAAACTCTATCTTTAAAACCCAATCTTGTCATTAAGTATATCCTGATCAAACCGGGTGAGCATTGAACGGCTTATTTAACTATGCCATTCCTTATTCACTAATTATAATTTGAGATTTGAAGTGTACTTAGCGATCTGCACTATCACGTAATTTGGTTACATGATAGCTTTTAAATGATGACTATACCACACGAATAGGTGTATGACTTTCTCTCTCTCTCTTTCATTTGGGGAGAAGAAGATGACAAGATGATGACACTCGTTTGGATTCATCTCCAAGCATGCTTTGGGCCGGTCAAAAAGAGACATGCACTAAAGTTATGCGAATTATTACCCTATGTTACTCGCGCATATTATAATATACTGCAATTTTTCTTCCTTTTCCATTTCTTTTCCTCTTTTTATGGTCATAATGTGTTTATTCTAGCTCTTTTTTCATGTTTAATTTAAAGGACATAAATGATTATGAAAAGAACCCAAGATAAAGAAAATGAAGCACAACTTTAGAGAAGAAATTTGTCATCTCAAGTTGAAAATAAAATAAAAAAAGGGGAAAAGGTGATAATTAAAAGACATATTCAGCTGACCACGCAAAAATAGAAAGAGAGGTAAATAATACCTTCGAAATTGGAAAAAAAGAGGTAAATAATACCTTCGAAATTGGAAAAAAAGAGAAGGGAAAAAGACTTCAAGGTTTATAAATTTTACATTAAAACAAAAGGCGAAAATGATGTGGTTAATATTGATCTACAGAGGATGGAGCTATCGTGCATCTTCAACATTGGCCTTTGAATTGAACATAATTGCGACGGGCAATTATTGAAGAACAAGGGGTTATAATAAAGCAAAAAGCCTGAGATGTCTCAGTGCAAGCTTGTCGAATCAAGCGGAGATTTACAAACACAAGATCATGGTTGCTGGTTGGTGTGGAGATAAAAGATATTCGAATTAAGAAAAAATCTGTCTAACTGCCAATTACGTGGTGGGTAAGTGCTAATGCGCCATGCTGTCCAATGATTTATATATCTAATTTCGTTTTATATATTTAATTTCGTTTCTCCTTAAAGGGTTTGTTTTCCTCAAATCTTAACATCTTCGTCGAGTTTTTTGAATTATTAAGACAATAAATTAACATATAAAAAAGGAATTCCCATGGTTCTCTATTTCTAGCTGGAAGAACATTGAATTAACACCACACCAAATAAGAAAAAAAGATCAGTGGAATGATTTTTTTATGGGAAAAAAAGTACATGATACCCTCTTATATGTTGTAGGAAAATGATTTAATTAGAGATTTGTGTCGCAGTTGGCGCAAAAGTAAAATGCTCTTGTATAATTACGTTAGAACTATTTGTGGTACATTGCAAATTTTCAACAAAAACAAATTAGATGAATGTAGAAGATAAATAGGTAGATTTCGTATCAAATAAAACCTATTTGGTTACTAACTCAATTACTTTTATCAAAACTAAAATTAAACAATCCATCATTTAGCTTTTTATTACATAAACAGAGTTTTTTTGCATCTCTAATTACTTATTTGAAATAATTGGAGTGAAAATAACCCCAGATTGATGCAAATATTGATATCTATACAAATTGATATATATATATATATATATATATAGTATAATGAAGTACCCATACGAGGATATATAGGAATCCAAATATGTCAAATCACTCATGTTATAATCTTTATAATTCTAGGTTTTCCCATTTTGTCATCTGGCTTATGTTCTTCATATATGATTTGGGCTAAATGACTATGAAATTACATCGATACTTCTATATATTATAGGTAACGTAAGAGACATTTTTATTTTTCTCTCGGGAAATCTATTGAATTATCACTATTTAGTTTTCAATTCACATCTCACAATTAAGTGAAATGTGAATAAATCTGTTTATTTAAGGTACCTATTTCATTAAATTCACAAAACTAAGTAGGAAATTGATGATTATTTATGTAATTAAGAATTATTTTTATTTATTGTAATACAAAAATAATTCCATGAAGAATAAAGTATACACAAGTTTCTTCCACATGTTAATATTCTTTCATACATGATCTTTTTATTTGTTATTTTGAATCCGTCGGCTAACTATATTTTAAACAATAATTTAAGTGATACAACTTTTAGAAAACGATAATTTAAGTCACTCCAATGACTTAATTTGCCAGAAAATCTATACAACGCTGTTGGAGTCACCTAAATAAATGTTTTTACAAAGTATTGGCACTAAAATAGACATTGATTTAATATTTTGGCACTAAACTTTTCAAAATTAGAAATTTGAGGAGGACCATATCATGAGCCAAAAGCAAAAATAACAAAGCAAATATATTCTAGTTTTGCCATCGTTTTCTTTGTTTGGTTAGACTCATGAAAAAAAGCACGAGCAAAAATTTTCTCTTCGATTAATTTCATTTGAAATAGATGGGTTTTAGAGTAATTAAAGTCAAAATTAAAAATCTTGTTGGAATAAATAATCCAAAATCCAATTAATTAAAGTTAAAGTAATTATGAATCAAAAGGAACGAAAAAAATGTATATGAATTTCTATAAATTATTTATAACATAATTAGTCTTATTTCCTCTCCTTTTTTTTCCCGAATTCAATTAACAAAAAATTCACAATGAAATTCAAAAAGTCTGTTTGAAAAGTTGAAAAATTAGGACTTGCCTGAAGAGTAGCTTCTTTATAATTTACTTATATCATTTCCAAATTCTAAATTTCACTAAATTTAGATATTTAAGTGAAAAATACTGTACATATCCACTTAAAACCAAATTTTTTAATTTAATTTTAAAGGGAAAATGTTGACACCTCAAATTTCGATCCCTAAGAAAAGTCAAAAGTAAAAAATGGGTCGACTTTGACTTTATTGTTCGACTCTGGGCTAGATTTATTTATCCTATCACCAATTTTCGATTTAATTTAGTTTCTCTCATTCTCTGTAATTTTTAAATTTTCACAACAATTAAGGTTAAAAGAGAAATTTCTTCCAAAAAACGAAATGAAAATAAACTTTTACCTTTTAAAAGTCATGTGTATTGCACATATTAACGAAGAAAATAAGGGAGAGTTAGTGGATGTAACAAAATGAAAGTTAAAAGGAGCATTGTGTAATAACTTAAAGTTTGGAGCCAAACGTGTCATACATTCAAAGTTAACGGGATTTAACGGGATTTCCCTATATTTTAATTAAATTTTATTGTAACATTTTGTTGCCTAGACAATAACATCTACACGAACAAATTTCTTTTGGCAAGAATCTACACAACAATTCTAAATAGGTTTTGATTTCCCATATGTTCTGTAGTGAAAGAATATGTTATTGCAATTTTATCTGACTTTTTTCTCACTTCTTTGGGCCCCCTTAAGTTTACCCACATCTCTCCACACATACCCTAAATAACTCTCCGTCCGGAAAAGACAAAGTACGGAGAGAGAGAAATTTGGTGGAGAATGTCAACATCCGGCGGCGTAAAGAAATAGAGAACGTTTAGGGGAGGAAAACATGAAGACCACCATTTTTTTTTTTTTTTATCATCAGGGGCATGTGAAGAATATGGTGGAGTGGTCCTGAGTATGACCTAAGACCGCTTCATTTGAATATATGGTGGAGAATGGAAACATTGACAAGCCAAAACTACTGTATAGTCCTTGTTTCTTTTTAAATATGGTTAATACCTGAAAAACCTCAAATTGATACAGATATGGCAAATTTATCTCAAATTAATTTTTTAATTATGAAAAATCTCAAACCTGGTACACCCGTGATAAATTTACCTCAACCGATCATAAAAACTCAAAATTGATACACTAATAACAAATATATCCCAAACAAATTTATTTGACTGCCCAAAAAAACCTAAAACTGGTACATTTATGACAAATATACGCTCGGTTAAATTGGATTACTAATAATTGTGACAAATGGAGAGAAAAATCCTAAATTGGTATACCGTCAATTGTCCTATGTCATTTAACCTATTAATTTAACGGTAAAATTTAGCGTAAACTAACAAAGGGTAAATTTATTACAAATATACTAGTTTGAGGTCACTTTATCAAAGGTGTACTAGTTTGGAGTTTTTGTGGTTAAAAAATCAATTTGAGGTAAATTTGTCATCGGTGTACAAATTTGAGGTTTTTCGGGGTATTAACCCTTTTAAAAATTACAAAAGAGATTTTCCTTACATAGTTACATGTGAAGAATTCTAATTTTTTTAACATATACTCAAAAAAGTTAACTCATTTCTTTTATTAATATATTTCGATGACTAATTAGGCTTGAATCTTTGTCAACACTTAATTTATGAAGATTGAACCTAAAAGGTCAAGAATGTAATTTCACATACAGTTTTCCCACTTTCTTTACCCGCTCCTATCTTTCCAAATAACGGAAAAGAAAGTTATTTTCTTCATGTTATCCCACGCTTCTACTTTCTCCACCTCCAAGATAGCAGCGTCGCTCACACATCCCGCTAATCGCTCTATAAGTAGAGTCAAATGAGTGACGTCATCATCCAAATATAAAATTGAAGATTTGTTCTTTGCTTATCTGTGGCCACGCTTTCCTGAAAAGCACATTTCTAGGTTACATTAAGTCAAGCTTATACAACAGAAGATCCGTTGATTCGTGTTGCTTTTCACTTAGTACAATGTTATCCTAGCCACTATATTCTTCCTTGTCTCGCCACAGGTTCAACCACAAGAGATCGTAATACAGAACGACAAAGGTTTTATGGGACGTCTCCTATAAGCTCAAGATCACTGAGGTGTGAGTCCTCGGAACCGATCATGTGTTGCACTGATATCGTGCGGTTGCTTTATTTTCCTTCGGCTGATGGGATTTTATGTGAAAGAATTATGGAAGAAGATGGAATGAGGGAGAAAAGGGTCATTAACGAGGCAGATAGGAGCTCCTGGAAACCTCAAAGAAGTGGCCGATGTAACTGAGTTACGCTGGAAAAATCGGGCACTTTCAGGTCACTGATATCAAAGTGTTCGATAAGCGATTAGAGATGCTTGAAGAAGAAAATAATACTCTCAACAATTGCAACGTAAACCACTTTCATTGACTTCTCCTCCTTAATTTCATGCAAAGCAATCACTAGGAATTCATGATTACAGCTAGACGGAACCAATTCCTAGTCTTTCATTGAGGCGCTACACTTGGTGAACTTACACAAGCGACAGTGAGTTCAATTTATCGTTGCAGATAGACTATCTGCTGGGTAATCAGATGGAAAATTATATAACAAGAAGATGTGAAAGAATCTTGTACTGTGCCAAGGTTCCTGAAAGAAGAGCAAGCTCGAATACTTCAAAAGAAAAATATTCCGACAACTCTATAACATGTCCTAAAGTGTATGTAGTTTTGAGGTTCTAGCAAATAGTTGAACGGCATTTAATCGCCTATATGCAGCCGGAACAGTTGGGAGCTCTTCCTCCTTTTGAGCTCCAGTTAGCTAAACTAATCATGTAATTATACAAAAACATCTGCCATAAGATTTTCAAGCAGTCCCATGCTTATTAATTATTAGTCTCTTTGAACCCATCTGACGACCGATTAAATCTTTCTCTCAATCTCCCGTATGCATTCACCCATACTTGATCGAATAATGTTGGCCAAAAGGAAAAAACTTCTTTCTCAACAGTTGTCAAGACAAATGGCTCAATACTGTTTATTGCTCATGAGATGAGCTTTGAATCTGCATTACTAACCTTCCTCTCATGACCAAAATATATATTGCTGGGATTCAAGACCCACTAGTTATTCAAGTGAAGCATCAACATACTTGAACTTACTCTTATAATCAACTTTTATGAAAACACGATGTGGGTTTGTGAGGACAATCATCAGCAAGAAGTTCTCAAAGCTCCCTTATAGACAGAATGCTTGTTTCACACCAAACCAAATGGTCACAAACATCAAATATGCATCGGCAATAGTCAATCAGTCTTCCTTTCTTCTCGTCTTATGTCTCTTGGCCTAATCCGAGGTAAAACATATTCTGTTGCCATTAACTTGATCGCAAAAAATTATGACTAAATATTTCCCTTTTCATGTTCTGGGCGAAAAAGTGGAAGATGACTGTTTATCTAATGGAAAATTCAAACATAAATTTAAAAAAAAAAAAAAAAAAAACTCAAGAACACAAAATCCTTCATGAAAATATCATAAGCAACCACAGTTGATCCAAGAAACTAAACATCGATTTGCCCAAAAGTGGTGGTGAAGAGCGTGACCTTCTTTTCATCATCACGAGTGAAATGGGAAGGACTCCAGACTGAGATTTCCCTCAGAGACCAGCGAAGCTGTATTAGCCAGGAGATGAAGAGATGAGACATCAAGTTCCATCCTTCCAAAATTTCCCTCGTAGACAAATGAAGCTGCAGACGCCGAGAGATGAAGGGATGAGACTCTGGAAACTTGAGCAGAGTTCAGCTTATGGTCATGAAGTGTCGGCCCTCGCCGTCGTCGTGGCGATCTCTTCTTTGTACCGACCCATTTAACACAAATCACAGGTACGGAATTCAATTTCTGGGCATGGAATGTCTCCCTTTGCGGTCGCAGCGATCTCTTCTTCCGACCGGTCCATCCAACACCAAGATGAAGAGACGAGAGGTCGAGTTCCATCTCTCTTCCGCTGTAGAAGAGTTGGGAGACAAAGGCCTTAAGACAACGCCTATATGCACTGATATTTCAAACGAATACCCAGGCTTTATTATTTTATAGGCTGACCGAATTTTTTATTGTTTTTTCTCCCGCCTTGTAAACCTCGACGACTTAATATGTGGAGTGTCGGGCCCAAAAATATGTAATCATGAGTTCAACTTTTCTTTGTCCTTTTTGTTCTTATCAGATTCCACCACCACGGAAACTTTGACATACCGTTGAAAGTTCATGAGCTTGAATGCTGGAAACATTGACATACCGTGGAAACTTGGACATACCGTGTAATCATTAGTCTATTTCTTATGATTTTACATAGACATCATAGATGTTTAATGTCTCTTGGCATAAAAAGCGTAGACATTATTCATCAGCTTGAATGCTGGATCCAAGCATTTTAAATTATCTATCATGTTAATATCTATGTATCCTATTAAGGTTCAATTAGGCATCACGGCACTTAGAATTGGACAATTTCACAAGTATGGACACAATATATATTTAGAACATATTTTACTAGTATATAGCAGGGGATGTCCTAAATTAATATGAACATTAAATAACAATTTTGTATGTATCTTTCTTTTAACCTTTGAGTTGGCCATGATGAGTTTAAATTTCGGAGAGACCTCGAGGGTCCATCAAACATCGCTGATGTATCTTCACGATATTATACGAGCAAAAGATATCATAATTCTTCATATAATAAACTACTCAAATAGGCAAGAAATGAATAATATGATTATAGTGCTTTAGTTTACAAATAGAAAGAAACAGGCTAAATTGTAAATTTATTGCATAGTAACATGAACTAAAGTTAGACGATGTTATAATATGGACTCTAAGGAAAAAAAATCATGTTAGTATTCATGGGGAAACATGCTACAAATGCATATATTTGAGTAAATACGCGAAATTCTTCTGAACTTTGATATGGAGCGCAACGACTCCTGAACTTTGAGAAGTGACCAACCTCCAATATAATCACATCGCATTAATTTTAGAAGGAAAATATATATCTTAAATTTATACCATCTAAATAGTTCAAACATACATGGTGAAAAATCAAGATCTTGGAATGATAAAACATTAGACAAAGACTTTGATTGGTCAAGTCGTTGCAGCCGGTCCCATGTGACTTTAGTCCCTACTAATGGACGTTAATCTTCTGCAGATAAACGTCACGGTAAAGTGGAACCCCACCGACTTTACGATGGAGACCGTATTTTCGATTCATTGATATATGGCTTGAATTAACAATCAAATTAATGAATCTTGCTTTCGCCCCCTTCCCAATATCCTTACTCTGATATAGTCTTGTGCTAATTAAGTGCGTAATCAAGGGCTTTAGGATCACCTTTTTGGGCCGATTGAAAACAATATATCTATGTACGCTTCTTGAAATATATGATCTTAATCGTTCTTCACCTTAATCAATCTCAAATATTTTAGGAGGATTTAACTTCTTTGCATCCTGTAATGTATACAGTGTGCCAAGAACAGTGAGGAGAGTTAGAAGAAGGTCGAACATTTTTGGATCGATCCGGCCTGATTGGGCATTGTTAATCTCCATTTGGGAGATAAAAGAGTTTTTTTTTTTAAAAAATCAAATCTTGTCTGCCCCAACGACTCCCCAAAACAAACCCCTCCATATATTCATGTCTCCTCACTAGGATCGTCTTTATTCTAAGCTCAAATCATAATTATCCCCGCAGCTACGTTCTACTATAAATATTAGATCCCTTTCCTAATTGATTCTAGGTTTACAAACTCTCTTTGAAACCTAATCTTCTTATTTTAGTACATCCCGATTGAATTGGGTGATCTTCGTCCCACTATTTTAGATATGTCATCCATAGTCCACTCATTATCATTTGAGACTTGAAGTATAGCCAATAATTCAGTACCATCATGTTATTTGATTACATGACAACTTTTCAACAATGATCGCACCACAATTTATCATATAACTTTTTTTTAAAAAAACTTTAGGCTAGAAGAAGATAACAAGAGGCATGAAACTCAAATCTCAGTTGATAACGGGATGACATTTTAATTCATCTCCAAGTATACTTTGAGCCGGTCACAAGAGACATGCACTAAGTCATGTGATTATTACAATAGCCCAAAATAAAAAAATTAATCAAAAGAATTTCGAAATTCAGCAGTTTCAATTTTGGTCTATGTTACTCGCACATTTCAGTATTATATTGCAATTATTTTATTTTTCTTTTCTTGTCCTCTATTATGTTCATAATATGTCTAACCTATCTATTTTTAGGCTTAATTTAAAGGAAATAAAAGACTATCAAAAGAACACAAGAAAAAATAAAATGAAGGGCGACTTTAGAGAAGGAGGTAATGAAAAAAACTAAAATAATGGAGCTACTGTGCACGGTCAACATTCTGTGGTGTTGTGAACGGGTCGGGACTCGGGAGTAGGTGCGGAAGAAATACATATTAATGTTGATGGAGCTATCATGCACGTCCATCCATGCATATCTCAGTACTTTTCGTAGTAGGCACGATCCCAAAGTTTTTGATTAGGAGGCTGAGTCTCTCTCTCTCTCTCTCTACTGGAGACAAAGGTTAGAGGGAACTGCTCTCATGGCAAGACTTGCCAAATCAGCAAAAGATCACTCCACTCAAATCTCACCACGCGTACCAGACGGGTCCCACCTTGCACAAACTCTTCCCCCCCGCCTTCCCAACATCCCCCAACTTTTCCATTGTTTCTTCCATTGACCTATTATCTTCTACATTCTAGGTCTACCATCGCGGCATCTGGTATATGGTCTTCATGTATTATTCCGACCAAAGTTACATCAATACTTCCATATATTTTCCATATATTGCGAGTAACATAGGAGACATTTCTATTTTTCTCTCGGAGAATTTTTGAATTATCACCAATTAGCTTTCAATTCACTTCTAACCATTAAATGAAATGTGAATAAGTTTGTCTAATTAAGCTACTGGTCTATTAAGTTCACAAAAACTAAGTAGGAAATTGATGATTATTTATCTTATTAAGACGTATTTTTATATATTGTAACATAAAAATAATTCCACTAAAGAATAAAGTATACACAAGTTTCTTCCACATGTTAATATTCTTTCATACATGGATTTTTTTTTTTTTTTGTTTGTTGTTTTGAATCCGTCAGTTAACTATATCTTTAATTGGTTTGTTATTTCTTGCCGTTTTTGGCTCAACCTATACAAAATTGGTGGTGATATAATTTTATGCTACTCAATAAAAACTAATCTATGACCAAAAAATAAAAATAAAAATAAAAAATTCAATGGAACACTTTGTTATGTGGAATATAATATCTGCCCTAGTAAATTTCTTTTGCTAAGAATCTATCCAGTAATTTTAAGTAGGTATTAAATTCTATGTCTACTACCGAAAAAGAAAAAATTATGTCATTTAGCGAAAGAACCTTTTGTTTTAGTGGAAAATCGAAGTTCCTCGTTTTTTCTATGTTGTCATCTACGTCCCACCATAAATTCAGGTGGAATTACACAAAACTCCCCTTAAATTTTAATGGCAATACATGTTTACCCCTAAACTTTTAATAGTTATACATTGCCCTCTGAACTTTATTTTTGTTACGGTTGTTGACACTATGTTTTATTCTTCATTGGCGATGCCCAAGAATTTTTAAGCGGTGAAAGTATATTTTCATCTCATTTTAAAAAAAAAATTTCTCTTTTACCCATGATTTCCATAAAAGCGAAACAAATAATGAATTGCGAAAATTAAATTAAGAAAATGTAAATATCAACAATAATGTTTTAAAATGAAAGTTGTTAACATTTGATTGTACACTAATAAATTTTTAAGATATATAGAGAAAACACAACTAAGTAAAATAGAAAGAAAGGTCTCAACAACATTAGGTTGAACTCGCAAAAATTGGATACGCTCTATGTATTTTTAAATGGTTAGTATATGTAAAAGTATTTATCATTAAAATGTTTTTAAAAATATCACCTCAGGTTTCGTTTAATCATTTGATTTCAGGAATAAAGAACAGGACATCATTTCCTTTTATAATTTTGTTATAAATTTATATTAGTTGATCATTACTTGTATTAATTAATCCTCTAAGTATACATAATGAGTAAACAATTTTTTTTTTTCATTTGATCATTTTATTATCGAGGCCTCTTCCCTTTGCATTTAATTTTTGTTTTTACTTTTTGGAATCATTATTAATACTCAATTTTCCATATTATTATTTCATTAATGTAGTTTTCTCCCAATTTTCAATATTTTTCATGGTACACAACAATTAACGGTGGAAAAGAAATTTCCTTGAAATAATAAAATGAAAATATATATTTACCCTTAAAAGCCATATGCATTAAACATGCTAAAAGAAAAAAAAAATAAAGGAGAGTTAATGGTTGTAACAAAATGAAAACTCACAAGGATATTGGTAAATGATTGAAAGTTTGGGGATGAATGTATACTACCTCCAAATTTAAGGGGCCTTATATAATTTCCCCGAAACTTTATTTAACTTTTTATCGGAACATTTTGATATCTAGACAATAATGTCTGCCCTAGTAATTTTCTTTTGGTTTAAATCTCCTCAGCAATTTTAAGTAGGTATTTATCCCCCATATGTGATTTGGTAAAATAATTTTTCGTTTCAGTGGAAAACCGCAGTTGCCTGTTATTTTCTGTATTCCACCACACATTCTATTTAACTTCTTTTCTCCCTCGTGTGGGACCCCCTTAACCCACATCTTCCCCACACATATCTTTCTTTCGGCTTGCAGTTGAACCATTTGATCAAAATGTCGCAACCATGGAGCATTCTTTTTTGTTTTTGTTTTTGGGTCTATCAATTACGGATAAAGGAGGTCGGACTCATTCTAACCGTCCGATTAATTGTTCTTGAGTAGAGGAGGCTTGGACAAATGCTAACCGTTCGATTAAGGTTTTTGACTTTTTCCTTATTACGTGGGTTTAGATAAAGCTAGAGAACCCAGCTTTTCTTTTTCCGTTTCCTTAAACTTGTTGTTGGTCTTGGCATCCCCTTCGTCAGGACAACCTTTCCCACCAGATTGGATCGACGTGCTTAGTGAAGAAGACAATTTTTCATCCTTTTCCTTAAATAAAATACATGCATCTGCAAAAGCCAGATCAATTATAAGATGAAAACAGACATATAGACCAATCTCATGATCACTCTTGAAAGGAGACCGTTTACCTTAATTATATAACACTGGATTTAGCCGAGAATCCTTCGTGTGATAGGCTTAATGGCCAGTGGAAAACTTATCCCTCCCCCAACCAAAATTTGTATATCTGACTCCTTACCACTACATTAATTCTTTATGCTTCAGATTGACACGTGCAATGTGGAAACCAACTCACACTATGAGTGCAAGATAATTTGAATTTCTTTCTTTTTTCACCTCCTTTCTTTAATCTCTGTAGTTTCCATGCTGTTGCTCGCTTAAGACGGATTCTCATGGAAAAACTCTTTTGCTGCCGCAGTCGGAGTCTCGAATAACAAAAATCCGAAAGTGTTTCTCGCGGTTAGGTGGCCAATGCTAGATACTAGTTTCCAGTTTCAACTCTTTATCTAATATCACTCCGTTTTTTTCGTTTCCTATGCATAGTAATGTTTCACTCGCCCGGCTTATATTGTTTGGCCAGCATGAAATGCACCAAATTTATTTGTTAAATTTTTTTTAAAGACTCATGTGAAAAGCATTATTGCTTCGCACGCCACTGCCACGTGTTATATAATATCTAATCGCAAAACAACAGATATATGTATAACATACATGTGCGAATATATGTAATTAACAGTTTCAATTTTACAAGTATCGTTCTTTTCACTTTGGATTGATTATCATAACTTTCAAATTTGCATTAAACAACTGTTTTGTCGCACTTGTAGTCTGAAATCATGAGAAATTCAGAAAATAGTCAACAGGAAAAGTTAGCTTTTCCCACCGTTTGGTGGCCCCATGGAAATACTAGCTTCAAGTGCTTCACGTTTCAACGAGTTAATTATTCGTCATCTAGAACAGGAGGTTCTTTCCCTTTTATCTGTTTCTAATTGAAAGAAAGAAACACATCGATTTACTTGTTTAAGACGGTAAATTATTTAATATAGGATATTGCTAGGGTTCCAAGTGAAATCTATCCAAGATCATGGGTTTTTTTTTTGCATTTTAATATTCATAAAAGTGGAAAATTTATAAAGAAAGACATAAAGAGCATCGCCCCCACCACACCCCTGTTACTTGGTAAGCATATTTGACCCGCAAGGAATCTAGAGAAATAATTGAAGCTTTCTTGCCACCTAAACGAAACTTTTGGGGTAAAATTAAATATGTATCTGAGTTCTGAGTTCGTATCATCTAAACATGGACGTTGTGCTGATGCATAGGTTTTGCATAAACTTAAACCAGCATGACGTGTCACATAAAGTTGTGTAGATGGAGGTAATTTGTGACCAGAGCAGATAATATTGTGTTAGCACATGAATGTTGGCTGCCTTATACTTTAGTAACATTTTCGAAGCTTCTTAGTTTGAAATTTACTTGTGCGGACAATTCACAAATTTGTGGATTTTTTGGAAGGGAAATAAAACCTTCCTCATTTTTCTTGCCAAATTTTTTTATACTCTTCTCCAATTTTCCATACGCACATTCCAACTTTTTTCACCACCCAAACAAAGTCTAAATGAAAGAAACATGATTAAAGGCACATGAATGCGTTAGTCTCTCATCATTCACCAATCAAAGTTACAGCAATTCGTGTGCATGGTTTAAGTCTCAGAAGCATCTATTGTTGGTGGCAGAAAGTAGCTAGTATTCAATTATCTATGCTGGGTTCTTTCGCAAATGAAACGTGGCATTTCCTATGTATTTCTCGATTAGTAACATAATAGGTAGTGCCCTAAGACGTGGATGATTTAATTTATTTCACCAACAGTTACACACCATGTGACTTAGTGAATAAGATTTCGTACTTGCATGCTAAATGGCACTTCTCAATGTTCATGTACCTAATGTACACTTGATTATGGGTCCATCTATGTACGCTTTAGGTAATAGAGTTTTATATGTTTGTAATAGACTAACATTAAAAGTATATTCAATCATTGTTTTAACTTCGTCAAATGCTAAAAAAATCCAGATGCCCTATTGATAAAAGTTTACTAATATATATATATATATATATATATATATATATATATATATATGTATGTATATGTATGTATGAATCTTTCACCGAAAAGGTAATAGACCTGATAAAGTGACCAAAATTCATGTACAAATCAAATATTTTTAACACTAAAATTGATGTCACAATCTCGATAATAAACCTGAATCTGCCGAGGAATATCAATGGCTAAGTAAAAATTAACATAATTTAGCTAGTTTTCTGCGCACACTCGAGGTAAAAGTGTCTTGTCTTTTGTGAGACTAACATAAACAAATTATTTTTGTTGGGTGCTCAAAGAGCCATGAATGCCCTATGATGTAAAAAGATTACTAATTGCTTTTAACAATATCATAATTATATCTTTCATCAAAAAGGTAATTTATCCGGTGATAAAAATTCATCTACAAATCAACTTTTCCATAAACTATAATATTAAAATCTCAAGAAACATGTGAATCAGCCAAGGTACATCGATGATTAAGTGGAAATGAAAATGAATTAGTTGATTAAGCTACATTTCCCGGAGACAATAGGAGTCGCTATTATGACTGAGATTTCCCTCGGAGACCAAAGCAGCTGTGTCCGCCAATAGATGAAGAGATGAGAAATCGAGTTCCATCTCTCTCTCCCCTATTGAAAGACGGAACACCGCAGCGGAAATAATTTGATTCCCCGACTAGTGCTTCTTTTTACCTCTATCAGCAATTTGGGTGCTAGGGTTTATGGTGATCGTGGGTTTTCACAGAGAGAGAGAGAGAGAGAGAGAGAGAGAGAGAGAGAGAAGTGGTGGTTGGGAAAGTACTAAGCTGCTTGGCTTACAGCTTAGTCGTTCCTAGGAGGCCTACCGAGACCAATATAGACTCATAGAGAGCAGCATGAACAAGCTGTAACCGTGCTTGAGAAGCGACAGTTTTAAAGGAGGACCGTTTTGTCGGTAAAGTGAACGGTGTAAGAGGTGGCTTGCAATGTGAGACGGAATTAGCATAACTGGGGCATGCGATGCTCCGCGAGATTAATTGGGGGCCCAAAGGCCGGGTGCCGGTCCTTGGCATGACCTTAAACTGCAGCGCTCCGGGGGGGACAACCCCGATAACAAGGTCCCTGGGCACGGGTTGGTGCCTCACCCCTGCCCTTCGGTGGGAACCGCGGTGCACAAGCGGGTACAGGCAGCTCCCACGTCTAGAAAAATATAGTGGCTCGACCGTGTGATCGAGGGTTTTGAATTTTTTCCTTTTTTGTGGGTGGGTGTAGATAAATCGGTTGTACGATATAATCTTACTTTTGGGGAGAAGGAAAGTAAAAAAATTGGGAAAAGAAAAAAGAAGAAGATAACACTTTTTAAATCGCGTTGCTTCCATGATGATTCCTCGCCAAAGCAAGCATCACGTGTCGCGTTCCAACCATTGGGGTTTGCCCTAGTGGCCACCCTTCCAACTTGGAAGGGGGAGGTGGGGGGTTCGAATCCCCACCTTCCCGGGGGGTTGGGGTGGGGACGATTTAGTTTCAGGAGTGGGTTTCGATTCCCACGCCCTGCAAGGAGGCAGGACAAAAGTCTGAGAGTGAGAGTTAAAGTAGGAATAGGCGTAGGACTGACAAAAAAAAAAAAAAAACTATCTCCATAGTCATCGAACTCCTACAATAATTTCATGCTTTCTTTTAAATAAAAAATATATTCATCCGCGAAGGACAGATTATTTCCGATATGAGAACTGAGGCATAAAGCATCACATAATTACTTAATTTTTACTGTAATCAAGCACGGCATACTCATGAGTTCTCTTATGAAATTCGACTTAGTCTAAATTTTAGCTTAAGTTTAGTTCCATTATAGAACTAGTTTGGAGTTGTTGGTTGATGTAATTTCAATTTCTTCTTTAGTTATAGACCTATGTTGATTTTCATTTGAAATTTTTTTTTAGTTCTGACTTCAGCTTAGCCGCTCAAATTTAGTTCATCCAATATAATCACATCAATCTAAAAAGTAAATTTACACCATAAATTAATTACATCTAAATAGTTCATGTATCTACAATCGACAAAAAGGGTCCGAATTCAATCCTCGGCTGAGTGATTGATGGAAAGAATCAATTGAAATCACAAATAGTAATGACTCGACTCCCATGTCAGCAATGCAAGGGAAATTCCTTTTGGTCAAATCTTTTTGAAAGCCCAGCTAATCTAAACATTACACGAGGCATTGCAGCCGGGTCCGAAGCAACTTTAGTACCAACTTAAAAATGAGCCAAAGATATCATTGGTTTTAACTATAGACTATAAACGACACAAATTTAAAAAATAGCAAATAAATTTTTAAGATTCAAGTGCTTCATTTTACGAAAAGAAAGAAACGGGTTAAATTCTATTTTCATTCCATTATACGTTAACCAAAGTGAGACGATGATATTTTTTGGACTCGAGAGGAAAGAAAAAGTAATCACGTTAATATTCATGGTAAAACGCACTGTATATACAATTATACATAAATTGAGAAATAGTAGCAATGGGATTCCCTCTTTTTCTTTCGGATTCATTTCATTTGCCACAGCTTGGAAGCTAGCTAAAAGGGAAAAAAAGCCATTAACTAAGCCCTCTAATTTGTCATAATTGTTTCCGGAAAGAAAGAAAAAGGTTCACATATAATCCATCGGGCTGTAATGAGTAGCACGTCCGACTTCGATGTTCATTGTTTTTTTTTTTTTTTTTTTGATGATCCAGAACCGTAATGCATGGCCGACAACCGGCGACGTAAACCAGGAGCACTAATGTTCGATATTCATTGTTCATCTCACTGTATTATCGGATTTTTACCTCTAGAAGAATCAACCCGGATCACGTGACTCCCTCTAGTGGTGGGCCCCCACCAATGTTTTAGTGGATTGGACGGTTAATAAAAGGAATCGGCTGCCATCCCCTGTACAGAAAATGGTGAATCCTTTACCTTGCTATTTCTACATTGCAAGACATGATATTGTGTAAACAATATGTAAGTTTCACTTGTAAAATGAGACGATTGTATGTTGAACTACGAACAGTTGGGATCCTTTCGCTTGGTTTTGCATTTGTTTCTTATTTATGATAAAACACAATGATGCCATTATGAATTTCTTGTATTGATATATAACAAATGGAAGGTTGAAAGTGAAAGGTACTCAAACCATCTAATTACAAGAGGTGATTACTGTAATCCAACACTATAAACAAAATATTTCTTCTCAAGAAATGTTTACTACTATCATATGGATGGAAATTGTAGTCTTTTTTTTTTTTTTTAGTCGAAATGGAAATTGTTCTTTGAAAGGCCAAGATGAATCTCGTCCGTAACACATGAGATTTACTTTAACATAGTGACTTGTGCCGAAACAAGCAGCATCTTAGCTTCGTGATCTGATTGACATAAATTGACCTAGTTCTTGACAAGTACCTAATCATGGTCGTCTCTTCCATCACTAGCACCGGGTGTGTATATTAAAAAAATAGGAGGGAGAAAAGAAGATCGGTAAGCGACGCGCTTCTTGTGCACGTAAAGATCAGCTTCGACTCTTCTATTTGCCGACGCGCAGCGCGTGCGCACGCACGAGTGAGTGAGATTGCTCTTCCAGTTAATTTCCAACTATTTTAGTAATTTGATATTCCGCCGAACGGACCTCAAAATTAGCTGCGAAATTATAAAATTATATTCTGCCCAAAAACTGTCAAATATGACATTCAGTCTGTCGCTGTTGGTACGGCGACGGTCACGGTTTATTGAAATAGAAGGGTAAAAAGATGCCTGACAAATTCGTCCAAAGATGCCACTTCAGTTTAGTTAATCAAAGCACACATATAAAAAGCTATAATTCAATAGAGATATTGAAAGATTGTGATCATATCATATTTCAAAATCATGGACAGATCTATAGAATGAATGTCCGACGATATGTGACATTAAAACAGTATAAACATTAATATATATATATATATATTATCCTTTTTTAGTTGGCCATTTCAGAGAGACAAACAGGGATGCGCTGATAGACAATTTTTCCACACACGTGGGCGCACTTACCTTTGTATTCAAGTCTAGGATGGCCAGCTGCGCCAAGGGAAAAAAATGAATAGTTTCAATAAATATTATTTTTTTATTGTTTCTTTTCCTTTGTGTTGGAGATAAGTTTGAAAGTCGGGATATGTGATATGAAAACAGTATAAACCATTTGTGGTACATTGCAAATTTCTAAAAAACCAATTAGGTGAATGTAGAAGATAAATAGGTATTTTTCGTATGAAATAACACCTGAGTGGTTATTAAACTCAATTATTTTTTGAAAACTAAAATTAAAACAATCTATCATTTAGCTTTTTATCACATAAACAAAGTTTTTGCATCTCTAATCACCTATTTGAAATTGTTGGAGAGAAAATTAACCCTAGATGAATTTTCCTTCTATGCCTTAATTTTCTTATGCAAACGATGATATTTATATAGATCAATCTTATATATATTGTAAAATGAAGTACCTCAAATGTGGATATATAGGAACCCAAGTTTGACAATATTTCCATACCCTCAGGAGGAAAACATGTGGGCACACTTACCTAATTAAGTCCAGGATGGCCAGCTGCGCCAAGGAAAAGAAATGAATAGTTTCAATAAATATTTTTTATTGTTTCTTCTCCTTTGTGTTGGAGATAAGTTTGAAATTCGGGATATACGTGCAAAAGCTGAAAAAATTGGGTCGAAGGCAGAAAAAGAGAAGTGAGACGACCAGTCCAGGGAAAATTCCTAAGCTAAACCTAGACTATCTCTGATCGTACTGTATAGACGTCAGAGATATATGTTGTCTCTACGAGTATCGACACAATATATATTTAGGATATACTTTACAAGTATACAGCGGGGAATGTCTGCCCTTGCAAATTTCTTCTGGTAAGAATCTATCCAGTAATTTTAAGTAGGTATCGAATTTTATGTCAACCTTTATTTTAGTGGAAAATCGAAGTTCCTCGTTATTTTTCTATGTTGCCATGCACGTTCCACTATAAAATTCAGGTAAAATTACGCAAAACTCTCCGAAAATTTTAATAATAGCGCATATTTGCCCTAAACTTGGCAAGACTCGGCAGGTTCAAGTTCGTCTTCTCGGCTTTCTTAGCCCTGGAAACAGAGAGGACAACAATCAATGGAAAGAAACGAGGAATTTAAAGTTGGAAATTTTACATTTCCTCCAAATGTTCATGTCCCCTCCCTTTGCTTGTCTCTATTCCAAGCTCAAAACCATAATTACGCGCACAGCTACATACATAAGAAAACTTACAGACAATCACAGCAGATTCACGGAACTAAACATTCCACAACACCCATCACTTCCTAACTTCATCAAGACACCAACAGCTGAACATCGATATATAATGAAGCTTACTCATGAGTGGCTTCATTTACTACCACCTCTGGTGGAGCTTCAACCTTCATGAGGCAAAAACAAAGATTCCCATCCACCCTGAAAGACCAAAGCTGGATTAGGCCATCCTTTTAGGTTGTTGCGATTAAATGGATGCACAACCTCATCCCGACTCCCCATCAACATATATGAAAAATTCTCGCCCTTGTAATTGCACTTATTGAGTTGCCACCCACGAGAGACTTGGAGACAGGGCTCAACGAGGGAAACCTCAATGCCCTTCTTGCCGTCCAGGATTGCAAGCTCTTCTTCTCTCAAGAAATTTTCCCCCGTCTTCATCTTCCCCTTGGGTATAGAGATCCTATGCTTTAGCATGTCGGTGGTAGTAAGTGTCTTCTCCACCACGAGCATCACTTGTCCTTACCTGTTCCTTGAGTTTTAGTGGAAGGAGTCAGACTGAGGTTTCCCTCCGAGACCGAAACAGCTGTGTTCGCCAAGAGAAGAAGAGGCGAGGGATCGAGTTCCACCCCTCTCTCCCCCATTGAAAGACGATTCGCACACTGAAAATGGACCACCACCGTTGGAATAATTTGATTCTCTGACTTGGTGCTTGTTTCTACCTCTATCAGCAATTTGGGTGTTAGGGTTTATGATGATCGTGAGTTTTCAAAGAGCGAGAGAGAGAGAGAAAGAGAGGGAAGGGGGATAGAAAAAAGCTGCATGGGATTCCGCCTCCTTCGTTCTAGGAGAGGCCCACAGAGAGGGCGTAATAAATGAGCACTAACAATGCTTGAGAAGCTATTAGTTTTAAAGGAGAGATTTATGGGTCCAACGATCAGTGTAAAGGAGGCTTACAATGCGAATGTGGAACGGGATTAGCGTAAAGGTGGTTTCCTGCGCGACTAATTGGAGGCACAAAGACCGAATTAAGGTTGCAATGCTAACCATGCAGTTGTGGGATTTCTTATCTTGTGGGTGTACATAAATCGGTCTCACCAAGATGCTTGCCCGCCACAGCAAGCACCTCGTGTCGCGTTCGAAACAATCTCCGTAGTCATCGACCTCCTACAATACTTTCATGCTTTCTTATAAATATAAAATATATTTATCAGCAAATGACAGATTAAATTCCAAGCTGAAAACTGAGGTATAGAGCATCATATGATTACTTAACTATTATTGTAATTACGTACGGCATACTCTTGATTTCTCTTATGAAATTTAACTTAATCTAAAGTTTAGCTTAATTTTAGTTCCATTATAGAACTAGTTTGGAGTTGCCGGTTGATGTAATATTAGTTTCATCGCTAGTTATAGATCCATGTTGATTTTCACTTGAAAATTTATTTGAGCTTTGCCTTCTGCTTAGCCGCTCAAGTTTAGTTCATCCAATATAATCGCATCAATGGACAAAAAGGGTCCGAATTCAATCCCCGGCCTACTGATTGATTGAAAGAGTCAATTGAAAACACAAATACCAACGACTCGATTCCCATGCGTCGAATCTTTTTGAAAGCCTGGGCAATCTAAACACTAGATAAGTCGTTGCTGTCATGTCATACGCAACTTTAGTGCCAATCTGCAAACATTTTGATGTTTGGGGGAATATAATATGGACATCAATTTGCTGTAAGACAGCGCACGCGTCCTTTATTGTACCAAGTTACAAATTTAAAGCCTTGTTAATTTCGAAAATACTGCATCGAACCCGCACCTAATTTTCTCTTCGTGTAGACCAACTCCTTGTTAATTTCCAACATACTGCATCCCCATGGAAGCTCGGGCTCCTTTTGAGTGGATCATGATGAGCTTAAATTGTGGAGAGATCTCAGGAGTCCATCGAGCATCGGTGATGTAACTTCGTGATACTATATGAGCCAAAGAAATTATGGGTCTTGACTATAAACTATAAACGACACAAATTAAAAACATAACGAATGAATTTTTATGATTCTGGTGCTTCACTTTAAGAAAAGAAAGAAACAGGCTTAATTCTATTTTTTTCCATTATGCATTAACCAAAGTGAGACGATGTTATTACATGGACTCAAGAGGGGAAAAAGTAATCATGTTAATATTCATGATAAAACGCGCTATATATCCATTAATTGAAATAGTTACTCAAAATTCTCTTAAACTTTGGCACGGTCTCTGCAACTAATCCTGAACTTTGAGAAGTTATCGTGTGTCTCCCAAACTTTTTTAAGGAAGTATTCATAGCATTTTAATAAAGGATTGTTGTGTCTGATGGTGTCAAAGTTCAAAGGGGTCATGAGCAATTATCTTTTGAGCATATGACTTTGATTATGAATTTACCTTGATTTAGAAGTTTCCTTTGGTATTTGTCTGCTACAAAGGCATACTGATTTCATTATTTTGTTGGATTAATTTAAGCTTGTAGAGATGTAATGAACAATTTTAATACATCCACGATTGAGCACATTAGGTTTAGATGACGATCTCTATTTTTTAATGGTGGAGTTAAAGTTAAGAACAGCAACCCACATCCACCTCCGTAAGTAAAGGTTTGAATCAGTCGATGAACAAAGAGCGGTAACAACGGGATTCCCTCTTTTGTGCGGAATAAAAGGAAAAATAAAAGAAAGCCATTGGCTAACCACTTCAAGTTGTCAAAGTCTTGGTGGCCAGCAAAGTGGAACTTTCAAAGCCCCTTTTCTTTGGGGAAAGGAAAGAAAGATTTTCAGATCTTCCAGCCAAGTTGCGATGAGTAGCATTTAGGAATTGGATTTTTTTTCCTTTGGCGATAGAGACTTCTTTCATTACTCATTAGGAAATCAGGACAAAATTAATAGGACTATCCAGGAGGCAAATACTATCATCCAACGCCATAGGCAAAACATTTTTTCTCGAGAAAAGTTTAAAATTTGCATAGTTCCCATTAATGAGTCCATTCCAAATCTTAATACCAACAGATGGCTGGAAATTGTATGTTTAAAAGGCCACGATGAATATCGTATATAGCACATGAGATTTACCTTTTCATTGTGACCTGTGCTGAAACAAGCAGCATCGTAGCTTCATGGGCCGATTCACGTGCGTGCATTATCCTCTTTCATCCCTCGCGCCGGGTGTGCAAATTGAAATAGAAGGGAAAAAGGAAGACCGCTTACGCGACGCGCTTCTTGCGCACGTAAAGATCAACTTCAACTTTGCCATTTGCTGACACGCGCGCATGACGGAGTGAGAGTGCTCTTTGAGTTAATTTTTAACTATTCGGTAATTTGATATTCCGCCGAACGAGCCTCAAAATTAGCTACAAAATTATACAATTATATTCTGCCCAAAAACTGTCAAATATGACGTTTAGTTTGTCGCCGTTGGTACGGCGACGGTCACTGTTAGCTTACGGCAACAAAATTTATTTTGTCACGTTTGATGATTTTCCGATTTTAGTTATTAATTTTATCAATTATTTTTGTTAATTGAAATTGCCTATAAATTCAATGACTAAGCACAACATATGAAGACACAAAAAGTTTATCACATTACACATACTGACTTAGTTTCCACATGACTATGGTCATGGCACATATTTTAAAAAACGATAACTTCACGGTTCATGGTAACTTAATTTATACATTTACATTGGTAAATTTATAGTGTAAGAGACAAAAGAATAAAACATGAAAAAATAATAAATGAATCACTATTTTCCTATTTTCCTATTTACCAAACTAATTCATGATTGATTGAATAACAATTGATATAATTGGGATCTTCAAGATATATTTCCAACAGTTTCTAATGTTCCAAAAGCAACATGAAACTGGGTCCCTCAAGTGGAAGGAAATATTCCTGAACAAATTAACTTGGCTTTTGAGTGTGAGAGAGAAAGGTTTAATGGTGATTTCTGCTCGTACTTGCCGCGGAGGGCTATTCTCCAAGAACAAGGAGATATAATGAAGGCAATGAGATGGACCGGAGACGTCTCGGGGCATGCTTGTCGAATCAATCGCGGAGATTTTACGAACTTGATCTCATGATAAGTGCGAAATTACGGTTGACCCAAATCAGGAAATATATGTCCAACTATCAAATACGTGACCGTTAAGTGCAAACCCAAATATTTCTCATGACATAGATGGAATTAATTTCGTGTTTAACTTTGCCTGTGCGTTAGTCAAGGAAGTTAGCAGAACAATATATTTCCACGTGTGAATAAAGCCCCTCTCTTCTCTTAGCCAAAAGGAAAATAAAATCTCCAATGAACCCATCCAAGGACCAATTAAATTGTTCTCTGAGTCGCTTGCCTTATGCATCCACTTAAACATGATCGAATTCTTTCTCACTGTTGCTTGAACTCGTCGAGACAATTGTGGCTCACTACGGGTTATTGCTCATAAGATGAGCTTCACTTAGGTTAACTGGCTCACTACCGGTTACTCAAGAACGAAGATGTTGAGGTGGCGAGAGGAAGAGAAACGTCAAAAAGGAAACGGGGAGGTGGTTGCCTCACACATGGGAGCCAAACAGCTGGGTTTGAGTGAAACAAATGTGATCGATCCATGAGATCGATAGAGTTAGTCAACACAAGAGAAAGACGGTAACAATTGGTCTTTATTTAGATCCCGGGGAGATTGGATTCCTCATCTTGTCCGTCTTTCCATAGTTCAGCTGGAGATGGGTGCGCAATTGATGACGTTCTGAGACAGACGATAGGTCCCATCGTTTTGACCCCGTGGTGTCACGGGATAATGGGACTCCCTCTAACAGTGTTCCCCCGCCGATGTATTAGACTTTAGTGCATTGCGCACTCAATTAGAAGGAGCTGGCTGATGTCTTCCCTTAATAAAAGCGGCGCGCATCTTTAGTTGGGATTCTGCATCGCAACCCAAGATCTTGCGTGAAAGTTAAGTTACTGCTTATGGAATGAGACGTGGTTAATTAGAATTATAATAACTGGAACCTTTTCTCCATAGCATGCGTGAAGTTTCAAAATTTACCCCGATCAGACCATAACCTCAAATTGACTTCCATAAAATTGTGCAGCTCCGCGAGGTCCTAAACTTCCGTCACAACAAGATTTTGTACTATATAAATAAATGCACAACATAAAAATCGAGTATGAAAATCTGAACAGATTTGAATTTATAGGTTAACTATGAAAATCCCTTCGATTAGGTAAATAATGGCTACGATTACTTACCAAACACTACAAAACGCTTTTTCTTGTGTTTCTCAATGTTCTCTCTCTCTCTCTCTCTCTCCCTACTTCTTCCTTTTGTTTTCCTGTTCCTTCGCGATTCCACCTGCAGAAAAGATGAGTTCATTTTGTTTCTCTTCAAGTTAGCTTAGACCTAATGAAAATGTATTTGGGCCCCTTATTATTTTTTATTATCAGGGCAACTTACAGTTTAGGCAGCAGATGACGATGCATCGGTTATGGCAGAAGCTCAAGCCTTGGCGTCACTACTCACTACACTAATAAGAAGCAGAGATGCTGGGTTCCCGAAGAAAGGACAAGCTTAGCTACTCAGAAAAGGAAAAGCATCATAGAACCGGAAGTCGACGCTGCTGCTACTCCTAGGCAAAGGATTTTAGGTTATCTCTCATGACTTACTGAGATTTTTTCGTTTTTTGGATGCATCCCTTGTTGGTTAGCTTGAAAACAGCTTCTGGTGTACTCTCCATTAATAGATATTTAGACAACTCTACCTGTGCAAAAGCCTATGTAGTTTTTAAAAGGTTCTGGCGATAGTTGACATGGCATTTTCGTAGCCTATGTACAGTCGGAGGTTTTTTCACTCCTTTGAGCTCCAGCTAGCTAATCTGATCCATCAACAAATTTTCTTTTTGGTGCGAAGAACGTAGTACCGCATCAATGGTGGCATATTCAGACATGTTTCAAAGGAAAGCCTGGCATGTTGATGCCAAGTTCCATGTCTCTCGTCTGCGTGGTTTGTCTTGTGATACGGCAATATGTTCATAATTCAGAAGCATTCGATAATGTATCGTCTATGCTATCTTTACGATTTATTTACTGATGGGCTAATGGGTTATTCCAAATGGATTCTTTCACTCATACAAAGTGTCTTTTATAAAATATATTTCGATGACAAATTAGGCAAACTCTTGACAATACTCGATTTACAAAAATTGAACCTAAAAAGTCGAAAATATAATTTCACATTTAGTTTTCACACTTTTACTACCCTCTCCTGTTTTTCCTAATAATGAAAAAGAATGTTTTTTTCTTCTTTTTATCCTATGCTTTTATTTTCTTCACCTTTAACATATCAGTGTCGCTCACAAATCCTGCTAATTGCTCCATAAGTAGAGCCAAATGGTTGACGTCACTATCTAAATATGAACTGAAGATTTGTACTTTGTTTGATCATCATGACACCTTCTGCAAAGCACATTTCTAGGCTATAATATCTCCAAAGAAAAGTTAAGCTTATGCAAGAGAAGATTGGTTGATTCATGTTGCTTGACTCAGTAAAATGTTATCCTAGCTACTATGTTCTTCCTGCTCTTGCCACAGGTCCAACGACAAGAGATCGCAATGCAGAATGACAAAAGGGCTCTTCTGGACATCTCCTGAGGTAAGTCCTCTCAGAACCGAGTGGGTCTTGCACTGATTTTGTACAGTTGCTTCAGTTTCCTCAGTGGTTGGGATTATATGTGAAATAATTATTGAAGAAGATGGAAAGAGGGAGAAAACTGTTATTAACGATGCAGGTAGGAGTTCATGGAGTCCTCAAAGAAGTGGCTCGTGTACTGAGCTACATTGGAAAGATCGGGCGATTTAGGTAACTGATGTCAAAGTTTTCAATGAGCGATTAGAGGTCCCTGAAGAAGAAAATAATACTCTCAAAAAGGAAATACTTTAAGGCTGTGCAGGATCGGAAACAGTTGGCAGATGAAATATATGAGCGGTTCCGGAACATAGATCGCTCTCTACATGCAAGAGACCAGTTTCAAGGAACTTTTATATTCTTCAGTTGTCAGCAATTCCAAGGTAAAGCACTTTCATGTAGTTCACCTCCTTACTTACATGGAAAGCAATCACAAGGAGTTCATCGTTACAACTAGAAGGAAACAATTCCTACTCTTTCATCCAGGCTTTACACTTGGTGAAGTTAAATAAGCGACAAATTCTCGTTCAATTGATCATTGCAGAGAAATTATGTGCTCGGTGATCATATTGAAAATTATTAACCAAGAAGATGGGAAAGAATCTAGTACAGTGCTGGTGTTCCTGAAGAAAGAATATGCTCCAATACTTGGAAAGAAAAAGCTTGGAAACTGCTTTTGCTGTACTTCCTTCTCGTTTAATATTCAGACAACTTTATAACATGTCCGAAAATTTCTGCAGTGTTAGAGGTTCTAGTAAACAGCTGACTGGGATATAATAGCCCATATGCAGCCTGAACTTTTGTAAGCTCTTCCTCCTATTGAGGTCCAGTTAGCTAAACTAAGCATGAAAATATACAAAAAACATATGCTATAAGATTTTCATGCACTGGCATGCTTATCAGTTATTAGTCTCTTTGAACCCATCCAATGATCAATTAAATCTTTCTCTTAATCTCACCTTATGCACCACTCAAATTTTATCAAATTATGATGGCCAAAAGAAAAACTCGATCAGATTCTTTCTTAACTTCTTTTTTTTTTTTAAACTTGTCAAGACAAATGGCTCACTAATGATCATTGCTCATGAGATGAGCAAGATAGGGCAGATAATCCCACTGTTGGAAATAAAAGTTCGTTTTGGCCTCATCTGAGCACTAGCGCATTTCTGATGCCCCGAAACATCCACCTTCATATTTGGTAAGCATGAGTTCACTCCGATTGTTGCACAGTATATTATTGTCATGGGGAAATCTTTAGACTCTAAATTAATTAGTCCACCTATCGGAATAGAGCCAACATCAATTTAATCCAATTTTCTAAGAATCAAAGAGGATGAAGTTAGAAAAATTTTGAAAGGAGATCGCAACACCTGCCCGTCCTCATTTTTGGATGAATACTTTAATAATGGCACCTCTTTTCAAATAATTAAGATCTTTCTATTAGCTTTTTCTTGTGTTCGTAATTTTCCCTCATCATAAGAATGCTATTAGTTCCTCAACTGAATGGATAGTCCAACAAGTGTGAATCAAAGGCACATGTTTTTGATTAATTGAAGAGTCATTTTCTGCTGAACCAAAGACTTTCGTTCTAGTAATTTTCTATGGTTAAATCGATAGGTAGGGGCCATGACGGTAATTTTCTCGATGCATCATATCAAAATTCATATTGCGAAACTTCGCATTACTCTTTTAAGAGTTATTGATAAAGACATGGAATGACCGACTCATTTGCACCAGCTGAGTCCTTCCCAGCACATGTTTTTGCCTTGCAGCTGCTTTGAACCCAATGCCATTATATTGATCGAGATTTCACAGGTGCATCAAAGGAGTGCTTTGAAGATTAAATCTTCGTGAGATTGAGACGGTGATCGAGGTGAGGACAACGGAGTGGAGAGCCGAAGAAGCAGAGGTAGGTGATTGATTTGCAGAGACAACAAGGTTACGTTAGAGTTGAAGGAAGCGAACGGTGATGGAGGGACTATGCTCGTTGTCTTCTCAGATCTAGGTTTTGTCCTCATCGCGTTTGAAGGGAGAGAGGAGAGACAAGGGAGAGAGAGAGAGAGAGAGAGAGAGGGAGAGAGGGAGGGAGATCGGGCTTTGCTGGGGTGTCAAAAAACCCACGTCGGCCCGACCCAATCCGGACCCTATCAATACCAACATCTACCCGAAGAAGACTAAGGCCCGGCCCCAAAATACCCTAAATTTTAGGGTAGGCTGGCGCGGATTTTTTTGACACCCTGACAAAGATGATCAAATCAAATGCTTTTGTTTTTCACCACGGTTGAAACTTGAAAGCCTGAAAAGAGTTGCCTTCCTCCGTGAAGACAAGACAACGGAAAAATTTAACGATCATAAAACGCCGTCTCACAAGAGAGTTATCCGTGTCCCCTTTGCAGTTTGTCAAACTCCCTTGAGTTCACCTCGGGAGTGTTGCGACTTTTGTCCGTGAAGATTTTGGCAATTCACTGGGTCTGATTAGAGCCGTGAGATCTTTCATCTTAGTTTTCTTGGGTTTCTAGCAAATCCTACCCATTTCTTGGTTTTTGGTGGAACCGAACGCGCGCCACCGCCTCTCGCAGTTCTTGATGACCCGTCTTGTTGTTTCTTGCTTGTTCTTTTTTACAACAACAGCAACTCGATCAGAGTTCAAGTGCTGGGCGTGGAAGGTTAGCCCTTGCGGTTCCGGCCAATCCTTCATCCTAACAAGTGGCGGTCGCGACCGTCACCTTCTTCTCATCATCAGGAGCGATGGAAGGAGTCAGACTGAGCTTTCCCTCGGAGACCAAATCGACTTCCATCTTTCTGTCTCCCACTGAAAGACGATTCGCAAACTGACACCATACACCCGTTTTAAGCAATTTGGCTGTTAGGGTCGATGTTGATAGGGGGTTTTGAGAGAGAGAGAGAGAAAGAGAGAGAGAGGGACAATACTTGAAAAATAGTTGTTTTGATTACTGATTAAACGTGCAATAAACAAATGGTAAACAAACGGGCGATACTCTTGCCTGTGTGTGAGTTTGTGATGGAAACTTGTGTGTGAAGGACTGAGATATACATAAGATTAAGTTGTGGGCATAGGCAGATCCATCCTACCTAGGAAATGTTTACTTTCAGAATAATTCGTGTTCTTATTTCAATCCAAATGCTATTTGTAATCGTTAAGAAACATTAGTAAAAAAGATTACGTTGTTCCTCTGTTCATTGAATGTGTTCATTGAGAAACATGTGAAATCGAATTCTTCCTTTTACAATAACATTGTCCGACTTCATTTTAATATTCTAGTTTGGTCCAAACTACGTCCCACTATCTTTCCAATGTTAGAAGCTAAAGGTGGGAAATTCATACGACTAGATATAAGATTTTTTGACCAAAAAAAAAAAAAAAAAAAAAAAAGATATAAGATTTAAGAAATAAAGACTACTGAAGAATTTCAATGATAAACGTAAGAATTTAATTGAGACAACACAAAATGTTGCTACTATTCTATTATATTCGATGATTTTTGCCAAAGATATGTACCTCTAAATTTGGGAGAACGCATTTCTAGTTCCTAGACATAACAATAGCATCTCCACATGATGTTATATCTTTCGGACCGATACTGGCAACATGGGTAACCAACTTACACTATAAGAGCCGGAGAATTAAAAAATCTTAGGACAGTTCCAAACTCATACAAACTAGATCACTCAGTTGTCTAAGCTTCAATAAATCAAGCCTAAGATTGCAAAAATATTAGTGGAATCTTGAGTTTGATTAATTTAAAAGCTTTGAATTTTTTTTTTCTTTTCCATTTTTAGGGAAAATTCTAAATAAAGGCTTGAAGAGCCTTTATATTCTTAAATAAGGATCTGAAATGGATATTATATTAAATAAGGGCATGTAGTGTATTTTTTTTTAAATAAGAGTTTAAAGTAGCTATATCAGTTTTCAAAAAAGGGCTTGAACTCATCAACTAGTGAAGGGAATTTTGTCTTTTAATTTTTTAAGTTTTTCCTTTTTTTCTTTCTACTTGGTTTGTTCTCTTCATAAAAAAACAAACTCAAAACAAAAAACAAAAACTTAAAAAAGAAGCAAAAATACAAGTGGGAGATTGATATGGCCATTTATTTTGAAATAAGATCCACTTTAAATCCTTGTTTAAAAAATAATGGTAGTTTGAATTTTTATCTGGAATTTTTTATTTTTAAATATATGTACTATAGTAGTTCTCATGCTATTGCTGTGTGAAGGGAGAATCCTGCATGCAGCACGGAAGGAATCTCAAAAAAGTACGTAGAAACAAAGGCTTCAATTGGTCAAAAGTCGTTGCAGACGGTCAAACATAACTTTACTACCAACTCTCTGGGGAAGAACAGATGTACGTCAATCTGCTGTAGATAAGGCACGTTCCTTTCCGTGCCAACTCTGCACGTCTCCAAAACCTGTTTCTTTTTTTTTTTTTTTTTAACGAAAAAACCCACTTTTTTTTTTTATTGTTCTTTTTCTTTTTGGTGGAGATCTAAATTGTAATATGACGTCAAAGAATTCAACCAAAAAGTTTTATACTGATAGATGGTTGAAGAAACATGAATACAAGAAGTAAGATGACTATAATTTATTAAGAGAAACTCAAATTCTAACATAATGTTCGATGATTCATTTAAAGACATTACGAATCACTATATTTTCACTCATTTATTATAAAAATGAAAGCCTTTCATTAATCACATTAAAATATTTCGATAGCGATAACATTATAAGAACAAAGATGAAAAACATGCATTGTGACTCTTGGCTTTTTGGCGTCTCACTTGAGACATAAACTAAGCTCCAATTGTGCAAATATTTAATTAGCCCCCTTCATCGACAGTACTTGGATAAATGGCAAGGAGCTAATTAGGGTTGCGCCTCTAGCCCATCAAAAGGTCGAGATCCAAGGTGAGAAGAAAGAATAATGTAGAAAAGAGAGAAAGAGGAGGAGGAAACACAAGTGTTTTCTCAAGCAAAATAATAGGAGTATCTATAGGTGCCCCTTTTTGATATATTGATACAATGTTTACCACTATTAGGACAATATAACAAATATTATTAGTGACTAGTATTGATAAGTTTCAACTCGCAATTATGTGCGTCTCATTTCATGAGGTTAATTCTTTTTATGAGGTCTATTTAGAATTTAGTATCTTTATATTAGCTGTTTCGTAACCCTAGGAATTCTATAAATGTCTAATTCTCTCCAACTCACACTTTGGATCTCAGAAAATATTGCACTTGGATTTTTGACTGGCTAAACAACAAAAACACATGGAAAAGGAATAATAAATGACTATTGGGTGGAGATTTAAAAAAAAAAAAAAAAAAAAAAGAGCAGAGAGGTTCTTGTGGGATATATAAAGGTGCAAGGAAGAGATTCTACGATGAAGAAGAAGAAGAAGAAGCAGGATGTGTACAGGGCATCCTCTCCATGCCATCCTCAGCGTTCACCAACCCGCAGACTGACTGCGTCGTCGTCGTCTTCTTCATCCCATCAGCCCCCCTTGCACCATCTCGTCGCTTCAATCATCAACCATCATCTGTGATTTTCCATCAACTTGGCAGTAGCCAGAGACTCCACCACCACAGCAAGGTCTCATTGTCGTCACCATCGCTGTCCATGCCCTGCAGCAACCCATCCCTACCACAATACCAACTCCTCGCGCTGCCATCCGCTATATCTTCAGACCAGCCGCCACGGCCTTGGTGACGGTCATGACCCTGGTGCTAAGGAATCTTTTAGTTCGTTTTGGTTCAAACCCAGAGACTCCAACCAATAAACTAAGTCAAGAATCCTCCTTTCTGTTTTAATCATGTGCCATTTCACTTTGTATTCGACTTCGTATCTTCTGTGCTCAGTGTTTCCGTTCGTTGATGTTTCTTGTCCAGATTAAGCTCGTCGCTAACGTTCTCAACCTTTGGCCTGGAGTTGCGCCAAGCCGGGTCGAGTTGAACCAAGTCGACGCCACTGAGCTTTAATCGCTGCCCAGGGCAGTCCAGAAAAAACCACCTTCCGTTGTCCTCCTGTTTGGTCGTCCCTTGCTATTTTCCTTCGATGAACTCGGTTTTGCCGACTATCTGTTTCCCGGCATTCGCTGACGCCGCTCGCCAGCGTTGCTTCTTGTCTACACGAATCCAGCACGGTGCATCCAGTAGTCATTGTTGGTGAATCGGTCTGGGTTAAATCGGACCCAGCCTTGCCGTTACCGTTGACATATCTTTCCAAAACCACGATCGGCCCCCACACCGAGAAGTGGAAACAAGAGACGAGGCATTCGAGAATTGGATGGCAGAACCACGGGAAGCAGGCGCTCGAAGACAGGAACTTGAGCCTTTTGTGCAAGGAATTGGCGATTCCATGTGAGATGGTGGAGCGGATCACGAAGACAACCTGGTCTTGATGAGCCAATGGATGAGTGCTTCTGACCATCTTTTGTTCTCATTATTTACTTTCCCCCTTGTTAAAAGTCGTGTACTCTGAATCTCTTTACACGGTCAGATCATTGCTTGGAATTGCAGGGGTGCCGGCAGCGATGCTTTTGATACAAATATGAAAAGAATCATCCACAATCATTATCCTCATGTCCTGATTTTGCAGGTCCAAGAGAACATTCGGCGCATGCCTTTTGCTGGCGGGATCTGGGTGGTTTGGAACTCGGGAGTCCAGCTCCTGTAAATTGCAGAACAGAACAAAGTTTATATATTGGTCAAGGCGAGCGCGATTTCTCGATCCAAGCATCTCAGGGAGCGAGGCCTCTCAATCACCATCAATCTACCACAACTCCTTGTCCTGAAGCTGAAGGTAATCTCTCTCTGTATCGGTTTGAATTGCAAGTGAAAGATTCGGTAATTGATGATGGCTATCTTACACTTTGTTGACACATTGTTATTTGTTGATAAATAAAAACGAAAAAAAAGCAAAAATATATACATAGGAAAATACAAAATAAGCCTTATAATAAAGAGCTGCTGGTCGTCGTTTGTCATCATAGTGACCACCCGAACTAGGTAACCTTGGTGTACCCTATTTTCTTTTCCCCGTCTTGGCTGAGTCTGAAACATAGAACTCACTCGGTGAATTCACGAGTAAACCACATCAAACCGAGACTGTTTTGGGATACTTCATGCTAATTTAGAACTTGATATATCATGTCTATGCTACAAATCACATTAGAATTGAATTTAGAGCTCGCATTCTTAATCGCATATCAGTGTTCGACAATGCCAAATGAAACACTGAAATGGTTTTTGTGAAACCAAAGGTTAAAGTTTCGGCTGATGTTTGATTTGTTCCGAGATTATTGTATTATTAATTAAATCTGGGTTTCTCTTTGATTGAGTGTGAATGGTTCTTTTGAGCTTCTCGTTCTTTTCACTATGCATGGGTATTTGTTTTTAGTTGGTTTGGTTATTTTCTTGAATGATCTTAGTTAGTGTTAAAGATGGTCGCAGGTGTTAGTGATTCAATAGCCGGTAGTGGTGGATTAATGACGGTGGTCCGGTGATGCTTGTGGTGGGCGGTGAAGTGATTTGGTCGGAGCAAATTCGTGTCGGCGCTAGTTGCCAAGGCCGGCTTTGATTTGGTGTTGTGGTCACCGGAGAAGATTCGTTGGAGATGAACTCTCGAGAAAGAAAGAGGAAAATAAAAAATAATAATAATAAAAGAAATAATTGAAAATGAAAATATTTTTAATAAAATGGTATAATAAAGATCGGGTCGGATCTGGTTATTAGAGCCGGATCAGGCAGTGGGTTGGATTCAACCATTGGAACTATTGTATTCTGGTTCGGAACAAAGGAACTGTGGGTTGGAGGCTAGAGAATAGGGCTGAAAAATGATTCGGGCTTGGGCTAAATTTGAGCTGGAATTGGGTGAAGGGAATAGGTTAGGCCGAATTAATTGTGTGGGCTGAGTTTGAATCAGGCTTAAGTGGACCAAGGACCAAAGATTGGAAATCTGGGCCCATCTGACCGAAACCTTATTCAGACCGGATTCTAGATGCCGGTCTGCATCCAAACCCAACTTGGACCAAGGGTCCGAGTCAGACCCATATTCAGACCAAGTTCCCTAACCCGGTCCGAAATCCATTTTCCAAAATTTAAAAATAATAATAAAATTGAAAAAAATCAAACTAAACAATTAATACATAAATAAAAACGAAAAAGCATAAAAATAAAAAAATTTCAAAAATTAATAATAATAATTCCAAAAAAAAAAAAAAAAATTTTGAAAAAAAGTTTAAAATTAGATATTAAGTGGCTTCATTAGATTTTTTTGTGTCAACTCTACTCAAAGTTAGTTTAGCAATGAAAGATGTGAAATTTTTTGATAAAAATTTCACCTAAAACTGAATAGGCGTTTAAGGTTTTGCAATAGGGTTTTTGAATGCTTTCTTCAATTAGGAAGAATGCTAGGTCAATGTTTGTGCACTTTCATTTTGATTTTACTTTATTGTACTTTTTTAATACATTGCTTGTTAATTTTCGCTTTTAGCATGGTCAGGTAAAATCATTAGTACCATAATAAACACTTATCATCTGGATGCTTAGCGGACAAGAATCTTAGAATTCATAATTGGTAAAAAGATTGTTTGGTCACTTTATTGAACAAACCATCAAGTTTATGTACTAAAAGGACATTAATTAGACAACTAATGTAATCAAGTTTTTGATTCTTGAATCTCTGGTTCCATAAGAATTGAGACGACTCTCTCAGGTCTTAATTGATTTCTACCCAACCCTAAAATGGCTGGTGGCAACTCCTAAAAATATTAAGTTGTTAACTTGAAATTGAATATGCCAACATCATTCGAGATATGAGGTTGAGAGAGCCCGCACTCAAAATCGATGGATCATTTCGAATCATTAGATGATGTATTCAAGTTGTCTTTTGTGAATGCTAATTTGAACTATCTTTTTTTGCATTAATTAAGTACTTGTCCCAATCAACAAGCTAATGTTGATGATTCTACATAACAATTTGATCAAGTCATGTTTAGAGACAAGCTAGCAAAAGCCATAGTCATTCACAAATTTGCCTACTCTTTTGTAGAGCATAAAGCGATCAAAGAGTTGCTTAGTTACCTCAACCACATATCAAGAAATGTTGCAAGAAGTGGTGTTGTGAAAGTTTATTAGAAAGAGAAGAGAATTTTAAAATCAAACGTAAAGTCACTTTCGAGTAGAATATGTTTCATTTCTAATATGTGGTCTATTATAGCTGATAATTGTATGACTATTATTGCCCGTTACGTTGATGAGAATTGTGAATTAAATGTAAATGTTTTATGCTTCCTTTATGTGCCACCTCCATATAGTGGTGCCATACTACTAGAAAAATTGTCAACTTTGTTGAGAGAGTGGTGCATCTAGAGAAAGATTTTCAATATTACATTAGATATTGCATCATACAATGTGGTTAATATTTGGAAAAATAAACCTTATCCTTTATGTTATGGGATGGATGGTTTCTTCATGTGTGTTGTTGTGTGCATGTTTTGAATCTCGTTGTACAAGAAGGTATAAAGGTGATTGATGGATCATTACCAAATATTAGAGAATTTGTCAAATATATGAGAGCTACATAAGGGGAGGATAATAAAATTTGCTAAATGCATGTCATAATCAGGTTTAAAGATAGGTAAGAATGTAAGTCAAGATGTGGCTATTAAATGGAACTCTACGTATCTAATGCTTGGAGGTGTTTTGGTCTTTGAACATGTACTTTTCCATTTGAAGTTAATTGATTTTAACTTTCTTGCATGTCCCTCACCTGAGGATTAGGTTAGAGCTAAGAAAATTGCACTCTTGTTATTACCTTTATGAAATTTCTACTCCATTATCTATAGTTAGATTTCCCGTGACGAAATGATATTTCTATGGAGTATGGCAGATCCAGTTTCATTTTCTAAAGGCGAGGAACAACGATGCAATTATTAGTTTCAATCCTATGGCAATACTAAAAAGTTTCAAAAATATTGGGAAGTGTACTAGTGTTATTTTATCTTTTGCTGCTATATTAGTTTCTCGCTATAAGTTACATTTGTTAGAGGTTTGCTATTCGAAATTGAACACCGATGATCATGCACAATTTGTATGAAGTATTTGAAATGCTCTATATGCTTTTTGATGAATATGTTAACTCTATGTCGAGAAATAATCAATTTACATCTAGTCAAGATAACATTGATCATTCTCAACATAGAGGTCACATATTTATCAAAATGCATATAGTCTTTCTCGAATGCTTTGTACAAATTTCATCATCTATGTCCAAATTTGAATAGCAAAACTCTAACAAATGTAGCTTATAGAGAGGAACTAATATAGTAGCAAAGGATAAGACAACATTATGATACTTCCAATATTTTTGAAACTTCTTTAACATTGCCGTAACCATGGACTAATAGCTAAATCCTCATTATTGCTTGCCTTTGTCAAGCAAAACTAGATCCGCCATATATTCGTTGTGGGATATCTAACTACAGAGAAGAAAGTGGAAATATCATAAAAATATGGTAACAAGAATGCAATATTTTAGCTCTGACCCAATCCTCAAGTGATGAGCATATGAGAAAGTTAAAATCAATTAACTTCAAATGGGAAAATGCATGGTCAATGACCAAAGGACCAAGGACCAAGTATGTAGAGTTCTATCTAGTAGCCATATTTTGACATACATTTTTACCCATCTTTAAGCATGATTGTGATATATATTTAGCAAATTTTACTCTCATTCCTTGTATATCTCTCAAATATTTGATAAATCTCTAATATTTTGTAATGATCCACCAATCACCTTTAGACCTTCTTGTACAATGAGATTCAAAATATGCACACCACAATGCACATGAAAAAGTGGCCCATCACATAACGAAGAGGATCTGATTTTTTTTTTTTTTTCAAATATCAATCATATTATCATTTTATGATGTATTATCTAATGTAATATTAAAAATATTCCTCTCAATGCCCCACTTTCTTAACAATGTTAGCAATTTTTCTAGTAAAAATGACACCACTACATGGAAATGGCACATAAGAAACACAAAACCTTTGCATGTAATCTCATCAATGAAACAAGTAGTGACAGTCTTATAATGATTAGTTGTGATAGAAGTCCATTGATAAGAAGTCAAACAAATTATGCTTGAAAGTGTCACTACATTTGATTTCAAATTTCTCTTCTTTTTCTTAAAAACTTTTATCACATCACTTCTTGTTGTATTTATTGATAAATAAGCCACATTGAGCTTGAGATAAATAAGCCACTCTCTAGTAGCATTGTGCTCTATAAAAGAGTAGGTATAATTATGTTTAATTATCACTTAGTGTGCCTCCAAACATGACTTGATCAAATTGTTCCGTGGAATCATCAACATTGGCCTATTGATTGGGACAAATACTTAAATGATGCAACAATTTTTTTGTCCCATGACTAAATATATATGTTAGTTCGCACCACTTACATTTTCCCTAAATTCAAATTTAAGCCATATAACAAAAGTGCATCTTTTTTATGGTTTAGAGCAAATAGACTAATTTTCCTCATTCTCATGAACAAAGATGCAATTCTACATCTCTTTGATTGTTTTTATGGTTGAATATTGAGGTACGGACACTTGGAGTGCCAAAACTTGGCATGGAGGGACACTTAAGTGCCAAAAGTCTGGAAAGTGATACTTAAGTGCCAAAATCGGAGCAAAATAGATCATTTAAGTGCCAATCCGGCCAAATTGCTAACGTGACAATTTTCCGGCAAGGTGAGTGCAAAACGGGCATCGTTTTGCACGTTGACATGACTAAAAAATGTAAAAACGATGTCGTTTTGTCTCTAACGTGGTAAATAATTAATATAAAAATTAATTAAATTTAATTTAAAACTAAATTTATTTAAATATTTTTAAAAATAAAAACTTAAAGTTTTAAAACTTAAAAGAAAGCGGGCGGCGAAAAAAAGCCGCCGTTGGGAAGGGCCGGTGATGGAGGGGGGGGTCGGCTAGGGTTGCCGACCCCGGCCGGCGGCGGTGAGGGGCGGCCAGCCCTCGCCGTCGCCGGGAAGGGCCAACGACGGTGGGGGAGCGTCGGCCGGGGTCACCGGGCCTTGGCTAGGGGCCCGATGTCGCCGACTAGCGAAAGGGCTTGCGAGCCCTCGCCTAGGAGGGGGGTCACGGCCCGGCTAGCATCCGGCGAGGGTCGGTGGTCCCAAGGGCCGCCGCCCGCGGGACCCTTCAACGGGCGGTGGCCCTCCCCAGGGCTGCCGACCCTTGCCCCCGGCGGCGAGGGCTGGCGACCCGGCCAAGCCCGGTGGTGAGCCTTAGATGTCTCCCTTCGGCCTCCCATTTTTTTTTTTTAAATTTTTTTTAATATTTTAAATAAATTTAGTTTTAAATTTAATTTAATTTTTTATATTAATTATTTACCACGTAAAGAAAAACGATGTCGTTTTTGCATTTTTTAGCCTACGTCATCGTGCAAAAAATGACGCTGTTTTGCACTCACCTTACCGAAAAATTGCCACGTAGCAATTTGGTCGGATTTTATTTGAAGTGGCACTTAAGTGATCCATTTTGCTCCAATTTTTTTAAGTGTCACTTTCCAAACTTTTGCCACTTAAGTGTCCCTCCGTGCCAAGTTTTGGCACTGGGGTGTACTTCTGCTGTTGAATATTCTTCTTGATCCTCATTAGATATTGACATGGTAACTAATTAGTTAAAGAAAATGTGAATTAGAACAAGTTGTAAATACTAAAAAAAAGATAACATGTTATATTTCTATCAAACATTAAATCAAACACTTGCAAAAATTCAGTGGGAAAGCACAAATCAATCATGAATTTTTTGAAGTCATATAGGTTTGAAGAGCTATAGAAATTATTCGACACGGAAAAGAAATAAGAGCAAGAGCAAGGATGATTACGAAAGCATGATACCTCTAACAAGTAGCCACAAGATACTCTTTTCTTATCAATTCTGCTAGTTGAGAACATGCTAAAATTCAGTAAATCATAATGACTCATGAACTGGGGGTCATTCGAAAGTTATTCTAATGTCTATGGATCGCATCACTTTACTGGCAATAGCAACAACAATAAAGGGACATTCAAGCAGATCACTTCAGTGAGGCAAACTTCGGTAACCACGATTCACCTCATCTAATAGCTAACGACACGAAATCTAACCATTTAAAGATATCAACACATGTTCAAATCCAACAAAACTGGAGCTAATTCACCAAGAAAACGTTTTAGAAGCCTTTTGTCGAATAGATTATGTGAACCACAAGAATAAGGGTAAACACGGAAGTAATTAACTAGACCAACGACTGAGGCTTCCATGAAGTTGTTGATTGAAGTCACAGCTGGTAGAAGTAGCCCGAGGAGATCTCAGCAGTTAGAATCTTTAGCTAAGGTTCACGCCGTTGAAGCTTTCGGACACAACTAAAAGAGACGAAGTGAAGTCGTTGGTTGAAGTCATGGTTCACAGAACCGACTCATCCTCTCTGTGCTCATCACTCTCGATGAAGAAGAAGAAAATAGAGACAAAGTGAAGCCAAAGGAAGCGAAGCCTGCGATGGCTTCGGTTGTCGTAATGGGTTAAAATATGAATCACTTAATTTACTTGTTTTTTGGGCTTTAGTTTTTCTCAACCCATTTAAGTCCATTTTAAAAAAAAGAGTTATTAATATCGAATTGGGCTTATTAAATTTAAGTCACAAAATGAGTTTGAAATCTATTTTGTCGGCCCTAGTTACAATGGAGAAATTGTATAGAAACTTGTATCATTTGTTGGAAAAAAAGTTTGAGTACTACAAAATCTTGAAATATGATTGGTTTGATTTTGTGCTTTCATGTAAAGGAAAATATCGACATTCTAGCATCGTGAGACATATCACTTGATAATATCTGATGGCTTGACGACCATGACTTTGTCTTGGTGGTCGACTTATAGGCGATTATTGGAAGTCCGAGATTCATCAAATGATGCAATACCAATGCTGTAGGCACAAAAAAAAAGGAGAAAAAAAATTCAATCGAATGTTGATTAGGAAACATAATTCAAACGTGATCAAGATTTTGATCTTAGTAATATTGTCTTAACTAGCTCAGAAATAATATTATCACGTAATATGAAAACGGAATAAATCAAATTCAAAATTTCATAACCATAGCACGTTTAATTAGGTGAACAATTCCATTTGCTAAAAGAGTTGTGTATGATCTTGTAATCAAGTTTAAATATAAATTTTGAAAATTAAGTCATTTAATGACCGGATGGAAGACCGCGGCATTTTTTCTAGTGCTTCAAACTATTTAGTAAATGAGTCCTGATTAGCAAAATTTTCTTTTGGTTTAATAATTTGGAAAAAGAAAGGAACCCCCCTCTTAGTACCTTTTTTTTTTTTTTTGTCGATTTTACTCTATTCGTATTCTTACTTTTACTCTTGGACTTTTGCTTTGCCTTCTTAAAAGGCGTGAGAGTCGAAACCCATACCTAAAACTAAATCGTCCTCACCCCAATCTTCTAAGAAGGTGGGGACTTGAACTCTCCACTTGCCCCTTCCCATATGTCCCTCTGAGTACCTTATTGAATGAATTTTCCATCGTTTAAGAAAGAGTGCCCATGGGAAGTTTCCGAGTGTCGTGTCATGAATGCCTGCCGAGCAAATAAAAAGAGTTGATTTGCTCGCAAGAGTTTTAGGAATTGATGTAGGTGTGAGGTTTGGGTGAAATATAATTTCACATCAAATAGTTAAAATATGAAAGAAAAATTATTGATAAACTGAAGGTATGACTTGAGCTAAAGGGGTAAGTTCATTTAGATACGTCGGTGGGTTAGAAATTCGAAGTTGCACTCTTCATATCTCGTTCGAGATATTGAACTTTCATAAGTAAATGATGGGAAATTTTTATGCAATTTTATTTCACGCGAGCACAAGTTAGACAAAATCTACAACAGATGAAATTGCATAAAGGGGTTAATTGATGAGTTTGGCTGATTCGCATCCATTATTTTTGGGGAAAAAAGAAAGTTTGCTCGTCAATTTATTTTGTTGTACATTATCTCTGTTTTTGTGTTGGTGTAAATTACAAGTCAAAACTCCGAGGAGTTGGTTGAGTGGTGAGAACAATTCCGAATGATTTGTCGGCAGAAGCTACAATTCCATTTACTAAAAATGATATTTTACCCAGCAATTTTAAGTAGTTATTCGTCAACCATATGTTATCTAGTGAAAAATATCTAATTCCACCGGAAAATCAAACTTCCTCATTATTATCTATGTTGTCAAATGTTGTCCACTTCAAATTGTATGTAAGTTTTTGCCCCTTAATCCTCATCTCTCTCTCTAGTACGCACACTAAGAGGATAGAAGGTTTTTTTTTTTTTTTTTTTTTTTCCGATTAAAAAAGGGAAAATATGGAATTATGCTTGATAAGTGAGGGCAAGATGAGAAAGTGACAATTGTTCATTAAATTGAGGAGTTGAATTTCGAAAAGGCTACTTCTCAATGCACTTACAATCCCTTATCGAGCTAAAAACTTTAGTGAGCTTTAAAGATAAAATTACATATTTCAAAAGTGAATCAAGAATTTTGCATTTGCCTAGAGGACTTTTAAAGGCCCGCCTCTTCAAAGTACTGAATTAAATGCAACTTAAATGATGCTCCATTTGCAAAGACGAAATACAGAGGGAGAAAAAAAATCGGTAGGGAATGAGAAAGTTCAATGTATGAAAACAATTAGAGAAAGTATAGGGGAGGAAAACATGAAGAGCATAATTCTGCGGAGCCCAACCGTTTGTGATCATCAGGGGCGGGTGGAGAAGAGGTCATGGATACGGGCACATTGACAAGCCCAAATTACAATATTGTCATTGCCGCTTACGAAAAATTACAAGACAAATTTCCTTAGATAAATTACACGTCAGTCGCACTATTACTTTGAAACTTGAGGTATTTTAACATAAACTTGGAAAAAGCTCCTGAGGAATATTCAAGAACTTATTCCAAGTTTCATTTATTAAATGACTAGTCAGGCATGAATTGGTGACGACCCACAATGATCGATTTACAAAAATTGAAACTAAAAGTTTGTGAGAGAATATTATGTTTCTGAGAGAGAGAGAGAGAGAGAGATAGAGAGGCGTAGCTGTTGGTTCTGCGTGATTTCTTCTTCATTTGCATTGCAATGCCACCACGCTCGAGTTTCTTCTTTTGATGGTTTTTCTTTCTGGGCGTTTCCGTGAGAAAAGCTTTTTGCCTTTTGATGCAGAAATTGTTCGGTCCTCTGGAGTTTCTTGTGCTTTGTTCATGTCATTTGAGAGTTGATCGGAAAAGAAAGGGGACGAGGTAAAAAGTCGATGGTCGGAAACAATGCCTTGAGCCAAGGGCTTGCGTTTGAACTATTGGACCAAATGTCACAATCACGGAACACTCAGGTTTTTACAACTCCGTAGTATGGAAAACAACGAATACTAGGTTGCTAGATTCAATCCATCATTATAAAGTGGGGCCTTCCTCTGTGGTTGTCTCACTTAGCAATGAGAGTAGTGTTCCTTCCGCAATGCTTATTCATTTTTCTTCTTTGTGGATAAAATTTGAAATCGGTATTGTTATGGTTTTGTTAGATTGATATCATTCTGCGAACTAAACTAATCAACCAGCCAAGACCTCCGGAGCAGTTCCTAGCACAGATTCCACATATGATGAAAAGTTACTTCAAGTTAGAAGTACTTCAGCAAGTTGAGTAATTTCTAGCAATTATAACAAAAATTATGCTGCAGATAATAGAGTCGAAGCCATTAGTGGATAGTCTTGAGAAGGAGAGAGATTTCTACTTTGAAAAATTCGGAGATATTGAGATCTTGGGCCACTATCCTGAAATAGAATGCCTACCAGTAATGTTTCTATCAAGCATTATTTCCAGGCATACTAGACCTTTGTTTCAAGCATACTTGTTTTGTTCATCTCTGTTGCTTTCTAAATGCTAGTTACTTATTAACTTCAACTTTGGGAGATTGTGGGAACAATAAAGAAGATATTTCATGCAGCAGGTGATGATGCATTGGTTGTGGCAAAAGCTCAAGCCATGGTGTCACAACACTAGAAATAGTAGGGTTACTTGATTCCCAATGCCAATGTTGCCGAAGAAAGAACAAGCTCAGATAATCACAAAAGGAAAAGTATCATAAACCCGGAAGGTAATGCTGCAGCTAGTACTTTGTCTTCTCTGAGTTAGATGTGCATTCTTGGTCACCTCTCATGACTTACTGACTTCCCATATTTGGATGCATTACAAATCCACCTGTGCAAAAGCCTATGTAATTTTAAAGGGTTCTAACCATAGTCAACATGGCAATTTGTAGTCCATTTACGGTCGGAGTTTTTGTACTCCTTTGAGCTTTAGTTAGCTAATTTGATCATGAAGTAATTACATATATCTACAATGACTTCACATCCCTTACAATGTTCATGGTTGTTTGTATTATGAAGTACCACATTGATGGTGCCATGTTTGGGCATGTTTCATAGGAAAGACTGGTGTGTTGATGCCATGTTCTATGCATATCATTTGCATGTTTGGTTTGTGACAAGGTAACATAATTTAGGATTGTTTGATAATGTATTGTCTATTATGGTTGGTGCATCTTTTGGGTCCTTCATTGATGAGTAGATGTTTTTTCACGATTGGTATTCAATTTGCCCATCGAGAGTTCTTAAACTTGGTTTTTTTGATTTCATCTACTTCTTCCACATGTTATTGGTGGGTGTAAACCATATTTGTGATTGTCTAAAAATACCCTTTTTAGCTCTTGACTTACTACATCATCCAAGTAAGGGGCAACCTCTTTTATAATAATATCATATTTACAACTTTGAGTTCTTTACCATGCACATTTTTTTAGTGATGACATCCACTGACATACAAAAATTACCCAAAAAAATAAATACAAAAGATCTCAATACGGGCAAATCGACACATTAGTGTCCATGGTATTCCAATGATCATCATTTCCATATTACTATGTACACTTGCCATTGGAACATACCAAATCCAAATTCAACCAAAAATAACAAAAAAAAAAACTAAAGAACCACAAAATCCTTTATCAAAACATCGCGAACAACCACGGTTGATCTATGAAATTGGACTTTCACAACTCTAATTACTTCCTAACTTTGTAGAGACTCCAATAGCTATCTCAAAATAACAAAAAATTTGAAATTACCTATACACCAAAATTTTAAGAAAAGTTCAAGGAAAATGACATTGAACTCAGAAAAATATAATGAATTTCTTCATGAAATTAAAGGATGATCACAGCCATCCTTTCCATTGACTCAAACTGGTGCTTCAACCTTCGTGAGGCAAAAGCAAAGGCTACTATCCACTCTGAAGGACCAAAGCTGGATGACGACATCTTTTATGAGTTCATTCCTTTCGTGAGGATGCGCGACCGCATTCCACCTCTCTGTCAACACATAAGAAAAATTTTTGCTCATGTAATTCCACTTCTTGAGTTGCAACCCGTGAGAAACTTCGAGGCACGGCTCAATGAGGGAAACCTTAATGCCCTCTTTCCTATCTAGGATTCGGATCTCTTCTTCGCTCAAGAAACCTTCCCTTATCTGCTTCTTGGGTATAGAGAGCCTACTTTGGCCCCGGCTCATGTCAGTGGCAGTAAGTGTCTTCTCGACAACGAGCGTCAAATCCCGACCGCGCATTCCCCGTATTTTGTCCATTACTTTGTCGGCAATTCGCTCGGTCCGGTTATTGCCGCAAGATCCGTGTTCTGAGTTTTCTTGGGTTTCTTGGAAACTCTACCCGATTCTTGGGTTTCAGTACAATCGAATGCCCGTGACCGCTTCCTGTTTCGGACAACTGGATCAGAACTTAATTTGGGGGCTTGGAATGCCGGCCGTCGGGCCCTTGGCGACCTCTTCTTCCTAACGATCCATCCAACAACGGTCGGCCGAAAAGTGGCGGTCGCGACGCTGAACTTCTTCTCATCGTCCTGATCAAAGACGGAAGGGGCGAGACCGAGCTTTCCCTCGGAGGCCAACGAAGCTGCGTCCGCCAAGAGATGGAGAGACGAGAGATCGAGTTCCATCTCTCTCTTCCCCTTCGAAAGAGGGTTCGCACACTGAAGACAGACCATCGCCGCTGGAGTTCGCTGCTTCCCCCACTATCGCCAAGAATCGCCAGGTGATGACAAAGAGATGCAAAGACGAAGAGCGTTGATCGTGGGTTTTCGCAGAGAGAGAGAGAGAGAGAGAGAGAGAGAGAGCGACAGAGGGGGGGGAGAAGAGGGAAGAAGAAGACGGATAAGCGTGGGGATTTTAACGGGCAACGGGCGATAGTTGAAAAGATGAGAATTCCGAGTGGAGCTTGTCTTCGGATCATCGGGGAGATTCGAGTGTTTCAAAACAGGAAATATTAGGGCTTCCTGCGTGGTTTTTTTTTTTTTGGTCGAATAAAGCAGTAATATATTACTAACGGAAATTGGGTGGACTGTTCCGCAACATATCCGAGTACATAATATCTAGTAGAAACAAAGGAGGAGAAGACAGCCAATCAGAAGAGAGTAAAGAAGCCCCATGGGCTTTTGCGGCCCGGTCAGCAGCTGCATTTGCCTCGCGTCTGCAAAAACGGACCTGCAGATTAGGGAAACAAAGCAAGAGAGTTGAACAGTCGTCAAAGAGCACTCTGCTCTCCCATGGCGTCATGTTAGGGTTATGGAGGGCTTCCACGAGGATGGCGCAGTCCGATTCCAGCACCAATCGATCTGTGGCTTTCCCTTGCTGCAGTAGGAATTGAAGAGTAAAAGATAGGGCGAGGATCTCGGCTTGCAGGGCTGAAGAAACTTGGACAGAGCGAGTAAACCCGTCAATCAAAACGCCTGAAGAGTTTCGGCAAACACAGGCGACCGATGCTTCTGTAGTTGCAGAAAGGTAGGAAGCATCTATATTGACTTTTATAACTCCATGTTCCGATGGTTGCCATCGTGTATTTGCTGCTGAGATGTGTGAGCTCCGTTTCGCCTTTTTTCCATTATGGCACCTACCAGATAGAACATTTGCTAAGGCCACCTGCACAACTTGATCCGAGTTCGGTCTTTGCTGACGGAAGACGGAATTGTTACGAGCTTTCCAGATCTGCCAAAGAATGGACGCGGCAGTCTCCAATACGGGTAAGCCGTCTCTGGTTTCTAGTAGATCTACCATCCAGCTTTCAATTCTTTGAACACCTCGTAAATGAATTGAGTTTTTAACCAGAGAATGAGACCAAATAGCATTTGTCCAAGGGCAGGACAAGAATAGGTGTTCTATTGTTTCTGGTGTATGATCATTGCACAAGCCACATACCGGATCCGATATAATGTGTCTGATGTGGAGATTTGCTTTTGTTGCCAATGCATTATTGCATACTGACCACATGAAAGATCGAATTTTTAGGGTAGTATTCATATTCCAGATTCCATTCCATAGTTTACGGGGAACTTGGAAAGATGAAGAAGGTAGGTCCTGAATCTTCATGAGATTTTGTGTTCTGATAGAATTGTAACAACTTTTCACCGTAAATTTGCCATTTAGCTTCTCCTTCCATATCAGCCGATCATCATGTAGTTGTGGTCGAATAGGAATAGATAGAATTTCTGCCACAGTGTGATTATCAAAGCTCTGATTAAGGAGGGAAGTGTTCCAAGCATTTTGGTGTGGTAGCAGAAAACCAGCGACCTTTCCTGGTTCACCTCTAGGAGCAGGCCCGCCGATAACACCCTTAGCTAGCCATCTATCCTCTCTAATGTTTATCCTTTTTCCGTCACCAACCGACCATTGAGTCTTGTCTACTATTGAGTCCCGGCCTACCAAGATACTCTGCCAACCCCAGGAGGGTCTAGTTCCTTTTGTAGCACGCCGGAAATCTTGTGAATGATAGTACAGGCCCTTGAATAGGTGACTCCATAAAGAGGAAGGATTCTGAAATAGCCGCCAAGCTTGCTTGCCTAGTAAAGCCTTATTGAAAGCGATGAGGTCTCGAAAACCCAAACCTCCATTGTCTTTCCGACTCTTCATTATGTCCCAATTCTTCCAATGGATGCCAGACTTGTTGCTATTGGATTGCCACCAGAAACTAGCTATTCTCTTTTCTATTGACATGCATAGTGCAACAGGGATTTTAAAAGTAGACATCGCATATTGGGGGATTGCTTGAACGACTGTTTTAATCAACACTTCTTTTCCCCCTTTGGAAATAAGTCTTTCTTTCCACCCTTCCAACTTTGATTGAACTCAGCCCAGCAGCCAAGCAAACATTTCTCGTTTTGATTTCCCCCAATCTGAAGGTAGACCAAGATACTTGCTAGTCTTTTCTAGTACAGGGACTCGTAACTCATTTGCCAAATTCTCTTGTAGGCTAGTAGGACAGTCTTTTGTAAAAAACAGGCCAGATTTATTTCGATTCACTACTTGTCCAGTAGCTTGACAATATTGATTCAGAACATTAGCTAGATTCTGACATTCCAGGAGTTTACCATCTAAAAAGAATATAGCGTCATCTGTGAAAAAAAGATGAGATAGGGTAGGACACCACCTATTCAGTTTAATACCTGTTAGATTACCCATTTCCACTGCTTTGCTAATGAGAGTAGAGAGAACATTTGCCATCAGGATGAACAGATAAGGAGATAATGGGTCACCTTGTCTTAGTCCCCGAGTCGGATGAAAGTAGGATAGAATTTCTCCATTAAACTTGACACTCAAAGATACAGTTGTTACACATTGCAGCACCCATTGAACCCATTAAGGGTGAAAGCCAAGCTGCAGGAGATAGTCCTTTAGAAAATCCCATTCCACCCTATCATAGGCTTTCTGCATATCTAGCTTTAGAACTGCTTGAAACTTCTTTTTCCTCTTTCTTATCCTTAGCTGATGGAGCACTTTTTGAACTACAAGAATATTGTCCTGAATTTGACGGCCACTAACAAATGCACTTTGTTCTGTCGCTATTAGCTCAGGTAAACAAGGTTTAAGTCCATTGGCTAGGACCTTTGAAATAATCTTATAAATAAAATTGCAAAGGCGATTGGTCGGTATTGGTCAAGTCGTTCCGGGTGAGAGATTTTAGGAATTAGAGCAAGATATGTCCTATTATATTCAGGTTGCAACACACCGAGGTGAAAAATTCTTGGACAAGAGAAAAAATATCTTCCTGTAAAATTTCCCAATGAGATTTGTAGAACTGACCATTTAAGCCGTCAGGACCCGGGGCTTTTGATTCCCCTAGTTGAAAAGCAGCAAGCCGCACTTCTTCTCTAGAGATTTTAGCGACAAGGTTAATATTCATTGCTGATGTCACCACAGGATTGCACTGTGCAAGAACAGGTCCGTAGTCCCGATGCCCTGCAGATGTGTATAGATCCTTAAAAAATTGAGTGGTCATCTCCTTGAGGTGGGTCGGGTCACGAACCCAATCATTCTGGTCATTTTGCAGCATACTTATCCTATTGCGCTGTCTTCTCTGAATAGTGGTTGCGTGGAAAAACTTCGTATTTTTATCCCCCCAATTGAGCCAGTTGACTCTTGATCGCATCGCCCAAAATTGTTCCTCCTGTTGCCATAACTTCTGGATTTCTTCTTGCAGATGTTTAACCTGAACCTGGTCGTAATGACGATTGGGATTGTTATTTAGAAGCTGAAGCTGTTGCTTGAGAGAATTTATGTGATGCCTCGCATTTACAAATTTGGAGCGACTCCGTTTGTGAGAGCAATAGAAAGCGCCTTCGACTTATGAGGTAACGTTGCGATCCAAGTGGAAAGAAGCCCAAGATTCTCGCAATAAATGATCGACACTCCGTGTCCTGTAACCAGTAAGCTTCAAAAGTAAACCTTTTTTGTCTCTTGGTTCGAACAGCTTCAGTTGATAGAAGGAGCGGGCTGTGATCGGAGCCAATAGCTGGTAATGCAAACACTTCAGCGTTAGGGAATGTTAGTCGCCATTCTCTAGAACATAACATGCGATCCAATCTTTCCTTTACAAGGTCCTCACCTAATCGATTATTGTTCCAAGTGAATGTGCAGCCTTTGCCGCCCAAATCCATTAAAGAGCAATCGTTTAGGAATTCTTGGAAAGAGTACATACGATGAGGATCTGCTGGACGCTTGCCTACTTTTTCCCAGGGGTACAAGATGTCATTGAAATCGCCTACGCACAGCCAAGGTAAGGTATTACCTTGACTCATCTGTCTAATTTCCACCCATAGATTTTGTCAAAGATGGTACACTACTGGTGCATGTAAGCATGTTAGTCGCATAGTCAAGCCAAAGTCCAAGTCCGTGCATATCAGGTCAAAGAAAGCTGTAGATTGATGGTCCACAACCAGAGAAACACGATCGTTCCAAAATATCGCTAAACCACCTGCCAAACCGTTAGGATTTTCCAGAAAACCATGAGAAAATCTTAATTTCTTCTGAAGGTGCAAAAGCTTCTCTTCTTGATTTTTGGTTTCCATGAGAAACAAAATGTCGGGCTTTTCTTGGGTCACCAAGACCCTTAAAGCTTGAACCGTCGGTGGGATTGCCCAAACCCCGATAGTTCCAACTTATGAACCTCATTTGTCACTTGGTGGCTGTTTAGGGCCAGCCACCAAAGCCCAACATGCAGAATCTTCGCCTCAAGGATGGTAGTCTCTGTAATCGAGATTCATCAAGCCCTTCATATGTGCTAAGCCGTTTAGCTTTCTTTATAGGACCCGATTTTACATTCAACCGTGTGGTTTTAACCTTCTTGGTTTTGAAAAGACCTGTCGGTGCTTCAGTAATTTGGAGTTGCTTCTGTTGTGCAGAGATTTCACCAGAGTTTGCAGCATACCTCGATGACCCCATGACTAAAGGCTGCCATTGGATCGGTTTGGCTGCTGTAATAAGATGGGTACTAACAGGTAGCTCCATGATATTTTTGTCTTTGGATGTTCGTGTCTGGTCAGCTGAAACCAATATGGGCTCATCTTGAGCAGGAATCAATAAAGATGGCGACTGCGGAGTTTCTAGGACATTCTCTTCAGAAACCTGCTGAGGGTTTATGGGCGCATAAAAGGTACGCCAAAAGGGACTAGGTTCCTTAACTTCTGCTCTGAGCCATTGGCCATAGCACATAGTATCCTTTCCTTCCAATTTGCTTTCGTCATAAGGGAAATCCTTACAATGCATGGCATAGTGGCCGAGCTTACCACAGGAATAGCAGAAATGAGACAACCTTTCATATCTAAAGTCTAGCCAAAAATTTTTCCCTTCCAATCTGATTAATTGCCCTGTTTTGAGTGGCTGATTGATATATATTTCCACTCTTGCCTTCCCTGCTTTTAGGTTTAAAGCATCCTTATTCTCAGTTTTTACAGTCAACACATTGCCTACAAGTCTCACGGCTTTACGAATCAGAGGTTTAGTACACCATTCCAAAGGTAGGCCAAATACTTGAACCCAAAAGGCGCATGTAGTAAAATCATAGCAGTGCATAGGTGTGTTTAGTGTCCAGGGTTTTAATATTACCAGGTGATTGGCAAAAAGCCAAGGGCCATTCTCAAATACTTGCTGTTTTTCCACTACTGATTTGAACCTCACAACATACAGTCCAGCTTCACCTTGAGATATATCCACTTGGTCAGTGCGCCAAGCCCTTTTCATAGTGGTTTGAAAGGCCTGAAGATTAACTGATGAAGTAGAGAAAATCTTACCCACTAGGATCAAATGGCAGTCGTTGATTTTATAACTTGGATCTGCTTCATCCCAAACTGTTAATTGTTGTTCCGGCCAGAGACGGTCCAATCGAGAGCACAAAGCAGCTAGACGAGCATCATCATCAGTAACTGGGTGGTCCATTGGAGCGAGTCAACAACACAAGTCGGGGAAAGAAATCATATGGGGAAAGAGCCAGACAGCAGCAGTACAAGAGCTGAGCACAAGTGGGTGTCTGCGCCACCAAACCCCGTCCAAATAGCCAAATTGGAGGAAGAAAAGAAACATTGAGAAGTTAGGGCTCCTTCCGATCAATTCAATTGGAGCATGCAAACATGGATGAAGCGATGGTGAGGGGATGGGAAATCTAGAGAAAAGGGAAGTTGAAAGTTAAGGTTGGGTAAACGCAAAGGAGCGGAGAAGAAGCTGAAGGGGGCAACATCAGAGAAACCTTGAAGAAGACTTCAATGGCGGGGAATACGGAAAAGCTACCGAGAGAGGTAGAGGGAGCTCGACAAAACAAGAGCAACCACAAGGGTGGAAAAATTCAGCGCTTCCTGCGTGGTTAAACGGGTGATTGTAACGAAATAATTTGTTGTCAATCTCTGAATCGTTGTCCAACTCGGAATTTGTCACCAAGAAATTGTACCTTGATTTTAATTACGCGCATACTACAATTCTCCGGATTTTTATTACACGTGTACGCGAATTGTTGTCAGCCCACTTCATCGACTCCGATCCTCGTCGTGGATTTATCATCCTATTTCGATCCCCATTCGCAGTCTACATCTACACTTCCAAAAGGCTCTCGCATTCGGTGAAAGGGAGGGGAGGCTCGGTCACAAATACAGAGCATGATTTTGGGAGTTGCCGGAGCCCATAAAAATATTCTCTCGTGATTTCTCCCATTCACTGGTCTTCCTCGTCGATTTCTGCCGCTCCAACCGCCGCGCTAGAAGCCCTTTTTTTTGCTCCACCTTTCTCCTCCAAAATCCACCAAATAAAATCGATAGCATATCATAATAACAAAATACCAAAGGGCCCCCCAAAATAGACTAAACATAGGAGTAATTCTTCAATTGAAAAGCATCACAAAACACTTCCGAAACATTAAAGACACCAGCTTTACTGATCTCACTTAAATTTAATCCCTACCATCTTCCACCAAGATATCCAAACTTGAAGGCACCGGTTATCAACTACGACGAGTCTTTCCAACCCCAGAATACCAGGAACACACACAATTCCATCTTCCACCCCCGCAATGACGCCGATTAATTCCACCAAATCTCATCGATAGCTAATTGCAATTACCAATTGGAAGTAAAATGGCGAAGCTATCCCAACCGTAATCCTACCAACACTGGTAAAACGCAAGTTTATATATGAAAATCTATCTTATTTGGAGGATATCTTAGTAAAATGCACCGAAAAGGTTGTGTATTTAGATATTTTTCCGTTTGAAAATAGAGGCACCAAAAATGAAAAAAAAAAAAATTGAAAATGAGGAGAAAAAAGAAAAGCCAGGAGGGGTTTGCTCTTCTTTTTTTTTTTTTTTTTTTTGTCGAAAAAGGTATTTTATTTATATTATAAGACAGAAGCACCAAAGCCCACTGCTGGGGCATCAACACATAGTAGAGCCCAAAGGCCTGGAGGAGGAGAGGCCCACCAGTTTGGAGGGATGGTCTTCATTCGCTGATGTCGCGCGGCCCAATCCGCCACTGTATTAGCTGATCTTGGGCAGCAAACCAGGCCCACTTGCGGCATTTGCTGCAGAAGAAACTTACATTCGAACAACACCGCACGTGCCTGCCAATCCATCTGCTCTTCATGCTTCAAGTGGTTGACCAAAACTTGGTTGTCAAACTCCACGACTGCTTCCCCAATTTCTTTCTCTTTCAAATACTTTAGGGCTTCGAGAACCCCTAGGGTTTCCACCTGCAGAACCGTCTCTGCCTGGACTGTCTTCGTGAATCCGTCTAAGAGGCTGCCGAAGGAGTCCCGAACGACACAAGACACGGCTCCCTCCGTCAATCCCTCACACAGCGACCCATCTACGTTCAGCTTGAGAGAGCCGGCTTTCGGAGCTTGCCAGGTAAGCGGGTTCTTCTGTTCTTCAATTTTTTCGGCTGGTGAATACCCAAATCCCCATTTTTGGTAGCTAGCTTGATGAAATTTTGCTAGATCTATGACTTTGCAGACCTTTGGTTTTGTACCTCAAAAGACAAAATTGTTGCGCTCCTTCCATACTTGCCAAAGAAGATTTCCGATTCTTTCCAGAGAAGGGAGGTGCGAATTTTTTCTTATAAATTGTGCCAACCATTCATCCGTTCGTTTAACCTCCTGTGCGTCTACTCGCAGGTTGATTTCGGGTGGTTCCATACCCTTGCAGCCCATGGACAGAGGAGAAGGGTGTGTTCGACCGTTTCCACCTTGGCTCGGCAAAGATCACATACCGGATCAGGTAAGATCTTTCTTTTCCATAGGTTCTCCTTGGTTGGTATAGCGTTTTGACAAGCATTCCATACAAAGATCTTCACTTTTGGGCTGGTTCGCATATGCCATATTGCATTCCATAGTTCTATTGGTGTTTGATATGAGGAAGAAGGGTTTTTGTTGCTCTGCTTGCTGTTGTATTGTCTCTTAGCAAGTTATAGCCATTTTCGACTGTAAATGACCCATTCTTTGTGCCCGTCCATATTAGTTCATCACTGGTAAAGTGACCATTTATTGGTATTGCAAGGATTTCCTGAGTAGTCTGCTCATCAAATAGGTTATTTATCAACGGTTCATTCCATTGTTGTGTCTCAGATAGCATCAACTCCGAAACTTTTTGGGGATCATTTCTATTTGCGGGCCCTCCTATTAATCCTCTTTTCAGCCATCTATCTGTTCTGATATTGACAGTTTCTCCATTTCCTATCGACCATCTGACTGAATCCGCAATAGCCTCCCTTCCAATAAGCAAACTTTTCCATCCCCATGAAGAATTAAAACCTTTATCAGCATGCCAGAAATCTGAGTGACAAAAATAGAGCCCTTTCAATAATTTACTCCATAGTGCATCCGGATTTTTTACCATCCTCCAAGCTTGTTTACCCAATAAGGCTTTATTAACAGTAAGCAAATCTCTAAATCCCATTCCTCCCCTATCTTTCCTCATCTTCATGATTTCCCATCTTTTCCAATGCAAACCAGCCTTTGATTAACTGTTTTTCCACCAAAAATTAGCTATTTTTTTCTCTATAGCCTTGCAAATTGACATTGGAATTTTAAAAACTGACATGGCATATTGTGGTACCGCTTGCACCACTGATTTCAGGAGTATTTCCTTTCCTGCTTTTGATATGATTTGTTCCTTCCAGCCCTTCAATTTCATATTGACCCTATTTAGAATCCACCCAAATATTTGCCTCTTCGATGCTCCCCAATCAAAGGGAATTCCCAAATACTTACCTGATCGCTCTAGTTCTGGTACCCTTAATTCTCTCTTCATATTATCCCTTAATAGAGATGGACAGTCTTTACTAAAGAAAATACCAGACTTGTTTAGGTTGATAGCTTGTCTTGAAGCATAACAATATTGATTAATAACAGCTGCAATGTTTTGGCATTCTTGTAAAGAACCATCCAAGAAAAGAATTGAATCATTTGCAAATAATAAATGAGTTAAAGTATGGCAGAATCTGTTCAACTTAATTCCTTTGATATTCCTATCTTGTAGAGCTTTACCCATCAAAGATGACAAACTGTTTGCCACCAAAATAAATAGATAGGGTGATAAAGGGTCTCCTTGTCTAATGCCTCTGGTGGGAGCGAAAAAAGGGAGGGGTTCCCCATTAAACTTAATGCTGAAAGTGACTGTGGTGACACATTGCATAATCCAGTGAACCCATTTAGCACAGAACCCCATTTTCAGCAAGCAACCTTCTAAGAAATCCCATTCAATTCTGTCATATGCTTTCTGCATGTCAAGTTTCAGCACCGCTTGGAAGTGTTTTTTCCTTTTTCTCGTTCTCAATTGATGCAACACCTCTTGTACAATATAAATATTATCTTGAATCTATCTTCCACTAACAAAGGCACTTTGCTCTCTTGAAATCAGCATAGGCAACCATCTTTTCAATCTGTTTGCCAAAATTTTGGATATTATTTTGTATGCAAAATTGCAAAGGCTAATGGGGCGATATTGATCAAGTCTTTTCGGGTGGGGGATATTTGGTATCAAAGTAATATGTGTTCTGTTAAGGGCTGGTTCCAACACTCCCGAAAGAAAAAAACCTCGAACTTCCTCCAACACATCAAAATTTATTATATCCCAGTGATGCTAATAAAAAATTCCATTTAACCCGTCTAGACCAAGAGCTTTCTAGGCTCCAAGTTGAAACACAGCAGCATGAATTTCTTCCATAGTTACTTCCGCCACTAAACATTCATTTATATCTTTTCCGATTAGTATAGGACATTGATCCAGTACTGGTTGGTAGTTGCGAGGCCCTACCGAAGTATATAGCTCCTTGAAAAAAGACATAGTGAGGTGCTGAAGTTGCTGTTTTCCCCGATCCCATTGCTCTGATGCATTTTTCAGCATAGTAATTCTATTTTTTTGTCTCCTTTGAATCGTTGTTGCATGGAAATATTTCGTATTTTTATCTCCCCAACAAAGCCAATTGACTCGAGATCTCAAACCCCAAAACATTTCCTCTCTACGCCATAAGGTTTCCAGCTCTTCTTTTATAATCTTTATCCTGTTTGGTTCTTGATAAAAGCTATGGCTGTTAGTTAAGGATTGAAGCTCCTTCTTTAGGGCTGTATACATGGATATTGCTATTGGGAAATTTCCTTTTACTCCATTCTTTTAATGCTTGGCTGTTGGTATGTAATTTATCTCTCAATCCTCCTTGGAGACAAGGTTGAGATTGCCATGCATGTTTAACTCTATCCCTGCATTCACCATCTTCAACCCAAAACGCCTCGAAGTGAAAATCTTTTTTTTTTTAACAGATTCAGCACTACTCACCAAAAGGAGCGGACTATGATCGGACCCAACAGCTGGTAGAGCAAAGGCTTCAGCTTCTAAGAACATGAGCCGCCAATCCATCGAGCAAAACACTTTGTCCAGTTTCTCCTTAACCAAATCAGCCCATTCTCTATTATTAGACCAGGTAAACGCACACCCTTTATAATCTATTTCCATTAACGAGCAATCATGGATACAGCTTTGGAATGCCTGCATTCTATAACTCTCTGCCATCCTTCTTCCCATCTTCTCCCAATAATAAAGTACTTCATTGAAATCCCCCACACACACCCATGGAAGTGTATTAGAAAGACCTATCTGTCTCAGTTTCTCCCATAATTGTAATCTTTCCCCATATATGTTTGGAGCATGCACACAACTTATCCGCATTTTAATCCGACTCTCATGATCAACACATATCAAATTAATCATTTCTTGAGAGCTAAATTCCACCTCCATTGCCATTTCCTCATTCCATAACACCGCCATCCCCCCTGCAATTCCTTTCAGGTTCTCCACAAAACTATTTTTAAACTTCAGCTGTCTTATAAGTCGAGTTATCACATTTTCTTTGTTTTTTGTTTCCATTAACAAAATTAAATTGGGCCTTTCCTGAGCCACAATGGCTCTCAAATTCTGGACTGTCAATGGTGTGCCCAACCCCTGACAGTTCCAACAAATAGCCCTCATTTGTAAACCGGTGGCTTATTTGGGCTAGCCACCAAAGCCCTTCCCATAGTTTCTTCTGAAAGACTTATAGGAGTGTCCTGCAAATTCGCTTCATCCAAACTTGCCAACTCTAAAGCTGAAGGGTGATAAGGAGTATACCTCTTTAACTTCTTTGCTGGTGAGCTTTTTACAATCCTACTTTCCTTCTTTAATCCTGTTTTTTTTGTCCAGGAAGAGGATATAATAGTCGGCTGAAACTGTTGTTCTAGTTCGTCTATATTCATGATGCCTTTTCCTTTCTCCTGTTGCTGTTCCACTTGGTGTTCAGGTAAAGTTATATCCATATGTGCCCTTGTTTAGAGATTGTGTTGGTTCTGTAGATCTTGCTTTTGTTTTCTCTGGGAGAAGATAACTATTTGAGTATCATGAGAGGAGAGGTCGATGTCTTCTTGTAGTTCCTCTTCTTCAACCACCTTTTCATCATAAAATATCTCCCAAAACGGACTATTCTCCTTGGCCTCTGCTCTTAGCCAATTCCCAAACCTATTCGTCTTCCTATCTTCAATTTTGGTCACATCATAAGGAATTTCTTCACAGCCTGTTGTAAAGTGCCCAACTCTTCCACAGGAGTAGCAAAATCTAGGTAGCCTCTCATACTTAAAATCCAACCAAACTTTCTCCTCTCCCAAATTATATAAAGTACCTGGCCTTAAAGGTTTGTCTAGGTCCAGTTCTACTCTTGCTCTTCCCACCTTTTGAAATGCCACTCCTTTTTTCTCCACTTTTGCTTCCTTTACACAGCCTATTATTTGGGCAATATGTGACACAATCTCCTCACTGCACCATTCGATTGGTAGACCATGAACTTGAACCCAAAATTCACAGCTTGTAAACTTATAACATTGCGCAGGTTTGTTTGGCTCCCATGGTTTAAGTATCAGTAGATTACTCGCAAAGGACCATGGGCTGTTTACTAATACTCTTCTTTTGTCCATTTCAGACTCGAAGGTAAAGGACAAGATATCTGTTTCGCGCTGCGCAAAACTCATAGAATCTACCTTCCAAGCTCGCTTCATAGTGGTAAGAAATGCCTGATAATTGATATTTCCTCCCGAGTACAATTTACCGAACACAGTACGTTTACATTCATCTAGCATCTCCTCTGAAATTACTCTTTCCCGAGGTGGGGCATCCACCTCTGTTCGCAGATTCCCAAGCCTCTTACATAATAAGGCTAGACGCAATCTTTTCCCCCGGGTTCATCCATTTAAAACTCCCCAAGAAGCAACTATTATTAAACAACAGGAGACCAGAGATCGGAACCAGAACTCACCACCTTTCACCTGCTCTCCGCCGAAGAAATCCAACCGAAGAAATCCATCCAGACGTGTATAAACAACGAAAAGCCCCTTTCGGAGGATGCGCAACAACAACCCAGAAGAAATCCCTCAGAGAAAGCTATATTCAACATAGCCGAACCTTTTGAACCTCGTGCTGTGTGAAGACGTCAACGGAAGATAACCCTTTCCTTCCACATCATCAGCGATCCAAGGAAGGAGAGGGGAAGAGCAGATCGAAAACTACACACGAGGTTTTGGGTTTTGGGTATTCGGACAAAAGCAGGACAAAACTAGGGTTTGGGGACAGCTACCATAGAGGTAGGGGAAAGCTCTGCGCGGTATGCTTGTGCTCTGTGTCGTCTTGTCGAGAGAGACATGCTGTTGGCAAGCAGGGTTGACTGACTTTGGACTTTTTTCAGTTGAAAAATATGGAATCCCTAACGTGGTACAGAAAGAGAGCCACATCGAAGTGGACGTAGTCTCTCCCTTTGAATTCTTGTTTGTTACATGGGTCGCTTTCCAGGTGGTGAAGAGGGCAGGAGTAGTTTCAGATGCTTCATATGCTGATCCAGTGCCGGCCGTCGGGAGTAAACGCTCGGTGAGAGATGGATTAGGCTGTAATGCTGATAATACACTGTTGCATGGAGGCAACCCTAGTAGTAAAAGGTCCTTTTATTCTAACGAGCCTTTCTTTCCCGGCTCTGCTCTGGCTCGTTTTGTTCAATTTTTTCTTTTTTTTTATCTATCTATACATCTTTCCGTGTTGGTTCTCGTCAAATCTGCTACTGCTGTTGATCCTGCAACCTTTCCAATTCCAAAAACCATTGTCTTTCACTGTGTAGATACCGAGGAGATATTTCCATGTCAAGTAGAGGTGGTAATGGAGTAAATTGGTAATTTACCTTCTCTAACTTTCTTGTGTTAGCAAAACTTCTGTTATCTTCATTGACTGATGGCAATATTTTCTTTTCTCCTTTTTGGGGATTCTTCTTTATAGCATGAATGGATTTGAAACCTACAAGTATTGGATGTTTGCATTAGCACATAAATTTCCAGTAAATTTCCAAGGATGCAGCTAGATAATGACACGTGTATAAGATGTTACCAATCCAAGGGTTTTTGGATTTCAGGTACATATATCTTTATCAATTCTCGCGGCTCTGATTATCTTATTGTCGATAATGAGATAAGGACGTGGATTAACTTTTGTGACCTGCATATAAGTATAACTGGATCAAATTATATTTTAAAAATGAAATCTTCCAATTTAATATTGCTGTACATCAAGGGAATAAGTATTATTGAGCAGAAGTATGTGAAAATGAACAAGTACTTTTTGTAATTACACTACCAAAAAGTAATTTTTTTGAAACTGTATATGTAAACGAAACCCACCGATAGTCATAATCTCAAACACTTATCAACATTTGCTGTCAGAGTAGAATTACCCGCATGGCAATCTACATTGTTTTCGTAACACTTTCATTATTGAGAAATATTTAAAGCATGGACGAAGCCAATATTAATTGAAAATTTTAATGTAAAACTTATTGCTGAAACATAACCTTTAAAATTTGTATAATTAAAATCAAGAGTCATCATTAAAAAAAAAAAAAAAAAAACTTCCCTTGTCCAAATACTTATTTGGGTTCATAAAAAAAAAAAAAAAATCGAGAACAAGATTTACAGAATTTTAAATTGAACTATTATTTTCAAACTTATTCAAAATTCTTGTGTTAATTTTTTTTCTTTTTTACTCCACATCTGGTCTATGATTTTCGCCTCCCTCCCCCACCTTCAACCTCAAGAGTGGCTCCATCCTTAATTGAGTTCTAATCATGATTGGAAGTGTTACGGTTTATTCAATTTTAATTATTGATTACAACTACAATTCAATCTATTCTGTATAAATAAAACGTAGATTTGACTTGCTATAATAGTTAATTCAATGTATTTTCTTAATTACATTCTCTTTGTTGTGAATTATTATCTAATTGTTTCGTTGAGAATGTTCCCAGATGAAATATCTTTCATCGAAGGTTAGCTCTTCGATTTTTTGTGTATCGGGTTCCATGTTGTTTCAGAAAGGACGTAACTAGTTCTAATGACAATGGTTACTAACTAAGATTATAAATTCAAAATATCAGAAAATGAATCAAAAGTAAATGATAATTAAAATGTGAATAAAAAGATGACAGTTGCCTTGTTTCCGTCCTTTTTTTTTTCCGCCCCTCAACAACAACTTCTCTTCGGCTATTTATTAGCCAGATAGAGCAAATAACTGCCCTTGTGGTTAGTGCTTCAAATTCAAATTATTATCGGAAAATTTGGCATGCTAGTCAGTAGCGGTGTTGTATTATCCACAAAGTAATTGACACCGAGTGCTTCGGTAACCTCTCTCTTTCTTATCGCCTTGCTTCCCGAATTGTGGTTGTCGTCGAGCCATCGGTAATCGCGACTATGGTCATATTTGAACTCCCGCAAACCCACGTGCTCATTATAAGCCCGGTGGGCCTTATCAGTTGATGGCAGCCCACGAAGTCAACTTTTGGTGTTAACACTAATTATAAAGTACCGTGATATGATGATTTCTACTACTAATCAGTCATAACCATCGAGGATGGGATTATCTGAATTTCATAATAATGAGAACTATATTTAAAAACAAGTCAATTTTAAGCATAATGTATTGATAAAAACCACAGGTAATTTTTGGAGTGCCAAATTGAAGATTTCCCGGTTGCATTAGGAATAGCTATTCCCGTCGACTTATTTATAAACTAAAAAGAAAGAGCAACTGTTAAATCAGGAGTGCTGAAAAAAAAAATGAAAATGTCAACAACTTGCTCGGCCTCAGTCAAGAAGAAAAGAGAAACGAAGTTGAAATTTTCAACATGGAAGTACTTTCTTCTTTGAGATTTGCTCATTTGAGATACATGAACGTTGCTGGATTTGCCATATCTTATGGAAAAAGCGAAGCCCCGTGGATTATTTGGTCGGTTTGCTTGTGCTCTGCGTCGTCTTGCTGAGAGAGGAATGTTGTTGGCGAGCACGGTTGACTTGGGCTTCATTAGTTGAAACATGGAATTATTCAATATCGCAGAGAAAGAGAGCGCTATCAAAGCGGATGTAGTCTCTCCTTTCAAGATTGCTTGTTACTCCGATTGGACTGTGTAGGTCAAGATTTTGATTTGCATGGATGGCTTTCCAGATCGTAAAGAGGGTCGCAGTTGTCTTGGTAAGAGAGATATTAGAGTACCGTTGACAAGGACCTGAACGCATGGAGACAACCTTAGTACTAGTAGTAAAGGTGCATTTATTCTCACAAACTCTGTTTGACAGTTGGAATAAAATTCAAAATATGATAAAATTTCTTATCTTGCGTATGGTGTCTTTTCAAAATTAGATAAAATCGGATATAGGAAGATATAACCGGGTAAAATCATCTCATGAGGAGGTGGGATAAAAGTATGAGAATTTTTAAGTTTTATAACATGAAAATCATTTTTTTTCAAATGACAAACTTCTTAAATTAATAAAATTAAAATTATATTCAATATAAATAATATTTGAATTTTGATATAAGAAATTCAAAATAACAAAAAATAACAATTTAGTTTTTAGTCTAATCTTATTTTTATTTATATATTCAAATTTAATTATATTTTATAATATAAATTGAATATATAAATATATATTTATTACATATTTGAGGTATTTTAATATTTTACGTATATTAGTATAGTTTACTATTTAATAAAATTTTATTAAATAATGATGGAAGGGGAAAAAAGAAATAAAAAGGATAATAATAAAAAAGAGAGGAAAAAGGACAAATAAAAATAAAGTAGACAAGAATGTTGCGCGAGATTTTTATCATTTTTGTTTGTGATCTTTTATATTTATTGAATTTCATAGTCTATCTTATCCGATCAAATCCTATATAAATTAGAAATCTAGACAACCAAACATAATATTGAGACTTTCTTTCTCGGCTTGTTTTGTTTAACTTTTTGTTTATCTATACATCTTTTGGTGTTGATCATCATCATATCTGCTACTGTTCTCGATTCTGCAACCTTTCCAATTCCAAAGTACCTTATCTTTCACTGTTGGTCCATTTGGGTTTTTTTTTGTCTAGTAGGGAAGCATGGTAATACAGTGGTATTTTCTAGACAGCAATGAGATTTTTTCATGTCAAATAAAGATGGTAATTAATGTGTTTGTTTGGGGGAAAACTTAACAATAAAAAAAGTATTTTGAAGAAACCATTTTCCAGGAAAATGATTAGTTTCCTTCATTTGAAGAATGATTTCGATATCATCACCTTATCTCAAGCCAAAAAAAAAAAAAAAAAAAAATCGAATGTTTTTAATAACTTCTATTTTCTTCCTTTTCCTTCTTTTTTTTTCCCCTCTTTTCCTATTCCCTCCCAGTCGCCTCTCCACTTCACCCACTACTTCTTCCTCCTCTCCACCACTGCCATCACCGCCATCTCCGACGGCCTTGCCTCCATTTGTGCCGACTCTGTCCACTGAAGCTTGGTTGATCTCGAAGCATGGCCGATCTCGAACTCGGCCGATCTCGAAGCTCGCTCAACCAAGCTGGAAGCACAGGCATGGACCTCGCCAGATCCCGACAAGGTCGAGCTTGTTGGTGCAAGGTCAAGGCCCCTCGGCAAGCTTGAGCTTGCTGGCCTAGGTCAAGCTTCGAGCTCAAGATCAGCTGAGCTTTTGTGGATGGAGTTGATGCAGAGGGAGTCAAGATCGTCAGAGATGGCGGCGGTGGTGGAGAGGAGGAAGGAGCTGTCCGTGGGTGAGTTGGAAAGGTGGGTGGGAGAAAGAAGGAAAAAAGAAAAGGAAAGAAAAAAATTAAAAAATTCAAGAGAAGTGATTTCAAAAAGTATTTTCACCTCTTTAGATTTAGGAATTTACTTTTCTAAATTTATGTATGAATATTTTTGTTAACCGGAAAGTGTTTTCGGTTGACTAGTAATTTTTCGTGAACCAAACGGGTACAAGTCCGGAAAATCAATTTTTAGAAAACACTTTCCCCAAACAAACACACCCTAAAAGTGTTTTCGGTTGACTAGTAAGACTTTTGTTATCTTCATTAATTGATCTCTAACCTATGTAGTACCGACAAGGACATACGACACACGACGCGACACGACACGACACGACACAACACGTCGATATGTTATTTCTCAAAAAATAAAGAATTCCAACACGTTCCGACACGTTATATATTAAATAAATAAATAATAAACAGAGCATATAATTAATTTATACTAAAAATATTAATCGAACATTTGTTAATATCATTTATTGTTTTAATTTGACAGAGATTGAATGAGAAATTCAAAAATTGCCAACACAAAAGAGTAAATTTGAAGGAACATGTTATGTTTTCTTACATTTGTCAGAAATTAATGAGATTTCTTATAATCCCAGACCGAGTTCGGAGTTAATGATATAAATTGGCTTGAGCTCCTCAAGCAAAATAAGGTTCGCGAAAAATGAAAATCCAGGACAATAAGGCCTTGTTTGTTTGTGTTCCTTGTTTCTGTTTATGAATAGATTTTCTGTTTTTGTTCAGGGAACAAAAAAGAGCAGAAACGCGTTTGTTTGCGTTTTTGTTAAGAACAAAAAAAAAATAGAAACAAAACAAAAAAAAAGTTGTTTCTTGTTTAACAAAAAAAAGAACAACTTTTCTCTCTCCTCTCTTTTCTTTTCTTTTCTTTTTTTTTTTCTTCTTTTCTTCTTCTTCTTCTTCTTGCTTTGGCCGGTCGCCGGCCTCGGCCATGGTCGGACCGACCGGCCGACGGGTAGGCGGCCTCGCCTTGGTCGGGCGAGCTCGGGCTCGCCCGGATCCGGCGAGGCCGAGCTCGGCCGTGGCTCGGCGAGGCCGAGCCTCGCCGGTGGCTGGGCGAGCTCGGCCTCACCGGATCGGCGGCGAGCCCGAGCTCGCCCAGCCAAGACGAGGCCGCCGGCCCTCGTCGGCCGGTCGCCGGCCATGGCCGAGGCCAGTGACCGGCCAAAGCAAGAAAGAAAGAACAAGCTCAGATACTCACAAAAGGAAAACTATCATAAACCCGGAAGGTAATGCTGCTGCTAGTACTTTGTATTCTCTGAGTTAAAGGATTTTGGACACTTCGGATGTGCATTCTAGTGGGTCATCTCTCATGACTTACTGACTTCCCATATTTGGATGCATTCCTTGATCGTAAGTTTGAAAACAGCTTCTGGTGTACTCTCCATTAATAGATATTTAGACAACTCTACCTGTGCAAAAGCCAACCATAGTTGACATGGCAATTTGTCGTCTATTTTTGGTCGGAGTTTTTGTACTCCTTTGAGCTTTAGTTAGTTAATTTGATCATGAAGTAATTACATATATCTAAAATGACTTCACATCCCTTACAAGGTTCATGGTTATTTGTATTATGGAGTACCACATTGACGGTGCCATGTTTGGATATGTTTCATAGGAAAGACCGGTGTGTTGATGCCATGTTCCATGCATATCGTTTGCATGTTTGGTTTGTGACAAGGTAACATAATTTAGGATTGTTTGATAATGTATTGTCTATTCTGGTTGGTGCATCTTTATGAGTCCTTCATTGATGAGTAGACGTGTTATCACGATTGGATTTTTTCAATTTGCCCATTGAGAGTTCTGAAACTTGGTTTTTTTTTTTTTCATCTACTTCCACATATTATTGGTGGGTGTCAACCCTATTTGTGATTGTCTAAAAATACCCTTTTTAGCTCTTGACTTACTACATCATCCGAGAAAGGGGCAATCTCTTTTATACAAATATCATATTTACAACTTTGAGTTCTTTACTGTGCACTTTTTTTTAGTGACGACATCTACTAACATATGAAAAATACCAAAAAAAAAAAAAAACACCAAAAGATCTCAATGCGGGGAAATCGACACATTAGTGTCCATGGTATTCCAATGATCATCATTTCCATATTACTATATACACTTGCCATTGGAACATATCAAATCAAAATTCAACCAAAAATAACAAAAAAACTAAAGAACCACAAAATCCTTTATCAAAACATCGCAAGCAACCGCGGTTGATCTATGAAATTGGACTATCACAACTCTAATTACTTCCTAACTTTGTAGAGACTCCAATAGCTATCTCAAAATAACAAAAAAGTATGAAATTACCTGTACACCAAAATTTTAAGAAAAGTTCAAGGAAAATGACACTGAACAAAGAAAAATATAATGAATTTCTTCATCAAATTAAAGGATGATCACAGCCATCCTTTCCATTGACTCAAACTGGTGCTTCAACCTTCGTGAGGCAAAAGCAAAGGCTACCATCCACTCTGAAGGACCAAAGCTGGATGACGACATCCTTCATGAGTTCATTCCGCTCGTGAGGATGTGCGACCGCATTCCAGCTCTCTGTCAACACATAAGAAAAATTTTTGCTCATGTAATTCCACTTCTTGAGTTGCAATCCGTGAGATACTTCAAGACATGGCTCAATGAGGGAAACCTTAATGCCCTCCTTCCTATCTAGGATTCGGATCTCTTCTTCGCTCAAGAAACCTTCCCTTATCTGCTTCTTGGGTATAGAGAGCCTACTTTGGCCACGGCTCATGTCAGTGGCAGTAAGTGTCTTCTCCACAACGAGCGTCAAATCCCGACCGCGCATTCCCCGTATTTTGTCCATGTACTTTGTCGGCAATTCGCTCGGTCCGGTTAGAGCCGCAAGATCCGTGTTCTGAGTTTTCTTGGGTTTCTTGGAAACTCTAACCGATTCTTGGGTTTCGGTGGAATCGACTGCCCATGACCGCTTCTTGTTTCGGACAACTGGATCAGAATATAATTTCGGGGCTTGGAATGCCGGCCGTCGGGCCCTTGGCGACCTCTTCTTCCTAACGATCCATCCAACAACGGTCGGCTGAAAAGTGGCGGTCGCGACGCTGAACTTCTTCTCATCATCCCAATCGAAGGCGGAAGGGGCGAGACCGAGCTTTCCCTCGGAGGCCAACGAAGCTGCGTCCGCCAAGAGATGAAGAGACGAGAGATCGAGTTCCATCTCTCTCTTCCCCTTCGAAAGAGGGTTCGCACACTGAAGACAGACCATCGCCGCCGGAGTACGCTGCTTCCCCCACTATCGCCAAGTATCGCCAGGTGATGACGAAGGGATGAAAAGACGAAGAGCGTTGATCGTGGGTTTTCGCGCAGAGAGAGAGAGAGAGAGAGAGAGAGAGAGAGAGGACGGAGACAGAGGAGGGAAGAACAGACGGATAAGCGTGGGGATTTTAACGGGCAACGGGCAATAGTTGAACAAGATGAGAACTCCGAGTGGAGCTCGTCTTCGGATCATCGGGGAGATAAGACTGTTTCAAACAGGAAATATTAGGGCTTCCTGCGTGGTTAAACGGGCGATTGTAACGAAATAATTTGTCGTCAATCTCCGAATCGTTGTCCAACTCGGAATTTGTCACCAAGAAATTGTACCTTGATTTTAATTACGCGCGTGCTACAATTCTCCGGATTTTAATTGCGCGCGTACACGAATTGCTGTCAGCCCACTTCATCGGCTCCGATCCTCGTCGTGGATTTATCATCCTATTTCGATCCCCATTCGCAGTCTACATCTACACTTCCAAAAGGCTCTCGCATTCGGTGAAAGGGAGGGGAGGCTCGGTCACAAATACCAAAGGGCCCCCCAAAATCGACTAAACATAGGAGTAATTCTTCGATTGAAAAGCATCACAAAACACTCCCGAAACATTAAAGACACCAGCTTTACCGATCTCACTTAAATTCAATCCCTACCATCTTCCACCAAGATATCCAAACTTGAAGGCACCAGTTATCAACTACGACGAGTCTTTCCAACCCCAGAATACCAGGAACACACACAATTCCATCTTCCACCACGCCGATTAATTCCACCAAATCTCATCGATAGCTAATTGCAATTACCAATTGGAAGTAAAATGGCGAAGCTATCCCAACCGTAATCCTACCAACACTGGTAAAACGCAAGTTTATATATGAAAATCTATCTTATTTGGAGGATATCTTAGTAAAATACACCGAAAAGGTTGTGTATTTAGATATTTTTCCGTTTGGAAATAGAGGCACCAAAAGGAAAAAGAAAATTTGAAAAGGAGGAGAAAAAAGAAAAGCCGGGAGGGTTCGCTCTTTGAACCGACTTCATTCGAGCTTCTTCTTTATAGCATGAATGGATTTGAAACCTACAGGTATTGGATGTTTGTATTAGCGCATAAATTTCCAGTAAATTTCCAAGGATGCAGCTAGATAATGACACGTGTATAAGATGTTATCAATCCAAGGATTTTTGGATTTCAGGTACGTATATCTTTCTCAATTCTCACGGCTCTGACTATCTTATTGTCGATAATGAGATAACGACGTGGATTAGCTTTTGTGACCTGCATATAAGTATAACTGGATCAAATTATATTTTAAAAACGAAATCTTCCAATTTAATATTGCTGTACATAAAGGGAATAACTTGAAGTATTATTGAGCAGAAGTATATGAAAATGAACACGTACATTTTGTAATCACACTACCAAAAAGTAATTTTTTTTTAAACTTGTATTTGTAAACGAAACCCACCGGTGGTCATAATCTCAAGAGTCAAACATTTATCAACATTTGCTATCAGAGTAGAATCACCCGCATGGCAATCTACATTGCTTTCGTAACACTTTCATTATTGAGAAATATTTAAGGCATGGACGAAGCCAATATTAATTGAAAATTTTAATGTAAAACTTATTGCTGAAACATAACCTTTAAAATTTGTATAATTAAAATCAAGAGTCATCATCAAAAAAAAAAATTCCCTTGTCCAAATACTTATTTGGGTTCATAAAAATATTCGAGAACAAGATTTACAGAATTTTAAATTGAACTATTAAAAATTCTCGCGTTAATTTTTTTTTTCTTTTTAACTCCACATCTGGTCTATGATTTTCGCCTCCCTCCCCCACCTTCAACCTAAAGAGTGGCTCCATCCTTAATTGAGTTCTAATCATGATTGGAAGTGTTACGGTTCATTCAATTTTAATTATTGATTACAACTATAATTCAAACTATTATGCATAAATAAAAACGTAGATTTTACTTGCTATTATAGTTAATTCAATGTATTTTATTAATTACATTCTCTTTGTTGTGAATTATTATCTAATTGTTTCATTGAGAATGCTCCCAAACGAAATATCTTTCACCGAAGGTTAGCTCTTCGATTTTTTGTGTATCAGATTCCATGTTGTTTCAGAAAGGATGTAACTAGTTCTAATGACAATGGTTACTAACTAAGATTATAAATTCAAAATATCAGAAAATAAATCAAAAGTAAATGATAATTAAAAGGTGAATAAAAAGATGACAGTTGCCTTGTTTCCGTCCTTTTTTTTTCCGCCCCTCAACAACAACTTCTCTTCGGCTATTATTAGCCAGATAGAGCAAATAACTGCCCTGGTGGTTAGTGCTTCAAATTCAAATTATTCTCGGAAAGCTTGGCATGCTATTTAGTAGCGGTGTTGTATTATCCACGAAGTAATTGACACCGAGTGGTTCGGTAACCTATCTCTTTCTTATCGTCTTGCTTCCCAAATTGTGGTTGATGTCGAGCCATCAGCTAAGTAGCACCGACATTGACATGCAACATGCGACATGACACGACACGACACGCCGACACGTTGTTTCTAAAAAAACAGAGAATTCTGACATGTTGGGGTACGTTGTATATTAAATATATTTTTATATACATAATAAATTATCATTTTTATGATTATTTCAATCAAATTAATTTTATTCAAATTCACATATAAATAAATAATTAAAAAAGCCTATAATGAATTTACACTAAAAACATTAATCAACCATTTATTAATATCATTCATTGTTTCGATTTGACAAATTTAACTCTATTCCAATAATTCATAAAATTTGGAGGAGAAACAAGCAATCGACGTTCCCAGACTCGCATGTTAGATATGTCGGAAGAGAAAAAAAAAACTTAAGAGGTGAATTATGTATCACGGAAAGTGGGATTGAGGAAGAGAAGAGAAGACTAGACTTTTATTCTTTCTCAATTTATTATTTTTATTATCGTGTTTTATTTTTTTCACATATATACATTTTGACATCTCTTTATTGAAAATTTTTAAAATTGACCTCGATATCGAAAAAACATGTTAGAAACTCGTATGTTGGAATTTTGACTCGAGTGTCAGAAAAGTTGACAAAGTGTCAGATTTTCCGACATGCGTTGACTAAGTGTTAGAGAGTGTCGGACATGTGTCGAAATGTCCGATACGACATGAAGGCTTTTAAAGAATGTCGGTGCTTCGTAGGCCATCGGTAATCGTGACTATGGTCATATTTGAACTCCCCCAAACCTACGTGCCCATTATAAGCCCGGTGGGCCTTATCAGTTAATGGCAGCCCACGAAGTCAACTTTTGGTGTTAACACTAATTATAAAGTACCATGATTTGATGGTTTCTACTACTAATCAGCCATAACCATCGAGTATGGGGTTATCTGAATTTCATAATAATGAGAACTATATTTAAAAAAACAAGTTAATTTTAAGCATAATGTATTAATAAAACCCATAGGTAATTTTTGAAGTGCCAAATTGAAGATGTTCCCAGTTGCATTAGGAATAGCTATTCTCGTCGACTTATTTATAAACTAAAAAGAAACAGCAACCGTTAAATCAGGAGTGCTGAAAAAAAAAATGAAAATGTCAACAACTTGCTCGGCCTCAGTCAAGAAGAAAAGAGAAACGAAGTTGAAATTTTCAACATGGAAGTCCTTGTCTTCTTTGAGATTTGCTCATCTGAGATACATGAACGTTGCTGGATTTGCCATATCTTATGGAAAAAGCGAAGCCCCGTGGATTATTTGGTCGGTTTGCTTGTGCTCTGGGTCGTCTTGCTGAGAGAGGAATGTTGTTGGTGAGCACGGTTGACTGATTTTGGGCTTCATTAGTTGAAAACATGGACTTATTCAATATCGCAGAGAAAGAGAGCGTTATCAAAGTGGATGTTGTCTCTCCTTTCAAGATTGCTTGTTACTCCGATTGGACTGTGTAGATCGTAAAGAGGGTCGGAGTTGTCTCAGTAAGAGAGAGATTAGAGTACTGCTGACAAGGACCTGGTCGCATGGAGACAACCTTAGTACTAGTAGTAAAGGTGCATTTATTCTTACGGCCGTTTGATAGTTGGGATGAAATTCAGAATATAATAAAATTTCTTATCCTGCGTATGGTGTTTGTTCAAAATCAAATAAAGTCGGATATAAGAGGATATAACCTGGATAAAATCATATCATAGGGTAGGTGGGATAATAGTACGAGGATTTCTAAGTTTCATAATATGAAAGTCATTTTTTTTTTTTTTAATAACAAACTTCTTAAATTAATAAAATTAAAATTATATTCAATATAAATAATATTTGAATTTTGATGTAAGAAATTCAAAATAACAAAAAATAACAATTTAGTTTTTTAGTTTAATATTATTTTTATTTATATATTCAGATTTAATTCTATTTTATAATATTACTTGAATATATAAATATATATTTATTACATATTTTACATATTTGAGGTATTTTAGTATTTTACGTATATTAGTACAGTTTACTATTTAATAAAATTTTATTAAAGAATGATGGAAGAGGAAAGAAAGAAATAAGAAGGAAAATAATCTTTTTTTTTTTTAAAGAGAGGAAAAAGGGCAAATAAAAATAAAGTAGGCAAGAATGTTGCGCGATATTTTTACCATTTTTGTTTGTGAACTTTTACATTTATTTATACTGATATGCCGTTTATATTAAGTAATGTGCATAATATTATGTGAATACATTCGACTTTATTACTGCAATTCACTAATTAGTAGATAATAATTAGCAAAATTATTGAATTTCATATCATATCCTATCTAATCCAATCCAACCTTGATTGGAAATCCAAACAATTCAAATATAGCATTGAGACTTTCTTTCTCGGCTTGTTTCGTATAACTTTTTGTTTATCAATACATCTTTTGGTGTTGGTCATCATCATATCTGCTACTGTTCTTGATTGTGCAACCTTTCCAATTCCAAAGTACCTTATCTTTCACTGTTGGTCCATTTGGGTTAGTTTTTGTCTAGTAGAGAAGCATGGTAATATAGTGGCATTTTCCGGACAGCAATGAGATATTTCCAGGTCAAATAAAGATGGTAATTAACCTTTAGAGTGTGTTTGTTTGAGGGAAAACTTAATAATAATAAAAAAGTATTTTGAAGAAACCATTTTTCAGGAAAATGAATAATTTTCCTTGGTTTGGTGATATATGACTGAAAATGTTTTTTGATGTTTTGATCTCATTTGAAAAATGATTTCAATATTATCACCTTATCTCAAGCAAAAAAAGAAATCGAATGATTTTAATAACTTCTATTTTCTCCTTTTCTTCCTTTCTTTTTCCTTTTTTTTTTCTCTTTTCCTTCTCCCTCCCAGTTGCCTCTCCACTTCACCCATTGCTTCTTCCTCCTCTCCACCACCGCCATCACCGCCATCTCCAATGGCCTCGCCTCCATTTGTGCCAACTCTATCCACTGAAGCTTGGTTAATCTCGAAGCACGGCCGATCTCGAAGCTTAGCCAAACTCAAAGCATAGGCATGGACCTCGCCAGATCCCGACCAGGTTGAGCTTGCCGATGCAAGGTCAAGGCCCCCTAGCAAGCTTGAGCTTGCTGGCCTTGGTCAAGCTTCGAGCTCAAGATCGGCTGAGCTTTTGTGGATGGAGTTGATGCAGAGGGAGGCGGGATCGTCGGAGATGGCGGTGGTGGTGGAGAGGAGGAAGGAGCTGTCCGTGGGTGAGGTGGAAAGGTGGGTGGGAGAATGAAGGAAAAAGAAAAAGGAAAGAAAAGAAAAAAATCAAAAATAAAAATTAAAAATATTCAAGAGAAGTGATTCCAGAAAGTATTTTCACCTCTTTAGATTTAGGAATTTACTTTTCTAAATTTATGTATGAATATTTTAACTGAAAAGTGTTTTCGGTTGACTAGTGATTTTTCACGAACCAAATGGGTAAAAGTCCGAAAAATCAATTTCTAGAAAACACTTTCCCCAAACAAACACACTCTTAGATTTTTGTTATCTCCATTAATTGATCTCTAACTATAGTCATTTGATGCTGGATTACCAAGACATGCGAATTGGTAAAGCGGACCTTCATTTTAAACTCATGCAAAAGAATTCATCTTGAAAAGCTCTGAGTGATGACGAACGTGATGCTGTGGACCTCCATGAGAAGCTATCTATAACAACAATTCACAACCCATCAGCGACACTTGATTCAAGGCATCGGATGCATGAAAGGAAGGATGATAGTTTATTGGGTTGAATTCCTCTATCAAGAAGTAAAATGATTTGCCTTAGACTTTGTCTCCCAGAAGAAGATCCCTAGCAAAGTATGTTGCCAGTGCTAAGCGCCTCTCCCCGGAAAGAGTTCAGAGGGTGTTCATTGAAGGTTGCCAATGAGGACATCGTTAAAGTCAGGTCAATTGCTTATATGCGAAAAGACGGGCCTGAACTGTCCAGGCCTATGAGCAGTATTGGGCCTTACGTAACAGACTCAACACTAAGGCTACATTTAGTCGTTCGGATTTCTAACCAGGATATGACTGGATAGGATAGGATATGAAATCCTGAGATTTTTTTATATCCTATCCACTATTTGGTGAATCACAGTATTAAAGTCGAATATATTCACATATATATATATATATATATATATATATATATATATATATATATATATATATATATATATTTTTAATATAAACGTCATATCATTGTAAATGAACCTAAAAGTTCATAAATGGAGATGGTGAAAATCTCTCGTGACATTTTTCCTTAATTTATTTTTATTTTATTTTTCCTGTTTTTTAAATTATTTTATTTATTATTTCTCTTTTGCCCTTTCATCATTCTTTAATAAAATTTTATCAAATAGTAAACTGTACTAACATACCTAAAATACAAAAATACCTAAAATATATAATAAATATAAATATATAATTTATAGATTGAATGTTTATTATAAGAAATAATTAAAGTTGAATATATAAATTAAAATAATATTAAATTAAAAAATAATTTTTAATTTTTAATTTTTAATTTCTTAAATTAGAATTCAAATATTATTTATATTGAAATATAACTTTAATTTTGTTAATTTAATAAGTTTGTTATTCGAGAAAAATAACTTTCCTATTATGAATAATATAAATCCTATCCACTTTTATCCCACCTCCCCCATGGGATAATTTTATCGAACTTATATCTCCCTTATATCCGATTTTATCCTATCCTAAGTAAGCACCAAACGTAAGATAGGATAAATCATATCCTATCCCGAATTTTATCGACTACCAAACGCAGCCTAAAATCCTTCCTTTAACGCTTCATTTGAAACCTTAAGAAGCATCGACACTTTTGAGAGTCTTTGTATCGTGTCGGACACTCGGACACTACAACACATGTCCGACATTTTTCGATATTCTTCGACACTCTCCGACACTTGATCAATACGTGTCGGAAAATCCGATATCTAGTCAACTCTCCCGATGCACGAGTCAGGAATTCTGATATGCGAGTTCAGAACTTCGACATGTGATTTTGACATGTACTAGATCAATTTTAAAATTTTCAATAAATGAAAAGTCAAAATTTAAATGCATAAAAAAAATAAAAAATTAAAAAAGTGAATGGATAAAAAAGAAAAACCTAGTTTTCTCTTGTTTTTTTACTCTTATTTCCCATGACACAAAATTCACCTCCCAAATTTGTTTTTTTCTTTCTCTTCTCTTCGACACGCTTTGACACACGAATCCAAAATGTGGATTGTTTGTTTCTTTTCCTCCAAATTTTATGAATCATTGGAATGGAGTTGAATTTGTCAAATTGAAATAATGAATGATATTAACAAGCGGTGAACTAATGTTTTTAGTGTAAATTCATTATAGGCTCTCTTTTTATTATTTATTTATTTGTGAATTAGAATCAAGTTAATTTGATTAAAATAATCATAAAAATGATAATTTGCCATGTATATATAAAAATATACATTTGATATACAACGTGGCCCAATGTGTCAATTTTTATTTTATTTTTTATAAACGGTATATTATATCATATCATGTCGTGTCGCGTGTCGCGTGTCGCGTGTTGATACCAATGCTCCTTAGTTAAAACCTTCCAAGTGAATGTTAGAGTTAGGGGTGTGCATGGTCCGGGTGGGCGGTTCCCAACCTAGAATTGGGAACCGCCCGCTAAGAATCGGTTCCAAAAAATTGGAACCGGGAACCGCTCGCTAGTTGCATGAATCCACCTGGGAACCGGACCGCTGGTCCGGTCCAGTTCTCGGGTGGATCCATAGAACCGGTCCAACCTCACGACTTGCGAAATAGATCAATCATGCAACTGAACTAAAATAAATCTTCGGTCGGAGTGAAATAGATCCCATCCGACCCTACGCCATCACGACTTGCGACGCTTGTTTCCCTATGCCGGTGGGTCGATGCCCATTTTATCTAATTTCAACTAATTATCGCACGATTGTAGTCCTAGACAAAAACATTTGGAATATTAGTTAACCTTCCATAATTATCTATCCATACACCATGTTGGCTCTTTGCTATTTGTCAAATTTCATTATAGAACGAGAACGAGCGTGAACAAGCTCCTCACCCTACTAAGAACGGCACAAAAAACCTACCAACCATCAACGATCCCCTCTGTAGCCAAAATTATTAAAGATCTCCTAAACAGTTCAATGATCATACACATTCATTTCTCTTGATTCTCTCTTCGCTAAAGGGCCGGACTTGCACCATCGACATGGGCAAGTTCACCGGCTTAGCTCGACCACATAATTTAGAAGATTTACATCATCATCATTTGCATAATGTCCACGCAAGGCCACTTCTGGAGCCAAACAGACTATGTTTATCATACAATGCTACCACCCCCCACCATCCTCTATATAGCAAGGCAAAATTCTGCTTGCAAAGTTTATTCAGAAGATTCCCAAGCCAACAAATTTTCTTCGATGTTAAACAAGCAAACCTTATTTCAGTCCCCACAAATGAAAAAAAGGTGTGGAGGATGGCTTGGCGATGGCGATATGCTGTTCGAGGGAATTAAAAGAGAATGGTCCATAACCAGTCCGGTCCGGGTGGGCGGGCGGGTCCCGGTTCTTTTGCACACCCCTAGTTAGAGTGCAACGTCCGGCATTCTACTCTTTTCCCCGGATCCCCCTTAAAAGCATCTTCCAAATTTGCAAAGTAATTTAACTCCAACTGTTGTGCATTGTGGTTTGGACGTACGATGACGTGCTCCCATTCCGTGCTTTTTCGTTTAGGAAAAAAGAAACCAAAATTTTTCCTCTTAGGAGCATGGGCTCGGGTTAAATTTTATTCTCTTTACAGTCGTCAATCGATTCATGACCTTCAATGTGTCCCAATTTTTTCAAGTGGGCGTGAGTCATAACTTGTGTTTTGGGTTTAAAAGAATTTTGGAGAGCATTAATGTTGTACCGCCACATCATGCTCAGGCCGCCAGCTCGCCGTTAATGCACTCATGTTTTGTAGGTTTTACTCAAAAGGCTAGCTCTAACTCGTTATTGACGCTAAGATAGATTTGGTTTATCGGCTTCAATGGCGATAACATGTTTCCTCGAATGATGTAGGAATTAGTTTGGTTAAAGACAGGTTTAAGGTATAACAAGGTGCTTACCTAATTGTAGCTCGCTCTTCGCCTCTCCGCTGTAAACCCTTTTCTTAACATTTACTTTTTTGCTAGGCTAAAAAGAACCTTTAAACCTCTCTTTTTTTTCGGCGGTAACTTGAGCAAATTCTGAGCAGCCTCCTTTTTGTGATAAGTTCAAACAACTGGCAAAAAGGTGCAGAGTGTAGGAGTTTGCAGGACTCCCTCTTCTCCTTCATCGATTTCTTCCCTGGACTCAGACATTGGACAGGGTGAAGCACAATGACCGATTTTATGACTCCCACATGGCTTCCTCGTGTGAATCCCACAAGATCAACAGTTGTAATTTACTTGGTTCATAAGACTGGGGTCAAGTTTAGAAAATTTTCCCTCTCCTAGTCAAAAGATACATTTTCCATCACTATCAAGTACAATTAATTTGGGTGTGCCTTAGATCTCTCAATGAACTTCACTTCTGTGCCTCAAACTTGTGAGCTACTCTCACTGATTCTCTAAGGTTTATTTGTAATTTTTTGTTTATTAAGAAAAAAGTACTATTAATTTGAGTTGGAAGCTTATCTACCTAAAATGGATTTAGAGGGGCAGCATTTCTTAGTAAGGTGAGAGGAGTTCATCATCCCATCTATTATTATTATTCCTTCTAGTTTATTTTCCCTCCAAATTAAGTCAAATGAAACTTTCTAAAGTAGACAAAATACCATAAATTATTGTCATGCAGGTTGAGATGTGTCAGTTCATTGACATTTTTGGTCGATCAGTGTCACTCAATGATTGGAAGTTGATGGTACACCTAATAATAAAAGAAAAAAAAAAAGGTCAAAGCATAGGGAATAGAGTGATCGCATGTGCAATGACCCAAATGTCTATGAAAAGCTACAATATACAACTTTACTCCATTAATGGTGGAACTGAGGCTTATGTGAATATGAATATCTTGCATCAACTAATAATTTCCCTTGAAGATGCGATTGGCGACCAAGTGGTGTGGCTTAAGAGGTATCAAACCTCTGGCCCAAAATTAAGAAAGTAATAATTACACCAACCTTAATTTGTATTTTTTCCTTTTCTATAAGAAGACTTCAACTAGTGGAAAAAGTAAGCGTACGCGTGTAAACTTGTCTTTTGCCAAACATGGAATCCAAATTAAGCCCTCTCGTGAACTTCCCCACCTAATATTACATAATCCCATGGTTTACAATTATAGAGTTTTTTTTTAACAGAAATTACAGAGTTGAACAAGTGTGAGTTTATCTTAATAACGATTAACAAAACTGAGAAGGGGACGTGGGAGGTATGATGACAAGGAATCAAACCGCCTATATGTAGAAGCATTTACATCATCCTCAAAAGGTATCATCTAACAAGTTCCGATGGTCATCCCATGGATTTAAATATCTCGCGTGAGAACTTCAAAATAGTGCGATTGTATCATTTATTTAATTTGGGGAGGAGGAGGCACGAGATTGTCTTGTGGCAAATATCTAATAAGTTGGCCATTGGAATCGCGGAACTACTAGTGCATGACTAAAAAGAGGAAGAAAGTCAATGGGTCAAGATTCAATATAAAGGGCCATCTCGTAGGACAACTCGAGGCACATGGTACCACGTTGTACGTGTTGCATTCATTTAAAGATATGAGCCCCAACTGTCCTTCGATCGTTAATTTCAAGAAAAAGGACTTTATTGTCGTTTGTTCTTGCCATGCCACGTTACATTACACATTATAAACATTATCACCATATAAACCAACTAAAATATGAATGCGAATCACGTTCATATTTCTAACCTTTCTTAGAAGAGTGGCTAGAGGAAAGGGATGGAACAAAGCACAACTACCAGAAAAGAAAAGTATTATATGCATTGTTACACAACCGAGATGTTGTTTTATTTCTTCCATTATATTGTCACATCCGAGTAATGCTAAATATACATTAAAAGCAATTCACAAAATCTATGGCAAATTGAAAGTGGACAATAAAGTAATTGAGTCATCTTCAACATTCAATAGCAATTTGTCACATTATTTTGTATATCAATTCAGTAGCCCGGGCTTAGCATTTCTCCATTATTTAAGATCCGTGAGTTGTGAAATTCTCATTCTTTAATGACTAGCTTTTTTATGTTTTATTGTCACAAGATATAAATATTACATGAAAATCCTTCTCAACAAAGGGAGGAAAAACGTATTTCATGCGTGAGTTATACGAACAGCTTAGGAAAATTCTTTCAAAATAGACCTTTAGAATGTTCGGTTAAGCAATTAATCCCAATTTTCCACAGATCAAGTGCAAATAATTTGACACTTGGAAACCCTCTCCTTCAATCTTGTTGACCCAGTCCACTGTCAATCATTCTAGCTTGCATCAGAATCAAACGTAATCTTTAGCTCGCAACAAAATCATAGTACAATTAAAATATCTGCATAATACACAGGAATCGAACGATATGAACTAGAGCACAATCAAAATATCCACATGATAAACAATTCAAGATTAATGCAAACGTTATCTCCTCTGGTGGTTATCGATTCTTTTGTTAATATTATTACTAGTGATTGTAATAGACACACAATTTAAAAATCAAATTATACAATTCTTCAATCTTCTCTTTTCTCTATTTTCTGCATCCTTATCTCTGTCTGATCTTAATCCCGCATGTTATCTCAGTGATAAATGGAATAATGATCATTCATGGGCATCATCTTTACTTCCCGAACATGCGCATTCTCGGCGTAGGAAGAAGGAAATTTAGAAACATAGGAAATGCGATTGACGATTAGATGGCCGCGTGAATAAACATCATCCAAAAGTCGAACCTGATTTGTCATCTTGCTTTGGTTTGGCCAAACGTTGACAAGGGAGGTCGCACAACGTTCCTTCACCATGTCTGTGTCCAGATAGCTTATCTTTGCAGTGGCGATTGCTAACTCAAGTAGTTCAAACTTTGAACCCGTATGCAATGTGATCCCTAAACTTTAACTCAATATGCAATATCATTCATGAATTTTTAATTTTTTTTAACATGGTTCATGAACTTTTTATGTATATTCAATATAGTTCATGAACTTTGATATATACTTAAGTCCATGCATGTCTCGGGAGGCCAAACATTCGAGTCATTGAAGAATGACCTCACACTTTTCTTGTACAGCACATTTATCGTATCACGTCAATTATGTCACACACATTCATCTTCTATGCAGTTCATCTCGTTCTATATGTACTTGAGATGGGAATATACACACATCTTGGTCAAAGAGAGAGATGAAGAAATCAAAACTTCCTAAGCAGCTTGTACAAGAGGTCAGATGGGCATAGTGGTGTCCTTAAACGCTGCTCTTAAGGGAAGTGAGGAATTATCACCAATTCCTGAATGCATATTGCTACTACATTTGACTATCTATTTCTCCCATTCATAATTAAAATCTTTGGCCCGTTAAAATCTGATTAAAAGGCTAAGCGGGGCAAAGTAAAAACCCACCCATTCTGTGAGATGTAAACAGGTGGACTATATGTAAATGTGTTTCCAGTGGAGCATGAGAGGTGTCTGATTCCTTTTGGGCAGAAGAAAAGCCATTCCAATAATAGTATCTTGTCGTACATGTAAGGTGGGGGCAGGTTGTTTATCACAGTTTCACATTATCAATATGATGCGAAATCGATGGGACATCATATGGGCAAGAATCTCAAAGCTCATTCTGAATCTCGATGTTGGAAAAATTCCTCCCTTGTTACAGTATCCCCAGACATTAAAGTCTCTCCCTTCTTTCTTTTGGCTTAGAAAGCATCAATTCAAAGATCAATACCCGAGAAAGGAGAAGGCAGAGAAGATTAGACCAGTTCTTCACAAGGAATGGCTCGTGTCTTAAATATCTTGTCTTCAATTCCTCGCAAGGTAGAAAAGTCTGTGAAACCACGCCGGAAGAAACCAACCTCCAATGCATCCACGGAAGTAGTAAATCAGCACCACCACCAACAACAGCCTCAGGATGACCAGGTTCCCGAGCCACCGCAAGAACCATCCGAGGCTCTCCAGGATGGGGTTGAGAACAACGGGGGCAAAGCCGTATCCAAAGACGAGTCGAGGACGCCCGAGTCCGAATGGGTCATCTCCATCAAAAAGAACCTGGAGCGAGCTCACCAGGACAACGAGGCATGCTCTTGGCCAAACTCTCCATTTACAAGATCCCACAGTATCTCAAGGATGGCAGAGACAACGCCTATGTCCCCGAGATTGTCTCCCTCGGGCCGTACCACCACAATGAATCGCAGGTCCGTCAGATGGACCGGCACAAGTGGCGCTGCCTCCAACGCATGCTCACACGCAACAATCACAACGTAGGCCCCTATCTAGACTATGTGAAGGAGGTCGAGGAGACAGCTCGCGCCTGCTATGAAGGGCCAATAAAGATGACCAGTGAGAAGTTTGTGGAGATGATGGTTCTCGATGGGTGCTTTGTAATCGAGATGTTCCGGGGATTCACCGAGGGGTTCAGTGAACTTGGCTACCCTCGCAATGACCCCATCTTCTCGATGCGGGAATCTTTGCACACGATCCAGCGGGACATGATCATGCTTGAAAATCAGATCCCGCTCTTCATACTTAACCAGCTGCTCGAACTCAGCAAGCCTGACATGAAGGGGCACGTGGCCAATCTTGCGCTAGAGTTCTTCGGCCCTCTGAAGCCCACAGGTGACCCTCAAACCAAACTCAGCAGCAACAGCCTGGAGTTCACCCCATTATCCGACCACTGCAGGCTCCATTGCCTAGAAGTGTTTCGGTTGAGCCTCCTAGGCTCAGGCCCGAAGCCAGAGCCAAGGGAGCAGAACTGGCGGTTGAAGACACCGCAACAGCTCATTCACTCTGTGACAGAGCTCCGGGAAGCTGGGATTAGGTTCAGGAAGAGTGAGACGGACGGGTTATGGGACATCAAGTTCAAAGGCGGAACCCTTTGGATCCCCGGCTTCTGATCCATGATGGGACGAGGTCGCTCTTCCTCAACTTGATTGCTTTTGAGCAGTCTCACATAGATTGCAGCAACGACATCACCTCATATGTAATCTTCATGGACAACTTGATCAATTCTGCCGAGGACGTTGGGTACCTCCACAAGTGTGGGATCATCGAGCACTGGCTTGGGAGCAATGTCGAGGTCGCTGACCTCTTCAACCGGCTTTGCCAGGAGGTGGTCTTTGACATCAACAACAGTTATCTCTCTAAATTGTCTGAGAAGGTGAACCGACACTACAAGCGCAAGTGGAATGCCTGGAGAGCCAGTCTCAAGCACAATTACTTTAACAATCCCTGGTCAATCATTTCCTTCATTGCTGCTTTAGTTTTGCTTGTGCTTACTTTAGCACAAACCTTCTATGCAGTCTATGGTTACTACATACCGGGTTCTTGATTTCTCATGTAGTGGAAATTGTTTGATGAGCGATCCACGAGTGATAAAATTCTGGTGAAAATCTAGGAATTAGGACTGTGGCTAATTGATTATAGCAGCCAATTTGGAGATGGATGCTCGAGATGCGGTGGTCTCACCTCCTAATGAATAAAAAATAGTTATGGCGGTTAAAATCGGACTGCATGAACTATATTTGTCATGTAATTTCAAGTTTAATAAGGCAATATATTTCCCAAAAAGATCTTATAATTTTCATTTGTCATACCACAGCCCTCCACTCATCAATCTTTGAACCGTCTTTTCCTTCTTATATATATTTAAATTACGTAACAAATCTAACTGTGTCAGATGATATTGAGCAAAGTTCTAAAGCATTCTTTAAAGAGGTGACAAATAAGGATATGAAAGAAGAAAAAAATAAATTATCAAAAAAGAAAAGAAAAGAAATGTTTGCCTTTCTGCTAGGCCAAAAACAGCTTCAAAACCTCTCCTTTTTTGGCATAACCTACACGATCCTGAGCAGCCTTCTTTATGATGAAGCTCTAACAATTGGTAAAAGGGCAATCGGATTAGGAGTTTACACGACTCCCTTCCCATGACGCTAGTTCATTTAAAAGGGTAAATCATAATATAGACTGCAAGTGAATCTCATATGTAGGCCTCGCAAATTCAGCGACAGTGATTCATTTAATTTGTCGAACCTAGTGGATCTAGGCAATTATTTCCTCTCTTCTTATCAAAAGAAGCATTTTCCCGCAATAGCCAATTGCAATTAATTTTGGGGTCCTCAGTTTTGGGGGATGTAAAGCCATTTTTCCAAGGATCTTTGAGTCAAAGTGTATTTGCTCAAAGCAATGTCGTTTGGATAAGGTTTATTTTTGCAAAGTAGCTTTGGAATTAAAAATAAACATAAAAAGGAAAAAGAGATATTTGCTCTATCGTCACCATAGTCCCTATCGTCTTTATGGGTGCTCTCCATCGTCCATCAGGGAAAGTTGCCAGCCGAGGCGAGAAAGTGATTGTCCCCGAACCATTGGCCGTTGTTGCTCGACCCTCGGCCCCTCCGTGATTTCCTAGCGAAGGGTGTCAAAGCTTTCTTAGATTTGGCCAAGCAAGGTCTCAACCAGTGTTGCTTGACCCTCAGCCCACGTCGCGACCCTCGGCCAGTGTTGCTCGACCCTCGGCCGGTGTCGCCCAACCCCTGGCCAACATCCCTGCCCCCAGCAAAGGGTTTCAAAGTTCTCTCAAATCTGGCCACGCGAGTTCTCTGTCGACGTCGCCAATCCTCGATCGTTGCTGCTCAACCGTCGGCTGACATCGCCCAGCCCTTGGCCAGCGTCCCTGACCTCCTCCTTGGCCAGCATCTTTGTCCTCAAATGACGGCAAGTGGGAAGACAAAATGTCATCAAAAACTTACTTTTCAAAAAAACTAAAAGCCCAAGATAAATCATCTACCTTGGAAGTTCAAAGCCAATTTTTCCCTAAAGGGAGTTCAAAATTTTTTATCAAAACACCTCAATTTTTCCCAAGGGATTTTAAAGATCCAAGACTCCTTGGAAAAGCTGAACTTTTCATTTTTATGCCTCAAGTGTATGAGCTATTTCATTGATTCTCTAGGTTTATTCCTAATGTGTCGCTAATAAAAAAAAGTAAAATTAATTTGAGTTGTGAACTTATCTACCTAATATGTATTTAAAAGGGATCGGATTTCTTAGAAAGGTGAGGGGAGTTTATGGTCCTCATCTTCAACGTTTTCTTCTAGTGCTTTCCCCACCAAATTAAGCTAAAGGAAATTTTACTTCGTCTCCTCACACATATCACATGCATGATATGAAAATGATACTAGAAAAATCTTGTTGGGGATTAGCAATGTCTACGAGATAAATGATGTTTCGAAGCATTGCAAAATTTTTGATGATGTAAAATCACTTTTATGTGAGCAAAGATAGTAGAGGCATACGAGTGAATATGTAAATGTCTGAATCGGAATAGTTAAATTATGTGGGGTAATTTTTTTTGTTCTTTTTTATATCCTAATCTTAACCCCAGGTCAGACATAGACAAAGGGCCACATTTTCCCCTCTCCGAATTAATAAATCTTGGTTTGTGCCTTGGAGTGTTGAATGACTTGTGTGGCACCACCACAATTTGAGATCTAAGCTCGGGTTGTACATTTATTGTGTTGGAACATTCTAAGGTAGATAATGTCCCATATTTGCTGTCATTTAGGCACTGTTTGGCAAAATTTTGTTTCTATTCCCCGGAATACAAAATTTTTTTTTTGTTCCGGGGAACAAAAAAAGAACAGAAATGCATTTGTTTACATTTTTGTTCCCGGGAACAAAAATCTATTTTTTGTTCTTGAGAACAGAAATAAGAAGTAGAAAAAACTTGTTTCTTATTCTCGGGAACACTTTCGAGAAACACTTTCTTTTCTTATCATTTTTCTTCTTCTTTTTTCTCTTTCTTTTCTTCTTCTTCTTCTTCTTCCTTTTGCCAATCATCGGTGTTGGCCATGGCTGGCGTTGGCGACCTCGCGGAGCGTCTCTAGCCCCCGAGAGGCCAGCCATGGCGAGGCTCGTCGGCCCGAGCCTTGCCATGGCTCACCGTGGCCATGTGAGGCTCGGCCTCGCCGGGCCACCTCCAAGACAGCATCGCCTGGTGGTGGCCCGGTGAGGCTGAGCCTTGCGTGGCAACGGCAAGGTGGCTGCGCGAGGCTCGCCTCGCCGGGCTAGGGTGAGGTCGACCTCACATCGCTTGGGTGAGGCCGAGCCTCGCCGGTGGCCTAGCGAGGCCCGGTGAGCTCACCGGACGTCGCCTAGCTGGTCGCCGGCCACCGCCATGGCCGGCGATCGGCCAAAGAGAAAAAGAAAAAGAAAAAAAAAAAAAGAAAAAGAAAAAAAGGAAAAATATAATAAAAATATTAAAAAATTAAAGAGTTAATACCCCGAAAACCTCAAACCGGTACACATGTGATAAATTTTTCCCAAACTATTTTTTTGATCACCAAAAACCCAAAACTCGATATACCTTTGACAAGTTTACCCTAAACTGGTATACTCATGACAAATTTACCCTTTGTTAGTTTTTGTTAAATTTTACTGTCAAATTATTAAGTTAAATGACATGTGACAGTTAACTGGTATACTAATTTGGGATTTTACGCTCCATTTGTCACAGTTTACATTTTTGTGATTTTTTTGTGGTATTAATTCAAGTTAGTGGAGGGTATATTTGTCACAATTTTACCAATTTGGGGTTTTTTGCGGACGAATAAATTAGTTTGGGGTAAATTTGTCATAAATGTACCGGTTTACGGTTTTTTATAGTCAGTCGGGGTAAATTTGTTACAGGTGTACCAGTTTGGGATTTTTTATGGTCAAAAAAATAGTTTGGGGTAAATTTGTCACGTGTGTACTAGTTTTGGGTTTTTTAAGGTATTAACCCAAAATTAAAAGAAACAAAAAAAATATACAAGTTTGCCAAACGCGTTTCTATTCTGGAGTAGAAATTTTTTGCAGTTACCAAACGTGTTCTTATACTCAGAAATTGTTCCCTAGAACAGAAAAAAAAAAAAACTATTTCTATTAAAAAATTATTCTCCGGAACAAAAACGTTACCAAATGGGCCCTTAGTGATTGAGATTTGTCAAATCATTGACTTTTTTAAATCGTCCATCGATGTCATCCAACTATAACATTCTAGATCAACTCAATAATATATTATCTGCTTTGACATTTCTCATACTAAGTCTTATGGTTTTGTTTTTTACAGTACAAGTGGGCACCAACCCAGCCTGGCAATACTCTCACAATAGCACATTTGACTTTGGAATTGCAGTTATGTCAAAAAGTGCATGCATGAGTTAGTTTCAGTTATATATATATATTTCATAATCGCTCTTTTCATGTTCAGTGAATAGTTTTATTCATTCACTCCCCTTCACCAATTGGAGAAATGTCCCAAAACATTTTGATGATTCCAAAACTATTCTTATTATAATGTTTACTATAATAAGTACATATGTTTTTTGAAGATTTATTGAAGGACAAAAGTGATATTTGAGAGGAAAAGAAATCATCTCTTATTTTGTTTGTAAACAGCACCAACTAACAAAAAGATCAGCCGTTAAAGCTAGGAATGTCTGGTCATTGGTGATGTTGGAATAATGATCATTAGTTGATGACTATTGAAAGGAAAGATTATAACCATTGTCAGTTGGAGACACAACAGGAGAACCTTAGATGGTTAGGAAATTGGAGACAGCTTTTGTTAGAATGTTAGAGTTATCAGAGATAGGACAGCTGCAGCATAACCTAGTGCAGGAAAGCTACCTAATGTTCATAGGAAAGGATCGTGTAAGCGATCTAGCCACTGAACAGCACGACCTAATAGTACTTGCTTCTAAGGACAATTTCCAACTAGAAGATTGAACATGTTTATATGAGAGAAGATCTTTGAAACCAAATGGTTAGACATGAGCAAGAGCTGAGAAAGATCAATACTATACTTTGAGTTGATATCGTTTCACAATGAGATTTCCAATATTATCAATTTTTATTGCATAGTAATTGAGAAGGATAAAGTGTACAAAGTGTGTTAGTAATAATCGAGTCTTGATAGTATGGCCTATTGATGATAGAATCAGTGCTTGTTGATTGTGCATTATAGCCTGTCTTGCAGCTATTATTCTAGAGGGGAGATGTACATTTTGTGATAAAATTGAACCACTATAATTTGCTAGGTGCATTTATTCTCTTCTGAATACTTTGCTTCTACACATCAACACCTTATGATATGCAACTATTTGCTTCACCCGATCTTTACAGTAGTTAATTTCTGCAAAATTACTAAAATTTTTTAAACAACTTATTCACCCCCCTTCCAAGTTGTATTGTTAGCCCCAACATCACTATCCTATAAACCTACCGAGAGTCACTTCTTGTTCAAGCCTTGTGGCACCCGGAATCGCTCCTCACCCTCATTGGACCAAGTCATTATTAGCCTATTATCTTCCACATAGTTCGTCCTCGAACCACATACCTATTGAATGAGGTCCCACACTCATGTCATATTATGACATCCTTGGATCATCTCACTGAGGTATCGTCCACTTTGGCATGTCCTATATCGAGCCTTATGGTTTTGTCTTTTGACATACGGATGCTCACGGTTTATAAGTAGACATCTTTTCAAGAGGTCACCCATCTTGGTCATTATTTCAAAAAGTGCATCCCTGAGTTCATTCCAGTTTTCATAAATATATTCCATAATACTCTCTATTTATTTGATGCGCAATTTGATTCATTTTTTTCTCCTTAGCTATCCTAGAAACCTATTAAGAGTTCCTATTTATCCAGACCCTTTAGTCCCGGCGATCACTTCCCACCCTTGTTGGACTGGGTTAGTACACCAACAACAGAGAGTTGATTGTATATATCGTGCACTGTTAATAACAAAAAAGCAATGGATCATAACTAAAGTCAAAAGCATAGAAATGGATTGATCACATGCATGACAAACACAAATGTTTATAGCAAGAAACAACAAACCAGGAACCCACAATCCCATCTTTCACGCCCGAAACACAAATCAAATTCATTAAATCCAGTTGATAGCTAATTGTAATAAACATAGAAAATTTAATGCGAACTGATCCCAATCATAAACATACCAACTCTTGAACATGGGGAGGCGGCGGACCGAGGGCTTGAGCTCGTTGGAGCTGCGGGTGGGGAGGGATGGCCCGCCGCAGTCGGCAAGTTTCCTGGAGCTCCAGGTCGACCCGAGGGGAGAGGAAGCCAACGAGCAGGTTCAACATGAAGATGCCCAGCACAAACGTCATGATGTAGAAGCCCTTAAGAAGTAGCCCGGACGAGGTACGCGCGCACCATTGCCAACGTCGTGATTCATCGTCGCAGTGTGGCGCCGACTTGTCCAGCAGGTGGTGGTACCACTGCGAGATGGCAAACGCCCACCGCGACGTGGCAGTGGCAATGGACGTTAGTGGTGACTAGAATGATCAGTTGATGGGTTCGGGCGTGGCCCTTAGAGAACGGCCCTAATTTTTTTGCCCAGGCTCGCGCAATATAGGAATAGTTTTGTGTACATAGTACTTGGATCAGACTTTATAACTAATTAGCCTTGTCCAATTAGTCCAAAAGTGCCTTTCGAGTTCATGTGGCTTGGCATGGACTTGGGCGAGCCCATGGGTTGCGAGCCTCATAATTAAGTCTAGTGGCAATTTTTAGATAATTCACTATAAAATTCATATTTGCAGACACATACCAGATTTAGGACGATTGGGATAGTCTATTATCGGTGTATTGTCGACCTCCTTCAACCGTAACTTGGAATAGTTGCGACCAACCAAGTCTTATGATCAGATTCTTTTTTCTTCTCTATTCAGTTTTTCAATTTTCTTCGTTTTTATATTAGTTTGCAAAAAATATCAATTTTACTATCATAATCCATTTATAGCCATTATTACTAATTATGGGAGCGGTTGTTGGATGCTTGATTTTCAGTTAAGATTACCTCACCAAACCGGGTGCTTCACCTGTTAGGGCCTCTGTGGCCTATCCCTCAGCAAAGCAGACTCCACAAATGCATTCTTTATTTTTATGTGCTAGTATCCGCATGCTCAATATCCCCGATTCTCTTTGTATTTTTTAACTTTCTCAAAAGGAGAGAATACCTTGTTAGTATTTTATAATCAAGGGTTGTCGAGGTCCACATGTGGCCTTAGAAGAAAAAGTTTAAGATCATTCTTGGGAATAGGAGGCGATTAAGATGAACCCTCGAGGAGTTGATCTTCAAAAATCGGGGTTCTCGTTGATCTTCCCAGTGAGTATTTAGTTATCTTCTGTGTGGAAATAGAACCACCGAAAAGGCAAAAAGGAAATAAAAAATCCGAAAAAGGAGGAGAAAAAAGGAAAGCCGGAGAGGTTTTCTTTCTGCTCCAGCGGTGGCGCCAGAAAAATGGGTTGCGTCGCTCTTCGAAACCGACTACTCCATTCCAGCTTCTTCACCGCCCCTCGCTCCTCCGCCGAACCTCATCAATCGACCGTTTCTTCAACTCTGTCCAGCATCGTCGTCGTCTCCTCCCTGGCGTTTATAGCCTAACAGAAACGCCCCACCTCCCGCCGCCATCGTGGATTTTGCCGCCCCCGTTCGCTGACTGTTTGAAACATCGTCTATTATCGCAGCCCATGTGATGTGTCGGGCACGCCTAGGGTTCCTTTCTTTGTGGATGCGGGGATGATTGAGGCTTCGAAAGGCAGAGTTACCATCGCTCTCCGACGAAGCAGCCAGGTTTTGCCTCATCATTCTTCTTTGAGATTCGCTCTATGAATGTTACTGCATCTGTCTTATTATTATATGGAAAAGCGAAGTCCCGCGGTCTATTTGGTCGGTATGCTTGTGCTCCGTGTCGTCTTGCTGAGAGAGAAGTGCTGTTGGCAAGCAGGGGTTGACTGATTATGGGCCTTCTTAGTAGAAAAAATATGGAATCTCTAACATAGTTGAGAAACAGAGCGACACCGAAGTGGACATTGTCTCTCCCTTCGGAATCTTGTTTGTTACTCTGGTTGGACTATATAGGGTCAAGAGTTTGATTTACATAGGTAGCTTTCCAGGTGGTGAGGGCATGAGTTGTTTCTAATGCTTCATACGCTGATCTGGTGCCGGCCGTAGGGGAGTAAGCGCTCACTAAGAGATCGATTTAAGGCTGAAATTCTGGTCATACGCTGTTGCATGGACACGACCATGGTAGTAAAAGGACCTCTTATTCTAATGAGACTTTCGTACCTGGCTTTGCTCTGGCTCGTTTTGTTTCGGTTTTTTTTTTTTTAATCAATATGTACATCTTCTGGTGTTGGTCCTCATCAAATCTGCGCTTGCTGTTGATTCTGCAACCTTTCCAACTCCAAAGGACATAATTTTTCGCTGTTGGTTCATTTGGGTTAGTTTGTGATTAGTAGAGTAGTGTCCTGATATGTTGGCGTTTTGGAGATATTGAGGAAATATTTCCATGTCAAGTAGAGGTAGTAATGGAGTAAATGGCAATAAATCTTCTCTGACTTTCTTGAGATAGTCAAACTTTTGTTATCTTCATTAACTGATATCTAACTTTAATCATCTGCTGTTGGATTACCAAAACATGCGAATTGGTAAAGAGGAGCTTCGTTTCAAGCTCAAGAGAGAGAACTCTGAGAAATGATGAAGTCGATGTTGTGGACCTCCACGAGAAATTGTGTAAAACAGTTCACACCCCAACAACTGCACTTGATTCAAGGCAGCGGATGGATATGGGTCGAATTCCTCCATCAAGAAGTAAAATGATTTGCCGTGGACTGAGCCTCTTCGCAGTTCTCATCCTTTTTTAGGTTTCCAGAGTTTGAGACTCATATATATGTGGGAATGTGTGTTGCCAGTACTAGTGGCCTCTCCTTCGGAAGGAGGCCAGAGATGTTCATAGAAGGTTGCTAATGAGGACGTAGTTGAAGTCGGGGCAATTGCTTACGTGACAAACTCAACATGTACTACTTGCATAAGGCCGGTAGCAACAGTTCTAAGTCAGTCTCATCCTCTGGGCACTGCTGTGCAGAAAAGCTCATATTTGGTACGCAGCTTCTTGCCTTTTCTAGTTTACTTTTACTCTGCAGAGGCTTATACAGAGTGATTAATTGTATTGGGCTAGTTTTTACGTAGTTAATTTTTCGCTGATCCTCGTTTTTTTGTGGTGTCACATTATCTTATCATTTCTGTTACATTTAATTTGGCCAGATTTTGGGAGCATGTTGATGACGGTGCATCAGTTGAAGGAGAACCTTTAGCCACGGTGTTGCTGCTGGAAAGGACAAGCTCAGATATCGGGAATTGGAAAAGTATCATAAACCCAAAACTTGATGATGCTACTACTACTTCGAGTTCTCTGAGGATGCCTAGTTTCTGTTCTATTGAACAATTTGACTCGTATCGAATATGCCTATTTTCGGTATTTACATCAATAAGGTAGGACACAAGCCATGTTGTGAGGGACGTACTAAATAAGTTCTTGCAAACAAGTACATCATATAATATGATGATGTAATTTAGTGAAATTTAAAATGATGTAACTATGAGATTCTTTGATTACGTGAACAATTCCATTTGCTAGAAAAAACTACGTAATAACTTTAAAAATGATTTTTGATAATAGAGAAGAGACAAGCTCTTGAGTTTATTACTTTCATTCAAGCAATTTGATATAGTGAATAAAAAAATTCACGAAATAAGAAAATTCAATATATTAAAGTGAAAATATCATAAGAAACAGAAAATATATGTATTAGCGTCTATAAATTATTTATAACTCATGTACATTTTATTTCCTTTTTTTTTTCAAATTCGATTAAAACAAACAAACAATGAAATTGAAAAAGCTTGAAAAGTTGAAAGGGATAGTGCTTGCTTGAGGAGTAGCTTCTTCATAATTTGCATATATTTTTTTCACTCAGTTTAGATAAAATTATTCAATTCAGCATACCTGTTTTAACTAAAAGAAACCATTGCACGTATCCACTTAACTGAAAATTTATTATATAATATAATAGATAAGGGATGTGTTGACACCCAAACTTTGATCCGTAAAAAACACCGAAAGTAAAAATTAATCGACTTTGACTTTTATGGACTTACTCTGGGCTAGATTTATTTTTTCTATCATTAGCATTTTAGTTAATTTATTTTTCTCCAATTCTCTACATTTATCATTTTTCCACAATAAGTAAGGGTAAAAGAGATATTTCCTAAAAAAGTAAAATGAAAATATACTTTCGCCTCTTAAAATTCATATGCATTGCTCTTGTTAACTAGAAAAAATAATGGAAAATTAATGGTTGTGAAAAATGAAAGTTAAAGGGAGGATTGCCTAATAGTTTAAAATTTTGGGGATAAATGTGTACTACCTCCAAAGTTCGGGGGATTTTATGTAATTTCTCATTTATTTTAATTAACTTTTTATTGTCACATTTGTTACCTAGACAGTAGTATCTGCCGTAAAAATTGTCCTTTGATAAAATTTGCCTCACAATTTTGAATAAGAGATGATCCTCGTACGTTATCTAGTGAAAGAATGTGTTGTTTCTCTTGAATTCCTCATTATTTGCTATGTTTTTTTTTTTTTTTTTTGGTCAGTAAAAAAGGATCTCCATTACGATGCATCAACATTACAGAGGAAGGTTGTATTGCAACCTGAGGCTATTGCATCTGCGGCAATTAAACTTTGCAACAAAAAGGGAGGGAAGAGGTTCCAATCATGGGCCGATCAAGTGCGTCCGTGGGCCTTAGCAGCCCGGCCGGCAGCCCCCGTTCGCCCCTCTTCGGCAAAGTATTGAATTTGCAAATTAGGGCACAGAGTCAGCAGAGAAGTGATCTCCGCAAAAATCGCTCGGTCTTCCCACGGAGGTGGTCGTTGCGCATGGATGGTCTCGACCAAAACTAAGCAATCACTTTCAAGGATGATGTTCGCCTTGTTGAGGTCCTGCTGCAGCAATCGTTGGAGAGCCAAAGCAAGCGCTTGTGCCTCGGCTTGAGAGCGATGTTGCAAAGACTTCACCGTGAATATGTCGGTAAGCATCCCCCGATGGTTTCGCAAATAGAGGCGATCGTGCCTTTGGACTGCCCGGATGGTGAGATGCATCGATATTGCACTTTATGCAGCCGCTTGGTGGAGGTTGCCAGATGGATGAAGGTATGCCGTCAGTGGGATGCGAGGAGGTTGAAGCCCCTGTTCTTTGAGGATGTTGCAAGGAAAGAGCTTGGATCCGTGATTGTGCTAAAGCATCCTCGATTGTGCGGTTGGGAGTGGGACGAAGATGACGGAATATGTAGTTGTTGCGCGAGCACCAGATTTGCCACAGTACATGAGCTATCAGCTGGAATGCAGGTACGCTCTTCGGTTGTGTCGCTCTTGCTGCTAGCCATGAGTCCAGGCGTTGTATAGTGTAAGGGGAGAGAGGGATGGCGATCTGTGGGTGATTCCAGATACCTGCTGTCCAAGGACAATAGAAAAACAAGTGTTCCAGCGTTTCAGGGGTGTTGTTGTTGCAGAGCTCGCATATGGGGTCAGTGACTATGTGGCGAGAGAAGAGTTTGGCCCTGGTCGGTAGAGCGTTCTGACATGCTGCCCATAGGAATAGGCGAATTTTTGGTGCGGTGTTGAGTGTCCAGAGTTTCTTCCATAGGATGCTGGGAGGTTGATATGATGATGATGCATGTGGGTGTCGCTTTATATCTGTGCTGCTGAGAATGGCCTGATAACCGCTTTTAACCGTATAATGTCCATCCATCGTTGCTGTCCAAACAAGTTTGTCATTTGTATGTAACGGTCGAAGTGGTAGTTGGGTGATTTCTGCAACAGTGCTGGTGTCAAATAAATCTGAGAGGAGAGTAACATTCCAAGTATGGTGGATTGGGTCTATAAGACCCGCCACCAGCTCGGGTTCCGATCTTGTAGCCGGACCACCAATAGGACCTTGTGGTAACCAGTTATGCTCTCTGATTTTTATCTGTTCTCCATTACCCACCGACCATCTGGTCTGAGATAGGATGGCTTCGCGACCAAAGAGGAGACTCCGCCATCCCCAAGAGGGTCTCGGTCCAGAACCAGCTGCCTGGAAATCAGTATGCTGGAAATATAAACCTTTAAACGACACCATAACAAACTGGGTTGTTGAAGTAAGCGCTGTGCTTGTTTACCAAGTAGCGCCCTATTAAGCGTCAACAGATCACGAAAGCCCAAACCTCCTTTCAATTTACTTGTTTTAAGTAAATCCCAGGTTGCCCAATGAACACCAGACTTGTGTCTGTCATTTTTCCACCAAAAGCTGGAGATTTGTTGTTCAATCTTGTAACATAGCGATCTCGGAATTTGAAAGATAGACATAGCGTATTGAGGAATGGCCTGGACAACGGACTTGAGAAGGGTTTCCTTGCCTCCCTTCGACAATAGCAGCTCTTTCCAGCCCTCAAGTTTAGAGTTCACCCGACCTTGGATCCAGCTAAACATGTCTTTACGGGATCGACCCCAATCCGAGGGCATTCCCAGGTATTTCCCGTATTTCTGTAACACTGGCACCCTCAATGCTGCCGCAAGATTTTGCCGAAGATTCAAAGGGCGTAACTTTGGAAAACATGCCGATTTGTTCCTATTTATAACTTGACCCGTGGCTAGACAAAGATTGATTTAACAGATTGGCCAGATTCTGACACTCCACAAGTGTACCTTTGAGGAAAAATACTGAATCATCTGCAAAGAAAAGGTGGGAAAGGGTTGGGCAGAACCTGTTTAGGCGAATTCCACTTAGCTGGCCCATACCTACGGCTTGATGAATAAGAGTTGATAGGAGATTCGCCACCAAGATAAAAAGGTAGGGTGAAAGGGGGTCGCCCTGCCGCAAGCCTCTGGATGGGCGGAAATAGCGCAGTTGTTCCCCATTGAAGCGCACACTAAAGGAGGTAGTAGTGACGCATTGCATCACCAGGGAAACCCAAGTAGGATGAAATCCCAACTTCAGCAGATAATCTTTTAGGAAATCCCACTCAACTTTATCGTAGGCCTTCTGCATATCCATTTTAAGCATGGCGTTAAAGCGACACTTTCTGATCCTAGTGTTGAAGTGATGGATAACCTCTTGGACAATCAACACATTATCCTGAATTTGGCGGCTGCTCACAAAGGCAGCTTGCTCATCTGAGATGAGATCCCCGAGCCAAGGGCGTAGACGATTGGCCAGCACCTTAGAAATGATCTTATATGTATAGTTACAGAGACTAATCGGTCAGAACTGGTCCAAACTTTCAGGATGGGTTGTCTTGGGGATGAGTACAAGGGCTGTTTTGTTAAAAGCATCTGGTAGGATCCCCGAGCGAAAGAAGTCTTGTACTAAGGTAAGTACGTCTTGTTTGATGATGTCCCAATAAGTCCGATAAAAGAGTCCATTCAGACCGTCGGGACCTGGAGCCTTTGTCGCACCCAGCTGAAAAGTTGCCCTACGTACCTCCTCCATTGTGACCCCTGCGATTAACTGTGCATTCATCTCCTCGGTGACCACCGGTTGACACTGAGCTAATACTGGTCCGTAGTCTCGAGGGCCTACAGAGGTATATAAATGGGTAAAGAAGTTGTACGTCATCACCTTCAAGTTCGGGATATCTCTTACCCAGTTGTTAGTCTCATCCCTCAGCATGACAATTCTATTGCGCTGCCTTCGTTGGATCGTTGTGGCATGAAAAAATCTACTATTCTTATCTCCCCAGGTCAGCCAGTTCACCCTAGAACGCATAGCCCAAAACTGTTCTTCCTGCTGCCAAAGGTTTTTGATTTTGCCTCGGATATGTGCAGCAGCTGCTTTATCATTAAGGGATATGTCAGGTTTGTTGACAAGTGATTGGAGCTGTTGTTGTAGTGCCGGCACCTGTAACTGGACATTTTGAAATTTGGCCCTACTCCACTGTTTAAGCTTACTACAAACCAGCTGGAGTTTGGCAATGATATTGTTATGGCGTACCTGGGCTGAAAGCCATGTATCAACAATCACCCCTCTACACTCAGGATCTTGGGCCCAAAATGCCTCGAACACGAACGGTCGTGGACCCCGGGAAGATGGTGGATCAGTAGATAAAAGAAGTGGACTATGATCCGAACCGATGGCCGGCAGCGCGAAGACTTGAGCGTCAGGGTAAAGGATTCGCCACTGCGATGTGCATACCATACGATCCAATCTCTCCTTAACTTGGTTCAGACCATCCCGATTATTAGACCACGTGAACCTACAGCCCTTGCTTTCGATCTCCAGGAAAGCACAATCATTAAGAGCATCACGAAAAGATTGGATGCGATACCTCTCCGGGGCTCTGCCGCCAACTTTTTCCCATGCATAGAGGATCTCGTTAAAGTCACCTGCACAAAGCCAAGGGAAAGTGTTGGATATGCTGATCAGGCGAAGTTGATCCCACATCTTCTGTCGTGCTTGATACGAGTTGGGGGCGTGCAAACATGTGATCCGCATGACCTTATCCTCCTCGCGGTCCCGACATATAATATCAACCAAGTTCGCCGTAGAGCTTGGGAAGTCTAGAGAAACTCGATCATTCCAAAAAACTGAAATGCCACCTGCTAAGCCATCAGGATTACAAACAAAAGAGTTACTAAACTGTAAGCGTCTCTGCATACGTTGGATCACTTTCTCTGGATTCTTCGTCTCCATGAGGAACAAAAAGTCAGGCTTTTCTTTGGCCGTCAAGGCCTTTAGGGCTTGAACTGTCAGGGGATTGCCCAAACCCTGACAGTTCCAGCAAACAAGCTTCATTTGTAAGGCGGTGGCTGTTTGGGGCCAGCCACCAGAGCCCATGAATCATCCTTAGAGGCTTCCATCACAGGGGTGTCCATCAGCTGTGTGTCATCAAAATTATCTAGAAGGCCAGGTTTCATGTCATAGGGGGCATACCTTTTCTGTTTCTTGGATGGGGCCAACTTGGGAGCAAGACGGGGGCCTTTCATTTTCTTTGGTTGTGCTAGGTCAGGTGAAGCACTTAAGGGTCCTTTCTGCTTTGCGTGTGCAGGTATGTTCGCCGTCGTGAGGATGCAATCGTTAGTCTGTTTGGGTTGCTGCAGCTGCTGTTGAGGCATGATGGAGTCAGGACATTGCTGATGTTGCTGAGTTATAAGTGGTAGACAGGGGGCTGCAGCGGTTGTGGTCGCCATTGGCAAAGGAGGGACAGCCAGTTGAAGAGCTGGAGGCGTCTCAGGTACAATCTCCTCGTTCGGTTCCTGTGGGTTGGGGGGGTTATAGAAAGCATCCCAGTACGGGCTTGGTTGGCGAACCTCCGCTCGTAGCCAAGGCCCATAGGCCATCTTTTCTCGACCATCCATTTTGGCTTCATCAAATGGATACTCTTCACAGTACGTTGCATAATGTCCTATACGTCCACAAGAGTAACAGTAATGTGACAGTTTTTCATACCTGAAGTCCAACCATAACATCTTCCCGTCGAGCCTCACTAGTTTGCCGGTTTTTAATGGTTCCTTGAGTTGGAGCTCGATTTTAACCCGCCCTGCCCTTAAGGCCGACCCTTCTTTAAATTCAAGGCGGACCTCCAGGACCTCGCCAATCTGATCTACAGCCTTTCTGATCATCTTGTCCGTAGTCCATTCCAGGGGTAGGCCTATAACTTGAACCCAGAATGCACAACGGGTAAAGTCATAGCAGTGTAAAGGTGTGTGGGGAAGCCATGGCTTGAAACAAACTAAATTCCCCGAGAACGACCACGGTCCTCCCTCCACTACTCTTTGTTTCTCAATGGCTGTCCGAAATTTCGCTAAATAGAAACCACCCTCCCGTTGAGCAAAGTCGACGTGATCATTGCGCTGCACCTCTTTAAAGTACTCGTAATGCTGGGAAGTTGACAGTGGATTGTGTATAAACTTTGCCCACTAAAGTGAGACGACACTCTTCAATAATGTCTGGCGTCGGTTCCTCATCCCATACATCAATGTCATTTGCAGAGCATAAGCGGCCGAGCCTCCGACAGAGAGCTGCCAAGCGCACTGATTCATCTTGATTTTCAGAAGCCATAAACTATTCAGTGAAACTACTGAGGTGAGTCTAGACCAAAATAGTGGAGCAAGCGCACTGAGTCATCCTTTTTTTTCAGAAGCCATAAACTATTTGGTGATACTACAGAGGTGATTCTAGGCCGAAATAGTGGAGACCGAGCAGTAAGAGGAAGCCCATAACCTCAGACAGATTGCGTCGAGCTAAAGAGGAAAACAGAGAAAAGCCCAACGAAGCAAAGGGAAAAATTCACCTCTAGCTTGGAGCATCCACCAGCGCAAGACCTGCGCAAGACATGCAAACTGTGGCCCCGCGCAGAATTGTGGCGTAGCTCGGGGCAAGTAGGCGGAAGGCACCGCAAATTGCAAGTCGTCACCGAGAGCCGAGATGAAAGTGCGGCAAGCCGGGGTTCCAGTTGAGCGATGAGGGCGAAGAAAGAAGAGTTGGGAACAGGGGAAGGCGAGAGTGGCGAGGAAGCGAGATGGATGTCTGCATGTTGCTCGATTAGGGCAAATAAGAGTGCTTGCGTGCTTGAATTTGGGGGGTATTACACAAACCCCAGAAAGAGAGAATGTGCTGGGAATAACTCTTCATGACGAGAGAGAGGACTCTTCATGGCGAGAGAGAATGTGGAGTGACTTGAGTTGTCATGTGTGTTTTACTACAAATTTTATTTAACTTTGACTCCATTTGTTTCATCATAAATGATTAATTTGAAAAGTATTTTTTCGAAAATGATTATTTATATCATTCAGAAAATGAATGAATAAAAATATTTAATCGCTCACGAAATTTTTTAGACATAAATTATTGTTGATAATAGAAAAAAAAATCAATCAACTACTAGGTTTTCTCAGACCTAGTAGATGGGAATATGAGCACAATTGCTAGGAACTAGTTGAACTGACTGCGAGAATCAAGTACTCTTGCATGGCCGCCATGGCATTGTTGAGCCTTAAGGGACCTAGACCAAGCATTTGTGGACTCAGGCCCACTGACGAGGAATTGGGCACGGAAGAACTATTAAATCAGGTCCTTGGTTGGAAAAACTCCAAAAGGGTCACATCAAATGCTTGATGGTCCTCGGTCGAAAGAACCTCAAATGTGACATCGAATCCTGACTAATATCAGGTCCCTATCAAAGAACTCTAAAGGTGCTACCTCAAATCTTGACTGCCGTAAAAGGATGTTCATGGCTATAAACAGCTAGACTTTCGGATGACATCTCGGAGTTCTCTAATGGGCGCTTGACATGTTTTACCAGGAAGTATTGCTCGTAGCCCTTAGCATCCTATCCTTCTTGCTTGAAAGTGCTATTTGTAGCTCGGAGAGTTTCACCACCTTTTGCCAGGAAGTGCTATTCGTAGGCCCGAGTATCCTCTCCTTTCTGTCTGGAAGTGCGGTTTGCAGCTCACAACGTTTCACCACAATTTGCCAGGAAGTGCTAGTCGGAGGTTTGAGCACCCCGTCCTTTCCGTCCGACGGTGCTATTTGTAGTATAGAGCGTTTCACCACCTTTTGCTGGAAATGCTTTCGTAAGTCGGAGCAGTCCATTCCGAACTAGAGGTGCTTTCATGGAGCCCATCATTCTCTTGTTAAATCCTGAGGCGAGTAGTCCCAGGTATTTAGTCTATTATTTGCAATTAAATTGGAGTTGGGAATTCCCACATTCATTACATCAACATTTATGACTTTTGGGACGAACTTAAGGGAATTTTTTTAAAAAAGTTCTAAACCTATTGCACTTTTGCTATTTTAATACTAATTTTTCAATTTTACCAATTGAGTTACAAACATTTTCATTTTTTGCCGATTGAATTCATCCGGTCAATTTATGCCTGAAATCATTGACGTGAATACCAACCATGTAGGAGTAGGACAGCTAACACTAATGTGAACAATTTTTAATAATTTTTTTTTTTATTTTTTTAATTTTGATTTTTCCTTTCTTTATTTTTCCTTTTCTCTTATTTTCTTTTTCCTTTTTCCCTCTCTCGACCTCAAGTGAGGCTAAGGGTGCATTTGGTAATGTTGCTGTTCAAAAATTGTTCCAGGAAACAGAAATAGAAAAAAACTATTTATGTTCGGAGAACAATTTTTTAACAAGAAGAACACGTTTGGAAACTATACAAAATTTTTGTTTCTAGAATAGAAAAAGAACAGAAACACATTTGGTAAACTTGTATAATTTTTTTGTTTCTTTTAATATTTTTAATATTTTTATTTTATTTTATTTTTCCTTTTTATTTTTTTTCTTCCTTTTGGCCGCCGCGCCTCGGCCATGGTCGGGCGAGGGCCGACGATGCTCGCAAGGTCGTCGGCCCTCGACGGCTGGTCGCCGGCCATGGCCGAGGCCGGCGACTAGCCAAAGAAAAAAGAAGAGAAAAAGAAGAAAAGAAAGAGAATAAAAAAAATAAGAGAGAGAAAATTGTTTCTCGGAATTGTTCCCGGAAACAAGAAACAAGTTTTTCTTGTTTCTTGTTTGCTTTCAAATTTGTTCTCGGGAACAAAAGTGTAAACAAACACGCTCTTTTTCGTTTCACGAAACAAAAGAAAAGAAATTGTGTTCCGTGGAACAAAAAGAACACAAACAAACAGCCTAAGGTTACCCTCTCCAACTCAAGCGAGAGCACAGATGCGAGGGCGAGTGTCACCTAATCTGACGAGGGCAGCCCTTGCCTAAGACCGGTGACCACAATTGACCACCGACAAGGTCCGGGCACGATGATGGCTGGAAAAGGGTAAAAGAAAAAAAAAAAAAAGGAAAAAGGGAAAAGGGAAGAAAAGAGAAAAAAAGGGAAAATATTTATATTAATAAAAAACAAATAAATTTTTTAAAAAATATCAAAATTTATTTGAAATTGTCCACGTTAGAATTGGTCATGCCATGTAGGATAGTTGGTGTATATGTCAACAGGTTTTGACCAAAATTAGCTGAATGGAGATAATTGGCAAAAAGTACAAAAACTTAGGATTCAATTGATAAATTTGAAAAGTTAAAAATACATTGGCAAATGACTTTTTGGATAATTTTTCCTGAACTTAAGTATCATTTGTCTTTGAAGAAAACCTTCTCCAGCTCTTCTTTAAATTGATCTAAAAAAGTTTTGCCCCAAAAGTCTCATTTGAATTTCATGAAAACTAAGCGTCAAATCCGTAGATAATTTAAGCTCTTATTATAAGCATTTACAATCTCGCGTTCTCATGCACAGTTTTTTTTTTTTTTTTGGTCAGACAAGCACAGTTTTGTTGGCAATGAAAGGTCGCAGCGATTAGGTGGCACACCTGCACAACTTGACAGAAGAAGAGTGAAATTGGGAAAAAGGAAAAGAAAAACCAACCAGAAAACCAAAAAATAATAAATTAGAATACATCCTAGCCATTGAATTCTGTTGATATCAAAATTGCATTATGCATTTGCATCGAACCAGCGGCAGAGGACTTGAATAAATGATTCTGAATTGAATTGATTGGATTAAGCCCGCGATGATAAAATTTTAAACAAAGCCCGTAGCCGAAAATTGCATCAATTAGGTTATCATTTGTCCACTGATGGCATAATATTTCGAAGTATTCGTAAGTATGAGATGGGCGGATTATCTTGTATTGAGGCGTATCAACTTCAACAAGGTAAAGAATGCAATCGGCGTGGATTCCTGGTATATTTATATATGGCCAGCTATTTGGGAAAGAAAATATGGAGGAGCAAGGCAAGATCGGCAAGATATTAGACATTGAGTTGTAGATGGGGGAGAAAGGCAGCAAATGGTGATGCTCGTAAGAATTTTCGTGATAAAGGTAAAAATATCCACCTTGGCAAGCTGGGCTCCATTGAACATTTGCATGGTACGAAGGATTTATTTTTGAAGATCAAGTTTTCAAGAGAAGCAAAGGATATCAGCTATTTAAGGAGCACACGCGAACATGAAGAGGGGGGACACACATGTTAGAATACACGGCCATAATATAGAAAGCCACTAGAGAGAGAGAGAGAAAGGCAGCAAATGGTGATGGTAAGAATTTTCGTGAGCGGGTCTTCATTTTTATTTTTTTCAGCTATTTAAGGAGCACACGCGAACATGAAGCCATCCACGACCAAAGCCACTAGAGAGAGAGAGAGAGGGAGAGCGGGTCTTCTTTTCCCTTGGCCATCCACGACCAAACGCCCTCTTTCCAGACGCTGCTTTCCTGCTCCAAGTTCTACATCAGTGCCCCTGTCGCTGCCGCGCTGCTGACCACTGTCGCCAAGTTTGCACCGGTGACACTGCCCATCATGTTTCCACAGAATCAGTTTGTGAAGATGTTGCCCGCCTGCGACGTTGCTGTGCTGCCGAGCTTGTCTCACCGTACTGAAACCACCTACTGAGCAACCCGTCCCAAGAAGCAGCCAGCCACCGCACAAAGAAATTGTTGCTGCTTGCCGTCTTAAGCCGACCTGTTGCATCCCGCTCGGCAGCAAATTGAGCTTTTGCTGCTCGATCGCGTTCAGGCAGTCCAAAAGCATTCCTGAGGCTCCTTGTTGACTTGCTGGTCCTCTGTCTTCCATCGCACTAATCCCTTGCCGTTCTCACCATCGCTCGGGCCCGCTTGGCTGGTTATAACATTCTCAGGTGGCAGCGGATCAAAGGGGCTGCAAACTCTCATTACTGGCACATTTTTTATTTGTTCTTTTGGCAGGTTATTAGTCAATTTGGCTCCACCACAAAGCATTTTCCTTCAGCCGTGTCCGGCAGTTCTAATGATTGTGGATTTCTTGCTTTGCCAAGCATACATCATCGAAGGTTCTCGCTTTGCTGCCGTTTTTTCTGACTGCGATCATCGACCACCGCGAGAAGTACCACCACAAGGAGCCAATACCGAGAGCCACCATCGAGCACCGCAAACCACCACTGGTCACCGTTCGCGATCGACGCTCGAATTTGGAAAGTTATTGTCACAATTAGATAATTCTACTTACTCAATTCCATTGAATATTTTATCGCCTAATTTGAATATTTGATATCCAATGTGCATATTTGACTGATAATCATTATCCATTAGCACTTGTTTCCTAATTCGCAACCGCACATCAATTTTTTTATTCAATCTATAAGGCTTTTGGATAGAATAATTATTAAAGAATTTATTATATTTTGATTCTTAAGGTCTAATGTATCGATTTTATTTGTAAAATATTCAAGTTGATTAGATATTGTTTCCTAATTCGAACAATGGATGATATCTTTGATGACTTGAATGATTTGGTGCCTTTCTAGCTTTAATTGCTTTATTTATGCTGAAAATACAAAAATAAAAATAAAAATTGCATATCATATAAATTGGAATTGATTTCCTAGATAGAATTACATGATAGAATAATTTAGTTACTTGTTTTTATTAAATTAGAATGCAATCTTTAGATAATATCTAGATTAAATAGCATCTTTGAATTGATTTGCTTGTTGAGATAAGTTTCTCAGTTAAGAGAGGATTTAGGTTAGTCTATTTGCTAACTTAAAATAGATTTTCCAACTTTAATTATATTTTATTTTTAGTAATTTTTATAATAAAAAATACTAAAAATATCATGTGCATGTCATATAGAATTACATTCATAAACTGCATGCCATTTAGTATTTGTTGCTAGGTCCACTTAATTAAAAATGAACCGTCATTAGAATTAGGTCATTTAGTTAAATTGCATTGCACGTAGATTGAATTTCAAGTGAATTTTGAGCTAACAAATGCTTTGATGTAAATTTTGAGCTACTATAAGAAAAGTGCTGTAATTTATTTTTTGTTTTATTGGGTGTTAAATTGGTGGTTTGCGCACTCATATGGTCACCTCACATGTTTACAAAACATTTGTTCGAAATAAAAGAGAAATGGTACCAAAAGGACATTAGAGAAATTTAGCATAATCAAGTCCCTGAACTCACAATCTCCGATTTGTAGTAGTAAAGTAAGTTACTTTACTTGGGTTTCTAATCGACACACCAAAGAATAAATTAGTAGAGACTCTTAATTGAAAAATCATTTGCATGTTAAGAAAGCCCTTAGTAATTCATTAGCCAAACTCTTAGACGATTCATCCGAGGATGAGTCGCGACAAATTCATATGTGCTAGTCATGTGAAACTCTGAAAAAAGACTTACTAATCTTTTTTTTTTTTCTTTATTCCAAGTTCGTTATTAGGCTTTCATGAACAACCAAGACAAGGACAATAAATGTCAACGAACTCTTAGGTGCAAATTCAGCTACATACGCAGCTGCAACCTAAATGCTCTAATTGAATTTTCAATAAGAAAAAAATGGAAAAGAGTAGAAGATGGAGTGGAAGTATAAAATATATTAAGACATCACACATTTTTAACTAATTTCTTTTGCCAAACATATTTAACTTATTGAGCATTGTAAAGAGGAAGAGAAATGAAATCAAGTAGAGAATATTAAAAACGGAAACAGGGTTTTTTGAAAATTAAGCTGTTAAATATTAGAACATTCAAATTTTTGTGTACTCTTTATTTATTTTTCTTTTGTACTAATTCCACACTCCGACTTTAGATTGAATCTTGGCTGCTACTACAAGAAAAATTACCAAAAAATCCAAAACCTATGCGCTTATGCCAATTTAATTCTAAATATTTTTACATTTTGTGAATTAAGTCAATCCATCCAATTTTAGCCAAAAATTGCTAGCCAACTATCCCACATGGCATAATCAAAGTAACATGGACATTTTTAATAATATTTTCTTGATTTTTGAGATTTTTTTGGTTTGTTTATATAGTGTTTTTTACTAAGGGCCGACCTTCATGACCATAGGTGACCAATGAGGGTTGCAAAGCCTTTGTCGATTTGGGTAGGAACCACAATGCCCTTGCTACAACCATCAAGGGCTTTGGGAGAGGGCCGCCATGCCCTCACTAGCCATAGCCAGAGCCACAACATCCTTGCCTAGTGCAATTGAGGGTTGTTCTACGACCCTCTCTCGCCCTCAATAAAAAAAAAAAAAAAAAAAAAAGATTGAAAAATTCAAAATTATTAAATATTTAAAAAAAAAAAATGTCTGCATTAGCGTTGTTATGCTACGTGAAATAGTGGCATTCACATCAACAATTTCTAACCAAATTTGGTCGAATGGACTCAATTGACAAAATATGAAAATTTTAGAAATAAATTAATAAAATCGAAAAGTTTATGATTAAATTAGCATAAAACGATTAGTTTATGACTTTTTTTTGTAATCGTCCCACTACTATGCCCAAGATGGTTTCTAAGGGGCACGATGGATGAACAATTAAGAACGAAGAACTAATAAATTTGACTTTGAGAATTAAGGGGAAAAAAACAAAACAGAAATGCAAAGGAGGCTAATTCATTGGTTATTCTTTATGAATAGAATATGAATTGACCTAGAAAAAGACTTTCTGGTCTTTGTTTAGTCCAAATTTCCAAATTCCGATCGCTGCCATGTTATTAAAGCTTCCATAAGTCATCACTACGAGCACGATCTATTGCTCGAGCCACTTTCATACATATGTTGAAATTTGTGTGTGAGATTTGAATGCAATTAATTTCAACCAACTCTTAGGGACAAATTAAACTAAATACTCAAATTAAATTTTCGGAGGAGTAATAATAGAGTTGAAATATAAAAGGTTAATACTTCTCACAATTTTTATTAATTTGTTTGGCCAAACATGTTTATTTTAAGAGAGATGATATGAGGGAGAGGAAATTAAAGAGGGGAGTGGTTTGTTCTAACATCTAAAGCCGTTAAATCTTGTAATGTTCAAATTTTTACAAACTCCCTATATATTTTTCATTTGTGACTAATTTGCACACTAGGCTGCGATTATGACTGAGAGATTGCTCACATATTAAGTAAATCTAAGATTGCTTGTTTGCATGATGGATGAACAATTAAAAACGAGCAGCTAAGCAATTTGTCTTTTAGCATCAAGAAAAAAAAGAACATAAATGATATTGATTGATTGTTTATTCTTTATGAATATAGTATGAATTGAGCTTAAAAAAAATGTACTTTCTGGTTTTTGTTTATTCCAAGGTTACTATGATTATTTCAATTTCTTTATGAAAAGGAATGATCTAGAAAAAGACTTTCTTTGCGCAAATATGTCAACATCATTAATCAGATGAAGCATAAAAGCTTAGGAAAATTCGCTAATATTTCAAAAAGACTAATTAAGCAAGAAGACTTTCTAGTCTTTGTTTATTTCAAGATTTCAACTTTTGACCATCATTTCATTACTAGGTTTTCATGAACCACCAGACGAATTGATCTAGAAGAAGACTTCTTGGTCTTTGTTTATTCCAAGATTTCAAGTTCGGACAGTTGTCCCGTTGATCTAGAAAAATACTTTTTGGTCTTTGTTTATTTTAAGATTCCAAGTTCTAACAGTTGTCCCGTTGATTTCAAGTTCTAACAGTTGTTTAGTTGATCTAGAAAAAGACTTTTTGGTCTTTGTTTATTCTAAAATTTCAAGTTCTAACAGTTGTCCCTTTGATCTAAGAGAAGACATGGTTTTTATTTATTCCAAGTTCTGAGTTCTGATCCAGAAAAATTAATGGTCGCATTACTAAGCTTATGTGAATCAACACAAGGACAAACTACTTCTCAAGCCACTTTTGTCGAAATCTTTGTTTAAGATTCAAGGACAATTAAGAGACGAATATCATTTGTTATTATTAATACTTGCAAAAGCGTACAGACAAAAGTTAGCATTAAAAAAATTTCACAAAATCGTCTTTGCATGAAACATTTGAACTTTGCATGAAATATTTGAATAATTAGTTGATAGAACAAACTTTTCAACATAATTGAAGCGATTGCACACATATGCACGGAAAGAGAAATTATCTCGATTTTTTTTTTTGTTTAACCATTTATGAGATAAAAAAGATTCAAAATTTTAAATTGAAATATGTTAGATATGAGATAAAGTTATTAATCAATACATGTATCTATTGATAGAATTTTTACAAAATAACTCATGAAAATAAAAAGTCTTCTTTATTTTACATGAATAATCATTTTTTGCTTCAAAAGACGTAATTGACTTGATCACGGTATAAACAAAGCCACGTGATTGCATCTAGGTGTCCATTCATTTAATGGAGCCACAGCATCCTTTTGGGATGAAAGTTGAAATAATAGGCAAAAAGGTGATGGGTTTAGGAGTTTGGATAAGTCCCTCTTCTTCACAAGTTTCTTCTCTAAAACTCGAATTCATCGGCTAAGGTGCATAAATACTGCACAAGGGATGCATAAAATCAACAATTGCGATTCACTTGATCCGTTTGACTTGAGTCTGTATAAGTATTTCCTTCTCTTTTTATCAAAAGATGCATTTTTCCGTTGTAATTAATTTTGGCGTGTCTTGAACCTCTTCGTACTCTTCGCATGGAACATGAGGTCTCCTATTCCTTTTGGGCAGATTAAAGGCGGTGCAATAATTATTATACCTTGCATGGGTTAGGTGGGCATGTTTCCCCTCCCCCACCAAAGCATTGACGAGCCTTCACTCCATTTCCTTCAATAAATATAGAATGTGCAAAATATTAAATTCTCTATTAGAGCGAAATCGGCGTGACCTCATAAGAGCTTGGATTATAAAGCTCGTTTCGAAACTCCATGTTGGAAAAATATCCTTTGATCCAATATCCCTAGACATTGGAATCTTTGCGTTTTGTTGCTTAGAATCGATTCTTCCCGAGAAAATGGCTTACATTCGCAAGGCAAGGCGCTGGCGCGTCGATGTCCGTGTGCACCGTGTGCATTCATTTACTCGCATAGTCAGACTAGCTCCGCTATCAGCGCGCAAGAACAGAACAATCCCCCATGCATCAATCTCCAATGCATCCACAGAAAGATTGGAGCACCGCCGCCAACACCAGCCTCAAGACCACCACGTTCAGCCGCTACAGCAAGGACCATCCGAGGATCTCCAGATCGTGGTCGAGAACGATGGGCTTGAAAACGATCTTGAAGATGAGTTGAGGCCGCCCGAACGGGTCATCTCCATCAGAGAGAAAATTAAGCAAGCTTGCAACATGGAACACTCATGGGCAAAGCTCTCCATATATCGGATCCCACACTATTTCAAGGATGGTGAGGACAAGGCCTACATCCCTCAAATCGTCTCCATTGGGCCGTATCACCATGGTAAGGAGCACCTCCGCCAAATGGACAAGCACAAGTTGCGCTGCCTCCACCACATCCTCACGCGTACCAGTCACCAGATAGACCTTTATCTAGACTCGGTGAAGGAGGTCGAGGAGAGAGCTCGCGCCTGCTACGAGGGGCCGATATCCATGAGCAGCGACGAGTTCGTGGAGATGATGGTTCTAGATGGGTGCTTTGTGATCGAGCTATTTCGGGGATTTAACGAGGGGGGGTTTGAGATATTCGGCTACCTTAGCAATGACCCCGTCTTCTCGATGCGGGGACCGATGCACACGATTCAGCGGGACATGATCATGCTCGAGAATCAGATCCCTTTTTTCATACTCAACCGGCTGTACTGCCTCCAGCACGGCCACCCGACTTGGAGGAGGAATTGGCCCAGCTGGCGCTCCTGTTCTTTGACCATATGAAGCCAACAGAGGCGACCGACCATAGGAAGCCAATAGAGGCGATCGACCATAGGAAGCCAACATATGCGTCCAACCATAGCAGCAATAGGTTGGAGTTCCCATTACCCTGACCTGAGTGAGCTCCATTGCCTCGCATTGTTCCGGCAGAGCCTCTTGCACCCGGGCGTGAACAGGGAGGCACCAACAGATGCAACCAACCATAGCAACAACAGGTTGGAGATTCCGTTACCCGACCAGGGTGAGCTCCATTGCCTCACATTGTTCCGACGAAGCCTCCTACACCTGGGCGTGAACCAGGAGCCACCCAAGGACCGGTCACAGGGGCAGCAACAACTCATCCACTGCGTGACAGAGCTTCGAAAAGCTGGGATCAAGTTCAGCAAAGGAAAGACAGACAAGTTCTGGGACATCCAGTTCAAGGGCGGGAGCCTCCAGATCCCTCAGCTTGTGATCCATGATGGGACAAGGTCGCTTTTTCTCAACTTGATAGCCTTCGAGCAATGTCACTTCAAATGCGACAACAAAATCACCTCCTACGTAATCTTCATGGACAACTTGATCAACTCCCCAAAGGATATAAGGCACCTCCACAAATGCAAGATTATCGAGCACTGGCTTGGAAGTAACACCGAGGTCGCTAACCTCTTCAACGGGCTTTGCCAGGAGGTGGCCTTCGACATCGACGGCAGTTATCTTTCTACAGTGTCTGCACAGGTGACAAATTATTGCAGCCACAGTTGGTATGGTTGGGCGTTCCTTCTCAAGGACAAGTACTTTGACAATCCCTGGTCAATCATTTCCTTCATTGCTGCTTTGGTTTTGCTTTTGCTTACTTTCACACAAACCTTCTATGCAGTCTATAGCTACCACGGGCTAGGATCTTGATTTCTCATAGTGGAAATCATATGTCGAGCGCTTTACAAATGTTAAAATTCTGGTGAAAATTTGGTAATTAGGATTGTGGCTAATTGACTATTAGCAGCCACTTTGCAGATGAATGCTTTAGATGTGGGGGTCTCACCTCCTAATGAAGAGAGCAATGTGATGGTGGTCAAACTCAGATCGCATGAACTATATTTGTCACAAAACCTTGAGTTCAATATGGCAATATATTTTCCAAAAACTATCTTATAATTTTTGTAAACCACAGCTTTCCACTCGTGAATCTTTCTACCTTTATTTTGCTTCGGTTAAATATTTAAATTACATAACAAATCTAATGTTTTCCGATGTTTCCAGATGAAATTGAGCAAAAGTTGTAAAGCATTCCTTAGAGGTGATAAACAAGGCTACAAAAAAAGTAAAAGACAATTGATCAAAAAAAAAAAAAAAAAATTGCCTTCTTGCTAGGCCAAAAACAACCTCTAAGGTGGTAACCTACGTGAATTCTGAGCGGCCTCCTCTTTCCTGATAAAGTTCGACCAATTGGCAAAAAGTCAGAGGGTTTAGAATTTTAGAGGGCCACCCCCTCTCCCTCGCCAATTTCTTGCTCGGACTCGTGTGCATTAGACCAGGTAAATTGCAATCATTGATTTTATGAACCCCATGTGTATCTCTCACTTTGGACCTCATAAGATCAACGGTTGTGATTCCCTTAATCTATTAGACTTGAATGCGGATGAGTATGTTCCTCTCTTCTTATCAAAAGAAGCATTTTCCCGCAATGCCAAATACAATTAATTTTGGCGTGCCTTGGGCCTCTAGATACACTTCACCTATCTATCCAAAGCCTGTGAGCTATGCTCTCCAATTCTAAAATTTATTATAATGTATTGTTTAAAAGAAAGAAATTTAATTAATTTGATTTTGAAGCTTACCTATGTAAAATGGATTTAAAAGAGGGCATTCCTTAGTAAGGAGATCTACAACAATTCTCTCTAGTTCTTTTCCCAACAAATTGAGCTAAATGAAACTTCTCTCCATCTCCTTATACACACCATGTGCATGATATGAGAATGATATTAGAAAAGCTTGTGGGTGGACAAGATAAATGATCTTTCAAAGCACTGTTAAATTTTTGATGATATTAAAACAGATAGTGTAGACATATGATTGGTTATGTAAATGTCGAATCTGATTAATTAAATAAGGTGGGGCAATTTCTTTTGTTCTTTGATATTAAGTATTTTCATTAAACTTTCTTTCTAAAAGGTAAAATATAATAACTCGGTTGAAGTGTCATGATTATATATCTTCGGTTGGATTGTGTTAGAATAAGTTCCATTCTTCTAGACCTTTCTCTAGATTCAAGCCATAGCATATGATTTCATAAAGTGATATGATCTTGCTAATCTATATCGAGCAGGTTATATATAAAGAAGATTTGGCTAAACATTTAGGAAAAGCTATACTTTTAAAAAGAAATGGAGAAATCAGAACCAAGTCACTATGATATGAGTTAACCCCCATTTTTAGCTAATCCCAATCCCCGGATCAATCGTGGACACACTTTTTCCCCCACCTCGAGTTAATAAATCTCAAATTGTGCCTTTAGAACGATTTGTGTAGGGCACTACACCTTGAGATCTGATCCCGAGCCTGCCTTTATTGTGTGGAAACGTTCTAGGGTAGATAATTTACCGCGATGGTCAAAGACATAGGAATAAAGTGATCACATGTGCAATGGAGACGGACCCAAGTGTTTATAACAAGCAACAACAGATGACATCAGTGGAATAATGGTGGAATTGGATTTATCAGAAATTTCCCCTAAAGATGAGACTGATGACCAAGTGGTGTACCTTAAGAGGTATCAAATCTTCCACCCAAAATTAATTAATAAGAAAAAACAATAATTACAACAATCTCGAGATTTCTTCTTCTTTCTTTCCTCTCTAATGGGTAATAACTTTCCTTTTCGTAGTGATAATAATTTAATAGATCTGAAAACCTAGCAGGAAAAGTAAGTGTTTGCGTGTTTTTTGTTTTCTGCTAAACGTGGAATCAAAATTGAGGCCTCTCATGACCTTCCCCATGTAATTCTTTAATATCAAGATAACATTGTATATTTTATATAACCCTATCGTTTCTCACCATTTGTGTTTAAATTGCTCCAGATTCGGCCAACTTGCATGAGTTAATGGCCTGAATTTAATCGGTTTATGAGGATTGTTGACCTGAATTTAATTGGTTTATGAGGATTGTAGGATATTACATGGGTTTTCATCCACTGAACCTTTGCATGTGTCCTTGAACTTAAAAAAAAATAAATATATTCTCTTAAAAGTTGAAAAGAACCATATATTAATATTCTTTTAGCATGATTTTTTTTTGTTTGTCGAATAGAATCCATCAGCTGACTATATTTTTAAGAAATATTTACTAGAAGTTTTAAAACTTGTCACAAAAGTCAATTAAGTTCTAAAACTTACAAAAAGTGCAATCAATTCCTAAAACTTGTCAAATTGATGCAATCGAGTCATTCCATTAACACCATCTAATTTAACTAATAGAAAATACTGACATACTTTTTTTTGCTTTCTTTATACCATGTGGTGTTGACATGGTTTAAACAAGCAAGATAAGTCCAAAAGGAAGTTATTATGTTCTAAATTTGATTTTTTTATAATAATATTAATTAGATTAAATTTATAATTAAAAAAAAAAAAAAAAGGCAAACCCACCACTGCTGCCCCACCATCTCTAGGTTGGGCTGGTGATGGTGGGGCTAGAGTAGGTCGAGGTTGCCGAGCCCCAGCCAAACCAACAACCCTGGCCAACAACAAGCCCTCGCCCAGATGTGGGTGGGGCGAGGGCCAATCAAGGCAAGGGTCTTCGCTAGCTATGGTTCAGCATACCCGTTTGCTTATGCTTTCTTTCATACAGACATTCCACGGAATCTATGGCTACTACAGGCGTTCTTGATTTTTGCAGTTGATTTCTGCAGTTTTTGGGATTAGTTCACTCTCTTTTCCTCCCAGGGAAAATGCCCTTAAAAGATTTTACACAGAAAATTTAATCCCTCAGAAAGCTTGCAGCATCAGTTGAAGATGCTCTCTTTCCATCATAGTGCTGATGAAAAAGACGTGGACTCAAAAGGCAAAATGAGCATACATACCAAAGGATCGGAGAAGCAGATATGCAGTAAAAGAAGGAAACCAAGTTTCAGCATACCCGTTTGCTTGAAGAGTGCGGGGCATATTTGTATTTGACCATAAGCATTATCTTTCTCCTCATTGTAAGCGTAAACAACATGACCCAGTAGAATAGAGTACAGGCCATAAGACGGGCAGATCAAACATGCTGAAGAACATCATCCCGAAAGCAATCACAAATGCCCATGTGATTCATAACATCACATGGAGAGAGAAGAACGACATGTTCAATAATTAACAATACCTTGAAGTCAGAATACCAGAAAACACGATTCCATCCTTCTCCTCCAAAATGAAGCGGTTCAATTCCACCAAATTCAATCGATAACTATCGTAGTAACGGAATACCAAAGGGCCCTCCAAAATCAACTCCCACTGAGAAAACCTAGGAGTAGTTCTTCAATTCAAAAGCATCACAGAACACTCCCACAACATTAAAGACACCAGCTTTACGATCTCGTGCAAATTCAATTCCTACCTTCTTCCTCCAAGATATCCAAACTTGAAGGCACGAACTATCAACTACGACAAGTCTTTCCAACCCCAGAATACCAGGAACACACACAATTCCATCTTTCACCCCAACAATGACGCCGATCAATTTCACCAAATCTCATTGATAGCTAATTGCAAATACCAATTGGAAATAAAATGGCAAAGCTATCCCAACCGGAATCCTACCAGCACTGGTAAAACACGAGTTTAGATATGAAAAATTATCTTGTTAGGAGAATATGTCAGTGAATTACACTGAAAAGGGTGGTCTATTTAGATCATTTTCCGTTTGGAAATAGAGGCGCAGAAAAGGAAAATTAATCGAAAAGCCGAAGGGGTTCCCTTTCTTCTCCAGCAATGGCGCCAGAAAATGGGTTTGTATCGCTCTTCGCCATTCGAGCTTCTTCAGCACCCGCCTACGCCCCTCCTCCGAAGCCCGTCAATCGACCGTCTCTTTAGCTCCGTCCGGCATCGTCGTCATCTCCTCCCTGGCGTTTATCGCCCAGCAGAAACGCCGGCCGACCTCCCGCCGCGGATTGCGCCGTCGCGTTTGCTGACTGTTTGAAACGTCGTGTGATGTGCAAGGCTCGCCTAGGGTTCCTTTCTTTGTGGATGCGGAAATGATTGAAGCTTCGAGAAGCAGAGCTGCCATCACTCTCCGGCAAAGCGGCCAGGTTTTGCCTCATCATTCCGCAAAATCTCTTAAAGTTTGGGAAGTGAGGGTTTGCGTATAGTTTCTCTCTTGCGGTCGAGCTGTGGCATTCTTCGTTGATTCTGCAACCTTTCCAACTCCAAAGGACATAATTTTTCGCTCTTGGTTCATTTGGGTTTTCCTTTGTGTGTAGTCGAGTAGTGCGCTGCTAATATGTTGGCGTTTTGCAGATATCGAGCCATGTCGAGTAGAGGTGGTAATGGAGTAAACGGTAATAAATCTTCTCTGACTTTCCGGAGATAGGAAAACTTTTGTTATCTTCATTAAGTGATATCTAACTATAATCATCTGCTGTTGGATTAGCAAAACATGCGTATTGACAAAGATGACCTTCAATTCAAGCTTATGCGAAAGAAGTCTGAGAGATGACGAAGGCGATGTTGTGGACCTCCGCGAGAAGTTGTGTGAACAGTTCACACCCTAACGCCTGCACTTGATTCAAGGGAGCAGATGCACGAAAGGAAGGATATGGGTCGAATTCCTCCATCAAGAAGTAAAATGATTTACCTTGGACTGAGCCTCTTTGCAGTTCTCGTCCTTTTTTAGGTTTCCAGTGTTTGAGACTAATATACATCTGGGAAGTTGTGTTGCCAGTTTTAATGGCCTCTCCTTCGAAAAGAGTCCAGAGATGTTCATAGAAGGTCGTTAATGAGGACATAGTTGAAGTCAGGACAATTGCTTATCTGTCAAAATATATGCTTGATCCTTCCAGGCCTATGAGTAGTAGTGAGCCTTACGTGACAAACTCAAACATGTACTTCTACTTTCATAAGGCCGGCAGCAACGGTTCTAGGTCAATCTCGTCCTCTGAGCACTGTTGTGCAGAAAAGCTCATATTTGGTACGCAGCTTCTTGCCTTTTCTAATCAATCTAGTTTTACTTTTACTCTGGAGAAGCTTGTACGGAGAGATTAATTGTATTGGGCTAGTTTTTACATAGTTAATTTTTTGCTGGTTCTTGTTTTTCATGGTATCACATTATCTTATAATTTCTGCTACTTTTAATTTGGCAAGATTTTGGGAGCATGCTGATGATGCTGCATCGGTTGAAGGAAAACCTCTAGCCACGGTGTTGCTGCTCCGAAGAACAAGCTCAGATATTGGGAATTGGAAAAGTATCATAAACCCAAAAGTTGATGATGCTACTACTACTTCGACTTCTCTAAGGCAAAGGATTTAGGATGCTTCCAATCTAATGTACATTCTAGTGAGTCATCTCTCACCTTTTACTGATTACTCTGTTTTTAGAGTGCATTACTTCTTTGTTCCATGGGCTTGAAAGCTGCTTTTGTTGTAGTTCCTTCTCAATAACTATTCAGGCAACTCTATGATATGTCTGAAAAGTTAATTATCTTTAAAGGTCCTAGCAAACAGTCGACTTGGATTTGATAGCCTATACGCAGCCTGAGCTTTTTGTAAGCTCTTCCTTCTATTAAGCTCCACTTAGCAAACGGTTGATTGGGATTTGACTAGGTCTGCTATGACTTTCTTACGTAAGTTCTTCTTATCCTGTGTACCCATCTTTTGCCTCATTGCTGGGTTTGTGATCATCGCCAAGAAGTTCTCTAAACTCCTTCACGAACGTAATAATTGTTTTATACCAACCCAAATGATCACAAAAATCAAATATGCACCGATATAATCAAATCAATCCTTTTTTCTTTATCTCTTGGCCTTATACAGAGCAACACATATTCTGTTGCAATTAAGTTGACCGTGAAACATATTATTTCCTTTTGTATGTTCCCAGCCACTTTTGGTAAACCAACAAATATGGAAGTTGACTGCATCCATTCAAAGAGCAATTCATTTCAATCTTGAAAACACTGACACCTTACTGTCTAGGGCTATTCCACATCATTATAGACACACACTCCACTAGTGGCTCGCCTTGGTCTGAAAAAAGTATCCTGCTGCTCAGTCCGGATTGCCATTTGAACGTATTTAACGCAAAATTCAACAAAAAATAATTTTGGGATATATTTTTCTAAAAATAATCGCTTATGTCGCTATTAAAAATGAATGAACGGAAAACATTTTCATATCTCGTGAAATTATTTAGACATACAATGTTATAAATAATAAAAATATTTATCATGGACCGATTATTTCAAGCAATATATACAATTATTTTTTAGAAAATGTTTTTTAAATCACATTTTATGTGAAACAAATGAACCTAGGTAATTAGGATTTAGTATTAAATTTAGCTTAGTTTAATTTAGTTAGTATACATATAGTTTCAGGGTTTTGATATACCTTTGAGATAGTTTAGCTTTAGGTTGAATAATCTTTTAAAGAGTTAATTGAATTCGATTTGGAAAAAGCTCAGAGGGATTACTATCTTGGGGCTTAATAATGATGCTTGCTCGACTCGTATCGAATTCCTTTACAATTATTTTTTACTCATTCTTTTAATACTATTTTTATGAAGTGGCTGTGATTCTTTTATATTGATTTTATGTCGTGATTTGTTTGTTTCAATTAAATGGTTGGGTTTCATTTTAGAATCATAATAAATACCAAAAACATTATATGGACACTTAGTAGACAAGAACTTTAGGATTCATAATTGAATAAGAGATTGTAAGGACACGTAGTTAAGAAATCAAGTTAACAATTCAGGTTTAGGTATCGAAAGCACTTTAGTTAAACAATTAATGAAATGAAGCCATCGATCATCCCTAGTTGCATAGAAAGTAAAATATACCCTCGTATCTCACTTGGCTTTCAATCGACCTAAATAGGCTAGTAGCAACCCCAAATTAGGAAAGAATTCTCACAGATGGATAAATCAATAGAACTTTCCATGTTGTGTATCTCCAATTCGGCATCACATCTAAACTCGTTTTCCCCCATTACTAGGGCCGTGACAATATCATGAAGTATTGAATCGTAGCTTTTGCTTGCCTAGTTTCTGTTCTATTGAACAATTTGACTAGTATCGAATATACCTATTTTCGGTATCTATATCAATAAGTTAGGACACAAGCCATGTGGGTGGATGGTTTTAATTTTGAAATCTTCACATATTGTCGTTATATGAAATTGGTTGATATACCGTTCTTGTTTGTGAGGGGCGTACTAAATAAGTTCTTACTAAAAAGTACATCATATAATATGATCATGTAATTTAGTGAAATTTAAAGTTATGTAACTATGCAATCATTTGATTGCGTGAATAATTCCATTTACTAGAAAAAACTGGGTGATAACTTTAAAAATGATTTTTGAAAATAGAGAAGAGACAAGCTCTTGAGTTTATTACTTTCATTCAAGCAATATGATATAGTGAATAAAAAAATCACAAAATAAGAAAATTCAATATATTAAAGTGAAAATAATTAAAAATCATAAGGAAGAAAAAGTATATATTACTGCCTATGAATTATTTATAACTCATCCACATTTTATTTCCTATTTTTTTTTTCAAATTCGATTGAAATAAATAAACAATGAAATTGAAAAAGTTTGAAAAGTTGAAAGGATAGTGCTTGCTTGAGAAGTAGCTTCTTCATAATTTGCATATATTTTTTCACTTAATCTAGATAAAATTATTCAATTAAGCATATCTAAAAAACCATTGCACGTATCCCCTTAGCTAAAAATTTCTTATATGATATATAGATAAGGGATGTGTTGACACGTCAAACTTTGATTCGTAAAGAAACACCGAAAGTAAGAATTAATCGACTTTGACTTTTATGGACTGACTCCGGGCTAGATTTTTTTTTTTCTATTATTAGCATTTTAGTTGGTTTATTTTTCTCCAATTCTCTATATTTTTCATTTTTCCTATAATTAAGGGTAAAGAAATTTCCTAAAAAAGTGAAATTAGAATATATTGACCTACCCGTAGGCAGCCCGGTTGGTTTGGGCTTAGTCGACCTTGAGGTCTTGGCTTCGATTCCCCAACTGATTGATTGCGACTTAAGTGAGGGGCCATGGGTAGTAGGGTCCCGTGCTAGTCCCCCTCGAGATATAGTCACTGGTCTTCGCTAGCTGGTGTCTGGCGGGGCCGTGAACACCCGTAAGGTGTGCCAATTCTCGATATCAGATCCTATATATATCAAAATATATATATATATATATTCGCCTCTTAAAATTCATATGCATTGCTCTTATTAACTAGAAAAAATAATGGAAAGTTAATGGTTGTAAAAAATGAAAGTTACAGGGAGGATTGCACAATAGTTAAAAGTTTGGGGATATAGGGTTTTATGTAATTTCTTATTTATTTTAATTAATTTTTTATTGTCACAAGTGTTAACTAGATAGTAGTATCTACCGTAAAAATTGTCCTTTAATAGGAGTCTACCTCACAATTTTGAATAGGCGATAATCCTCATATGTTATCTAGTGAAAGAATGTGTAGATTCTATCGAATTCTTCATTATTTGCTATGTTGTCACGTGTATTTTACTATAGATTTTATTTGATTTTCACTCCATTTGTTTAACCATAAATGATTAAATTGAAAGTATTTTTTCAAAAATGATTACTTGGATTGCCAATAAAAATGAATGAATAAAGAATACTTAATTGTTCGTGAAATTTTTTAGACCTAAATTGTTGTTGATAATAATAAAAAAAAATCATCAATTAATTATTTTAAACGATACAAATATTTAATTTTTAAAAAAATATATATATAATTTTTAAAATTATTTATTTTTCATGAATAAAAAACGTCATTTATTTCTCCTTAATTCTCTCTCGCACACCCACTTTGCTCCGTTTAAAAAGACGAAGTGTGGAGGGAGAATGGAAATCGGTAGCGAATGACAAAATTCACCATCCGAAAGAATTACAGAAAGTATGGGGGAGGGAAAACGTGAAGAACAGCATTCTACCAGGCCCGCCATTTTCGATCATGAGGGGCGTGTGAAGAAAAGGTAGAAAATCGGCACGTGGACAAGCCAATATTACCATATTGTCCTCGTCTCTTTAGAAAAATCACATAAAGATTTACGCGTGAATGGCACAATTTCTTTGAAACTTGAAGTATTTTAAAGCAAAGAAATATATCTAAATCCACCAATAGATTAGAGGTACAATTCTTGAGGCACACGATGTTAGAATTTTGAAATTTCCAAAATCTACCAAAATAATTCTTACATACTCAAAAGTGGCCATGTCATATATGGCTAGATTATTTCATTAGAAATCTACTTGTTAAGTATTTCTAACGAAGCACTCTAATATTGAAAGACTTCTCGTTTTAATCCCAGACTTCAATGTCATGGTTCCACAGACTTGGGCATGATCATCAAAGACTCGAGCATAGTTGCCAAGGCCTTGGGCTCGCCTACGGGGGTCCTAGACCTCAGTGCCTAGGATCTCAGCTTGTGCTTTAGGTATAGGCCTAGTCTTGGGGGACTCAAGCCTTGCCGCCGGAGTCCCCAAGTCTAGGCACTAGGGTTCCAATCGTAGAAGCCCAGTTTTCTCAGACCTACTAGATGGGAATATGAGCACAAATGCTAGGAACTAGGTGACTTGGGTGGAAGAGCTAGGTACTCATTCATGGCCACCAGTGACTCTAGCATTGTCAAGCCTCAAGGGACCAAGGCCAAGCATTTGTGGACTCAGACCCTCCAATAAGGAATTGGGTGGGGAAGAACTATTAAATCAGGTCCTTGCTTGGAAGAACTACAAAAGGGTCACATCAAATGCTTGACGTCAGGTCCTTGGTCAAAAGAACCTCAAATGTGACATCGAAACCGTTAATATTAGGTCCCTTTCGAAGAACTCAAGAGGTGCTACCTCAAATCTTGACTGCCGTAAAGGGATGCTCATGGCTAAAAATAGCTAGACTTTTGGATGACATCTCGGAGTTCTCTGATGGGCACTTAACATCTTTTGCCAGGAAGTATTGTTCGTAGCCCTTAGCATCCTATCCTTCTATCTTGAAAGTGCTATTTGTAGGCCGGAGAGTTTTACCGCCTTTTGCTAGGAAGTGCTATTCGTAGGCCCGAGTATCCTCTCCTTTCTGTCCGGAAGTGCTGTTTGTAGCTCGCTACGTTTCACCACATTTTGCCACGAAGTGCTAGTTGGGGGTTTGAGCACCCCGTCCTTTCCGTCCGACGGTGCTATTTGTAGCATGGAGCGTTTCACCACCTTCTGCCAGAAGTGCTTTTGTAACTCGGAGCAGTCCATTTCGAGTTGGAGGTACTTTCATGGAGCCCATATTCTCTTGTTAAATCCTGAGGCGAGTAGTCCCAGTAGTTAATCTATTATTTGCAATTAAATTGGAGTTCGGAATCACCACATTCGTTGCATCCACATTTATGAGTTTTGGGATGAAGTTAAAGGGGGAAATTGTTCAAAAAGTTCTAAACCTATTATATTTTTGCCAATTCAATTCTAAACCTTTCAATTTCCCAATCGAGTTTAAACATTTTCACTTTTTGCTAATTTAAATCCATCCGGCCAATTTTTACCTAAAATCATTAACGTGAACACCGACCGTATCACGTAAGATAGTCAACACCGACGTAAACAAATTTCAATAATATTTTCATACTTTTTCAAACGTTTTTTATTGTTTATTTTTTTTTTTTTCTTTTCCTTTTTTTTTTTTTTTTCTTTTTTCTTTTTCCTTTTTTTTCTTTTCTTTTTCCTTTTGTCCCTCCATCATCTCAGGTGAGGATAGAGCTACCCTCTCCAGCTCAAGCAAGAGCAACCCTCGCATGGGCAAGGGCGAGGGTTGCCTAATCTTGCAAGGGCAACCCTAGGTGACCAACATTGGCCACCAATGAGGTCCAGCTACAATGGTGGCCAGCAAAGGGAAAAAAGAAAAATAAATATATATATATATATATATATATATATATTAATATTAATAAAAAAAATTAAAATTATATCAAAATATTATTTGAAATTGTCCATGTTAGAGCTAGTCGTGCCATGTAGGATAGCAAGTGTATACATCAACAATTTCTAGCCAAAATTGGTTAAATGGACTTAATTGGCAAAAAGTTAATATATATATATATATATAGGACTCAATTGATAAAATTGAAAGGTCTATAACTAAATTGACAAATGATTTTTGGATAATTTTCCCCGAACTTAAGTATCACCCGACTTTGAAGAAAACCGTCTCCAGCTCTTCTTTAAATTGACATCTAAATTTTATTTGCCTCAAAAGTCTCATTTGCATTTCATGAAAGTTAAGGGTCAAATCCGTAGATAATTTAAGCTCTTATTAAATACATTTACAATCTCGCATTCTCATGCAGTGTTTTGTTGGGAATGAAAGGTCGTAGCGATTAGGTGGCACACCTGCACAACTTGACAGAAGAAGAAGAGTGAAATTGGGAAAAAGGAAAAGAAAAACCAACAAGAGGACAAAAAAATAATGAGTTAGAATACATCTTAGCCATTGAATTCATATGCGCTAGTCATGCGCAAATCTTAAAAACGACTTACTGGTCCCTCTTTTTTTTTATTCCAAGTTCATTATTAGGCTTTCATGAACAACCAAGACGAGGACAATTAATCTCAACAAACTCTTCGGTGCAAATTCAGCTACCTGCGCAGCTGCAACCTAAATGCTCTAATTGAATTTTCAATAAGAAAAAAAAAAAAAAGAGAGTAGAAGATAGAGTGGAACTATAAAATATATTAAGACATGTCACATTTTTAAATAATTTCTTTTGCCAAACATATTTAACTTATTGAGCATTGTAAAAATGAAGAGAGATGAAAGTCAAGTTTCCAAACACATGTCACATTTTTAAATAATTTCTTTTGTTTAGTCCAAGTTTCCAAGATCCGATCGCTGCCATGTTGTTAAGCTTCCATAAGCCATCGCTACAAGCACAATCTCTTGCTCGAGCCACTTCATACATATGTTGAAATTTGTGTGTTTGAGATATGAAGGCAATTAATTTCAACCAACTCTTAGGGGTAAATTAAGCTAATTACTCAAATTAAATTTTCGGAGGACTAATAAAAGAGTTGAAGTATAAAAAGGTTAAGACTTCTCACATTTTTAATTAATTTATTTTGCCAAACACGTTTATCTTAAGAGAGATGATATCAAGGAGAGGAAATTAAAGAGGGTATCAGTTTGTTCTAACATCTTAAGTTGTTAGATCTTGTAATGTTCAAATTTTTATAAACTCTTTATATATTTTTTATTTGTGACTAATTTCCACACTCGGCTAAGATTACGCCTAAGAGATTGCTTGCATATTAAGTAAATCTAAGGTTGCTAGTTTGCACGATGGATGAACAATTAATAAGGAACAGCTAAGTAATTTGTCTTTTAGCATCAAGAAAAAAGAAGAACATAAATGAGATTGATTGATTGTCTATTTTTTATAAATATAGTATGAATCGTTATGAAAAAAAAAAAATACTTTCTGGTCTTTGTTTATTCCAATATTCCTATGATTATTTTAATTGGATTTCTTGATAAAAAAATTATGAATTGATCTAGAAAAAGACTTTCTTTGTGTAAATATGTGAATATCATTAATCAGACGAGACATAAAAATTTAGAAAAAATCTCTAATATTTTAAAAAGACTAATCATGCAAGAAGACTTTCTAGTCTTTGTTTATTCCAATTCCAAGATTTCAACTTTTGACTAATATTTCAGTACTAGGTTTTCATGAACCATCACATGTATTGATCTAGAAAAAGACTTCTTGGTCTTTGTTTATTCCAAGATTTCAAGTTCGGATAGTTGCCCTGTTGATCTAGAAAAAGACTTTCTTTGTGTAAATATGTGAATATCATTAATCAGACGAGACATGAAAATTTAGAAAAATTCTCTAATATTTTAAAAAGACTTATTATGCAAGAAGACTTTATAGTCTATTAGTCTTTGTTTATTCCAATTCCAAGATTTCAACTTTTGACTATTATTTCAGTACTAGGTTTTCATGAACCATCACATGAATTGATCTAGAAAAAGATTTCTTGTCTTGTTTATTCCAAGATTTCAAGTTCGGACAGTTGTCCTGTTGATCTAGAAAAAGACTTGTTGGTCTTTGTTTATTCTAAGATTTTAAGTTCTAACAGTTGTTCCGTTGACCTAAAAAAAGACATACTGGTTTTTATTTATTCCAAGTTCTGACTGCTGATCCAGAAAAAATTTTGGTCATATTACTAAGCTTACGTGAATCACCACAAGGACAAACTATTTCTCAAGCCACCTTCGTTGAATTCTTTGTTGAGATTCAAGGACAATTAAGAGATCGATATCTTTTGTTACTATTATTACTAGCAAAAGCATACGGACACAAGATTTGTCAGCAAAAGGTTGACACAAAAAAAAAATTTCACAAAATCGTCTTTGCACGAAATATTTGAATCATTAGTTGATAGAACAAACTTTTCAATGTAATTGTAGCGATTGCACACATATGTACGGAAAGAGAAATTATCTCGATATTTTTGTTTGGCCGTTTATGAGATAAAAAGGATTCAAAATTTTAAATTGAAATATGTTAGATATGAGATAAAGTTATTAATCAATACATTTATCTATTGATAGAATTTTTACAAAATAACTCATGAAAAATAAGAAGTCTTCTTTATTTTACATGAATAATTATTTTTTGCTTCGAAAGACGTAATTGACTTGACCACGGTGTAAACAAAGCCACGTGGGATGAAAGTTGAAATAACAGGCAAAAAGGTGATGGGTTTAGGAGTTTGGATCACTCCCTCTCCTTCACAAGTTTATTCTCTAAAACTCGAATTCATCGGCTAAGGTGCATATATACTGCACAAGGAATGCATAAAATCAACAATTGCGATTCACTTGATCCGTTTGACTTGAGTCCGTAAAAGTATTTCCTTCTCTTTTTATCAAAAGATGCATTTTTCCGTTGTAATTAATTTTGGTGTCTTGAACCTCTACGTACGCTTCGCATGGAACATGAGGTCCCCTGCTCCTGTGGGCAGATCAAAGGCGGTGCAATAATTATTATACCTTGCATGGGTTAGGTGGCCATGTTTCCCCTCCCCCACCAAAGCATTGACAAGCCTTCACTCGTACAAAATATTTAATTTTCTATTAGAGCGAAATCGACGTGACCTCATAAGAGCTTGGATCTAATAAAGCTCGTTTCGAATCACGATGTTGGAAAAATATATTCTTTGATCCAATATCCCTAGACATTGGAATCTCTCCCTTTTGTTGCTTAGAATCGATTCTTCCCGAGAAAATGGCTTTTATTAGCAAGGCAAGGCTCCGGCGCGTCAATCTCCGTGTGTATGCATTTACTCGCATGATCAGACGAGCTGCGCGAACAGGGCGCAGGAACAGAACAATCTCCAATGCATCCCGAGAAATATCGGAGCACCGCCGCCAACAACCCCAGCCTCAAGACCACCACGTTCTGCCGCCACAGCTAGGACCATCCGAGGCCCTCCAGATCGTGGTCGAGAAGGATGGGGCTGAAAACGACCCTGAAGATGAGCTGAGGCCGCCCGAGTCCGAGTCCAAACGGGGGATCCCCATCAAAGAGAAACTTAAGCAAGCTTGCAAGGACAACGGGGAAAGCTCATGGGAAAAGCTCTCCATATACCGGATCCCGCACTATCTCAAGGATGGCGAGGACAAGGCCTACGTCCCTCAGATTGTCTCCCTCGGGCCGTATCACCATGGTAAGGAGCACCTATGCCAAATGGACCAGCACAAGTGGCGTTGCCTCCACCGCATCCTCATGCATACCAATCACCAAATAGGCCTCTATCTGGACTCGGTGAAGAAGGTTGAGAAGAGAGCTCGCGCCTACTATGAGGGGACGATATCCATGAGCAGCGACGAGTTTGTGATGACAATGGTTCTAGATGGTTGCTTTATGATCGAGCTATTTCAAGGATTTTACGAGGAGCGGTTTGAGAAACTCGGCTACCCTAGAAATGACCCCGTCTTCTCGATGCGGGGACCAATGCACACGATTCAGCGGGACATGATCATGCTCGAGAATCAGATCCCTTTTTTCATACTCCACCGGTTGTACTGCCTCCAGCTCGTCCACCCCGACCTGGAGGAGGACTTGGCCCAGCTGGCGCTCCTATTCTTCGACCATATGAAGCCAACAGAGGCGACCGAACATGTGAAGCCAACAAATGCAACCAACCATAGCAGCAATAGGTTGGAGTTCCCGTTACCCGACCAGGGTGAGCTCCATTGCCTCGCATTGTTCCGGCAGAGCCTCCTGCACCTGGGCGTGAACCAGGAGCCACCCAAGGACCAATCACAAGGGCAGCAGCAACTCATCCACTGTGTGACAGAGCTCCGAAAAGCCGGGATCAAGTTCAGCGAGAGGAAGACAAACAAGTTCTTGGACATCCATTTCGAGGACGAGAGGCTCCAGATCCCCAAGCTTGTGATCCATGATGGGACAAGGTCGCTCTTCCTCAACTTGATAGCCTTCGAACAGTGTCACTTCCAATGCAGCAATGACATCACCTCCTACGTAATATTCATGGACAACTTGATCAACTCCCCAAAGGACATCAAGCACCTCCACAACCGCGGGATCATCGAGCACGGCTTGGGAGCAACACCGAGGTTGCTGACCTCTTCAACCGGCTTTGCCAGGAGGTGGTCTTCGAAGCCGACGGCAGTTATCTTTCTACACTGTTTGAGCAGGTGAACAAATACTCCAGCCACAGTTGGTATCGCTCGGCGTTCCTTCTCAAGGAAGAGTTTTTTGGCAATCCTTGGTCAATCATTTCCTTCATTGCTGCTTTGGCTTTGCTTTTGCTTACTTTCACACAAACCTTCTATGCAGTCTATAGCTACCACAAGCCAGGATCTTGATTTTGTTGGATAAATTCTCCTCAAGAGGTTTTGAAGTTGACAAAACATTTCTCTCAGTCTAGTCTGAAGACTTGCAGACTCTACTGGCAAAGTCTGAAGATCAAAGTCGACGCGAACAAGACTCAAGTTTCAAAGTCTACTCTCATGGACAGATTCCGGCACCGACAAGATAAACGAACTTCTATTCGATCCGTTATAGTTTTTATCTCAATGGTTAAGGAATATCTTTATTTGGATTCAGCACTACAAGATCTTACATTCGTATCGAATTGATATGGATTCTCTAAGATTCGCAACTTATTTGGAAAGTTCTACTTATGGAAACCAAAATCCCGATTGTATGGGCGAGCAGGATTGATGGGCTATCTACACTTACCTTAAAGAGCTCGAGATCTCTCCAAATTGATTCTGTCCAACGGGTTGATTGGAAGAACTTCTTTAGAAGGTGCCAACGGTAATTAAGGCATGAAGAAGTATAAAGAGAGACGTTCGAGTTGTTGAAGAGTCTTTGGATAGAAGAATTCCAAAGTACGAATCTCCGTTTATATTGTGTGATCTTATTCTTCGAGCAATACATGTAATCAAAAGAGTGACCATAGAGTGGTGAGACCTTGAGGAAGTGTAGTAGAAATTCTACATTGTGGACTCAAGAGCGTGAGACTGTAAACACTCTTTTTGATTCTTAATGAAATCCAGCCGAAGGGCTGTCCGTGCGGGAGAGTGGACGTAGGCTTGATATAAGCCGAACCACTATAAATACGAGTCTTGATTCTCTCTCCCTAATCCTTTTATCTTTCGGTACTTTCAATTGCTGCGATTGTTGTTTTTAATTCATTAATCTCATAATCGGATTTGATTGTTAAAATTGCTTTAATCACCTATTCACCCCCTCTAGGTGCTAATTCTAGTCCTAACAATTGGTATCGAGCATTGTGTACTCGTTTATAAGAAGTGCCTTTACTTCGAGTAAAAGATCTATGGCTAGTATGTTACCTACAGGGTTGGTTGAAGGTCAAAGCAATACAAGACCTCCATACTTTGATGGAAAAGACTACAGCATATGGAAGAATAAGATGAAAGCATTCCTTAGATCGAAAGATCCATTGGAATGGGAAGTGGTAGACAAAGGAATCATTCCGCTGCAAAGCATCGGGATCGAGAGAGGAAAAGAAGTTGCGATCCCATTCAAATGACTCAAGAAGAAATCACCAAGAGACAGGACTCTTGACGCTAAAGCCATTTACTCCTTATATTGTGCTTTATCCCCTACCGAGTATAACAGAATATCTTCTTGTGGTACAGCAAAAGAAGTGCGGGATAGGCTTCACATTACCTATGAAGGAACCGATCGAGTGAAAGAGACAAGGATCAACATTCTTCGGGACAATATGAAGTCTTTAAGATGAGATCGGGAGAATCAATAACCGACATGTTTAGTCGCTTTCTTGAAATTGTGAATGGTCTTGAATATCGGGGACATCCAATCTCGGGACATATGAAGGTCAACAAACTCCTACGAGGACTCTCCAAAGGCGGAATCACATAAAAACCTCAATAAAGAGAGACACGAGAGGATTGCTCCACTCTCGTAGATGAATTGGTTGGGACTCTTCAATCTTATGAAGTAGAGCAAACCAACGAAGAGGAAGATTCAAGAGGTAAGAAATCAATTGCCTTAAAGTCTAATGACTATTCGATGCTACAGATTACGAAGAAGATCTAGATGATGAAGAGCGGCACTTATGATAAAGAGATTCGAAAGTTGAACGAGAAAAGGAAGAAAATTCAAGCTGGAAGAAACGAGCTCACAAAGATTTCAGAACAAATCAACGAGAGGAAGATGACTCTAACAAAGAAGTGACTTGCTTTGAATGCAAGAAAAAGGGACACATCAGACCCAACTGTCCTCTGTTAAAGAAGAGAAAAGGAAAGACTGAGAAATACAGGAAGGCACTTAAAGCAGAAACCTGGAGTGACACTGAATGTGAAGAAAGTGATGATGACTATGCCAATATCTGTTTAATGGCAAAATCTGATTCGGACTCGGACTCGATTCGATACTGGACTCGAAGCAGTGAACTCGAGGTTAGTAATCTCGAATTCCTATCAAAGTTTCGAAATACATTGATGAACTTTGTCTTAGTCTAAAAACTTCTCTTAAGAGGATCTCCGAATTGAAAAAGGAAAATTCTACATTGAAGCAACAGGAAAAACTTTGGAAAGAGAAATTTGAAAAGTTAGAAAACAACTTTCTTGTCTTGAAAGAAAACTCGACTGTTTCCAAAGAAAATAATCTTTTGAAAAATGATATTTTTAATATATCAAAAAAATTTCAAATGGTTCGAAAAGTTGGATAAGATTCTTTCGATACAAAGACCCTACTTTGATAAGTTAGGTCTTGGTATGACTTCTGAAACTATTCCTCTAATTGATTTTCCAAAGGTGAAGGAAAGAATCAAACAAAGACCAACCAGAATTGTTTATAAAAATCATTTTCGGAAAGTCTTTGTAAAACCTGTTGGCGAAATGCTTTGAAATGTTCCAAGTGTCAAAGCTCGAACATTTTGAGAAAGAATGTCCTTTGGTTTGGAGACCTGTTAAAAGGAATTGGGCAAAGACTGTTTATTGCTCTAACTCTTCTGGACCCAAGATGATGTGGGTACCAAAGAAAGCTTGAATTCTTTTCAATTGCAGGTCACTATCAAAAAGAAGATTAAATGGTATTTAGATAGTGGCTGCTCAAGACATATGACGAGGGGAGACTCAAGTTGCTTCATAACACTTGACCGGAAAGACGGAGGAAAAGTTTCCTTTGGAGGTAACAACAAAGGAAAAATCATTGGTCGTGGAACAGTCAAGATTGGAAGTCTGTCAATCAAGAATGTTTCCTTAGTTGAAGGATTAAATTACAACTTGCTTAGCATAAGCCGGTTGTGTGATACTTGGATTCAAGATCAACTTCCGGGAAAGAAAGTGCTCGGGAATCGGTAAAGACTCTACTCAATCCTTTCTTGGACGAAGACATGGAAATATCTATCTTACGGATGTAAATCATGAAAGATCACGGTGCTTGATATCGGTACAAGATGAAGCTAATTTATGGCACGAGAAAACTTGGCCATATCAATATGAAGCAAATCAGCAAGATCTCCTCCAAGAAACTTGTTCGAGGATTGCCTATTCTCAATTACTTAAAGTCGATCTATGCACACCATGCGTCTTGGGTAAACGGGTTAGAAACTCTTACAAACCAATCGGTAAAGTTTCTACTAATCGTGTCTTGCGGCTTACGCATATGGATTTATTTGGACCTACTAGAACGCAAAGCATTGGTGGAAAAAGGTTTCGCCTAGTAATAGTGGATGATTATTCACGATTTACTTGGGTCTACTTTCTCTCAAGTAAGTCGAAACTTTCTCTCTCTTTTCAAAGTTTGCTAAGAAGGTACAGAATGAGAAAGGTTACACTATCTCAAGCATTCGTAATGAGACCATGGAGGTGAGTTTGAAAATCAAGACTTTACTAAATTCTCGTGATGACTCTGGTTTTCAGCACAAATTCTCCTCTCCATACACACCGAACGAGAATGGGGTTGTGGAAAGGAAGAATAGGTCTTTACAAGAAATGGCAAGAACTCTTTTAATTGAAAGTAATATTTCTTCAAGGTTTTGGGCTCAATTTGTTTCAACCGCTTGTTATATTATTAACAGTATTTTTAAGACCAATTCTTGAGAAAACTCCTTATGAAATTTTTAAAGAAAAGAAACCAACTGTTTCTTATTTTCAAGTATTTGGTTGTAAATGCTTTATTCTAAAGAATGCAAATGATCGAGTTGGTAAGTTTGAAGAAAAATCAGATGAAGGATTCTTTCTTGGTTACTCAACTACAAGCAAAGCCTATAGAGTATTCAACAAGAAGACTCAGACTGTGGAAGAATCAATGAACGTCAAATTTCAAGACTCTCCACAAGTTCAGCCAATACGGGCGAAGAATCGAATGTTCCGGACTCGCTAGATCTATCTCCCATAAAGCGGTCAAAATCCAGATGCAAAGTACAGCAAGTTGTCGATGAAGAATCAACTCAAGAAAATGATCAACAACCTATCAGACCATCCAGTAACTGGAAACACAAGTCCAGTCATCCCGAAAAACTCATTATTGGAAACGTTAATGAGGGAATTCGTACAAGATCCAAAAGGCGAGAAGAGTCTAGTGCGGTTGCACTTATTTCGAAATAGAACCCAAAAATATTGAAGAAGCCTTAGGCGATGAAAGCTGGATTGAAGCAATGCAAGAAGAGCTCAGACAATTCAGTATTAACGACGTTTGGGAATTAACTCCTAAACCAAAAGGTAAATCAGTTATTGAAACTAAATGGGTTTTTAGGAACAAAGTTGATGAAAAAGGCAAAGTGACAAGAAACAAAGCAAGACTCGTGGCTAAAGGATACACGCAAGAAGAAGGGATAGACTATGATGAGACTTATGCTCCAGTAGCAAGGTTAGAAGCAATCGGATTACTACTTGCTTTTGCATGTTATAAGAATTTCAGGTTATTTCAAATGGACGTCAAAAGCGCATTCTGAATGGATTTATTCAAGAAGAAGTCTATGTGGAACAACCTCCGGATTTGAAGACTCAAAGAAACCGGACTCGGTGTTCGGGCGAAGAAAGCTTTATATGGATTAAAACAAGCTCCTCGAGCTTGGTATGAAAAACTAAGTAATTTTTTAATTCAAAGTGGTTTTCTAAAGGAAAGGTAGACACTACTCTGTTTATTAAAAAGGAAGGCAAAAGCTTTCTACTCGTTCAGATTTATGTTGATGACATTATATTCGGATCATCTAATGAGACTTTGTGCAAAAAATTTTCTAAGTCTATGCGGGATGAATTTGAGATGAGCATGATGGGTGAACTATCCTTCTTCCTTGGTCTACAAGTGAAACAACTTAAAGAAGGAATCTTCATTCATCAAGAGAAATATGCAAAAGAACTTGTTAAAAGTTCGGTCGGAGAATTGCAAAAAGACCGACATTCCAATGTCAAGTTCTTTGAAGATAGACAAAGACGAAAGCGGGGAAGAAAGTCGACCAAAAATTATACGGGAGTATCATTGGTTCTCTTCTTTATCTTACGCATCTAGACGACATATTATTTAGTGTTTGCATATGTGCTAGGTTTCAATCGAGATCCTAAGGAATCTCATTTAAGTGCTGCTAAACGTATCATTAAATATGTTGCAACTAATTTTGCTAAGATTGGTCTATGGTATCCCAAAGAATGAGACTTTACCCTTCTTGGTTATTCGGACGCAAATTTTGCGAGGTTGTAGAGTTGAAAGAAAAAGCACTTCGGGGAACTTGTCAATTACTTGGTAACGAGGGGTGGTATCTTGGTTTTCAAGAAAACAAGGTGCGTGGCTCTTTCAACGGTGAAGCGAGAATACGTAGCACTTGGAAGTTGCTGTTCTCAAATACTATGGATAAAACAACAACTACGAGACTTTGGTATTGAAGACTCTTGCACAGAGATCAGATGTGACAATACCAGCGCAATCAATCTTATAAAGAATCCTATCCTACACTCAAGAGCCAAACATATTGAGATTCGACATCATTTTATAAGAGATCATGTTGAGAACAAAGAAGTCTTGATACAATTTATTGACTCGAAGAATCAAGCGCGAGACATCTTCACAAAGCCACTTGAGAAAAGCTTATTTGAGTCTATTCGCTCAAGACTCAATATTGTATCTCTTGAAGAATGTTGAAGCTCGGACTCGAGAATCTTAAAGTCGACAGTATCGAGACTCAAAAGGGTATAGACTAAGAATACCAATCGACACGACCGTAAGTTCATTTACTTAATCTTTTATCTCTAAAAGGTAAGTTTGTACGTTTATTTATGGATAATCATGTTTATTAAGGCAGTTTATTTTCTAAAGGGTGGTTATCGATTTATTAAGGCAGTTATTTTTCAAAAAGGAATTATTTTTTGCGACGATTCAGTTACCACGATTCGATTACCTTTTATACTTCTTCTCCTTCTTCGTTTTAAACTTTACCCAGAAACCCTAGTTCAAAAGCTTTTTCACTCTCTGGAATTTCTCTCCTCGATTTCTACTTCTCAAGATTTTGTCTTTCTTGCGACACAAGTGAGAAAGTTTCTCCAAGACAACGACAATGTCTCACCAAAGAAAATCTTCAAGGATTGCAAACGGGGGACCACGGGGCTCACGGAGAGGGGCCTACGCACTTCGATCTCACAGAGGAAAGCGACTTTCCAACAGAACAGTCTCCTCAACGATCTCAACAGCGCTCCTCCTCAACTAGACCCCATGATCGTAGCCCTCAACATGCAGAAGAAGTGCTTGAAAATGTTGAACCAGTAAGATCACTCAAGCCTGCTTTTGTTTATAGGCTTTACTCTGCATTGAAGGAAGGTGGTTCTGCAATGACCTTCATTGATGAATTTGAAAGAAAAGGCTATAGAAATGAAACACATTTTCTTACCGTGATGGAAAGATCAGGCGTTGTTCCTGCTGGAACAGCAGCAAAAGTTTTTGCAAACTTTCCCAGTGACCCTAGGTTTGGTAGTTTCAATCAACCAGAGGGAAAAGATGATGATGAGAAAATGTTTTTACATTTTAAACCTTGGATGGGTGTGGCTGCAAACCTTCGAGGAAAGAAGGATGAACTGTTTCGATCGATGGATACGGGAAGATGTATGAGAAAGCTGGCGAAGCGAGGGGTGATAAATCCACGAACGGTGGACTTTGATTTTCTGGATTTTTGCGAGCATCAATCTCGGAGAGAAGTTTGAGAAGCTTCAACTGCACAAGTTTTGCACTGAATGTGATGTGGCTTATTCTGAATTAATCGCATATTTTTACTCTAATATCAGTTTCCTTGATGCGAACAGCTTTTCATTTAGCGTGCGAGATAGAGAATATGTTGTTGATACGAGACACTCGCAGATGTAATTGGTGTGGAAAGAGGTGGTTTCCAATCAATTTACGTATGCGTAAGTCATGCCACTCTTGAACTTGCAAGAGACCGAATTCTTGAAGGTCGTCTCTCCTACTCCAGAATGAATGCAACAAACATTCTGCTTCACAAGATTGTGATCAACTGTCTTAGACCAAAGTCAACATCAAAGACAGATGTATCCATCTCAGAGGCAAAGTTGATGTGTGCAATCAAGATTGGTCTTAATTTCTCTCTGCCACACACTATCATGTTTCACATGTACGGGTCTATGGCAAAGGACAAGGGACAACTCCCCTATCTTTGCTCTCATTACACGTCTTTTCAGACATCTGAACATCCAGCCTCCCCACATTCTCTCTGTGAAGACTATTGGTCGAATGGTCATCGGACTGAGGATGATAACAAAAATGCGTCTGAAAGAACTCAGCAAGAAGCTGGAGCAGTTCAAGGAGCAAACCCCTGTTAAGACCAGACCAGACTCTTCTGCTGCAAAAAGGAAAGGAAAGGAACCTGTCACTGGTCATATCAAGAGGAGGCGGGCAATCATCTTGGAAGAGGAAGATGATGAGGATGATATGCCTATCTCAGCCTTTGTTTCTCAGTTTTCTGCTCCTGTATCAGCTGTTCCAGAACAACAATCTGCAGAAGAAACTGAGAAAGGAAACCAGGAAAAGGAATCCTTGCAAGAAGAAGAAGAGAAAGAAGAAGAGAAAGAGAAAGAAGAAGAGGAAGAAGAGAAAGAGAAAGAGGAAGAAAAAGAGAAAGAAGAAGAGAAAGAGGAAGAAAAAGATGAAGAAGAAGAGTCAGCCAGGACAGACTCTCAGCATAAACCAGCAGACTCACCAGCCAAGTCAGATTCTCCAGCAGAAAAGGAGGATCAGCACAACCTTGTCACTGAGGAGACTCCTCAGAAAGAAGAGTTCTTCTCCCCTCCAGAAGGCATGGAAACAGGGGGAGATATCCAAAGAGAAGGTACTCCTCTTCTCCCGACATTTACAAGTGCAAGTGTGAGTAGATCGCCACGATGCGAGAAGATGTTTATCTTGCTCATCATCCCGAGGGAGAGGCTTCATCTCCAAACATCGATCTTCCCGCCGATACTCACACCGGCTTAACTCCACCATCGACCGAGTTGACGCAAGCACACGGCCCGACAATTCATGAGATTTGAAGGTTGCTTGACATCATATTGGAGCTCAAAGGCCAAATCTATGCTATGGGGTGTGACTTTCAGACTCTTCAGAATGAGAATCATGCTATGTTCATCTCCCTACATGATCAGCTTAAAGATGTTCAAAGTAAGGTTCAAGACACATCAAAAGGCACCGCTCTCATTTGGACTACAAGAAGACTTAAGGAAATTTGGAAGGAAGCTGTCAAGTTTATGGAGGACTTTCAACTTGTTCGCGTTCCTCGTGCTCCTTGATTTTCTTACTTTTTAATGCTGACAAAAAGGGGGAGAAGACTTTGCAGGCAGATTTTCACTCTATTCTCATTCCAAACCCAAACCTTAAACTTTCATTAATTTCTAAATTTTTTTTTGGATTTAATGGTTTGTTTGTGATTGAACTTTTTGAGACTTTTTGACTTTATCTTGAGTTTTTGAATGATTGCTTACTATTGCATTACCTTAAGCTGTCAAAATTAGATATAGATAGTAAAGTCTGCATTGACTAATGAGGTTTCGTGGATGCGGATCGTGTGGGGGTAAGTGCGTGTATGGGACATCTGCGTACGGGACATCTTATACTATTCTTATTCTAATGATATCTTTGCAAGCCTAAAAGTTGTTTTGCGGGGCAATAGTATTCAAATCTGCGGGAAAGTTTTGTCACCATCAAAAAGGGGAGATTGTTGGATAAATTCTCCTCAAGAGGTTTTGAAGTTGACAAAACATTTCTCTCGATCTAGTCGAAGACTTGTAGACTCTCTGCGGCAAAGTCGAAGATCAAAGTCGACGCGAACAAGACTCAAGTTTCAAAGTCTACTCTCATGGACAGATTCCGGACCGACAAGATAAATGAACTTCTATTCGATCCGTTATAGTTTTTATCTCAATGGTTAAGGAATATCTTTCGATTTGGATTCAGCACTACAAGATCTTACATTCGTATCCGAATTGATATGGATTCTCTAAGATTCGCAACTTATTTGGAAAGTTCTACTTATGGAAACCAAAATCCCGATTGTATGGGCGAGCGGGATTGATGGGCTATCTACACTTACCTTAAAGAGCTCGAGATCTCTCCAAATTGATTCTGTCCAACGGGTTGATTGGAAGAACTTCTTTAGAAGGTGCCAACGGTAATGAAGGCATGAAGAAGTATAAAGAGAGACGTTCGAGTTGTTGAAGAGTGCTGGATAGAAGAATTCCAAAGTCTGAATCTCCGTTTATATTGTGTGATCTTATTCTTCGAGCAATACATGTAATCAAAAGAGTGACCATAGAGTGGTGAGACCTTGAGGAAGTGTAGTAGAAATTCTACATTGTGGACTCAAGAACGTGAGCGTAAACACTCTTTTTGATTCTTAATGAAATCCAGCCGGAAGAAGGGCTGTCCGTGCGGGGAGAGTGGACGTAGGCTTGATATAAGCCGAACCACTATAAATCTGGAGTCTTGATTCTCTCTCCCTAATCCTTTTATCTTTCAGTACTTTCAATTGCTGCGATTGTTGTTTTTAATTCATTAATCTCATAATCGGATTTGATTGTTAAAATTGCTTTAATCACCTATTCACCCCCCTCTAGGTGCTAATTCTAGTCCTAACAGATTTCTCATATAATGGAAATCATCTGTTGAGCGCTTTACGAATGTTAAAATTCTGGTGAAATTCAAATAATTAAGATTGTGGTCAATTGACTATTAGCAGCCAATTTGCAGATGAATGCTTGAGATGTGGGGGTCTCACCACCTAATGAAGAGAACAATGTGATGGTGGTCAAACTCAGACCGCGTGAACTATATTTGTCACAAAACTTTGAGTTCAATATGGCAATATAATATCCAAGAACTAGCTTATAATTTTTGTAAACCACAACTTTCCACTCGTGAATCTTTCTACCTTTATTTTGCTTCTGTTAACATAACAAATCTAATGTTTTCCGATGTTTCTAGATGAAATTGAGCAAAAGTTGTAAAGCATTCCTTAGAGATGATAAATGAGACTACGAAAAAAGTAAAAGACAATTGATCAAAATAAAAAATTAAAAAAAAAATTGCCTTTTTGCTAGGCCAAAAAGAAACTCTAAACCTCTCTCTCTCTCTCTTTTATTTTTTGGCGGTAACCTACGTGAATTCTGAGCGGCCTCCTCTTTCCTGATAAATTGGCAAAAAATAAGAAGATTTTAGAAGTTTGGAGGACTAGCCCCTCTGCCTCGCCAATTTCTTGACTTGTGTGCATCAGACAAGGTGAATTGCAACCATCGATTTTATAGACCACATGTGAATCACTCATGTGGATCTCATAAGATCAAAGGTGGCGATTCCCTTAATCTATTAGACTTGAATCTGGATAAGTATGTTCCTCTCTTCTTATCAAAAGAAGCATTTTCCCGCAATATCAAGTACAATTAATTTTGGCGTGCCTTGGGCCTCTAGATACACTTCACCTATCTACCCAAGCCTGTGAGCTACGCTCTGCTATTCTAAAATTTATCCTAAAGTATCACTTAAAAGAAAGAAGATTAATTAATTTGACTTCGAATCTCACCTATGTAAAATGGATTTAAAAGAGGGCATTCCTTAGTAAGGGGATCTACAACAATTCTCTCTAGTTCTTTACCCAACAAATTGAGCTAAATGAAACTTCACTCCATCTCCTTATACACACCATGTGCATGATATGAGAATGATATGAGAAAAGCTTGACAAGATAAATGATCTTTCAAAGTACTGTTAAATTTTTGATGATATAAAAACAAATAGTGTAGACATATGATTGGTTATGCAAATGTCGAATCAGATTAATTAAACAATGCGGGGCAATTTCTTTTGTTCTTTGATATTAAGTATTTTCATTAAACTTTCTTTCTAAAAGCTAAAATATAATAACTCAGTTGAAGTGTCCTAATTATATATCTCCGGTGCATTGTGATAGAATAGCTTCCATTCTTCTAATCCTTTTTTCATATTCAAGCCATAGCATGCGGTAATATAAAGCGATATGATCTTGCTAATCTATATCAAGCAGGTTATATATAAGTGTCGCAACCTTTCCGAAGGTGAATTACCCAAAAGAAAGCTAATGAATTACTAAGTTTGAAGACTTAGCACGGACCCCCCAAGTCCTACCAATCGCAACTTGACACTAAGAAATTAATCTATTTAAATGTGCAGTTATACTCAATTTGGATTAGAGTTGATTAGAAACCCAAGTAAAGTATGAGAAAATACTTTACTTTTGTGAACCAGAGATTTAATAGATCCGGGGACATGGTTAGGCTAGATTAATCTAACGCCCTCTTAGTACCTTTTCATTTTAATTTCAAAAATATTTTTGCAAGCAATCTTGATTAATTTTAACCTAAGCTACTAACATGCAAAGGGTGGTCATGCGGATGCACAATCAATAAAATAACATTCAATAAACCGAAGTGATAGATTGTAAGAAATTATAAACTACAACTTTTATTAAGGTCCACTCTCTAAAAAAAAAAAAAAAAAACTTACAAAAATGCTGATAAAAAATGCATGCCCTAAACATGATTTCTAAATAACATGACACCTAATTTTTCTTCTTCTTTTTTTTAAATATTAATTATATGCAATCTTAATTTAAATTTAATATGCATAATTTTTACTCTAATGACATGTGAGGTGCAATTCACCTAACATAACTTGAACCATCACAATATCTGTGCAATCCGATTTACATGATCCTAAATATGCATGTGCTACATGATATGGAATAGATGACATGGTAATTCTATATGCATTTTTTATGATTTTTACTTTTCTGTTTTTTATAACTTTTCTATTAGAATCATATTTAGTATATTATCATCTAAACTGAGGAATAACTAAATCTATCTTAACCATGAAATTTCCTACGTTCCTATATTATCTTTAAAAAAAAAAAAAAAGGTTCTAACATGGAATGCAATCTAACCTATTATGTAATGTGATTTTTATAAAAATATTTTTAAGAAAAATTACTAAAAATTAACATGAGAAATGTAATTAGCCACATAAAAGATCATTCACCCCAACCCAAGACGAAAAATCACAATAATCAAAAATCTAATCCGACATCTCTCGGCTCAATATTTCTTATCATTGTGATTCTCGACTCAACAACCTTCTTAATCATATAATGTCTAACAAATCACAAATCACAATTAGAAATAAATAATTGTAAAATAAATAACAAAATATCAAAATGACCAAATTAAATTCGGTTAAAAGGATTACCTAGCTCGAAGAAATTATCTCCGAGAATGAAACCAGGAAGGAAAAATGCCAAGCTCACATGGCTGAATTCACAATTGACATGAGAATTTTGGATGGCTCGAGGATGTTTTACAGCATCGGTCAGCGGCGTCGAAGAAACGTGATGATGATATTCATGAAGGTGTGGGCTTCGAGAACATGTGGCACGGCAACCGGAAGCGCGAGAATAAATTCGGTGATGACTGGGGGCGTGACTGTGTGTCGAACAAGAATGCTAGAATGCCGGCAAAACTCGTCGGCGTGGCCGAAAAAGGGTCTTCACCAGAATCGCGCCATGCAAAACAAGGAACGGAAGCGTCGCTGGAGTTACGAATTGTCCTGGGAATTTGGTGGCTGCAGGGGGAAGGCTGCAACACGCTTGGAATCTCACTGGTTTTGGCTGCAAATTTCTTTCTCTCTCTCTCTCCACATCTCATTCTCTCTCTGTGTCACTCATGAGCACTTGCAAATTTCTTTCTTCCTTCCCTTCAACCAAACCCCACCTTAAACGAAGCCTTACCAAGGCTTTGCAATTTTTTTGCGCCCCCCATGAAATCACACGAGCACTTTTTGTCAAAATCTTCACCCCTTTCAAATGAAACTCCACCAGCACTTTTTAATCTCTTCCCCCACTGGCACAAAGCCTTGCACTCTCTATTTATAGAGGGAAAAAAAAAGAGGGGATTCGCTCAACCGTGGACACACTTTTTCCCCTACCTCCAATTAATATATCTCAAAGTGTGCCTTTAGAGTTTAGAACGATTTGTATAGGGCACAACACATTGAGATCTGATCCCAGGCCTGCCTTTATCGTGTGGAAATGTTCTAGTGTAGATAATTTACCGCGATGGTCAAAAGCATACGAATAAAGTGATCACATGTGCAATGGAGATGAACCCAAGTGCTTGTAACAAGCAACAACAGATGACATCAGTGGAATAATGGTGGAATTGGATCTATCAGAAATTTCCCTTAAAGATGAGACTGATGACCACGTGGTGCACCTTAAGAGGTATCGAATCTTCCACCCAAAATTAACTAATAAGAAAAAAACGATAATTACAACAATCTCAAGTTTTCTTCTTCTTTCTTCTCTCTCTAATGGAGAAACGATAATTTTCCTTTTCGTAATGATAATAATTTAACAGATACGAAAACCTAGCAGGAAAAGTAAGTGTTTGCGTGGTTTTTGTTTTCTGCTAAACGTGGAATCAAAATTGAGCCCTCTCATGACCTTCCCCACGTAATTCTTTAATATTAAGATAACATTTTATATTTTATATAATCCTATCGTTTCTCACCATTTGCGTTTAAATTGCTCCGGATTTGACCAACTTGACCTAGTTAATGGCCTGAATTCAATTGGTTTATGAGGATCGTTGGCCTGATCTTAATTGGTTTATGAATATATAAATATATATGTATATATTCTTAAAAGTTGAAAAGAACCATATATTAATATTCTTTCAGCATGATTTTTTATATTTGTTGACCAGAATCCATTAGCTGACTATATTTTTAAGATATGGTCACTAGAAAGTCTTAAAACTTATCATGAAAGTTAAGTTCTAAAACTTGTAAAAAGTACAATCAATTCTTAGAACTTATTAAATTGGTGCAATCGAGTCCTTCTTTTAACATTGTCCAATTTAACTAACAAAAAAATGCTTACATGGCTTTTTTATTACTTTCTCTCTACTATGTGGCGTTGACGTGGTTTAAACAGGTAAAATAAGTCCAAAATGATGTTGTTGTGGTCTTAATTTTATTTGTTTTAATAATAATAATAATAATAATAATAATAATAATAATAATAATAATAATAATAATAATAATAATAATAATAATAATAATAATAATAATAATAATAATAATAATAATAATAATAATAATAATAATAATAATAATAATAATAATAATAATAATAATAATAATAATAATAATAATAATAATAATAATAATAATAATAATAATAATAATAATAATAATAATAATAATAATAATAATAATAATAATAATAATAATAATAATAATAATAATAATAATAATAATAATAATAATAATAATAATAATAATAATAATAATAATAATAATAATAATAATAATAATAATAATAATAATAATAATAATAATAATAATAATAATAATAATAATAATAATAATAATAATAATAATAATAATAATAATAATAATAATAATAATAATAATAATAATAATAAAAGAAGAAGAAGAAGAAGAAGAAGAAGAAGAAGAAGAAGAAAGAAGAAGAAGAATTAAGAAGCAAGAAGAAGAAGAAATTTATAATTAAAAAAGCACACTCATAATCACCGCTCCACCATTTCCACAAGGGGCTGGTGCTGGTGGGGCGGGAGTCGACTTATAATTAAAAAAGCACACTCATAATCACCGCTCCACCATTTCCACAAGGGGCTAGTGCTGGTGGGGCGGGAGTCGGCCAGAGTCGTCGGCCCCGACTAGTGGCCAGCAACCTTGACCGATAGCAAGCCCTCGCCTAGATCTGGGTGGGGCGAAGGTCGATCAAGGCGAGGGCCGCTGCTAGCTATGGTGGGGCTAGTGGCCGGCAACCCCACCTAGCCAATGGCGGCCCTCAAGCCTGTTTAGGTAAGGGCCGATGACCGTCGCCCCAAGTGCAGGCCTTCACCTACTATTGACAAGGGTCGCTAGCCACTTGCCAAGGCCTAGCGACCCTAGCCAACTCTCGTTGTTTTATCACCGACCCTTCCCAACGATGGCAAGGCCTCACAAGCCCTTGATGGTTTCCCTTTTTATTTTTAATTTAATTTAATAATAATATTTTTTAAAATTAAATTTGGATCAAAACAACATCGTTTTAGACTTATCTTGCTTGTTTAAGCCACATCAATGCCACGTAGAAGAGAGAAAGTAATAAATAAATAAATAAAAATTACGTCAGTATTTTCCGTTGGCCAAATTGAACATTATTAACTTAATGACTCAATTGCACCAATTCAACAAGTTTTAAAACTTAATTGCACCTTCTGAATGTTTTAGGATTTAACTTTTGTGACAAGTTTAGAACTTCAAGTGAACGTCTCCCTATTTTTAATATGGTCTGCTATTTCTGACCCTTTCTTTTGGCTTTAACCAATAAAAAATGGGTTATAATATAATTTATATGTCATTAAATAAAAATAATATATCGTAACAGTCGTCGTCTAGACAGTAGAGTCTGCCCTAGCAAATTTCTTTTGGTAAGAATCTACCCAGCAAATTTAAGGAGGTATTAAATTATAGGTGTTATTTAGTTAAAGAAGTTTTTGTTTTAGTGAAAATCCGAACTTCCGTGTTACTTTCTATTTTGCTGCGTGTGTTCCACGATTTAATTTAAAGAAAATTATATCTCCCCCGAATTTTAGGGTTAGTACACTTTTGTCCATAAACTTAGATATGTTACACATTACCCTTTGAACTTCCATCTTGTTACACCCATTAACCCTCCATTCATTTTTACATTGGTGTGTGTAATGCACATGACATTTAACAGACATCATCTCAAATTATAAAAGAGAATCTCTCATTTACCCTTGATCTCCATAAAAATAGAAAATAAAACAAAGAAAATGGAGAAAAATAAATAAACTTAAACATCAATACTAAAAAATAAATATTACTAATAATATTAGAAAATTAAAACTGTTAAGATTTGAAGAATAAATGAATAGAGCTACTAAAATAGAAAAAATAACATAATTAAATAAAATGGAAAAAAATGTCTCAATAATAAAATGTCAAATTAAAAAACTTAGATACTCATAATGCATTTGTAAATGGTTAATTAATGCACCGACCACAAAAAAAAAAAATGGTTAATTAATGCAAGGATGATTTTTCAATAGAACACATATAAAAATATTGCCTTATATTTCCTTTTATTAGTTGAGGTCATTGTTTCCTTTCATAAATTTTTTATGTATTTTTATTAGTCGATCTTTTTTCTTAACATAACCTTTTAAATATACATAATGAATAATCAATTTTTGACATTAGATCTTTTTTTTTGTTGAGGACCTTTCCCTTTTTATTCATTTTTAAGTGACTTTATTAATTAATATTTTAATAAATTCAAGAGAGTCTTGACCAGGGATCCAGATTTGGGATTTTCATTCTAATCGATTAACCCTATGAGAGTTGTATATGAGGGAGTTGTCACTAGCTTGTTATGGTTGGTTAGAAGCCAAGTGAGACACGAAACACTTCCTATGCAACTAGAGATTTAGATTCAGGGAGTTGTCACTAGCTTATTCAACTAATGCCATTTCAATACTTAAACTTAATTGCTTATCTATTGGGAAAATCACCAATGTGGTGATTGTTGGAAATTCCCTTAGTGTTTTGACGATGACAAAAACAATCAAAGGCCACTATGTGTATATTGATTGAGTAGTACCATGTGGTACTTTACCATATTTTAAGATTGCTTTGTCAATATCTAAAGTGAACAAGATATTAAGCATTAAAGATGTCAACAAGCTGGAAGTGTCTTTAGATAAGACGAACAAGGACCTTGATCAAGGATGAACAAACCGAGAGAAACGGAGATGGTCATGATGGAGTGGAGGTATAAAGATTGGTGATCACGCCTATAACAAGAATGTTTGGTAAAACTCGGAAGAACCATGAAAATGAACAACTTGGTAAAATCAAAATTGTTGATATACTTGGAAGTATAAGAAAGATTAGCATGGTTATCGAGTGCAGCAAATTGTTATCATCTTATTGTTGGTAAAGAGCAACTACCTTATACAAGCGAGATGGAAGATTGTGAAAATATCAATGACCTATGTGAGTTTAGTGAAGACTAGGTACAAGGATGAGGATCTTGATAGGGAGGTAAACAAGTCAAAGATGACAAGGTGTTCATGATGACTTGGAGGCACCATGGTCAATCTTTCATCAAGGTGACGTCTTTGCAAGCTAAAATACTTAAGAGGATCACTGGATGATTGATCACAAGTCATTTCTCATGGTTTATCAACAAACAACATGAACTAACTAGTAATAATCTTCACATCCTGATTATGGATGAGGGATTTTGCTGATATTTAGTATTGGAAGGTACTAGTCACTTGATCACCTTATTAGAATATCAATCAAGATAGAAATAGCCATTACAAAGGTTTTGAACCCGAAAAAAGATCACCAGAGTTGAGCGAGGACAATTATGACAATAATCAGCAAGACTAACAAAAGAACTCGACACTATTCTAGAAGACTGCCACTAGCTGATGTCAAAGAGCGATTCTGACAATTTCTAGTGATGACCTACTGCTAGCAACAGTAGAACCAATAGCTACTTGAGGATTTCAATGGGTAATAGTCATTTAAGGATGGATGACTATATAATGCAAACAAAATGGGTCACATGACTTCAAAGTCCTTTGCTCTGTTTTTGTTGATGGTTGCTCTATACTCCTGATGTCAATGTCTGGGTCGTGCTAATATTTGTATTCAATGATAAGAGCAAGTGTACAAGAATAATAACAATTCATAAGTCCCGATAGTGTGATCTATTGGAAACACGGTGCTTGTTATTTGTAACTTGTCTTGAAGATTACTAGCAAATTCCAACCTTATTGCAGTTGTTACTTTTGAGAGTGGATATAGGCTTGGCGATAAAGCTAAACCACTCTTCTATCTCTTCACTATTAACATCATTTGTTCATTATTATCGCCATATGTTAAACAGCAAGACACATACCTGATTTTTACAATTTGTTTCCACAATGTTTAATGTCTAACTTGTTATATTCCACAAATGGTTTTTTTATAGTATTCAAATAACATTTTCACCCCCTCTAGATTATATTATTAGCCCCAACATTATCAACTAATTATCACATGCAGACTTTTTATCCAAATACGAATTCTAGAGTTCTCGTCTGTTAAGACTCCATGTAATGTTTATGTGTTTATTATTGTCCTAAAATGTAACCCAACGGTTCAGCTTAAATAAGCAAATCCCAACACAAAAAAGCAATATAAAAGAATCACAATCAATTCATCAAGGATAGTAACGAAAGAACAAGTAAAAAGTAAACTGTAGTGAAATAACCCGATATAAGTTAGGCAAATAATATAGCCTCATTATTAAACCATAGGATAGCAATCTCATGAGCTAATTCATTTAAATCTAATTTTCCCTAAAAAGGCTAATAGACCTACTTAAACTTACTTAGGCTAGGAAATCACTGGAAAGAAGCAACTAGATTGAGTTTAAAAGGCAATCCCAATCTAAAGGCAGATGAGAGATTTTTTTTTTTATCACTTTTCTTGCAATTATTTGTTTTAGCCAAAAGTTACCAAACAACTACATTATCAATAGCGGAACAGACCTCATAACGGGCAATTCAACGTTAATGGCGAAATAGACCAACTCAAACCAGTGATGAAATCACTTGTATTACCTTAAATACATGATGATTTTCTGAAGGAACCACACAAGTTTAGTAATGACTCTAAGCAAAAAAAAAAAAAAAAAAAAAAGGCAAACGCATACTTTGCAAACACATAGCACGCACTTATTTTTACATTCGCTCATACCATTCTCAGCTCACCGCCACTGACCTAACGCACACGCATGATAAGCAAGCAACGCATAGGACCAGCGAGTACATCAATTCACTCAAAACACCTTCGAAGTGGAGACGCACACGATGAACAGATCGGCCATAGACGACAATCCATTCGTAAAGGACACACAAAAGATGAACGGACCAGCAACTTCGAATGCATTGTTTTGACTGATACCAACAAGTAACAAGCAACCACAAGTTTAAAAAAATGACCCAGGCTATAATTTCCATGAAAATCTTACCTAGGCCTACCCTCGTAATTCTCTTTAAGAGTGACAAAAAACATATTGATAGCTTTGGAGGCGAGAGTACAATTCCAAAGCAACTGGAATATACAAACTTACTCGGCTCACTTCACCAACACACAGCGGATGCACTATTTCTGTATACCCACTTCAAGTACACGATAGGGAAAACTAAAATCAGAAAAATACACAAGAGAGAATTTTACTGAAGTACTCTGCTAATTCAATGGCCGAACAACATCAAGAGTCAATTCCATTTATTTACTTTCTGTTCTCTTTGCGTAAGTACCATGAAAGGAATTAAGATTACACTGGTTCTTTGGGATGATGAGTAGGAAGAGTTCAGCATGTGTCATTTTTATGCTATTAATGAAGGAGCCTTGTACCATGAGTTGACACAGAGTTAAATACAAAACGACATGTTTCTTGCGCACATGTACTTTACGGCACATCACTTCATAGGGATCATATGGCGCTTATTTAAGAGCCATAACTTTTTTTTCAATCATTTGAATATCAAAAAAATTTTAAATAGTTTACCCAAGTGCCTGAAATTCGACATGACTTAGGTGTCTTTAAAAAATTATGATGCTTAAATAATCGATTGAAAAGTAATATGTCACTTATGTGATTGAAAAAAAAAAGTTATAACACTCAATTGAGTATCGTATGTAAGTTATTGCATTCAAGTGATCGGAAAAAAAAAATACTGACACTCAAATGTGTGACATATGAAAATTATGATATTTGTGATATCCTTTCCTCCACTTCACATCACACATGCATTCATCAGTAACATATCTCGGATAGGAAGACCACGCCAGTAATTGGAACCCACACACACGCTATGTAGCATGGACACTTTCCGGAAGCCTTCGTGTCGTGTCCGACACTCCGACACGTGTCCGACACGTCCCGACACGCGGTCAACAAGTGTCGAAAAATCCGACACGTGGTCAACTCTCTCCGACACGCTCCAACACGCGAGTCCAGAATTCCGACACACGATTCCGACACGCACAGGGTTAATTTTAAAAATTTCTAATACTTGTGGGGTCAAAATATAAATATACACAAAAGAAGTAATAAAAGAAGTAATAAAAATGCTATACATATACACGCACAGGGTCAATTTTTTTTTTTTTTTTTCAGTTTTGTTTTTTTAGAATTGTTTTAGTTTTTTAAAAAGTCTTTTACTATGAAAGAAGTAATAAAAAAAATGCTATATATGATAAATAAATAAATTTAAAAATATCATTTCAGCATTTTTCTTTAAGCAATGTTTTTTTCCTCTTAAGTTTTATGTATTATTGTAACAAATTACAATAATGAATGATATTATTTAATATTTTTCGTGTAAATTAATTCTAGGCTATTTTTATTATTATTTATTTATGTATTTATATATAAAAATATATTTAATATATAACATGTCGGAACGTGTCGAAATTCTCTATTTTTAAGAAATGACGTGTCGTGTCGTGTCGCGTGTCGCATGTCCGTGTCGGTCTTACATAGCGCACACGTTTTGAGCGGTCCATCAAGCACACAACACGTACACAAGCACAATTCACTCATGCAATTCAAACGTACACAGCATTCACTAATTCACGCACGGTACTCGCGGCAAAATACATCTTCATATTACTTCTCTCGGTCATTTTATCAAATGCTTTCTCTGCATCACATCAGGATTGCAGGCAACGGCTTCAGAATATATTTACTCAATGTACAAAAACAGAGTGGTACAGCAACAAAAGGAAATGGAAATTTCCCTCATAAAATTTCTAGTCATCATTGTTCTCAATGCAACCGTCGTATCATCAGTGACGTACGAGAGTTTCGAATTAGGCAATATTTGTGCAACTGGTAACTGTATGACCGTTATGACGGTTAAGTGCTGACGCCGAATTGTTGTCCTCCTAGGAAAGTTGGACAAGTGATTTTATTAAAGAATCTGTTGTCAATCTCCGAATTTAACACAGATCGTAGTCGGCCTCCTAATTTGTCACAAAAAATTGTATGTGATTTTAACATGCGTGAACACAATTCTCTAGATTTAATTTCATGTGGCTTAATGTTTTAAAAATACTATAAATTTTGAGTTTTCTTAAAAGAAAATTATTGAATTTCGCCATTCTACAGCTTAGCATAGTAGTTGCAACTTATGTGCCAAATGTGAAAATTAAAGAATTTCGTCAAATAACGTAATGTCAACCCATGCAATCTGTTGGAGGAAAAGGAATCCATGCAATATACCAGTTGAAAAATAAATCTTTTGATTCAAACGCACCCATAATGTTCGTTATGAAACAAAATTCAAACTTAATTGAGATTTTAATCTTATTTATATTGTCTTAACTCGTTCAAAAACATAACTCACTCAAATGTCAATTGGCTTCATAAGATCAGACATCGAGATTACATCAATAAATGACTCAATTGTAGCTTTTGCTTGCCCAATTTATTTTGCATAGCACAATTTTGTGGATGGTTTAAGTATTGACGTAGTATCGATAAATGAAATTGGCTGATATACAGTTCTTTATGTGCGAGGTGCATACTAAATGAGTTTCTTCCTGGAAAGTATATCACATGATAAGATAATGTAATAAATCAAACTTAAAAGTATAGTATGTTTGATCACGTGGACAATTCCATTTAGTAAAATAAATTATTTTATTTTCTAATAATATAAAATTTGAAAATTAAGAAGAGATAAGCATTTGAGTTTGATCACTTTCATCCAAGCAATTTGTTTCAGCGAATGAAAAAGTTTCACGGAGTCAGAAAACTCAATTAATTAAAGTTGAAGTAATTAAGAATCAAAAGGAACGAAGGAAAATCTATAAATTATTTATAACATAAGTGGTCTTGTTTCCAATAGTTTTGAATTCGATTAACACATACAAAAAAAAAATGAAATTGACAAAATCTGTTCGAAATATTGAAAGAAAAAAAAAGGACTTGCTGGAACAGTATTTTCCTTAAAATTTATATATTATTTTTCCAAAGTTTAAGATTCGCTCAATTTAGAATAAAAGTATTCCATCCAAGCATATAACAAAAAAAAAAAAAAAAAAAAATCAATATACTTATCCACTTAAGTCAAAAAAATTTCATATAAGATAGGAATATATGTTGACACTTTAAATTTTGATCCAAAAAAAAAAAAATTCCAAAATCCGTCGACTTTGCTTTTTATGGGTTGACTCTGGGCTAGATTCATCTTTTTCTATTATTAATATTTTAGTTATTTAGTGGTATGATTTCCGATAAAGTCAAGGAAACTTATGCTGTAGTAAACAAAGTCGAAGCTATGAGTGGATAGTAAGGAGAAGAGGGGGGATTTCGGGGAAATTGAGATCCTGTGCTATTATCCCGAAATAAAAGACTTTTTCTCATGTTACTTTCAATTTGGCCAGATTGCGGGAGCATGCAGCAGATGATGATGCGCCCGTCGCTGGAGAAGCACAAGCCACTGCGCCGCTACTCCAGACAGAAGCGGAGTCACCGAGTCCTAGTGCTGAGGTTGCCAAAGAAAGAACAAGCTCGGATACTTGGAAAAGTAAAAGCATTATAAACTCGAATGTTTGATGTTGTTGCTGCTACTAGCATCTCTCGTTACTTACTGGTTTCTCCATTTTTAGGGGGCATTAGTTCTTTGTTCCATAAGCTTGGAAACTACCTTTGTGTTGTGAGATTTTATACAATCATGTCAACTATTATAAAGCTTAAATTTAAACTATTAGATAAAAGCTTAAACTTAAGTTTTACCTGGACTTTGGACTAAACCTAAAGAGTGGAAATATAAAATTGGAGAGGCAATCGGGGTCGGGATAAATTCGAACATAGAATTTTCTACTATGATATCATGTGAGATTTTTGTAAAATCACTGTCGACTGCTCTAAAAATTTATTAGAACTGGAGGTCATGAGTTCGCATCTTTTCAGGCCACATTCGTCTCCCCAATTAAATTTCCACACTTAGCACTAGACAAAAAGAAAGGATCATACTAAGCATGAAGAGCGGTAATAGAATAATTAAATATTAAACCGTGCATTCAAGTAACAGTTTAAGTTTTTAGAATAATCGACAATGGTCTCACATAAATCTCACGTATTTATACTTCCTTCTCCATAAATATTCGGACAACTCTAAAGTATGTCCGAAATATATAGTTTTAAAGGGTTCTAGCAAACAGTTGACTGGGATTTGATGGCCCATATGCAGCCCGAGCTTTTGGAAGCTCTCCCTCCTATTGAGCTCCACTTAACTAAACCAATCATGAAAATTCATAAGGAAATCACCGTAAATTTATCACGCAATGTCCGTCTTATCTTATTATCCATCTTTGGCGACCTTTTTTCGTGCGTTTCTCTTGGAAGTGAGCAGAACCATGAAATTTTCATTTACTCGTATGCATATTAGTTATTAGTCTCTTTCAAGCCATCCAAAGATCAATCAAATCGTTCTCTCAGTCTCACCTTATGCATCCATGTAGGTTTTGTTTTGCGAAAAATGGATAATAAACTATGTTTCAATAGTTTTGTGAACAATGAAAATATCTTTGATTTATTCATTTTTATATGCAATACAAACAATCGTTTTTAGAAAAATTATTTTCCAAATCATGTATTTTCCATAAAATAAACCAAGCCTCAAACTTGACCGGATTTTTTTATCAATGTTCTTTTAACTCATCGAGATAAATGGCTTGCTACCGATTATTGCTCATAAGATGAGCTTTCATGCATTAATAAGCTTCCTTTGGAGACCAAAAACAAATAGAGTTGTAGGGAGACTACACCCACAATCTGGGAAAAGTGCCAAAAAAGTCCTAAACCTTTTAACTTTGTGCCGATTTAGTCCTAAACCTTTTTTTGGTGCCGATTTAGTCCTAAACCTTTTTACGTTGTGCCAATTCAGTCCTTTCCGGCCAATTTTGGCCCGATTTTCTTGGCCCGGACGCCGGCCGGGACGTGGCCTGATCGGCGCTAATGTGTACAACTTTTAATAATATTTTAATATTTTAGAATATTTTTATTATTTTATTTTATTTTTTCTCTTTTTATTTTTATTTTTATTTTTATTCTTTTCTTTTTTTCTTTTTCTTTTTTTCTTCTCATCTTCTTCCTCCAGCCGGTCGCCGGAGCTCGCGACCGGCCGAGCCGGGTGACGGCGGGCGAGGTCGACCTCGCCGGCCACCTCCCTAGTGGCCGCGAGGGCGGCCTCGCGCCGGGGGGCGAGGCTCGCCCTCGCCGGATCCGGCGAGGTCGAGCCCTCGCGCCGGGTGGGCAAGGCTCGCCCTCGCCGGATCCGGCGAGGTCGAGCCTCGCCCATGGCCGTGAGGGCGAGCCCCGCCAGCTCGGCGCCAGGCCAGCTGGACTCCTCCCCGGCTCCGTTCTCCGATCCCAATCTCGCCCTAGAAATTTCCTCCCTCCTCCGCTCGTCGTCGTCGTCGTCTCTAGGGTTTACGAGAGCTCGGGGTGTCTTCGGTCGCGCGGCTCCGGCCCCGGATTTTCGCCTGTTTCTCCCGCAGCGGCGATCCGTCGGGGGTGGGGGTTTTGTGATTCCTGGGGTTCTCCGAGGCAACTGGCCTCACGCCGAGCTGGCGGGGCTCGCCCTCGCCGGCCATGGGCGAGACCCTCGCCAGATCCGGCGAGGGCGAGCCTCGCCACCCAGGCCGCGAGGGCGGCCTCGCGCCAGGCGGGCGAGGCTCGCCCTCGCCGGATCTAGCGAGGTCGAGCCTCGCCGGCCATCCCTCGCGGGCATTGGTGAGGTGGCCGGCGAGGTCGACCTCGCCGGCCATCGCCCGGCCGGTTGCCGAGCTCCGCGCGACCGGGCCTGGAGGAAGAAGATGAGAAGAAAAAAGAAAAAGAAAAAGAAAAGAATAAAAAAAAAAAGAAAAAAATAAAATAAAAAAATATTCTAAAATATTCTAAAATATTAAAATATTATTAAAATTTGTCCACGTCAGCGCCGATCAAGCCACGTCAGCCGGCCGGCGTCCAGTCAGCAAAATCTGGCCAAAATTGGCCGGAAAGGACTGAATTGGCACAACATAAAAAGGTTTAGGACTAAATCGACACCAAAAAAAGGTTTAGGACTAAATCGGCACAAAGCCAAAAGGTTTAGGACTTTTTTGGCACTTTTTCCACCGATTATTGCTCATAAGATGAGCTTTCATGCATTAATAAGCTTTCTTTGGAGACCAAAAACAAATAGAGTTGTAGGGAGACTACACCCACAAGTTATGCATCGTAAGAAATTATGACCAAATAATTCCTTTTGGATTTTGTGAGCTACTTTCGCTTTTGGAAAACAGACGAATTTGGAAGTTCACTGCATATAATGGGTGCAGAAAATTCCTGAGTACACTTATGGACTCAACTAATCGGAACAAAAACGACACATTAGTGTCTCTGTCTGTTGCAATGATCATTAACTACAAAGCACTATATACACTTGCCATTTGAACATATCCAATGCATAATTCATCAGAAAAAAAAAAAACTATAAGAGTGGCAAAATCCTCCATCAAAAAGTCAAGGAGGACCACAATTGACCACGAGTACTTCCTAACTTAATCGAGACTCCAACAGCTATCCTCAATAACCAAATAATAGGGAAAATTTCAAAAAGGGCCCCAAAGTACCCTCTTTTTCTCAAATAAGAGCCCGAAGTGGACATTGTTTCAAATAAGGACCTTAAGTGCCTTCATTTTCTCAAATAAGGATCTAAAGTGGATGCTATTTCAAATGAGGACCTAAAGTTGTTATGTTTATTTCAAATAAGAGCCTGAAGTGGCTATGTCCATTTCAAATAAGGACCCATCTTTCTAGTGATCAAGGGTATTTTCATCATTTTCCTCTTCTTCTTTTTTCCATTTTTTTGGCCGGTTCTTCTTCCTCTTCGCCGGTGGCCAGCCAGCCACTAGCAATGCCCATAAAGGGCTTGGTGAGAAATGGCCTCACCTAGGTATGGCGACCCTCGCCCAGGGGCCATCCGCGAGGTCGGCTCGTGCCGGCCCCAGGCAAGGCTGACGAGGGCTAGGCGACCTCGTTGGCCGCCCTTGCTTGGGACTGGTGAGAGCCGACCTCGCGGATGGCCCCTGAGTGAGGGTCGCCATGCTTAGGGGAGGCTGTCCCTCACCTGTGGCCAGCATGCGTGGCCCTCGCCGGCGGGGGCGACCCTCGCTTAGCCCTCTATGGGCATCGCCGGTGGCCGGTCGACCACCGGCGAAGAGGAAGAATAAGAACAAGCAACAAGGAAAGAAAAAAAAAAAGTGAAATGCAAAATGACATAAATACCCTTGAGCGGTCGGAAAATTTAGCCAGTCGACGATCGGCGAGGTCAGGTCCTTTTTTGAAACAACCAAAGCCACTTTGGGCTCTTATTTGAAACAACTAAGGCCACTTTAGGTCCTTATTTGAAACAAAGTCCACTTCGAGCCTTTATTTGAGAAAATATTGACACTTCGGGTTCTTTTTTGAAATTTTCCCTACCTAAACATTAAAATTTTAAGAAATGTAAAAAGAAGGAAAAGGGACATTGCAAGTGCCATAAAATTTGTATAGCACTCGTTTGAGTGTCATAATTTTTCTAATTATCGCTTGAGTCCATGGCTTTTAATAATCATTCACTTGAATGCTATAACTTTTTAATTAATCACTTAAAAATCATTCGATTGAGTGTTATAATTTAAGTGTGATAATTTTATCACAAGTTCCATGCCACGTCAAATTTTTGGTACCTACAATGGACATTTTTTAAAAATTATGATGTTCAAGTGATTAATTGAAAAGTTATGGCACTTAAGTGGATCGTATGAAAGTTATAGCGTTCAAGTGATTAATAGAAAAAAATTATAGCATTTTAGTGAATGTCGTACGAAAAGTAATGTCACTTGTGATGTCTTTGCCCCCACAAAAATAACATAAATTTGACTAGATATGTAAAGTTATTTTAACTCAAAGAAATTTAATTAAATATCTTCACGAATAAGAATGACAATCATTCATGAGTAGCTATATTTTCCACTGCCTGGTGTTTTAACCTTCACGAGGCAAAAGCAGAGGTTGCCATCCACTCTAAAGGACCAAAGTTGGATGACAACATCCTTTATGAGTTCGTTCCGCTTGTAGGGATATGCAACCGCATTCCTCCTCTCCGTCAACATGTAAGAAAAATTTTTACTCATGTAATTCCACTTCTTCAGTTGCGAACCGTGAAAAACTTCGAGATACGGCTCAATAAGGGAAACCTGATAGCTTGGTCCGATTGGGGCCGCGAGACCTGATAGCTTCTTGTATTGGATGGTATCTATTTGAAGATTTCTTAGATTTCACTTATATTATATGTCAATATCAATATCCATGACTCTGGTGATTTCATCGTTGATAATGAGACATGAGAGTGAATTAGCTTTTCGACCTGCATGTATGTAGGTATAATGTGATCAAAACTTTTTTCGTAAAAGGTAAAATCTTCCGATTCTATATTGTAATGCATTAAGATAGTGCATTAAGGGAATAGCTTAAAGTATTAATGATGAGCAGACGTATATGAAAATCAACTCAAACATTATGTGATTGCACTAGATAAAAGTAATTTTTTTTTTTTTTTTTTTTTGGAACTATATAACCTCTCTGCATATTAAAATGAAACCATAATTTATTTATTTTTTCCTAAAGAGGGAATCGAGCAAAAAGAAAAAGAAAAAGAGAAAGAAGATGAGACTAGCAATATTTGTGCGACAATAAGATAGGAGAGTTTCAAATTAGGCAATATTTGTGCAACTAGCAAATATGTGTTAAGTGCTTATACCCTCCAAACTTTAATTCTCATGTTTGGCGGATTATTTCTTCTTCTTCTTTTTTTATAATTTTAAAGAAATTACAAATCTTATTGACGCTACATATACACACGCCTTTATGGCAATCTATGTTGTTTTCATAAGATTTTCTTTATGACAAATAATATTAAACTATTATGAAGCAATATTAATTGAATATTTTAGTTGAAAGTTCTCAGTAAAACATAAATTTTAAAAACTTGTATAATAATAATCAAGAGTCACCACGAAAAGAATACTTGTCTTGTTCAAATACTAATTTAGTTTCATATGAAAAATTCAAAAACAAAATTTACAAAAAATGGAATTATATTTTGGATAATTATTAACTGCTATAAATTGAATAGTGTGCAGGTTTATTCAAAATTACCATGTTATGATTTTTTTTGACTCCATATTTCGTTAACGACTTTCGTCTCCCTCCCACCCCTACCTTCAACGCCTGGCTCCGTCATTGGTTAAGCCCTAAAAATGACTGGAAGTGTTATAATTAATTCAATTTATATTATTAATTACTATTTTTATGCTTTTATGTAAAGTATAATTTAACTCGCTGTTATCTTTAACTCAATTTGATTTCTTAATTATATTTTATTTTTTTGTGAATTACTATCTGATTGTAAAGAATCATGATTTGATGATTTCTACTATTAATCAATTTGTACCGAACGAAAATGGGATTTCTACTGTTAATAATGAGAATTATATTTAGTAATACTGGTTTATTGTAGACACAATTTATTAATAAAAACCCTAGGTCGTTATTAAGGTATGAAATGGAAGATGCTCCCGGTTGCATTAGGAATAGCCATTCCCGTTTACTCAAATCAGGAGTGCTAAAAGGAATTAAACGTTGACAAGTTGGGCCCAATTTTGTTACTCGATGAGAGAAGAAAAGAGAAACGAGGTTGAAATTTTCAAGATGGAAGTACAAGAATTGGGCCGAGCCCATGTGAGGACACAGTTTCATGGGTTTGCGATCCGACCCGATTTAATAAGTTGTTCAGCTTTCCAGGCTTAAATTAAACTGAGTTCTGCGGCTGCCCATACCAGATCATGGTGTGGTGGCATTGGCAATGGCAGTGGGCAAGGTTTGACCGGATAACACTCCTATCCTTTAACCTTGTGGTCAACGAATATCATTCTTGAAAGCTTATAGTATTAAGGAAATTTGATTATCGATGAAAATAGAGTGATAGTTATAGATCTTCGATACTTTGATGCGTAATGACAATCATTGTTATTGAAGTATTATTAACCCCCACTATTATCGTTGTCGAGTTTGAAACTAATATATCCTCAGGATATATGCTAAAATCACATAAAAACTAATTTAGCAATTACTCAATTTCTCTCTTGAAATTTCACCTTGAAGGTGTTATCAAACTTAAAAAGAGAGAAAGAAGAGAGACTTCTTGTTGTTATGAACAATTGGGATAAACAATGTATGATTTGGTCATATTTGTCGACAATCAATCAACACATCTCTCGTACATTTTCCCTATCATCATTGCTTTTTATGATCAACCATCACTTCTCTTAATATCAATAAATATTTCTTTTCATATCCAATAATCACATCTTTTTATGTCCAACAACCACTTATTTGCATGATAATAAACTATATTAAAAATCATCCGCTTAGTTTGTTATATGTACTAATTTACATAAATTCATACATACACAAAGGTATCCATTAAAATTTGAACCTTCAATTAGCGTAAACAATTCCATCAACCAAATAGATAAAGCTTTTAACCATGACTCCATTTGTTAATCAAATTATCACACATATGAATTTATACATATTCAATTAGAAATTTCCTATGCCTTAGCACTTTTATAATCTTGTGCTTCCTCTACATGCATGAACATTTACAAAAGTTCTTATGAGTGGCACCACTTCTTATGTTCATATAGGTGAAATTCATAAATTATTGCCTTGGCCTTGCTTTGCTAAAACCTTGAATTTTATTAAGAGTTCTTTCCTATACTCATCCCTCTAACTTTCCGTGAGTATTAACATTGCGCCCCAATAGTCAAACATTGCGCCTCATTAACTTTGACAATTTTGTTAGAAATTGTCAATTTAGGTTTCCACATGCTTGACTATTATCAATTGGTCTAAGATCAATTCATATGGCAATACTACTACCTAAACCTCTCGAAAGTCCCTTAATGAATGAATCAATCAAGTTATAAATTGTTCAAACATAAATTATTGAAATGATTCCATTGGTAATTAATTGTCAAACATACTCATATCACAAGTCAATAGCTAGATTTTCTATTGTATATTTTAATATATAACTTAGATATTGTTACCTCACTATTGCAACGTAAAGATAAGGCTATCATTGGCTGTGGTTATAACTATTTATCCAATAGCAAATTTCTTAACCATTTTGCCTCTTTTCCAACCTCAAACAATGCTATAAATTCATTTTCATTCATTAAATGAATTATACATATTTGCTTCTTTGATGCCCCTAAGATTGAACCCATCCAAATGCCAACTTGTTATCAGATTGTGCTAGTTATCAAACTAGCATCTAAATATCCTTCTAGTACTATTGGTCGTCTTCCATAAAATAGAGCATAATCCATTATTTTCTTTAACTAACCATGAATTCTATTTATAGCTTCCCAATGCACGGCACTATAATAACTAGTAAATTTGGATAATTGACACATAATAAAAGAAATATCCAATCTAGTGCAATGCATCAATCTTCTAATTGTACTAGCATATTCTAATTATGCTAAAGGTTAACTAGTATTTTTCATCAATTTAATTGATGCATCATATAGTATATTTGATTCTTTAATTTCCATATCTAATATTTTTGAATATTTTCTCCACATAGTGGGATGACTTAAAGCATGACCTTTACTATCTTTGATCACTTTGATACCTAAAATTGTATTCACGTCTCCCAAATCTTTCATTTTAGATCGAGAACATACGCACTTTTTAGTTTCATCTGTGTCATGCATATTTGTACCAACAATCATTTTATCATCTACATATAAGTAGATTTTAACTCCACATTCTTTGATAAACTTTGAATAAACACACTAATTAGCATTGTTATGCTTAAATCCACATGATAATATCGCTATTTTTTTTTTTTGGGCCATTGTTTCAATGCATGCTTCAAACCATTTAATAATTTGTTTACTTCTTATTCCTTTGTCTCTAGTTATGTTGTCATTCTCAACAAATTAAACATTGTTTGCCACTTTTATTACATAATTAGTCTCGTGATCTCAAGAACCATCTTCAATTCGAATGGGTTCTATGAAATCATCCACGATTAGGTTCTCAAACATGTGGAGAAGTTTCTTTCAATAATCATTTCAAGTTGAAGACAATTTTAAAATAATTTCAACAACTTGAAGAGGTTATAGCAACTTCAATCATAAGGTCTTTGAATTTGGCAATATAAATTTGGAATTTTTCCACTTACTTAGAGACAAAATGTCCATAAATCATAGTAAATTGAAAATATTTTCAAACAGTAAATCTATCCATACATTGTTTGTCAATATTGCATTTCATCTCCTATGCATTCCAAATGCCTCTAAGATTTGTGCAAAATCGGAAATTTTCATATAAATGATGTGACAAAGTATTGAGAATCCTTCCTTGGGCTCCCTTCATTATCAATTGCTTCTTTCAAAATGATGCATCTCTAAATGTAATTGTCTCACTGTTCTTGGATCTTCATCTAAGTAAAATAACATGGGTAATTTATTTATAATATATTTCCTATCTCCTTCTACCAGGAGAGTTACAAAATGATAATAGAAATCTTTTATTTTTGTCACTCTTTGACTTCTTATCTACTCACTTGGAGAATCAAAACAATTTTCTTTAACCTGATGAAGGATTGCTTGCATTAATTGGTGTTCTTTTTTTTTTTTTTTTTTTTTTTGGTCAGTCCTACGCTAATCCTACTCTAACACTCACTCTCAGACTTTTGCCCTGCCTCCTTGCAGGACGTGAGAGTCGAAACCCACTCCTGAAATGAAATCTTCCCCACCCCAATCCCCCCTGAGAAGGTGGGTGGCCACTGTTCGTGAATATGTTGAGGTATCACTTGAATCTTCAAGAAAATTGTAATAAAGAAATTCAACTTTTCGTGATTCTATAATAATATTATATTCAAAATCTAATCATTGGTAAGCTTTTGGATTTTCAGCATATCTAACGAACATGATTCTTAATGCCCTTAGTCTTAATTTGGTTCGCTTAGGATTAGAAATATTATAATACACTAGGCATCCTCATACTTTAAAGTATTGGATATTTAGTACTGTTCATTTCCATAATTCATATAGAAATATCTTCAATTTATTTGAAGGAATTTTGGTATGAACATGACATGCAGCAATAAATACTTCTCTCCATAAATTAATTGGCACTTTTGCTTGTAAGATCATGGAATTAACCATATCTAGCAAACATCAAAATTTTTCTTTCTATCAATCGATTTTATTGTGGTATATAAGGTCATTTATTTGATCCATGATACCATTTTCTTCATAAATATCGTAATGCACCAGTAAAAGTACTTTAGTTGAATTTTCTATTTTTGAGAATGAATTTTTAGTCATCTTTATTTGAAAGCATATTCATAATCCTTCTTAACTAGATTATTACATAAAATTATATTTAAAGTAAATTAGCAACATGAGATAATCAATCTTGTCACAAGGAAGACAACGCAAGCATATAAACCACAATAAAAATTTCATAAATATTTAACTGTTAAGATTGCGAGCACTTGATGTATCCATTATATCCATCTCCATAATCGTAATACCTCAATATTGTTGAGGAAATTCAATTGCTGATGAAAATATAGCAATGGTTATAGATCTTTGATACATTGATACGCAATAATGATCGCTCTCCTACCCACCCCTCTGTGGGCGCGTTGGTTTGGGCCTTTCCCCCTCTAATTGCGGAAGGGGGGAGGTTTGAGTCACCACGTGCACATTAAGTGTGACTTAAGCGGAGCACCGTGGGAGGTGGGACTGCGCCAGTGCTCCCTTGGGGGTTTACGCCGAGCGCTCGCTATGAGGGGATTCCTCCGGTCTCAAAAAAAAAAAAAAATAATAATAATAATAATAAAAAAAATAATAATAATAATAATAATAATAATAATAATTGCTCTCCTTGATGTATTATTTACCCAACTATTGTTACTAGCGGGTTTAAAACATATATACTTCCAAAATGAACACCAAAGTTGTAGAGAAACAAGTTCAATAATTACTCAATTTCTCTCTTGAAATTTCACCTTAAATGTGTTATGAAACCTATGTGTGGAAAAAGTGTAAGAGAGAATATTATGAAGAAGGAAGAGTTATTGTTATGAACGATTGTGATGAATATACCTCCGGGATATACAATAAAGTCACAGAGACTCTCTTGGAATATCATCTTGAATATGTTATTACACCTGTGTATGAAAAGAGAAGAAGAAAGAATATTACGAAGAAGAGAGAGTTGTTGTTTTTATGAATAATTGTGATTAACAATGCATGATTCCCCGAGGTATAGTCGATGTAGGTCCTCCACCGCGGAGGCTCGTGAGACCCCAAATCGGCGTAAGCCAACAAGCGCATGCTCCGGCGGATCCTCGGTCACCCAAAAAAAAAAAAAAAAAAAACAATGCATGATTTGATCATATTTATAGACAACCCAGTCTACGCATCTTTTGAGAATAGGTATCTTATCCACACCACCGCAATCACTTTTTATAATCAAACATCACTTCTCTCCAAGTCAATAAATACCTCTTCTCATATTTAAACATCACCTCGACAATGGTGGCACGGAGGTGGTTGGACCAATAGGGTAGTTCGTGAGAGGGGGGAGAGAGGGGGAAAGGGTTAAGGATTTGGGTTTGCATCGAGGGCTAAATCAATCGTTTTGGCTTAATAGTGTTTTGACTGGACAGCAAAGTGAACATTTCCAAAAGTTGAAGATACCAGCCGCTATTGGTGAAAAAGCCGGGGAATAACATCCTAAAATCTTCATTTCAACAAATGATTGGATACAGCGATCTCATCTCTGCCCTAAATTTCACGGATGATAAATTTTACCTCCAGTAATCAGGCTGTACCATCTTAGATGGGAGAAGTACAGTAGTCATCCCTGACCCTACCAAGCTAAAGGAAAATTGAAAATCAAACCGTGACAAAGAATTCGAAAATTGTACCATGCTGAAAATTAAAAAATTGGACCATTTTCCAGAACATGACATTAGTAGGTGAAACCTAATGGTAAATGGGGTCCATAAGAGAGAGCTCTTCACAGTTTGAGCCAAACACTGCTGCTGCAGAACATGATGAAACCTCCCAATGTACAATTCGGACACTTGCCCGTATTAAAAAATAAGTGCTGCGCCGAGAGATTCAAAGACACCTGCACCCTTTGTCCCCTTCCAATGCATTTGGCCCATTGACCACATCAAGCTTTTGCCTTTCTTGGTTTTCATATTTTAGCAATTTCCCTCTGATTGAGGGAATGCCGTGAGATTTCACGAGAAAATTTCACCCACCGGCCATAGCTATACAGTCTTTGGTTCTTCCCCGTTTCAGATTCAGCAAATGAGAAAGAACAGTTTTGAGTCTTGCCATTTTTTTTCCAAGATGGGTATAGGAAACAAGGCTGCCCAGCTGCTTTCGACCATCTCTCTTGTGCTCCGTTAATGCCGCTTGTTCGTTTTGTCAGCACATCTGCCTCTTTTTCGTAGTAGTCATGGCTGTGGAGGCGTTTGACAAGCTCCTCACAACTGTGGCGCCCTCGTAACTGTAGTTATTTGTTGCAACTTTCGAGAAATTATGTCAGTTTTTGAGTTCTTTAACTTTCAACCATGTATTACCAAACACGTAACTTGCAACGCTACACAAAACAATTGCAGTACAGCTTTATCTCAAGAGGTAATTAATTCATTGTCGTGGTCGTCATTATACTTGGTTCCAGGACAGATAGAAACAGACATAATCATCTCATGTTAAGAGTTGATTTACTCATTCCTTATCAACATTACGCATGAATCAAATGCATAGGAACCCCTCGTGTACTTCTGGGTAAAATGGTATTTGTTCAAATGATCTAAAATTGATCTTAATCTATTCCTGTGCATTTTCAGATATGGTACTTCCGGAAAAATCTAAATTTGATCGGCTATTTGAAGGACTGTAATCTTGCTTTTCATCCAATATCAATCTCCTTTCTCGACTTATTACTGGTACATGTTTGCCCAAAGAACGCATTCGACGAAATAAAAAAATTAGAAATGTCTCCATTGGACATAGCTAGAATGCACAATAGTACCACAAATGAAAAAACACTCCTTATCAGCATAAATGTTCACAAACGCAGTGTCCATTCACGATACTGAGTGAACAAGGATACCATATGTGTAATAAGTTAATAACCGTGCCTCTAGACCTCAGGGCACGGTGCTCTGAAGCGCCATAGAGAACTCGATCAATCCAAACATTTTTGGTTCAAAACAGTGTGCCAGGAAAAACTCAGCTGGTACAAATTGGATGGTCATTCCCATCTCTCAATCGACAAGCCCTGAAAGAGTAATGCGACATTTCACAAAAGAATTTCGATAACATTGACCAGGAAGTTTGATATAAAAACATCAACGAGAGATTCTTGTCATGGACACTATCTATCGATCTAGCTGTAGAAATTCACTAGAACCGGATTTTCAAGTCTCTATATCAATCCCGAAGGGTTGAACCATTCAAACTTATGCTCCACTCAAGTGCCAAATATGATAGTCATTAGCGATTACACAGAATCTGCAACCTGACTTCTTTGATGATAATATTGGTGATGAAGTAAAACTGAATTATATACTTCTGCTTTTCACACTGGCCGAAGGCCTGAAAAGAGTTCTTTCCTCTGTGGAGGCAAGACGATGGAATGATTTACCGCCATCAAACTTCTCACAGAGATTTTGCCACAACAGAGGAGCGGTTTTCATCTCGAGGAATGATGGCTCAAAAATTTCTCGTAGTGTCCCTGTTCATAAACCCGTGCTTATTTTTACTTTTCCTACAGAGGAACTACGGTCTATGGCTTCTGATATGAAGCCCAAGGTCAGGACTTCTCAAGACCACAAACATTCGATCAACACCGGCTCCTATTATTTTAATGTTGGTAACAACATGGCACATTCAGAAGCACGATGATTCGAAAGGCAATTCAATCACAAATCTCGTATGATCCTTCAGTTTATACAGGGGGCATTGAAGTCTCGAATGACACGCAATCACCCCCAAGGAAATCAATGCCGTATCCTTAGGAACTTGGAGAGATAGGGAGTACCAAATTCTCAAGCAGCAGTGGCACATGCTATAGAATATTAGAAGCATAAGCACTTACCCAGATAGCAACTAGACATCACCAACTTAGAAAACATCAAATTAGTCATCACCAATACCAATCTTCATTTAGTCAAGAAAGTTGTCAACATGTCTGGAATCAGTGGACGAAAGTCTACCTTTAGAGAGAGAGAGAGAGAGAGAGAGAGAGAGTTTTGTGAATAACTGACTCTCTGCAAATCAACAATATATTTATTATATACATATATAAATATATATATATACACTAAGAACTGGTGGAGCTGTCCAGAAAAGACCCACATGACAACTGTGGGGTGCTAAGTGTAAGACTCCCCAGCTGCTCTAACTTAGCTGACTTTGTGTGGAAAATTGGAACCTAGAGAACCTACATTTTCAAACGAGTCACAACTACCATCTGTCTAGGGAATGAGATGCTTGCTTATAATATTAAGCATCGTTATTTATTCATCTCGATCGATGCAACTCATGAACATGCTTCTCACCTTGCTTTCAAGAGAAAAGAGGGTTTGTTTTCCAACTTTTATCCCCCTCTTTTCTTCCTGATAAGTGTGAAAGAGAGGATTGAACTAGTCATCCAATCTGCCTTTAACAGATCTGCTAAGGCGAAAATAAAAAAGAACAAAAAAATAAATTTGAAAAAAAAAAAAAAAAAAAAGGCAACGACTAAGTGCAACATCCTAGAAAGGCTGAAAAAGTATTCGGGCAACTTGAGATGTGCATAGTCCAAGAGGATTAAGTTAAAAGAACTAATCACATTTAAGTTAGCTCTAGAGATGCGGAGAGATGTCCTGAGGACAGGATGAGCTTGTCGGCCAGCGGGAATTCTGTTGTCCCTAGCAAGGACTTTGCCTCGTTTGTTTGACCTTGATGAAAGAGCTCTTCCACATCAATTACCTAATCTATCTCTAAAATACAACACATAGGTCTAATAAGAGTATGAGAACTTCAACATCTCTCTCTCTCTCTCTCTCCCCCCCACCCCCTCTCTCTCCCTCTCTCTCTAACAGAGATATTTAAATGTGAACTATGCAACTGTCATCCATTCGGGAAACCCAAGACATTAATCTATTCATTCAAAGTTAACATCTAAAGACTCCCCTACCATTCATATATACCTTCACTCTCCCACAGTAACTAGTCCATACAAAAACTATCGATGCCAATTTTTCAAAATGACAACCAAATTAATTGAAAAAGATATATTAGGGGAAACATGTGCTTTTGCAAAGCAAGAACTACCATCACTTCTCACCTCTCTTTCAAAAGAGTCTCAATAACCCTGTCTTGAATCAAGGAGAAAATTCCAAGTCCACCCTTTTTCAGCATATCATTATGCATTGCATATCTATCGAAGAAGGTGAGGCAATCAAAATCCAAACAATTAGATGATAGTCCACAAGATTAGATGCCGCAAGATAGAAGCAGGGGAAAGACTGCTTTATAGCATATGTCCAATCAAAGATAATAAGCCAAGGCTAATAAGAACTATTAAGCACACCCATGGATGAAACATTCGCAGATGGCAGGCCCATCTGTTGATCCTGGAATCTGCTCCTCTTGAACCGAGGCTCCGGTGAAGAAGAAACAGACGATGCCACACCCCATGAATCATTTGAACTGTCACAGCTGAAAGTAGCATCAATCACACCACTGGGGCTACTGGGTACTGATACCCTCTTACGCTTGTGCTTGTAGTTGAGGATCTCAGGATGGTCAATTGACAATTCAAGAATGAGTTCATAGCACTCATTTACTCGGTCCTGTTCAAGAGCAAGCACAACGAGAAAACATAACTAACAAGCCATCATCGATGAAATAGCTAGAACTAATTGCAGAAGACAATATTAGAGCATGTGGATACAGGGAACGACGGTAATATACACACAAAATCAGACCTCATTGATCTTGAGCACGCTCAGTAACTGGTCCAGGAATTCACTGCATATACACGGTTCTATCTCCTTGTTAACATACAAAATTGCAGCTGTGGCAACAACTGACGGAAGAAAACTTGCAAGCCTCACATCTGGAAACAAAATTCAGTGTTAATCGGTACTCTTACACTGAGTGGGATCATCAGAAAACGATACATATTGTCTATGCACTTGCTGACTAATGAGAAAAGGAGCTAATTCACTGCTTACCTGCAACCAGAGAGAGAAGTAAACGCTCGCACATCCAGAAAAACTGCCTGTGCAAATTAGTCGTCAAGCCAAACCTCCTAAGGATGTGATCAAAGAATGAAATCGGAGTCACCGAGTTCATTCTCCAACCAAGTGTAGACATCAGCAAGAGCTCCATTCTCTGAATCGTCCTCGATTCAAACACATATTTCGCATCAGCCACCTACAAAAGCACACCAAAGCTAGCTCTTTCAACACAAATGCAACAGGAAGTGTCCCAGAACTTTTCAGTCGGACATTTAACCAAACATTTAAAGCACAATGACGCAATGTGCATACTTGCAGGTCAAGGAGAATAGGCACTTGGGTTTCCTCCACTTTGGCAGCAACGGAGAGACAAGCCACAGCCACGAGCTGGCCTATCCAAGGCCTGTCCCTCTGGTAACTCCGGCTCAAAAAGAACCTGTCCAAGTAGTTCACGGCCAACATAGCAGTCAACGGACGGAACCCGTAATGCGCATGGACCCTCAAAATCCACCCAACCGCATCCTTGCGAGCGAGCGCCACCGACCCATCAGAGATTAGCTCGTCCCAGCAGGGATGCGTCCCGGTTTCTCTCGAAACCAGGGAGGCGACCTCGCCATCTTCCCAAAACAAGTCCTGCCCGAGCAACGACGGAGGCAAAGTCGAGTCCTTTATCTCGCAGAGGCCATCTCCGGCTCCCCCGCCGGCGTATTCGCCGGCATTGTCGGCCAGATCTTCACCGAAGGTCTCGTCCTCGCAGTAGAGGCCGTCGGGCGAGAACGGAGGAGCGTTCGGGTAGTGGCGGCGGGTGTCCTCCTCTTGCAGAGCCATGCCCTTCTGCGAAGGAGAGAGCGAAGGCTTTGCTCATTATAGATGGAGCAGGAAAGAGAACGAGCCGGTGCCCAGATTCATGTCTGCGCTTCTGATGTGTCTCTCTCAAGAATGTGGGATAGAGAGAGAGAGAGAGAGGAGAGAGGGAGAGAGAGGGAGGGAAGGAGTGAGGGAGAGAGGCCGCTCCAAGCGATTGCGTGACGAAGGAGATGAAGGGGCCTTTTGTCTTGGAAGATTTTCGAGAAATAAAAAAAAAAATTGTTCATATCTGCGAAAAAGTTTAATGTAGAATTTGTGTAATTTTTCCTCGGAAAGATTTTTCCAAGTTTTCTTTTTGGAGGGGTCAAAGCTAGGTTAGACCAAAGGCAAGAGCTGAGGCATGGCCTCTCTAGACTTTATATAATTGACTTACAAAATAGCATGATATAAATCATGAGTGGGTAGTGAATGTGTCGCGTTAGTATTTAATAAAGAGTCTATCGTATCATTTTATAAATCAAATTCATGAAATTTTATTAATTTTTTTTATCAATGTGTAAGTTTAAAATCCCTAATCCAAAGTGCATCGGTTGGGTGACATCTCCTTTCACGTACTACCCAATCACTTGTCTAGTAGAGACGATCAGATTAATGGAGTAGATGGACTTTGATATCTAGGCCAATTGTTGAGTTGGACTTTAGGTTCCCAATATATCGTCTATATATCATTTAGTTTAGTCGGGTCTTAATCGGTCCAGTTATATAGAGGCATTCTTCTGCGATGAGAGACTATTGTAAAGCCTGCCTCGCTGTTGGTTAGATTAAATTGAGGTGAATCAAGCTTAATGACAAAAAAAAATTAGTTTTCAACAAGATGGGCAAGCCCATCACATCGCATAAACCTTGAAAGAACCTACTAGGTAAAAGACTAGAATCCTTATATGGACAAACCAAGATGACTCAACTATTATAAACCCCAAATTCGGTGAGGATTTTGCATTTGATACCTGTTGAATAAAATCGCTTGTCACTATCTTATTTAGAAAGTTATTTATCTTTCCTACCCTACCATGTGAGTATCAATAGTTATTTAAATTTAAAATATTCAATGTAATCTCTTTAACCACCCTCGAAGTTAAAATCTTTATGTCTCCAGTCTTCAAGATCTTATGTATGCTCTTTTAATCAAGTAAGGGAACTTGTGTATTAGCACGCTTGACATAAAAGAAGAAAAGCAAGTGAATTGTATAATCTAGTTACAACACTATGACAATAGTAAATATGGTCACAGAACATAAGAACGTTGTGCATACAAAAAATCTCAAATCAATAAGTGTGAATTGCTATCTCAAGGACATGGAATAACAAATATCTTGTGATATCCTTGTTTCTAAAATGCACCACCTAAAGACTTTGCATTGTTTAAGGTAAAAAGATCGAGGCTTGGCAAGAGTAACTATTTGTGTCATTTTTTTCTTCTGTTTTTACATAACTAATTTTATTTGTAACCACCCAAAAATGTTTTTCAATAATTGTTTTTGTTTGCTTTCAAAAATAAAAAGAAATTGCTATGCAAACGTTAGCAAACAACCTATTAACTCGATGTCGATGAGTTTTTTTATAACCTTTGTTGGTAACATAGAAGACTGAAATTTTATGATATGGGATGAGGGATGAAAAAATACGGAACAGAAATTCGACATTACTATTATATAATCTAAGCTTCATATTATCACGAGTTTATCAAATCAACTGTGTTATAAACAAGAAAAAATTGCATATCTATATAGGACCACTATAACTACAAAATTTTATATACGTGCCGCATTTAATGACTGAGTTTATTACTAATTCAATCCTTTTAAAGAGAAATCAAATCATTATTGCATTTATCTCTGTGAAGATGACATATTATAATCGATATTTTTCAGCATACAAGTGATAATTTACTTATTACATCACTAATTGGCTAAATAAAAGATGATATGCAAGCTAAAAATTGAAGTACTTTTTCTAGGATATTAAAAATTCCTCAAATTTCAGTTAAGTTCCAATTCTACCTAATCTTTTTTTTTGTTTCAATAAAAATGCTCAACTTTTGGTCTAATCACAATTCTACCTTAAACTTTTTTTTCGTCCCATAAAAAACCACTAATTTTTACTCGATTCTCATTCCGTTATCACTCCGTCTAAAATTGCACTAAGTAATGTGGCATGTTGTTGCTGTAGTTTTTCCGCAAAATCCAAATCCAAGAAGACATCTTTTGGAGATCAATTTTCCACATCAACTCAAATTATGCTCTTCTTCGACCTAAAATTTAGGTAAAAACTATACATGGTTGGCTTTCTTCAATTGCTCTTACTTTTATGAGAGTTTTCATTGAATCTTGTTTGGGGATCTCAATTTCTCATGCTTGAGAGTTTTTGATCTCTTGCGATTAGAGAACTCGCATTTAGGATGCTCGAACAACCTATGTTTAGGAGTTTTTTTATTTCTCTGTTATTACAAGAAATTTTGGATCAAGGGCTAGTGGGGATAGATTTGAAACTTTAGTTAAAATTTGTAGTTTTTTATGAGATAAAAAAAATTATGATAAAATTGGGATATGATCTAAAGTTTGGGATTTTTTAAGGTATTAGGCTATTTTATATGTGTACAACACATTTATGCACTGTGTATGTGTGTATGTATAATTAAATAAATATTTTACTCATAATGTTCTTTCATGTTTGATTTCCTGTTAATCTTTTCCTTTTTCCTTCGACTTTTAGTAATTTGCGCAAAAACGATGGTAAATGACCAAAGGTCAATTGAAAATTTCGACGTGTTTTTTTTATTGAAAAGTTTTCGGCAGTCCCCTACTCCCCAACACATGTTTTCATTATTTACCTTTTTTTTTTTTTTTTTTTTACATGATTTTCTGTTTCGACATGATGCAAGAAAGGAGAGCCACGCGTTTTTTTTTTTTTTTTTTTTTTTTGTCCCATCACCGAGAAAAGCTGTGGATTTATTTTTACCACTCTGTTTTTACTTTTCTGCCCTCTATTTTATTTTCTCAATTTTCCAACTCCTTATTTTTTTCTTGAATCTTGCCTTAATTTGACATTACCTATAACTATATCTATACCAAAACCATTATTAGAAATTCATTTGTTCTATTTAGGTGGTTAGGGTTGCAACTACAAAATGCTTTGCAAAGCGTAAGTCAAGTATCCTGTTCATCCTCGACTGTTGGCATTGGGTACATGATTTTCTTGGATTTTCATTGACAACACAAAAATTTTACTTCAATTTTTTTTTTTTATTTTAGTTTGAGATTATGTTTAGTTCGAACACCACAAACCTATATGAATATTAATAATTTTTAAATTAAATTAAAAATGATTTTCTCACTTTGTTGGTAAATTAGGTATTATGGCATTCCTTGATTTTGTTAAATTACAATATTAATACTATATGTAAAAATTACGAAGACATTTCTTATTAAAGTGAAACTTCTCTTGTCTAAGGAATTAAAAATGACGATTACACATAGAAAGGAATTAAAGCTGTCGATCAACGAGCAAATGTGCTTTATTTCCGCTCAATTTCTTTCATAATAGTTTATACTTTCAAATGCCTACCATTGACGAAGTGGTCTTAAGTTTAATCTTTACGAGAATATTCTGTTGAATCATTTCTATTGCTATCCTTTACTATTCAAAGTTGCAGCCGACGACGTGCAAGGGGGGAAGGCAAGTCACATCGAGCATCTAAGACCGTATTGAAAGGGGACTCCAAATTGATCACGATTGATTTTTTCATAGATATTTGATTGATCTTTAATTATTCCAAATTCAGGATGCAAATGTTAAGTACCAATTGCCAAGCAAGATCGGTGGCAATTGCAATGTTTTATTCTATTTGTAAAAGTCAAGTGCGCAAGTATCTAAAAGTTAGACTATCAAAGTGTGACGACAAAAATTTGTTCTACATCTTGATAGCCCCCCTCACACTACTATGAACCCAATAAACACGGACGAAAGAAAAGTGGAGAAATCCAATAAATGTAAACAAAGAAAAATGTATACAAACGAGTACCAAGGCATGTGAGAAATTGAGATCCAAAACTCTAGCTTACTCCCAACAAGAAGGTGACATGACGAGAAGAAAATTGGGAAAATTATCCACAAATTTCAAAGCTTATCGCGTTTTTGTCAATTCAGTTGTAAATCTCTCTTTTAAATGAGTGTGGAAATTGTTAGCTTTTGTCAATTCAAAATATAAATCTCTCTTTTGAATGAGTGTGGAAATTGTTAGTTTGAAGCTTTAATTAGTAGAGAATGGTCGGTCAACACCATCTATAAAATCGCATTCGATTCACACCCACAAGTCCTCCAAATTCTCCAATTGAACCGCAATATGCATGGCTCTCTCCTCGTGATATCACCATCTACAACCTGCTCCCAGTCTCCATAGACAAAGATGTGTCCGTCCCAAAAAAAATTACTCAAGGAAAACTCCTAATTAGCTACAGATAATACGATCGAGTCGGATTGTGGCCACTGGAATAGGAAAATTAGAGTTTGTTTGGTAATCATAATATTTTTCTATTCTTTTGTTTTAGAGAATAGAATTCCGACATATACCGTCAGCTAATTTTTTTATTCTTCAAAATAGAAAAGTAGTCAATGAATATATTTATTACATAAATAAGAAATAAAAAAAATTATTCACAAAAATAAAAATAAAAAGAATTATTTCTAAATAAAAATTATTCTTAAAAATAAAAATGTTATGAAACGCATTCTTAAATAGCTAATTAAACTTAGAATCCGTCCCTCCTGTTTCGTATTCGTGGGGGGAAGTTTCTGAAAAGTGAAAAAGACGTGAAGGACAAAACTTTTGGAAAGGAAGAAAAACAAGACGAGAGAAAACACGAAGCAACTACGCAGAAAGAGCCCCGATGATGACAGCGGGGATGGATGTCACGAGGTCGAGCCTCTCGAGAGTGAAAATAGTCATTGATCTTGAAATTATATTTGGAAAAATGTCCAATAGGATTAAATTTTTCGAGCAAACTCTCGTCTTAAAGAGCTCCCCCTCCCAAGTAATAGGTTTGATTTTTGAAAATAGTCATTGATCTTGAAATTATATTTAGGACTAAACTGACCGTTGTACAATAAATCTAGGACATTTTAAACAATTATCCCTAACAAGAGGCGACATATAAAATTTGGCATGAGATCAATCTTGACTATTGAGGCAACTGAGTTTGAATTAATTGTTCTTTTTAGTTTTTATCTTGGGACCTTGAAAGCAATATGATGGGCAAATTAGCAGTGCCCAAACTATTTTGTTGTGGTATGACCATATTAAAACCTTTGGATTAAACACCAATAAAGAAAAATTCATTGAACTGAACTATATCCTTGAGGCTAATCTCGTGTTCTTTGAGCACCCGAGCATGTTCATCTTATTTCTTTGTGGAACTTACTCGAAAATGTCCACTCTAAGCCTTGACTAACAAAAATCTCACTATCTTCCCCCATCCACTACAAATCAGCCTCTCCACTACTGTAACATCATGTTGCCATCGCAGTTAGGAGCTGTCGACCATAACTCGTCCCTATTGTCACGTCACGCTCTGTCATCCCCTTTATCGACAAAACGAATAGGGGCTTGGGGTCACCATCGTGAGAGCGAATCCCCAGGTGACCCCAAGTCAAGGATCATGTAGGTTCAAAGAGTGAGTATTAAAGGGTGCGGGGTAAGTTCTAGCTTTCAAATTTTCATTATTGGTGAATACAGGCAAAATCTAGGATCATGTAAGTTCAAGAGTGAGTATTAAAGGTTGCGGGGTAAGTTCTAGCTTTCAAATTTTCATTATTGGTGAATATAGGCAAAGTCTAGGATCATGTAGGTTCAAGAGTGAGTATTAAAGGTTGCAGGGTAAGTTCTAGCTTTCAAATTTTCATTATTGGTGAATACAGGCAAATTTCGGGGCTAGGGTTCATGCCCATCTTGTTACTCTCTACCATTCTTATGAAATCGATCTATTTAATTAAGTATACGCACATACTTATAGTCAAGATTCTTCTTTTTCTTCACAGATTATTCATGTTTAAATATATGAACATGGGAGGAATCTTATTTAGGATTTGAATTTTGCTTTTTAAGTTATTATGTCGTAGGATAATGTTTACTATCAGATATGAATATATATACCTTATTGTGAATGGGCTTGTCATTTTGTGTTGAATGTCTAAATTATTAGAATTGCAACATTTATAATTCCAAAATGTATAAAATAACCTACATTTTTGCGAAATTAATATTTCCAAGTTTCAGGATGTTCCAAGATCCTACCAGATAGACTTTGAGTTTCAAAAATTTAGTATCAATTCCCGTAAGCTAACAGGCAAAACTAAACAGGTGCGCTTGAAGGACTTTTTTTCTCTTACTTACGATTTTAGGTTATGATTTCAATAAAACTTGTTTGGCATTGAAAGACAATCTAGGAGTAAGAATCGCACACAAAAGCTAAATTTCCTAAGTTTTATTTTATATGTATCTCCGAATCTTTAGCAAGCGTAAAATTGAAAAGTTGAATTGTTTAAACTTTTCAATAGGGTTGTGGTCTAGTATAGCAATAAATCCATTTCTTGTTCGTTCCATGAGTTTACTTGGTAACCGAATTCTCAATTCAGGTATTCCTATCATATTTGCGACTTAACCATTGGGTCACTTATGTCAATCATTGGATCGAATTTGTCACACGATGATCTTTTCTTTTCTTTTATTTTTAACGCGAGGAGAGAAATAATGTTAAGATTGATGTACATTTATACTCCGTTTGGTAACGTTTCTATTTCTCCCAATTTCTATTCTTTTGTTCTCCGAAACAAATATGAACAAAAATCCGTTTGACAACGTCAACTAATTTTTGTATTCCCCAGAATAAAAAAGTGGCCAAGAAATATATTTTAAATAGAAACAAAAAGTAGAAAAAAATAACTTTTTAATATTGGAAACAATTTCTATAAATAAGTTATTTTTTCTTTTCTTCCTCCTTGGCCCTTGGCGACTGGTGGTGGCGATCCGCGACGGCAAGGAAGAATAAGAAAAGAAAAAACTTAAAAAATTTAAAAAATTAAAAAAATTCCACGTCACAAGAATCGTACCAAACACATTCATGTTTTTCCTTTTATTTCGAGAATATAAATTTTATGAAGTTACCAAATGCGTTCTTTGTACTAAAAAATTATTTTGAAAATAAAAAAAAAATAAAATATTATTTTTTAAAAAGAAACCATCTTGTCGGAATAAAGAGGTTACCAAACTAACACTTAATATTCTCTTTTATTCGCATCCCTCGTTCACGATTTTTTGCAAGATAACACGTCACGAGGACAAAAATGTACCGAAAATTAGAGCGGCCCGAAAGGCACTGGTCATGGCCTCATGGGGGTGTGGGAAGGAGCAGAAGAAGGTACGACCGGATGGGAAAGGTAGAGGAAAGAAAAGCAGATATGCAGCCAAATGCCCTCGGGAGTTTTTCACGTGTTTTGAATCCTCCAATAGATGTGACTGCACTATAACCGTGCCATAATTCGCCTCATACTGTGCAGTGCCATGATTCGTGCATTTTGGTAATCCATACGGGGTGTGGGGCCGAAACTACATCGAACCCCAACCCCTCCGAGAAGGTAAAATTGAACCCCCCATCTCCCTTCTGAACAAACCCCAGTGGGTGGAAAATACCTATCAGTTTGAGATTAATAGAAATGAAGGTGGAAGTATAGTGGAACGCGGGAAAAGAGACATGATATTCACATGGCAATTAATACCATGATCATGTACGCGGTCATTTTGAAATCAAACTTTATGATCAACCGACTTGAGAGATGCATCCATCATATCAAAATTTATTCTCGAAAAGACTTCCTAGCTTTTGATATCCATCACCCTTCGTTCCATGTTACCAGACACGCCCGATGGACAATCTCGTTGCCGTTCCCGTTCCCTCCCGTGCCAAGTCCCGCTTAACCAAAACGTGGCCCATGAAAGGATCTGGAGATGACGAGGGGCCACACACGAGCAAGCTTGTCTCCCTCTTACAATCTCATTATTTCGCGCCGCCCGTGTCAGGTGGAATCGCAGGCCGTGCGCCTCCTTCCGGTCGTCCCTCGCGGGCCTCCCCCCTCCCTTGTCTTCTAGCTCTCCCTCTGCAGAGCCGAACGAAAGCCAGCTCTCTAGCTGGGGCGTTGCGTGCTGCTTAGCCATCTAAAAGAGCTTGATGGATCGCCCTCGAATTGGACTCATGTGTTGGCTTTGTCCGCAATCGATCTGCCGTGGATGCTCCCGCTTGGGACTTGGAAGTGCAATAATTGATTCTCGACCTGTCTGTAAGGATCCAATCCGCTTCACGTGCCGAGTTATCGAAAAATGAATATTCCGAGTGACCCCCAGGAGGTGATCTCGACCTGAGTTGGATCTTCAATTGGTAGTCAGCTGGACTTAATTGGTCTGCAAAATGCGCGTCTGCCAAGGGTGGCCTTGCCCCGATATAATTTGTAAGGACTCAGCAATCAGCATAGGTGAGCCAAGCACCCAATAAATACTTTTGATCATCCGTGCTAGATAGCAACCGGTGGGGATATTTCTTTCTTTCTTTCTTTTTGGTCTTGAAGAAGCTCCTTATATGGTGATTTTTAATGAGTGGGGATCTTACTTATCAATAAGATTGTCCATCCGATTTATTCTTCGAATGTCATATATATTGTAATGGGAGGTTTTTTGTGCTTGTAGTGCACTTCTAATGTATTTTGACTTTATCCAGTTAATTTGGTGTTTTTGAGATTGTGTCTAGATTGAGCATTAGCATTTGTGCTTAGGTCAATGTGGATGTGCGGACATCTTTGTAATATTTTTATTCAAGGAAAATTGCAACAACGGTTCTAAATTTTTTTTCAATGCTAAGAATATTGAAAAATGTGCAATTAAGCCCCAAACTTTTTGAATTTGGTGCAATTAAGTCCTTATGAGGACCACTTGACAAATTTTATGGACATGACGCGCTTGAAATTACACGTGACATTTTTTAGTTTTTTCAGCTAGTGCGGCATCTCGTTGAAAATAGGTAAAGAAAATTTAAAAACGTAATAAATAAATAAATAAATAAATAAAAAACGAAACAAAAAACAAAATTGGAAGAGAGAGGGAGGGAGAGGGCCCTTGCCGCTTGCCAGCGAGGGCAGCAACAAACCCCACTCCCCCGGCGCTGCGTTTTCTGTCTCCAGGAAAGTGCATTTTTTGGGGGCTTTTTTTTTTTTTGGTTGATTCTCCATTTTTTTCCTTTTTTGGCCTGTTGCACTTTTTCTTATTGTGTATTACTATTAATAATTTCTTTGCATTATTTATAAAAGTCAAATGTTACAGAAGGGGTGCGGATATTTGCTAGTGAACATCTAAATGCTTATGGAGATGGGCATTTTTTTTTCGTAATATTTCCTTTATCTTTTGGCAATTAGAAAAATTTATTATGCCACATAGATAAAGAAAAATGAGCAGCTTATGGTACATTTAGTGGCGGCAACTCTAGAAAGGACATGTGGTTAAGCATGTTTTGATTGAGTTTAATCATGTTCATTGTATCAAATGACAAACCGTTTATATATACTTAATAAACATGTCATTCTTAGATTATTTACTCCCGTTAACGAGGGAACACATCGAGATATATTATATGCCTATAACATACATCTCGTTACATTTTTACTTGTCTATATAAGACTCATATGTCTTAAACAACCTTTTAATTACATGTTTTTGGGGTTTCAAAAACATGGCACAATTAATACCTATGTTATGTCCAAGATAAATCTAAATTTTGACATGACACATTACAATAGGACAACACAAATTGAATACCCTAGGTATTACTCATTGATGAGAGGAGCTCAGTTTTTGTCGGGTAAGGCTCTAGAAATAAATGCCGAAACTTATTTACTAAATTTTAAATATTGATAATCTCAATTACCTATAAATACTAATAAAAGGCTGTTCCATGATTGAAAATTGATAATCGAATAATTTCTCACCAAGGTAGAATGGCCATCATTTTTTTTTTTGGTCAGTTAATGGCCATCATTATTGATAGGTTTAAGCAGTTTATTTGGTAAGATTCCCGTTGGCATCAATTATTTTTTCAGTTTAGTAAATTAAGTAGCCCCTTCCCTTACTCGTCAAATTAAGTGGATGTCTGACTAAATTCCAAGTGAATGTCAATAAAGATTAATAAACAAACTTAAGTTTATTCGAATTTTCAGTTGGACTCTACTAGCATAACAATATTTGGGCTACCATAAAAATAACAGCTTATTATGGGCCATAAATTATTGAAAGAGTTAATTCACAATAATTTATAATTATTTGTTGTTTGGTATTTTGTGGTTCGAACATACTATTATTTCATAATAGATTAAAAACTGTCTCTCAATCATTTTCTTTTCAATCACACTTAATTTGATTTTCAAATTGGTAAGTGTAACTTGTGTTGATTGATAACATGTTCAATTCATCATGATCCAATACAAAGTTTTGCGAATGTGAATTAAGTTGGAAACACAAAATATCATTAGAATTGCACATACCTTACTCTATCTATAGACCTCACTCCAAAAGTAAACTAGACTAAAACGATGAAACAATGTACAAACCAAGAAGTTGCTAATGTGTTATGCAAAGGAGGCGATCCTGATGATCCATGGATGATCCCACGGAGGATACTAAACTAGTTGGTTTCCATTTGAATCTTAGCAGGCCCATTTGATTCAATTTATTGGGCCCCCATGATACGTGGCCCAAATAAAGCACTCACCTCTCCATCAAGCCCGTTGTCTGGCCCAGGGGAAATTTTAGTACATTATCTAACATATTTCAATTATGCTAATTTACTCCTAAATCTTTTAATAGGTTTATGACTTTTTTGGTACCTTTCTCACCCACCAGCTGCTGCACATCTTGGATTGCTCTTAGTGGCTCCATCAGTATTATGTTTTAGCCCAATCTATGAAGGGTGGATCCTTGACCTATGATGACTGCACATTTTCTCCCTTAAACAAAGTCTTGCTTCACCTCGGTTGTTTTCTCCGTCATCATAAACCAAATGGTAACAATGAAATATACAATGATGTTCTCTCCTGTTTTCAAATGCCCTCTCTTGAGCAAAGGCTAGTACCCCTGCATAAAGGCTTGAAAGCACACGAGCTTGAAGCCAGTGACTTGTATACAAACATAACTTGTGTATTGGCAATGATATCTTGTCTTAATTTAGGGGTTAATATTGCAAAAAACCCTAAACTATGTCTACTATGACACAAATACCTCGAACCTTATTTTATGTCATCAAAAACTCTGAACTTGTCTATTGTGATGCAAATATCCGAACTTTTTTTTTTTGTCATAAAAAATTCTATAACTTATATCAATGCAACAAATATATTTTGGATGAATTCGAGATAGATGATATATAAAAAGTTGGGGGTATTTGTGCACGGTGAATGACTAGGCTGCGTTTGGTAGTCATGATAAAAATCGTGATATGATAAAATTTATCATATCATATATTTGGTATTTGATCAAGACATGATAAAAGGGGATATAGATCAGATAAAATTATCCTATCGAGAATGTGTGATAGATGTGGATATGATTTCTAATATTCATAATAGGAAAGTTATTTTTCTCGAATGACAAACTTTTTAAATTAACAAAATTAGAATTATATCTCAATATAAATAATATTTGAATTCTAATATAAGAAATTCAAAAAAATTAGTTATTTTAATTTAATCTTATTTTTATTTATAAATTCGAATTAAATTATATTTTCAAAATAATTTCAATATATAAATATAAATATATATTTATATTTATTATATATTTTATGTATTTTAGTATTTTAGGTATATTGGTACTATTTACTATTTAATAAAATTTTATTAGAGAATGGTGGGAAGGGAAAAAATAAAAAAGAAAATAATTAATAAAAGAGAGGAAAATAAAATAAAAAGCAAATAAAATAAAGTAAGTAAGAGTAACGCGAGAGATAGTTATTTTTCTCAAAGGACCAATTTTTTAAATTAACAAAATTAAAATTATATCTCACTATAAATAATATTTGAATCATAATATAGGAAATTCAAAATAAAAAAATAACAATTTATTTATTTAATTTAATCTTATTTTTATTTTTATATATTCGAATTTAATAATTTTTATAAAATAATTTCAATATATAAATATAAATAAATATTTATTTATATATTTTAGGTGTTTTAGTATTTTGGTTATATTAGTACAGTCTACTATTTAATAAAATTTTATTAGAGAATGATGGGAGGGGAAAATAAAAAATAAATTAATTAATAAAAGAGAGGAAAATAAAATAAAAAACCAAATAAAATAAAATAAGTTAGAGTGTCGCGAGATATTTTTACCATTTTCGTTTGTAAAATTTTTAGTTCATTTTTTAATGTGTCGTTTATACCAAGCTTGATATACATAATATAATGTGAATATATTCGACTTTATTATTGTAATTACCAAACAGTTGATAGGATATATCAAGATCCCCTGGATTTTATATTATATCCTATTCAGTTTTATCCCGATTAGAAATCCGGACGACCAAACGTAACCTTAAGGTTTTTCAGGAATAATTTGTGATTTTTTTTTTGTAGTATTTGTCCCATTAATTTATAAGAATGTGAGTCTTTTATCTTATGTCGAATGAAAGGTTTTTTTTTTTTCTCCTCGCGATTCAACGCACGTAGGCCTAATCAAGAGCTTAGTGGGCCTGCCCAGGACTACTGGGCTTGAAGTATGATTCACGTGGGGCTTGCGTAAGCATATTCTCCTGTGGTCGGGGCCTACCCACTCAAGCCTAGTCAGCCCACCTAGGCCCAATCACTTTATGGAGAAAATATAATTCGTTTTTCAATTAATGGAAGGGTCGGTTAAGGACTCTTTAGCATAGGGTTTTGCGGTCCGGCTTGACCATTTTTTACCCATCAACAGGGTCTACTACAAAGCACTCGGCGCTCGCATTATCTAGGTGATAAATATAAATTACAAATGTCCCGATAATAAGGAGCGATGGAAAAAGAAGAAATCTTATCATACCTCAGGACAACTTATTTTTGATGCTTGACTTACTCGTTATATTTCCTTAAAATATGAGGGGAAAAAACACCAAAATCTCAAACTTCGCCAAAGCCGACAAATTTATTCCAAACTTTTTTTTCATGACATTGAAAAACCCCAAACTTTGAATCGTAACACATTTACCCCAATTAAGGGCATTTTCATCTTATTTTTTCTGTTTTTTATTTTTCTTTTATTTTTTAATTTTTTTTTCTTCTCTCTTCCCTTCACCGGCCATGGCAGAGCCCTCGCCTGACGCTGGGAGGGCGGCCCTCGCCGGACGCCGGCGGAGGGAAGAAAAACAAAAAAAAAAACAAATAAAAAAACAAAAAAAGTAAAAAAAAGAAAGTAAAAAGACCAAAATGCCCCTATGATTTGGGGTAAATGTGTCACACAAATGAAAGTTCAGGGTTTTTTGTGTCACAAATAAAAGTTTTGGGTAAATGTGTCACGGTTAGCAAACTTTAGGGTTTATTATGTCACAAAAAAATGTTTTGGGTAAATTTGTCACTTTGGGCAAAATTTGGGATTTTTGGTGGCTTTTTTCCAAATATGAAACTGGAAAACATAGTGAGTTTTGAAAATCCACGAAACAAAAATAAAATTTTACACGAACAAATCTTATAAAAATGGCTAAAGACAGGGTCGACTGGCCTAAAGCCCCTTGGGCCTCCGCAGTTCGGGTTTTGCAACCCCTACTTGAATCTCTTTGCCTTGCCACGGTCCTCTCTTCTTCCTTTGGCGCCTCTCTCGCTCGCTACCTCGCTCGCAGCAATGGAAGACCAGCTGGGCATCGCAGAGAAAAAAGTAAGCTTTGCCCTTCTTCCTCCATGTTGCCCTGGTTCTGTCTGCGCCTGCAGCTCTTTTGCGGCCGTACGTTGCCGTGCCTCCGCGTGAATTCATCTGGGTTCTCTCGCTTCGCGCCTCTCTTTGACCCGTTGAACTGTAATTTGGAACGCGGACTAGGTCTTTCGCGGGTTTTTTGGGTATATACTATAGTTCACGGTATGAAGCCCAGTTTCTCGTTTGCAGTTCTAGACGAACGTACTATACCGGAAAAAAAATGGGTGTTGAAATTAATAGCGTGACCGAATTCACCAGTTCTAGCGGTGTCTGGCTCTGTGGAAGGCGTGTCTTTGCGGGTTGTTCGAAGAATTTCTTATAAAAGAATGAATTAGCATGCTTAAATCATTCGTGGGTCGGTTAATTTCGAGTGACCAGACTTCTGTATCCTGGAAGTGTCAAGTTTCTTGGTTTTTCTACTGTTGGCAGGTTCTTGTTGAAGTGGTGAAATTGGCCCAGAAACGGGGAATGAGCGGTGCTAAAGGAGTGTGGAAGGATTTTTTGAATAGTCATGACAAGCAATTAGGGGCCTCTTTAAGTGATCCCTCGAGGAGGTCCAGGGAGGTTTTGGCTGCTTTCTTGAAGACTTTCACTGATGAGAACGATTTGAAGGTAATTAATGTTGGAGAATCGGTTTATTTAGGCTTAATTGAGCTCTCCGCAGTATAGTGAACAATTAAGATGGCCACTGATTGTCATTTGGTTGTTGCAGCTTTTTGCGAAAGTTATTCAATGCCATTCGAACCGTGCCCTAACGGAGCTATTCAAAAAGGAATCTCCACAGAACGAGTCCCCGGAGCAGGTATGATTTGGTAATTTTGGTTTTTAGTGCTTTATTCTCTTCAGAAGATGAATGCTACTTTGATGGAAGACTCTATGATCGTAGTCCTAACTGGTAGGTAATGCGCCATTGAGCCACTGCATCTGTTTTGGCTAGCAGTAGAAGTTACGCTATTATGTTTGTTTTCCCTATTCCCAACAATTGTTGGATTCCGCCTACTGTAGCTTTATTAGGTTTTCCATCTTGACCAAGGTTACAATTATTTTTCTCTTTATGTACATTTTTCCTTGGATCTTTCTTTTAGGTGATAAAGTAATTGCACTTTTGTTTGAAAAGATGAACTTATATTCTCAAATTGCATGCAAGAAGTAAATTTTCTCTCTCGTTCTATTTCTTCTAACTCTGCTTGATGGTAATCTACGTTGATGTGGAATGATGTGCACCTATTGGTTTAGGGTTGGTGATGTTGCTATTCATCTAGATTCTCCTTAATGGTTTGATAATTTTCTTTCTTTCAAGTATGCTTACACATGTACGGTTACAAACGTCTCCATCCATGTCAAATGCAGTACTTCACTTATTCATTCTTAGGCAATTCTATTCGTTCTTTTTCCTGTGTCTAATGTATATGAATAAAGTTACAAATTTTTTTTTTCTTTGTTTTGTTTTGCTTCATTGGTTCTACTGTTGTCTGTGGTAAGCTAGACTTGTGACTTTATATGATTACATCTTTCATGCTAATTGCTATTGCTTAGTGAAATATTGTGAATCTTGATATACTCTTTTTCTTATGTCTAGTGTTGATAACTCCTTCTGCTATACATCCTTTAGCCTTTCATCTCCTGCATGGCCTCCGGTTAGAAATGTTGTAATAGTTGTTAATTGGGATGGTGGCAGTGCAGAGATTAGTTCGTCTCACTTTGGAACATCCACAATACCCGTCGGAATATTCTTTCCCGTCATATGAAGAGGTTTGTTATCAGAACTGCCGGTTTTCTTTTTAGTGCTACTTGGCAACAAATGTTCTGAAGTTCACATTATCATTTGTTGCTGCAATATAATGAATTATGTGCAGTGGTATAGAATATTGACTTGTGAGACGTTCAGTGAGGTTTTTCATTGAATTAATTTCCTAGTTTAATACTTGAATCTGCAGAAATCCTGTCTTAAGTGTCAAACCTCAGTTTTATTTAGGGCGACATAGTCTGCAACAACCAGTTATAGTGTGGTAAGGAAGGCTCCATTGACATCAAAGGCTCAGTTGGCGTAATTAAAATCTAGGTCGACCATTATGGATGGTAGCAGCAGTGGCTTTTTATATTTTAGTTCTCCTCATTCTTTCTTCAGCTCAAGGTATGACGAGGGAAGTAAAAAATCCAACTAGTTTTAGATTTGGAAGATCTGCAAAAAATCACTATAAGTTAGCACGTCTGCAGTGTTAATCCCTTGATTTGGAGCTCCCAGTTGAGTGTGGCTTAGAGAATGGGGTTGAGCATGTGTTCACTGAGGATGTCATAACATAATCACTGTAAGTTGCAGGATTAATTTGTCCAGGCCATCTTGTCAAGTGTGCCCTTGTGGGCCTTTCAGTTAGTAAATATAAACTTGAACTATAGGAATATCTATTTAAAGAAATAGAGTGATGCTGATATGCGGATGGGTTGGTGGGATCTCCTCCACCCCTGTCAATCATGCATTTTCTCATTTATCCGTCCAAATTTAAGAATGAAATTTGCATCGAATCTAATGCGGAACAACCTTCTTTTGATGCTTTTCATGCTATAGTTGCAATGAGAATCAAGAATCATTTTGTATGATATAATGTTGTCTAAAATACAGACATATTTGAAATATTAAAGGCTAATTTGTTATTTGAAAATTTCGGAGACAAAAATGATGAGATAGCTAACTGCTGTTCCTTGATTTATTGATGTTTTACCATAGTTGTGTTAGCTAAGGCAATGAAATTGCAGTGATGCGGATTGCCATCCTCATGGTCATCCTTGCATCCTTCAAACTGGGTAATGCCTATGAAATTGCTATATTTTGATAGGCTGCTGGGATCGAGATCCTATTTAGGCAGAGCTTACTCTGTGCTCCAAATTCCAATGTAAATGTTTCTGATAGGTATCAATTTTGTGGATGAAGATCTTCCGCATTTAATCTAAGCGCAGGACCACCAATGGTGAGGAAAAGAGTGCCTTGTTTGGGTTAAGTCCTGTCAAAGGGCACTTTCAATGTGTAGCCTAATTTTCATCATGAGGGATTACTAAGCATAAGTTACTAGAAATTCACTGTTGTAGCACTTATCTGTAACTAAGATAAAGTTAGCAACTTAAGTTTAATGTGAGATTTAGAAGGAACAGCAGATTATTATTTTTTTTTTTTAGGAAGCCAGAAATTGTAGTAATATGCTATTTTGATAAATTAGTTTGTATGGCCTAATGTGTGGTTTCTTATTGTCAAGTTCGTACTGGGTGCTGATAAGACCAATGAAGTTTTACTTCAGTTGTTTTTCATTCCCTAAATGATCTTGAGTGTGCAACTTTGTTGCTAAATGTGCTGCACAATGGATATGTGCATTATGCTTTTCCGCATTGTCTTTTCCCCTAATATGGTTAAATGGTGAAGCAGGAATGGGTGGTTACAAAGTTCAAGAGAATGTCCAAGGTGATGAAATCAACCCATTTAAATGCCGTCGACTGTGAGATGGTGCTATGTGAAGATGGCACTGAAGCTTGTGTGAGAGTATGTGTTGTGGATCGCAATCTGAAGGTACTTGTTTGTTCATGCCACATTCGATGATGTATTATGATGGTTGAAGGGCCTTTGAAGAAAGGACACGTAAAACCATGCTGTATTTCTCTTCTTTTAGTTTTAACTTGCTGCAATTTTTGCTTTCCCTTTTTATATTCTTTTTTTTTTTTTTTTTTTTTGGGGGGTGTGGGTGGGTTGGGTGGGTGTTGGTTGTGGAGCTTTTGTGGTGGAGGGAGAGAGAGATGCAATTTCCACTCTAGAAATAATAACATTTGAAGAAAAAAAATATGTTCTCCTAAAACAGAAGGTTCGACAGCTTCTGCTCTTTCCAAGATTTGTTGTTGAACATTTTGACATTCATTGAGACCTTTGTTGTTGCAGGTCAAACTTAATGAGTTTGTGAATCCTGGTAAAGCAATTGCAGATTACAGAACTGAGATTACAGGAATTGCCGCAGCAGATTTGGATGGAGTTAAATGCTCATTATCAGATGTACAGGTGCATTCTCTGATTGCCCTTTTAGACTTCATGCTTAGTCTATATATTGAGTGCTACTTCACTGGGACAAAGTTGGCTTATTTTGCAGAAATCTATGAAGAAGCTATTATCACATGGAAGTATTCTAGTTGGCCACAGTTTGAATAATGACTTGCAAGGTAATTGAGCATTTTGATTAGATACGTTAAATTTTGCTCTCTGCCAGTACTAGAACTTTGAGAAATCATTTAGAATTGGTAGTTTTCATCTGGTTGAATATATCCTTGTTTCTACCCTTCATTCTGTATCTTTGGTTTCAGCACTGAAGCTGGATCATGCGAGAGTAATCGATACCTCTTACATCTTCAAGTATTCTGATGCATCTTTTCAAAGAAAGCCATCTTTAAATAATCTGTGTAAGGCAAGTAACTCGAAATTTTGATGTATCGTGTCCACTTTCTGTGCCTATCCAGTAATAATTTACTTTCTAGTGTGTTAAAGCCAAAGTATCTATTTATTTTGAAGTTTCCCCTCAAATGCATCTGAGTTTTCTGCCTTTTGGATGTGGTATAGCGCTTACAAGTCTTACTTCTCCACTCTTATGTTGGACATCCCTTTGGCAGAATTATAGCAAGCAGAGGATGCATTCTGTGCATTATTGATGAGTTTAATGCGTCATTTTGGCAGTCTGTTCTGGGCTATGAAGTTAGAGAGAAGGATGCACCACATAATTGTCTAGATGACGCTTGTGCTGCAATGAAGCTTGTTCTTGCTGTTGTTGAGCGTGGATGTGATACAAATATTCCGTGTCTACATGATGATGTGAGTTTCTATGCTTGCTACTCAAGTTTCTGTGAATCGTTAACCTTCCTTTCTTGATCTCTTGATTTTCTCATTTTCTAGGTACCTGATTCTGAAGTGGCCAAGCTGCTGCTTCACAGGATACCTAAAATTGTGCCCATTGGAGAATTACATAGAGCAATGCCTGGGGAATTTAGAGTTGAACCAAAGGTTTGAAAATTTGAAGTACTGTAATACATAATTGATATGGTTATATCATCTGCGCCATCTAATGTAGTAGTTGAACCCACCTTGTCGGTTAGTGGTGATGCTTTCCCTGAGAGTTTTAACTGTGTATGCTTTCTCTTGTCGCTTGTTTTCTGTGGATTAGTTAGAGAAAATAGCATGGCCTGTCTTATCCCTACTAAATGTTGAGACATGTTACAGGTTTTACTTGGCAAGCTAAACTGTTCCTATATTGTTATTTTCGGCTAATTCATTTCATTCTCTACAGACACGGGAAATTTGGTATATGACTGATGAAAGAACAGTGCATTCATGCTTGCATGTATTTATTATTTATTATGACAAACTTGTCAACTTGAAAATATTCTCTAAACGGCACTGTCACCTCAGGAAAAAAATAAAGTTGGGATGTAAAAATTTTGCACTTTGCATAAGTTATAGTTCTTCGGTGATAGGCTATTGGATAAAGGGCATTAAATCTATACAGCAAGATTTCAATCTTTATACTTTAATTTTAGCATTTAATTAACTGTCTTTTTAAGCTTGCTACATTTGATGGTTTGCTGAAGTGGTCTGGGAGTTAATGAGATGAAATGGTATATTGCCGTGTTTCTAGACGTGTGGCTTGATGTGCTATTGTGCCATACCTTGTTATAGCTTTCATTATGTTTGTTCAGTGGCGGATCATTTCTTCCTGCAGCCATCTAAGAATGCTCGTGGGGATACGTATTCAGCTTTGGCTGTTTTCAGTAGAATGGAAGAGGCACATCGAGTCTATGAAAGTTTAAAGGGCACTTTAGAGAAGGTACATTTTTCTTCCCTTAACCTATAAATGATCCATGAGGGGATTGCCTTTTTTTTTTTCTATTCTTTTCTTGATGGAGGCTCTTGATAATTTTGCTCATTTAGCCCTTAATTTCCAAAACTAATTGAAATATTTTGTCGGGTTCTTTAAAGGACTCATTGGGACGGTCTCAGAAAGTAATTACATTTCATCTCAGCACTGGTACTGAGGCTAGTTTATGCGTCCGTAAAACAATGCGCGACAACTCCCTCGGCCAGTTGTTAAAGAAGAGAGCAGCCGAGATGTTGGATTCTGGGGAATTGAAAAAACTGAAGGCGAGCAAGATTGGAGAGATTGAGGTAGCAGCTGTTAATCAGTGCGACAATCACTTGAAAGAGATTGAGAGATTGAAGGAGGAGCTGAGGCAAAAGGATCTTCAAATAGTAAATCAGTGTGAAGACCACTCGCAAGAGATTGAAAGATTGAAGCATGAGTTATCGCAAAAGGATCTTGAGATCTCTGTTCTCCACAAGATTGTGCAACAACATAAGGAAAAAGAGCTGCAGAGAAAATCAAAGAAGTTCTAAATCAGGATCTGACAAAGAAAAAGTCGATGGCTTATGTGCATGATTAGTTGTGCTCCTACCAATTTGCCAAACACAATGACAGAATTTTGCCTTGGAACCAGAATGGTGCAGAGATTCCAATTTTGGGTAATGACGGAACTGTGTGGACCATTTAATTCATAGATAAGTTAGGTGGTTTTTTGGGCCCGCATTTTGTTCTTCAGGCTTTGGAAATCATCTGGATGCTGCTACTGCTTTGACGATGGAAATTAGTTGCCTCTCAGAGGTGATTTCCGCATTTTGGTTTTTCTATTTTTTCATAGAAAACTTTCAATGGAGTTTGTATTTCTGAAGTAGTATGTATCAAGAGACATACTTAAAAACTGTGTTGTTTCATCACCCCTAATGTAAAGAGCGTATTAAATTACGTGGGCACAGGGTTGATCTTTTCACTCTGCTGGTTCTTGAGCTCTGCTTCATTTAGAAAGTGATGGTCAATTGAGATGGAAGAACCTATACGATTTGCACGGTTTGAAGTCTTAGAAATTTATTGTCGACTGGTATTCAATGCATTATTCTGCCTTTCAGAAATGGCGAATGCCTAAGACACGAGCAAGTTCATCACACGCGCTTTGACATGTGCATGACAAATTTCAGCATTCGCAGTTTGTTTTCTAAACATCACTAAAATGTGAAGCATTCGACTCCTGGCCTTCTGATTTTATTATGACCATTGCAGTGAAATATTTTTCTGATTTTATTATGACCATTGCAGTGAAATATTTTTCGCAGCCTTTCTGAGGTGAAGTTATGGTTACATTATAAGAAAAAGAAAAAAATGAAAGGAAAGCAGGAAGATGATTTCAATGTGACATCTGAAATTGAACCGTAAGCAATTGAGAAGAATAGGAATTGAACCCGACAAGTATGAGAAATATATGAATGTGATAAATATGCATGAAAGCCTGTTAACCAACTCTTCTCAAGTTCAGATGCTCCTGTACTCTTCCAATCTATGTCTTGGGATTCTTTGTAGTGTTCAAGGTCAAACAACAATGGACTGTAACGCGTCATTCGCTTTCATAATCTTCTTCATCTCCGAATGTAAAAACTGAGGCATCAGCTGCTATGGCTTTAAAGTCACTGACTCCACCAGAGTCAGGCTTAGGCATCTCCAGGACAGAAGCAGATTTCTCAGCTCCATCACTACGCACTTCTTTATTAGCGTAACCCTGTGAATGTTGCTCACTGCCTAGTGACAGCTTATCAGCACTTTGCGTCAAGGTCTCCATTTGCTTCACTGATGAACTCGTGGTATCAGGAACAAGAGTCGGCTCATCACCACGCCGTACTTGCTTGTCATTTGAGGGACGGGTCTCCTCTCCTTCACTGTCAGAGAAAACATCATCATCGTTGTCATCTTTTTGAGATGCCTTTTTGCCGGTTGATTTGCTTGTGGCTCTGCCATTTGGATCTGAACTTCTTGACATTGTATCAGGTTCCTTGCCAGTGGAGTCAGTATTGGCCTTTGCTGGCATGGTGCCATCATAATCTATCATTACAACTTCCACGTGGAATCCAGGAGAAGGAACATTTCTCTGCGTGGTGATTAGCAGTAGTTCTTAAATGAGGGAAGATTAAAGTTAAAGAGAAACTTACATATGCTCAAAGTAGCACACAGGTAATAACTGCATCTTTTACCTTGTCAAAGCCATCAAGATCAGATGAGCTTAGAAGTGTTCTGTTTTCCATCATTGTCGTATTTAACCAACTGAAAGAGAACAACGGATGAGGTAATTAAAATGATGCATATGCCCTAAAGCCAACACAAGAAAATAAGGAAACTCTGTCCATGATCAATGAATTTACAAAATCTTTCAAATAGTATCCGATAAACCAGGTATTGCAGAGATGCTTAATTTTAGCAGGTGGTTCATAAGCTTTTCTTTTTGTTGTTGTCGACCTCAATTTCCGTCACATCTTCATGGACAGAAAGCATGGAAAAGTAAAGCAAGCTGTATAACCGAAATACTACTTTGAGATTTGAGGCTACCCGAGTAGTTATTGTTTACACAGTATTGTATTGAGTCATCTTTTTGCTTTATTTATTCATTGAGTCATTATAATAATTATGTGGTCTTGGCTACAATATTGAGCCATCGTCATTTCTCATACAAGTGCACTATGGTCCAATAAAAAAACATAAGGAGAAGAATAAAGTCATTAGCAAACCAGTAAAAATCTCCTTGGTACTCGTGAAAGTGGATTTTAAAGTCCCCCTTCAACTCTGTAAGGCCAGGCTCTCCTGGTATAGCAAAAACGAGCACTCCCTTCTTGGGTGGTTTGATCCAGAAATCTTGTGGCTTCAAACGCATAAAAGCTCAGGTTAATATGACTCCACAAAGAAGAAATGTCTGTAGAGGGTGATGTAGATGAAGTTGCCAAGAAGTTGTTCAAATAAAGACTTTTCAAATATAGGCTTTACCATTAGATCTTTAGTCTTGGGATGCTTTTTGGAGGAGAAGAGAACACCTATCAATTTGAGAGACATCCATAACTAGTCTTTCATGTAGCATGTGATAATGGTAATTGGTTAGAAGCAAATAAGAAACATGAACAGCCAAGACAATTTCAGAGGCTGAAGATTTTCCCATTTCGAGTCTTGCGCAATTGACAAAAATGAAGTGCAGGAAATTTGACTTATTCAACTTGACACTGAAGACCTCACTAAACATCAAATGCCTCAAAAACAATGATGGTACCTATGGACAGGAAATCTATGCTGCCCTAAACAGATGCGATGAGACGCAAAAGTTTTATAGACAGAGTACAAATGAAATGGTAAAAAGATATGTTTAAATCGTCAGGCTGCTTTTTGAGGGGGGAAAAAGGCACTTGAATAAAGAAATCCTGACGTTACCAAACATGAGGGTGCTCCAAATAAGCATCAACCTGGTCCTAAGTTAAGTGATGAGGGTGCAATATATGGGGAATTAGCAAACAGAAAAAATTCGACAGAAACTAAAGAAGATAGACTTTATGAGGTTTGACATGAACTCCTAAATAAGATAATGCTTCAGCTGAAGAGAATGCTATGTTTCTTTCTGACATCTTTGTTCATTTAGTATGCAAAATGAAGCTACGGTAGCCTTCCAAGCAAACTCTTTTATTGACATCCTGATGCCATGGACATTTGGACTTACGTAGTCTTCTCTACTACATGTCAGAAGCATCAGAATTTTAAGCATAAAAAGAAAAGCAAATAGGCATGACTACTCATATCAGATCTCAAGAAATCCAGAGAAAGCCAATTTGAAAATTCAAAAGTAGCTTAAAATCCAACTTTTTGGTTGAAGTTACTTAAACGTGAAACTATCCAGCTCCTGACTTTTAGATTGCATATTGGGTTTATAATCGTTTCCAACTTAATTTGACCATCCTAGTTCTTTCAGTTCAGTTATCAGTATTTCTGTTTTAAATAATAGTTTGGATTACATAGTGCCTAATTATTCTTTTGGTTCTCCTTTTCTTTTGAGAAAGTAGCAAAGCTTCAAAAACTTGTATAAGCAAAGAAAACTCTCCCAATTGAGAATGTGTTTACTGAAGATTATGGAGGAGAGCATGTAACATAGGCATAGAAATCCTCGAGCAAACGACACCTGTTTTGAATACTTTAGGGATGGCTACATTATTACCTTTTTTTTTTTTTTTTTGGCTGAAACATTACTACGTATTAAGATGAGTCATATTGGCCACTAATTTTCATGGGTGAAAATAACAAAACATCCTTGTATAGTAGAGATATATGTATTGATATCGGACCAGATTCTGATGAGCGAGGTACGTTATTAAGAGTATCCACAAGTAACTTGAATACAAGCCAGAGACAAAAATGTTTATGTCTCCAATTTACAAAACATATGGAGACAATATGAACAGTACAATCTGCAAAGAGATGCAAAACATACCATTATGATCAGATATCGTAATTGCTGGCCTTATCCAGGAGGGACATCTGTGAAGCCGGAATCCTCTAAGCATGCATCTGATGAATTTCCAAATTTAGGATGGGGTGACACCAATCAACGTTATTCTATAACTGATTCAAAGGAACATACCTACGTCCAGCTGGAATTTCTCTACTGAAGCTGGTTAAAACACGCTCAAAGTACTGGACATACCTCTGTTCACAGAATTAAAAAATTGTCAGAAAGATGTGATGGTGAATGGTGATTGACACCTTGCATTAGAAATTGTTGTGCATGTGATATTGACTGACAATTTGACTCGGAAGAACTAGAGCCTTGCCATCTATACATCTTTTCTGATTGTAGTAAGCAACGGCCTCATCAGCTGTAGGGAAGATCTGCATCATGTGGCAAATACAAAACAGAGGAACAAAGGAAGTCAAGTAAATATTAAACATAGACCAGTTCCATCAACAAATATGAGTGCCCAGCAGATGAACCGTATGTCTCTGTATCTGATTACCTTCAGGAACAAGAGAAGGCTACAGATCATCAACCCCGTCCTACCCATGCCAGCTTTACAGTGAACTGCCACAACATTTTCTATGTCCTCCTTCAACCATGAGGATGCACTTTGACAAAAGGATAGTATAAGTGGCATAGGTGGGCAATTGTGATCAGCAAATGGAAAAGTCGCAACCTATGATGCATCCAAAAAGTCAAAAGCCCATACTTGGGAAACAGCAGAAAGCCATAATGATCATGGCACTAACAAATAATTAACTTTGACTTTGAGAGGTCAAAACCTCCCCCACCCACAGAATGATACAAGAGAGTATCAATATTACCTTTCCACCAAAAAGTGATGCATCATATAGCCTTTCTGAACAGAGATTATAGACTTTGTATTTTCCCTGCAGATAAAATGTTTGTATGAAGCAGTAGTTAAGACAATGGCAAAGGTGGTAATAGGAAACAATGCAATCAGAATGTCAAATGAATCTTCCCAAGCACCATCTCTTAATGAAGGAAAGGTGAGATCAGTTGCTGAACTAGTTCAGCACAGGAGCAAATTAGACAGCAATGACATTTTTGTGGGAATGAAGCACACAAGCAAACTGAACTCATCTCAAGATTCTCAACAATTTAATCTGCTGACTTAAGTTGCCCAAATAAAATGCTATCTCGCAGAAAACACTGACCCAGTAAACATATGAAATCCTAGAAAAGGAGTAGACAGTGTCATTTAGCAGGAATTTGAAACAAAGTGGATCTACCATATCTACCATTAAGACGAAATAACGCAATTCCTCACATCTTGGAAAACGAAGCAGCCACCCTGACTAGGTCAGGGATAAGAAGTGCAAAAATTGGAAAGTGACAATCTATCTGTTTTTTCCCTGTTAGATGTTGAAGCTAAAAAAAATAGTTGCTTAGTACTAACGGACAAATTTTGGGGACATCATCTCATTTCTGGATTCCATCTCATTTTGTTAGAAAGAAAAAAATTGATGTAACAGAACAGACCTATGTTCACATATAAGCTTTGTTATGCCACGGCTAAATTTTGAATGATTGTAACAGAAGTATCTGCAAACTCAGCAAATGTTATCTAACTCATCTGACTCCTCAATAACATGTCTTAACATAAAATATGCGCAGATTTACAGATCCCAGCGTAGATCGACACACGGATTACTAGAAAGTGTGTTATATAGGGGGGAAAAGAGCATAAAAATAAATAAATAAACAAATAACTCATAGAAATAGCTTGTTTGAAATATAACATTACCCGGTGGTGCGTCTCAAAAAAATTAATCACCTCTTCCATATGATTACGATAAAAGCCCTGGAAAATAAGCTTCAGTTACTACATTGTCGGAAAGGCTGAGGTCGAACAAATATTAATTCTGGCAGAGCTTTTCACCTCAAAATACCCAAATAGACCTGAGCTTATATCTCCAGCTGGGAATCCCATTGCAATTACATTCTCAGTGATATATGCCATATCCAAATCGAATCCTCCTTCCTATTAAGTACATGGCATGATTAGCACAATAGAAAGACTAAGCATACTACCGAATGAGCATATAAAAGAGTTATTACCAGACAAATAGGAGTGTAAAGAGATAAAAGGAATGTACATGACAGCACAGAATTGAAAATAACACGAAGTTATGCTCAATAAAGCAACTGCCAATTTATAAAAGAGAATCATGAATTCATAGAAGAGAATGATAAGCATAAGTATTGGAGAATATGCATATGGAGTATCCGTAGCTCTTCTCCACCAGCTTTACGTGTGACCGTTTACACAAGACCTCCATTCAAAATACCTATGCCCAGCCTCCTCTGAAAGGTTATTACTACTCAACCTTTGTGTTTTCAAATGCATATTTCAAAACAGTTGGTCAGTATTAACTCAACTCATTCCTTTAGATATTAAGATTGAAGATTTAATTTGCACCCGTGAAATGCAAACATTGCAAGATTAACACCTATGATTGGGGCTGTTGCATAGATCCCTTGGACAGGGTTTTTCTGGAATTAGATCTAAGTGCAAGGACCCACTTGTAACTTCCCTCCATGTCATGCTAGTTGTTCATTTCCTACAAGGTTTATATGATTTTGAAATGGTCCATAAAACATATTAGTGTTACCTGGTATCTCCTCTTATTTTGTGAGACAACATGACGTGCCTTGACCTGCACAGCCTTCACAGCATTGCGTGATGAGTCAAGCAACCCTTTTGCCACTGATCCGAGGCCACCAGATTGAGCATTTTCTGAGGTGCCTCGATCAGCCTCTTTTGTTGTAGGAGTTCCTGCGGGTAATCGAAATCCCATGCCACTGGCAAATCTTGATAGTGTCCCAATCCCTGAATTTTGACTCTGTGAACTGTCCTTTGAAGTTGCTAGAGGCTGCGGAAGTTTCAAATTTCTTGTCCAAGATGATATGCCAGAGGCAGATAAGAAAGATGGCAATTCATAGGAAGGGGTCTCTGTCTGAGAAATGCTAGGGACAGTGGGTTTATCTTCAGAAGAAGTGGAAGGAGATTGAGATGATGAGTCCACTGGTTGGGCATCCATTTTGCCACCCAATGCAATGATCAAAAGCTGTAACTCATCCAAGTTAGACCAGCAATTTGAAGCATGTATTGTTTGAATCTCACAAACTACTCATAGGGCACTCACCATCATCTGACCTAAACATCTACCAATACAATTGGCAGAAAAAGATTCATGGAAAAAGACAGTCAATTTCAGATGGCTAGTTAATAGTCACATGGAACAACATACAGAGGTAATTGAAGAGAAGAGAGTTCAAGGAAGCTGGACTTGCGTCGCGATCAGCATTACCACTCAGAGCCAACAAAACATCGTGGATGTATTAGTTGGCTTTCAAGGTCGTAATTACAAGTGATGCTCATAAGCAGCTATGCGGCAAGATCGTGCCAAAGTAAAAATTGTGCAGTGACACTTGTGCGACAAACTTCTGTCGTATGATTGGCGCATCACATCACAAACAATTCATTGATGAGATTACATCACCAGAGATCTAGCCTTCCTATTCGGAAATGAGAAGCAGCTCTTCCATACAACGACAAAGATCAAACAATCAATCTTTGTTAAAATCGAAACTTCATTTGTGGGTATTCAGATTAACCTCAATAGCATACATCAACACATTCAAAGAGGCCTTCCTCATTGACTAACAAGCATTCGATAATCTGGGCATGAGAAACAACAAATCTTGGGAAATCTCCCGGCCAAATTATCAAGCATATAAAGGAAAAATGTCTGCATAAACACGGGTTTTCGCCATTTATCTGGTTGAGGCCAAGCCCAACCAATTTGATCCTGTGAAGCATTGGTAACTATGTCTATCGACGGTCTTCAGAGACGAACAAGAACGGAGAGAAAGAGAGATCTGGGCAAGAAGGCTATAGGGGCACGCGCATTAATACATACAGATCAAGAATCTATGCACATTGAGCAAATGGGTGTAGAGATAGAGACACAAGAACGATGATTACGTGCAGATTACTTTAACTCTAAGAGATGCTGAGATCCACTGAAACAAACCAGCGAGCGAGCGAGAGAGCTTTGTCTTTCCCGAGGAATTGCAGGCCCGAAGAAATGGCGGACTTCAAGTCTGGTCACTCTTAGTTTAAGCCATTTTTTCCCGGGAATTTTCTTATAATTAAAGAAAAACGATGACGCCAGAAAAAGGTTATACGTAGCATAGATCAAATCCAAGTTAAATTGAAAATAAAAACAGTGCAAATTCTTAGGGCGTGCAAAATAAAATTTCTACTTATCTATTTCTTTGTTTGGAATAGGTTTAACGTAAACCAGTTTGCAGAACATGTGATTTGATTTTTTTATTTTGGAATAGATTTATTATAGAAATAGATTAAAAAAAAAAAATCGAAACTAAAAGTTTTAGAAATCAATTTCTGTTCAGAAATTTTGTCATGCGCACCTTTAGTGAAAGCACATGCTGATCTTTTAATTGAAGTTCTTTTTTGAAAGAGATAAGTGCATTAGTTAATATTTATTATGAAAGTGCAATTGAATTCTATGACTTACAAAAAGTGTAATTAAGTCAAAAAATTTGTTAAATTAGTGCAATCGAGTCATTTTGTTTTGATTTCACTAGTGAAAAATGCTAACGTGATTTTTTTTTATTATTTTTCTCTTTGCAACGTGACGTTAATCTCGTTAAAACATGAAAGATAAGTTTAAAATAAGGTTGTTTTGGTTTAAATATAATTTTTAAATCTAAATATAAAAGAGAAGGCAAGGCAAAAGACGAGGGCTTGTAGCCACCCCCACCATTGCAAGGATGGTGGGTGCCGATTGGCTAAGGGTCGTCAATCCTCGCTAATTGCAGGCGAGATCTTGCAAGCCCTCACCCAAATCTAGGTGAGGGTCGCAACTCTCACCTAGATTGGGTGGATTCACTAGCCACTAGCCTCGCTAGTTAGGGCTCGGCAACCCTTGTTGCCCATCCTCGCTTTTGCCTAGCCTTCTCAACGATAGCGGTTCACCATCGGAAAGACCGCAAGTCCTTGTCACTTAGTCTCACCCTCCTCCTCATTCTTCTTCTTCTTCTTTTCTTCTTAATTTAGCTTTATTTTAATTTAATTTAAAAATCAAATTTAGATCAAAATGACATCATTTTAGCCTCATGTTACATGTTTAGCCACGTTTTTACTGTGTAGGAAAGAGAAAATATTTAAAAAAATTTATGTCCATATTTTCATTAGTTAAGTTGGATAGAATTAACTAAAGAATTTGATTGTATCAATTTGACAAGTTTTAGGACTTAATTATTTTTTATACTTCCACACCTATTTAAGATTTCTAATGCACTTATCCCTTTTCGAAATATAGTACCTTAAACTTGTTATTTTTCCAAAATTCTTCAAACTAGATCCTCTAATTTTTTATTCCTCAAACGACACAGAATCAATGCCAGTCAAAGTAGGATTATACTTGTAAGTGAAGTAGTCTATTAATTGATACATCTTAGCTAATGGTATAATGATGATATTTCTTAATTATACTTAAAGTAATTAATTATTTAGTATTAATGCTGTTCTATTCATTATTGAGTATGTTATATTTATTAATTATTGAATATATATATATTTTTCTTTCAAAAAATGAGGGAGATGATCCCTTCAAGAGATGGAATAGCCTATTCTACCTCTTGTGGAGCAACCAAACACAACTTACAAGTTCAATGACAATCATCCAAATCACAATTTCAAAGATCACGTAAAAATGACATCATAAAATTAGAGAACCAACCATGTATTTTCATCTATTGATAATGGTTTTCGCCCATCTACAACAATATGTGGTAATCAATCTTCCAAAACGCATAAAAAAGAAAATTACTATTTTCAATCTGAGCACCAATAGTTTATATCTCCTTTTGAATTTCATCATATGATTCCTTTCGAATTCTTTTCATTAGTGCAATCATCTCCTTTCCTCTCCCACCACTACGACCGTCGTTCAAAAAAGGAAAAAAACATCAATGCCACTTGCCATCATCAGAACCGCCAAACAGATCCGAAGGATGTGATCGCCCAAATTGGACGGATTCACAAGGAAAGACAAGTCGGGACCCGGCCCGGACCCACGACCCGAACCCGTCGGGTCGGCGCAATCGGGCTGCGTCGTCCATACCCGCTCGAAACCAGGACCATTGAAGAATCTGCGATGTACAGAGACCAGAGACCCCCCGACATAAAAAGTAAAAAACAGAGACCAGATCCTCGAAACGCTCTAAACCACGCACGAGAAAAACGAGGGAGGAAAGACAAGAAGAAGAAGAAGAAAAACACGACCATGATGGATCCGGGCACCTCCACCTCCGCCCCCGCCGCCCCGCCCCCCCGCCCCCGCCGCCGCCGCCTCCGCCTCCTCCGCCTCCCCCGCCTCCCCCGCCGTGTCGCGGTGGACGTTCGCCGTCTCGCAGCGGTACCAGCACCTGCTGGACAGGTCGGTGCCGCACGCGCAGCGGCGGTGGGTCGCGACGCTGGCGGTGGCGTTTGTGTACCTCGTCCGGGTCTACTTCGTGGAGGGCTTCTACATCGTGACGTACGCGCTGGGCATCTACATGCTGAACCTGCTCATCGGATTCCTCTCCCCCAGGTCGACCCGGAGCTCCAGGAGCTCACCGGCGGCGGCGGCGGCGGGGCGGCGGCGGGGGGTCCCTCCCCACCCGCGGCTCCGACGAGTTCAGGCCCTTCGTCCGCCGCCTCCCCGAGTTCAAGTGCTGGTAGGTTTACGGGTCGGGATCGCTTCGCATTATTATTATTTTCGATTGGTAATTGCGATCGGCTTCCTAAATTAGATTCGGTGGATTTGATCTGCGTCACTTCGGGGGCGAAAGATGGAATTGTGTGTTCCTAATACTCTGAATTCGAGGTGTTTTGTGGGTGGAAAGACTCGTTGTAGTTGGCGATTTGTGCCTTCTAGTTTGGATAACTTGTAGGCAGACGGTATAGATTGAATTTATAAGAGATCGGTAAAGTTCATGTTTTTAACGTTTGGGGAGTGTTTTGTGACGCTTTTCAATTGAAGACCGATCCCAGGTTTTCTCAGTGGGAGTTGATTTTGGGGGCACTTTGGTATTGGTTATTATGATTTGCTATTGAATGGATTTGCTGGAATTGATCTCTTTCATTTTGAAGGAGAAAGATGTGATTGTGTGTTCTGGGTATTCTGACTTCAAGTGGAAGGATTTGATTGGTGTGATGATTTTTGCCTTAAGTTTGGATTTCTTGGAGGAAACCGAACAGTTTTTAATTTGTGAGAGATCGGTGAAATTGGTCTTTATTATGTTTTTAGAATGTGATGTCTTTTGCTGGGTTGGGCTGATAAAGAGGCGCCGGAGGTCTCATGACTAGATTCAAAATTTGGCAACTGAAGAAGTTGAATGGTGTGGAACCATCATGGCGTCTCAGTTTCGTGCTTGAATTTTGTTATCACAGGCGGTCACTTGTTCTTGACTTGAGACTGGTTTTAAAAATGCTTGCCATGATGTAAAAATGCCTTTTGATATGATTTTACTGTTCCAGCATTCTTGATCTGCTCGGTATACGTTTTTTCTGTCCAATTACATTTGGATGCTTGAATTTATTCATGAGGGGCAATTGAAATTGACAATCTAAAGTCAACTCTGGGAGCCAATTGAGAAGCTCAGATTCCCTGTGATGATATGTTTCCTTCTTTTATGTCCTTTCAGATGTATAGCTTTTTTTTTTAACAATCTTTGACTGGCAATATTCTTGTCATTTAATTGATTTAAAACCAAACAATGTTTTGCACTAAATCGAGAATGTAATACAATAATTGTTCGGCTCATCAGTCTCTATGGAAGGTCTAATGCTTATGCTTTTGAATATTCGAATTTTGATCTGCTGATTTCATTGGTTCCATTGGGAGAGCTTTTGGATATAAAAATTCACTTCCTGCTAAGATTGGATGGTTACTTATTTAACATATTCTTCTTGTCTCTCAATGGAAGGTTACAAATCACATGGGCATTTGTGATTGCTTTCGTGATGACGTTCTTCAGCGTGTTCGACGTACCTGTCTTCTGGCCAGTACTCCTTTTCTACTGGGTCATGTTGTTTACGCTTACAATGAGGAGACAGATAATGCTTATGGTCAAATACAAATATGTCCCATTTACTTTCGGCAAACGGGTATGCTGAACTTTATGTTCTCTCTTTCTGCATGTCTGCTTCTGCAATTCTTTGGTATGTATACTTACTTTGCCTTTTGACTCTACTTCTTTTCCATCAGCGCTATGGAAAGAGAGCATCTTCAACTGATAGTGCAAGCCTTCCGAGGGATTAAATATTTTGAGTATGATCTATCTATAGTTCTCGAGTAGGCTTCTCTTATCCTGGTGTCATGGCAGCAGATGGAGCTTTCTCACAGCAAAAGATTGGCTCAAAGATTGTTTTGGCATGTTGCCTGATACTCCACCTTTCTGAAAGAAATTTTATAGATAAGCCTACTGAAACCATCGTGGAAACTCCTCAAGAGGAGTGAAGTTAATGTACTTTTTCTATCTTAGCTTTAGTAAGGGGTAGTCCCAATTTGTTCTTTAGACATGGCATTTTTTGTATTGCTTTCATTTTAATATAGCTGAAGTTCTTAGTTCCCTTTTTGTTACCTATTATGTGTTTGTCTCCACTTGTCTTCTATTAGCTGTCCCTTTCCCATTTTGGTTGATGTACTGTTGCAATATGGATTAGCTTCGAAATCCTCATGATTTCTGTATTCAATCACTATTATTGAGTTTGTCTTGGAGCTTTAAGGAGGATGATTGTCAGTGTTGGATGTCTGTACTTGCAGGTTCATTGAGCGAGGATTCCATAACGTTTATTGGTAATGGTGTTGTTTTAGACGATGACCTTCTGCTGGAAGCTAAGATTGTTTCTGTTCATGGGTAGACAATGAAAGTGTCAGCCTTTACCAGCTCGGAGTCCCTCTCTTGTTTGCCTTTCATGAGTTCACATTACACATACTGTCAGCGATGATTTGTTCTAATTTAAGATGGGAGGGGTTACCATAAAGCTAATTTAACGATCCCTGTGGATTTGTTAGGAAGTTTGGAGTTTTGTTCTAATGGAATGAGGCTTTTAGGAATTGTTAGAACAAATCAATTTGGATATAAACCGTTAGGACATTCCGGCAGGACTCGCATCTCAGCCAAAACTGATACTTGCACAAACTGCATATTTGTTGCTTCCCTTTCTGTAGTTTACAACTCTCTTTCAAATTTCAATACAAGGAAAAGAACAAAAGGAAAAAACAACAGATTTGAATGAAATTTTGCGTAACTTTCAGGTGCTTGTTCCCTGGGAGGAAAACCAAGAGAGAACGAATCTGAAAGATTGCAAATATCAAGGGTCCAGCTGGTAGTAGCCATAGACTCTATAGAAGGTCTGTGTCAAAGTAAGCACAAGGAAAACGAAAGCAGCAATGACAGAAATGATTGCCTAGGGACTGTTGAAGTAATTGTGCTTGAGACTGGCTCTCCAGGTGGCAATGACAAAAATGATTGCCTAGGGACTGTTGAAGTAATTGTGCTTGAGACTGGCTCTCCAGGCATTCCACCTTTGGTTGTAATATTTGTTCACCTCCACAGACAGTGTAGAGAGGTAACTGTCATTGATGTCGAAGACCACCTCTTGGCAAAGCCGGTTGAAGAGGTTAGTGACCTCCGCCGCTCCCAAGCCAATGCTCGATGATCCCGCAGTAGTTGAGGTACCCGACGTCCTCGGGGATTTGATTAAGTTGTCCATAAAGATTACGTATGAGGTGATGTTGTTGCTGCAATCAAAGTGGGACTGCTTGAAGGCTATCAAGTTGAGGAAGAGCAACCTCATCCCATTGTCGATCAAAAGCTGTGGGATCCTGAGGATCCTGTCCTTGAACTAAATGTCCCAGAACTTGTTCGTCTTCCTCTTTCACATAAGGGCTTGAAGTGCTTTCATTTTCTCAAATAAGAACTTGGAGTGATTATAACCATTTCAAATGAGGGCTTAATCTCGCCAACTCACAAGGTATTTTCATCCAAAAACATTTTTAATTAAAATTAAAATTGAATTAAATTATAAATAAAAATGGTAAATATTTTTTTTAATAAAATCGAAAATATAGGCGAGAGGCTCCCTCCAGCCTATGATCGTCACCCTCTCACCGGTGAAGCAACGGCCATGGTTGGCGCTTGGGCAAGCGTCGGCGACCCTTGCCAAAAATAGGAGAGGGCGGCAACCCTCTCCCAAATTTGAGCGAGGGTCGCTCGCCCTTGCCCCAATCTAGGGGCCCTTGACAAGAGGGGCACTAGATCACGTGAGGGTTGGCGACCCTCACCTAAACCAAGGAGAGGGCGAACGACCCTTGCCCAAATCAGAGAGAAGGTTGCTGCCCTCTCTTGTTCCTGGCAAGGGCCTTTTGGCCCTCACCTCTGGGCGGTGAGGGTTGCCGACCCTTATTTAGTCCTCGACGACCCTACTAGCCATTATCATCACCCCCATTGACCCTTGCCTCAATCCTGGGAGGGTTGAGGGCCCTTGGACTTATGGAAGAGAGCGAGGCGAGGGTCGGTGACCGTTGCCTAGATCTAGGAGAGGTTCACGGCCCTCTCCCATTTTTGGTGAGGGCCTACTGGCCCTTACCTTTGGTCGGTGAGGGTCATCGGCTCTTACCCAAGCGCCGGTGACCTCACTCCCCCATTAGCGATGGGTGGCGGCCATAGGCGAGAGGGAGCTCTTCCTCCTATGTGTTTCTTTATTATTATTATTTTTTAGTTTTAGTTTTTTTTTAGTTTGTTTTTATGGAAAGAAAAAGAAAGAAAAAAGGAAAAAATTAAAAAAATTTAGAATACAAAATTGCACTTCACCAAATAATGAGTTTAGGTACTTCTTTGATATTGATATAGCCACTTTAGGCCATTATTTGAAATAAAGTTCACTTTAGGCCCTTACTTGAGAGAATTTGGGCATTTTAGGTCCTTTTTTAAAAACAATATTTACTTTAGGCTCTTATTTGAGTTAATGAAGGCTTTTTATGCTCTTATTTGAAATTTTCCATTTTTCATGTCTAAGCTTGTAATTATCACTCATTTAGAAAACCAACATCAACCACGACTTTTGAAGACCTAACTCCTCAAGCTATGTTTGTAGTTAGGATAAAATTCATGATAGGATATAATTTATCGGATAAAATTTATCAGATAAAATTTATCATAACTTGCATTTGATTCTTGCCCAAGATAGGATAAAGTTATATATAAAAGAGATATGGTTTGAATAATATTATCTCCTAGGAGAGGTGAGATAAAAGCAAATAAGATTTCTAATATTTGAAATATAAAAGTCATTTTTATCAAATACCAAACTTCTTAAATTAATAAAATTAAAATAATATTTGAGTATACATAATAGTTGAATCTATAATTTTTTCATTTGTTTCTATTTTCATTTATGTATTTGAATTTCTTTTTATCTTATAGTATAAATTTAATATATATTTCCTATTTATATTTATTACATAATTTACTTATTTTAGGTATATTAGTATAGTTTAATATATAATAAAGTAGGCAGGGGTGGCGAGAAAGATTTTTATCATTTCTATTTGTACAATTTTCAGGTTTATTTACACCGATATATCATTCATATAAAAAAATGGACAGGATGGATATGAAAATATTCCACTTTATTATTGTGATTCATCAAATAATAGATAAGATACAACAAGATTCTTGAATTTTATATCATATCCTATCCATATAGAAATCTAGACGGTCAAACGTATCCTCAAAGTTTTATTTTGATTCTTAAGGGAAAAAGTAACAAAAAAGTTAACCTATCACAATTGTGTCGATTCAATCATAAACCTTTGTTAATTGAGTGCTAAAGCTTACAATTTGCCAATTGAGTGATTCTAACCAATTTTGGCCAAAAATCACATGATGTGAATGCTGACCGTTCTAAGTAGTACCGTCATTATTCATATCGATTTTTTTTTTATAATACTTTAAAAATATTTTGAATATTTATTTAATTTTTCTCTTTTTCTTTCTTTCTTTCTTTGGCCGCTCACCTATCACGGGGTGAGGGCGCAAAGGCACACTCGCCGGATCTGGGCACAAAACTTATTCCCATATTGGACAACGCTAGTTATAAAAGCCCGACCCGAGTATTCCGTACACAAAACCATTCCTATATTGGGCAAGCCTTGGCAAAAAAATTAGGCCCCATCTCTATGGGCCCGGCCCGAGCCCATCAATTGATCATTCCGGTCACGACCGACTCCCGCCGCCGCCTCCGCCTCCGCCGCGTCGCGGTGGGCGTTCGCCGTCTCGAAGCAGATACCAGCACCTCCCGGACAAATCGGTGCCGTCGTCGCGACGGTGGCGGCGGGGTGCGCGTAGCTCGTCCGGGGCTACTTCGTGGGGGGATACATGCTGAACCGGCTCATCGGCTTCCTCTACCCTCAGGTCGACCCGGAGGTCCAGGAGCTCGCCGACGGCGGCGGCCCATCCCTCCCCACCGGCGGCTCCGACGAGTTTCAGGCCCTTCGTCCGCCGCCTCCCCGAGTTTAAGCGTTGGTAGGTTCACGGTTGGGATCGCTTCGCATTACTATTTTCGATTGGTAATTGCAATTAGGTATCAACTGGATTTGGTGGACTTGATCTGTGCGTCATTTCGGGGGTGAAAGATGGAATTTTGTGTTCCTAATAGTCGGAATTCGAGGTATTTTTGGGGTGGAAAGACTCGTTGTAGTTGACGATTTGTGCCTTCAAGTTTGGATAACTTGGAGGCAGACGGTCTAGATTGAATTTGTGAGAGATTGGTAAAGTTCGTGTTTTTAACGTTTGGGGAGTGTTTTGTGATGCTTTTCAATTGAAGACTGATGCTAGTGTTTCTCGGGGGGAGTTCATTTTGGGGGCAGTTTGGTGTTGGTTATCACCTTTTGCTCTTGATTGGATTTGTTGGAATTGATCTACTTCGTTTCGGAGGAGAAAGATGGAATTCTGTGTTCTGACTTCAAGTGGGAGGATTCAATTGGCGTGATGATTTTTGCCTTCAATTTGGATTTCTTGGAGGAAATGGAATAGTTTTGAATTTGTGAGAGATTGGTGAAATTGGTGTTTTATTAAGTGTTTTTTGCTGGGTTGGGGAGAAAAAGAGGTGCTGGAGGTGTCATGACTAGATTCAAAATCTGGCAACTGAAGAAGTTGAATGATGTGGAAGCATCATGGTTTCTCCGTTTCGCGTTTTCATTTTGTTATCACAGAGCAGTCGCTTGTTCTCGACTTGAGACTGGTTTTAAAAATGCTTGCCATGATGTAAAAATGCCTTTTTGATGTGATCTTACTGTTCCAGCATTCTTGATCTGCTTTGTATACATTCTTTCTTTCCAATTACATGCGGATGTTTGATGTTATTCATGAGGCGTAATTGAAATTGACAATCTAAAGTTGACTCCAGCAGTGAATTCAGAAGCTCAGATTCCCCCTGTGATGATATGTTTGTTTTATGTCCTTTCAGATGTATAGCCTTCCTTTTAACAATCTTTGACTGGCAATATTCTTGTCATTTAATTGATTCAAAACCAAACGATGTTCCGCACTGAATCGAGAATGTCATACAATAATTATTCAACTCATCAGTCTCTATAGAGGGTCTTATTAGCTTATGCTTTTGAACATTCGGATTTTGATCTGCTGATTGCATTGGTTCCATTGAGAGAGCTTTTGGATTTATCCATTCACTTCCTGCGTAGATTGGATGGTTGCTTATTGAACATATTCTTCTTGTCTCTCAATGGAAGGTTACATATCACATGGGCATTTGTGATTGCTTTCGTGATGACGCTCTTCAGCGTGTTTGACATACCTGTCTTCTGGCCCATACTCCTTTTCTACTGGGTCATGTTGTTTACGCTTACAATGAGGAGGCAGATAATCCTTATGGTCAAATACAAATATGTCCCCTTTGCTTTAGCAAATGGGTATCCTGAACCTTATGTTCTCTCTTTTTCCTGCATGTATGCTTCTGCAATTCTTGGGTATGTATGCTTATTTTGCCTTTTGAATCTACTTCTTTTTCATCAGCACTACGATGGAAAGAGAGCATCTTCAACTGATAGTGCGAGCCTTCCAAGGGATTGAATATTTCTAGTTTGATCTATGTATAGTTCTCAAGTAGGCTTCTCTTGTCCCTGGTGTCATGGCAGCAGATGGAGCTTTCACACAGCGAAAGATTGGCTCAAAGATTATTTTGTCATGTTGCCTGATGCTCTACCCTTCTGAAAGAGATCTCATAGATAAGCCTACAGAAACCATCATGGAAACTTCTCAAGAGGAGTGAATTTAATGCAAAATTTCTGTCTTAACTTTAGTAAGGTAGTCCCAATTTGTTCCTTAGACATGGCATTTTTTGTATTGCTGTCATTTTAATATAGCTGAAGTTCTTTGTTCTCTTGTCACCTATTATGTGTTTGTCTCCCCTTGTCTTTTATTAACTGTCCCTTGCACATTTTGGTTCATGGCCAATTTATGAGAGGATTTACTCTTGTAACATGGATTAGCTTCAAAATCCTCTTGGTGCTTGAAGGAGGATGATCATCTGTGTCGGATGTCTGTACTTGCAGGTTCATTGAGCAAGGATTCCATAGCATTAATTGGTAATGGTGTTGTTTTAGACAACGACCTTCTGCAGTAAGGTAAGATTGTTTCTGCTCTCTGGTAGACAATGAAAGTGTCAGCCTTGACCAGCTCAGAGTCCCTCTCTTGTTCGCCTTTCATGAGTTCACATTATACATACTGTCGGCCATCATTTGTTCTAATTTAAGATGAAAAGGGTTACCAAAAAGCTGTTTAAAAGATGCTTGTGGAATTGTTTAGAGGCTTTGAGGTTTATTCTAACGACACAAGGCTTTTTAGAATTGATAGAACAAATCTATTTGCATACAAACCGTTTGGACATTCCAACAGGATTCGCATCTCAGGCAAAACTGATGCTTGGACAAATTGCATATTTGTTGTTTCCCTTCCGTAGCTTATAACTCAATTTCAATACAAGGAAAAAAATAAAAGAAAATGCAACAGATTTTGAATGAAATTTTGTGTGTAAAATATTTCAGGGGCATGTTCACTGGGAGGAAAACCAAGTGAGAACTAATCTGAAAAACTGCAGAGATCAGGAGCCCGGTCTGTAGTAGGCATAGACTCCATAGAAGGTCTGTGTCAAAGTAAGCAGCAGCAAAACGAAAGCAGCAATGACAGAAATGATTGCCCAGGGACTGCTGAAGTACTTGTGCTTGAGACTGGCTCTCCAGGCATTCCACCTATGGTTGTAGTATCTGTTCACATCCACAGACAGTGTAGAAAGGTAACTGTCATTGATGTCGAAGACCACCTCCTGGCAAAGCCGGTTGAAGAGGTCGGCGACTTCCGCATCGCTCCCAAGCCAGTGCTCGATGATCCCGCAATAGTGGAGGTACCCGACGTCCTCGGGTGAGTTGATCAAGTTGTCCATGAAGATTATGTACGAGGTGATGTTGTTGCTGCAATCGAAGTGAGATTGCTCGAAGGCTATCAAGTTGAGGAAAAGTGACCTCGTCCCATCGTGGATCAGAAGCCGTGGAATCCAGAGGATGCCATCCTTGAACTGGATGTCCCAGAACCTGTCCGTCTTCCTCTTTTTGAACTTGATCCCGGCTTCCCGGAGCTCTGTCACGCAGTGGATGAGCTGCTGCCGCCTCTTGTCAGCGACCCGGTTTGAGTGCGACCATCGCTTGATCCATGTCCTTGGCTCTGGCTGCGGGCCCGAGCAGAGAAGGCTTCGCCGGAACACTTCGAGGCAATGGAGCTCGCCCTGGTCAGATAACGGGTCGAAGGCAGTGGTGTAGCCGAGAGACTCCAGCCTGTTGCGGCTAAGCTTGGTCAAAGGCTCGTCTGTTGGCATTAGAGGGTCGAAGAAGCGGAGTGCCAGCTTGGCCACAAGCCCCTTCTGGTTGGGGTCGCCAAGCTGGAGGCCGAGCAGCTGGTCTAGTATGTAAAGAGGGATCTGATTCTCAAGCATGATCATGTCTCGCTGGATTGTGTGCATCGATCCCCGCATCGAGAAGATGGGGTCATTGCGAGGGTAGCCAAGTTCCTTGAACCCCTCAGCAACTCCCCGGAACAGCTCGATCACGAAACACCCATCAAGAACCATCATCTCCACAAACTCGTTACTGCTCATGGATATCGTCCCCTCGTAGCAGGTACGAGCTTTCTCCTCGACCTCCTTCACCGCGTCTAGATAGAGGCTTATCTCATGACCAGTGCGCCTGAGGATGCGGTGGAGGCAGCGCCACTTGTGCCGGTCCATCTGACGGAGGCGCTTCTTACCATGGTGGTATGGCCCAAGGGAGACAATCTGGGGGATGTAGGCCTTGTCCTCACCATCTTTGAGATATTGCGGGATCCGATAAATGGAGAGCTTTGCCCATGAGCAGGCCTCGTCGTCCTGGCAAGCTTGCTCGAGCTTCTCTCTGATGGAGATGACCCATTCGGACTCAGGCAGCCTCGGCTCAGCTTCTGAGATGTTTTCGCCCCCTCTGTTCTCGACCACGACCTGTAGAGCCTCGGATGGTTCTTGCTGTAGCTTGAGAAGCTGGTGTTCCTGAGGCTGCTGTTGCTGCTGGTGGGGGTGATCTATTAGTTCTCTGGATGCACTGGAGGTGGATTTCTGGGGGAGCCCAGATTCCACAGTTTCTCTGAGCTTGAGGGTGATTAAGTACCAACTCAAGAGCTCTCTGTTGTAAACGGCAACCATTTCTTTTGCCTAACGTTTCTCTGCCTTTGCCTCTCTTGGTTTTTGATCTTTGAATTGCTGCTTTCTAAGCCCACACACACACCCACACACACAAAAAAGAAGAAAGCAGAAGTGCTATTTCAATGTCCAGCGAAACCGGAACAAAGGAGAGATTTTTCCAACATCGAGATTCAAAAGGAGGTTGATGTATGCTTTTTCTTTATTGATTCTTATAGATGAAGCTCATCAGATAAAGGAATTCAGTTTTTCAATCGAAACCCAATAGTCTATTCCTCAGTTCTTATTCTCTTGAGTTCGTGAAGGCCACCATCTCCATCATGCGTCGATATGCTCTGTGGGTCTGCGAATATTGTGGTGGTAATAGTGATAATTGGTATTAATTTGACCAAACACCCAAGGGAAAATCCAACATTTTGCACATGCGATATGCATAGAAAGGAGGTGGAGTGAAGGCTCATCCATGATTAGCATGCCCCACCTTACCCCATGCAAGCTATCATTATTGGCCGTCGCCAGTTCAATTACGCAAAATGAAAATGATGGGGGTCATGTTAAATATTAGGTGGGGAGGGTCGTGAGATTTAGAGGGCTCAATTTTGATTCAAAGTTCGGCAACAACAAAAGAAACCACGCAACACTGACTTTTTCCTCTAGGTTTCCAGATCTATGACGTGATTATTACCATAAAACAAAGTTTGAGGTCCTTTGATAAGGAAGGTAAGAAATTGCTTACACGGCTCATTCGCCGCTTTCTGGAGGATAGGGGTCCGTCATTTGCCTTGAGAACCGGATGACTTATATATCCAAATTTTAGAGCACATCTATGAAATGCAACTCGGACATATGTGTAAGAAAATAAAAATCTTAGTTACTTTACAATATAGCTGGTTGTAGACATTTGTGTGAAATATATAAATTTTGTATACAATGATTTTGGTAGTACATTTTGCCTTAGACAAAAAAAGTCAGAATACGTAATATTATAAAAGAATTGCATCTTAAGTATATAACATTTTCGACAAAAGAAAAGTATATGACAATTTCTTTGAAGTACTAATCTCTTAGTATCTAAATTTTATTTAAACATAATGTGGAATGTTAATACAATCTCATATCACATAAATACGTGATTATAATTTGTTTTACATACATGTATTTGAATGTTGTGCGGTTATACCAATAGCTGTAATTGAGGTGATCATTGCAGCAAATGCGACTGCCACCATCGTTGTAACCATCGTGATTGCAGTAGCTCGATATTGTTAGCCACCCACAATCTCCTCTCCCAATTTTTTTTTTTTTTTTGTAATTTTTTTATAGCGTTGTTAAGTGATTCTTTGAATATTATTATTTATATTTTTATAACTACATCAGACATGATATCCTATGTTTTTTCCGTACAAAAAATAAGTTATACAAATTTCTCATCTTTTTTAATTTTTTTATCATATCTTAGTCATTATTTTACAACCAAATATAGTCTACAATTTAAAGATCGCCTTTTTTTTTTTTTGAATTATTTCTCAAGGTTCTTTGCAATTTTCCTTTAATAGACTATTGTTGGCACATGAACTTTTGCAAATTTTTGACCCATTTTTTTTAAATAAACCAAACCTGCAATTCTAAAAAGAAGAAATAATAATAGTGAAGATAAAAATATAATTAGTAGAAGGAAAAAAAAAGAGAGAATTAAAAAAAAAGAAATAAGGGGGTCTGTTTCGGTCAAATTGGAAAGGCTTAACATGATTTCATGGGCCTGATGGAATTGGCGCAGCCCATTAGCCCATTCGGCCAGACTCCAAGCTTGGCTGGTAGCCCCAGGCCCATTAATATCAACTGAGCCCGCAAGCCTATTTGAATTGGAAAGCTTTCTTCATCGATTTCAGGCTGTTGTACTTGTAACCACCGCTGGTCGACGCGGTCCGCCGTTCCGCCGCGTCGATCTTCTCTCTGTTCCACTCTGTTTACCGGTCGGGAAGCTCGAAGTGCACGAAGCTCGGTCTCCTTGGTCGGCTCTGATTTCATCAGTTGACACTTCCCAAAGCTCCTTTCACTGAATTGGTCGCCAACCGCGGCTTCAATTGGTTTCACGGACAATGCAACGGCTCACGCTCTCTTTTTACAAACAAGAGACCGCCATGGTATACTCGTCTCTGTTTAGATCAGGACTGGCTTTACTCGAGACTATGTCATTGATTCGAAATATCCTGAACTGATTTTATGTAACTATCCAGTCCAATGAGGGCAGGAGTGGTCACTGGGGTTAGAGGGCTTAGATAAGGAGTGGCTCTTGACAGGTTTCTAAGATGATGAAGGAGCAAGAATAAACTGAATTGTGTATTGAACATGAGAGGGTGATATGAGATATAAATATGTGTGTGTGCATGCACGAGCACGAAAATTGGAATTAATTAATGAAAATGCCTTTTGACTAATGGCAATAAGTTTCAAAGCTAAGCATACTCAGGTGGAGCACTTTCAAGATATGTGACCTCTTGGAAATGTGCTCACATGTATGAAAAGACAAAATCACGAGGCTCAATATAAAATTGGCTTTGTCAAAGCGGACGATACCTTTAGTTAAATCCAGAGCGTCACATTTTATATTTAGTGTAGTCTACAATCTGAGTCCATTGATGTGTCATCGTCCTATTCCTCAACTAGTTTGATGATACATGTGTCTGAGTTAGCTCATTATGGGTTTGCTTTCATTATTGGTCAACCTGAAAGTAATATTCACATGATTTGAACGCTCTTGACTGATATATTGTTCTGATTGCCTTATAATCTTTGCTGGCCGAATCTAGAACTCAACTCGTTGATACCTGACCATAGCCAGTCATGCTCGAATTGGTCTATGATTCACGCTGTTTGCGAATCACCATGAACAGAGTCGATTAATCAAGTTGCGGCGTATGTATTCGGTTCTGCCATGCTTTGGCATGGTCTAGCTTCCTTTTTCTGCATTCGTATTCTGTATACGCACTGAAGCTTATGAATTTCGTTCTCTCGCGCGGTGTCACGTGATACGTTGCTTAAGACGAGGGATGGACATCAATGGTGTATAGTGAGCAGAAGCTTGGATAGTTTAGCCGTTACTGAAAAATGGCGACCCAAATGAATTAGTTCACTTCAATGTTAGGCTTAAGGTCTGTTTGTATTGGGGAAAACATTTTCCTCATTTTTAGTGTTTGGTTTGCTTAGAAAACTGAATTAATGGAAAATATTTTCCTAGTTCAAAGCTTAAATTAGGAAATTGATTTCCTTTTTGAAAAAACTGGAACACTTTTTCCAAAATATGACTAGGTATTGGTACTTGGACCCGAACTCTACACTTGGGGCATGGAAACCCCAATGTTGGTTCTCAGATCACTGCGTTTAGGATCAGTTCTCCGACGGCCGGACCTAGATCAATTGAGGCTGGGCCTGGGACCTTGGTGCTCGGGCCTAGGCCCTTGGCGCCCATGCTAGGTCCATTCGGGCCGAGCTAAACACTTGGTGCCAGTATTCGTGCTTAGGTCCTTGATGTTTGAGCTTTAATCCCAACCCTTAGGCCTGGGTCCACAAAAGCTGTGCACAGATTCTCAGTGTTTGGGCTTTGATTCTTGCTTAATGAAATGTTTTTTCTTACAAAAATATTTTAAAAAATTCAAATTTATAGTTATTTTTAAAATTTTATTTTATGTATATATATATATTTTTGTTTTGTTTTGCTTTTCTTTTGCTTTTTCTCTGGTGATTGACCATGAGTGAGCTTGAACTTGCCCAAGGCCAGTAAGCTGGAGATCTTGAGGCCTTGGCAGATGGGCGAGTTTCAAGCTTGCCACAAGCTACCGAGGTTGAACTTGCCTAAGGTGCTCATCGATCTAGTGAGGCTGTGGCGAGGCCTCGAGCCTTGCTGGTCATCAATCGACCAAGGAAGAAGAAAAAGAAAATAAAGAAAATAAAAAGTGAAGAAACAGAAAATAAAAGAATATATAAACATACAAAAATTAGAAATACATTTTTTTTTTTTTTGATAATTTTTCTGATAAGATTTTCTTTATCAAACGATGAAAAATACTTTATGTGTCTTTTTTAGGTCTTAAACACTAGAGATTAAAGTTATTTTTCCTGGAAAAAAGACTTCCTGAAAAATCTTTTCTAGACATGGCATATTTTTTGTGAAACAAACGAACCCTTAAGCTATTTTAGAATTAGGATATTCTGTGTATAAAAAGGAGTAAAGGAATGAAAAGAGGAAAGCATAAAGAGAGACGAAGAGCTCGTGCATTCTGGAGACAAAGACACAAAATATATATACGAAAATAAAAAATAATAGGAAAATGAGTCTCATTTATATAGCTAGATCTTAGGCATAGATTTAGTTGTGTTTCAATTAATTCATGTTCTTACAATTTAGAAGGTTCCATTTTGTTGTTTTTATTTTTAGGTTAAAAATGAATTTTAGATAGATTTCTTCTAGGTGAATTAAATAACAAAATAAAATTATTAAAAAATATGAAATAATAAAAAGAATGATAAAATATCTCTTCATGTCGCTTATATTAAAATAACTATTAGGGGTTAATTAGTTCATCTTCATTTTAGGATTAATACCACAAAAACCTTAAACCGGTACACTTGTAACACATTTACTCAAAACTAATTATAGTCAAATCCCATATTGGTACTTTATTAACAAATTTACCCTTCATTAGTTTTCGTTAAATTTTACGTTAAAATTACTAAGTTTGATAATAAGTAGCAATTGATGGCTACACTTATTTGGGGTTTTATCCTTTATTTGTCATAATTTTTTTTTTTTTATTGTTCGTAGTATTAATCCAATTTAACAGAAACTAGTGGATGAACAAATGTATCGTTTTGGGTTTTTGCCAATCAAAAATTAGTTTGGAGTAAATTTATCATAAATATATTACTTTGGAGTTTTTTGTGGTAAAAAAATTAGTTTAGGATAAATTTGTCATAAGCGTACCAATCTGGGTTTTTTGTGATATTAACCCCTCCTTTCAATATTATGTGGTTTTTAGTATTAAGCAACTCTTTTAGCCAAACGTAGACTTCAACTACAACTTTGAGAATTAAGCTGACGTGAGTTCATCTCCCGTGGCTCAACAATGAGGCAGTGTATATTCTTTTCTCAACTTGTATTGGGTTACTTTTGTCCACTTTTACTTTTAGCCATTCTTTCACGGCTCTTGAGTGACGTGAGGTTTCATTTTTAACTCATGAAATCATGTCTCCAGACTTTATAACAGGATAATATAATATTATTTATTAGGTTTACTTTCCCATATTTTCCTTTATAGTCTTTATGACTTTGTTTTATTGCGATTTGTTTGATTTCTTTACATGTGTCTGATGTTTTGATTTCCTTAGATTTTGTTTGATAATTAGATCGCACTTTAAAAATAATCTCTATCAATGCAAACAACCGTTCATGGACGCTTAATGAAAGAGAATCTACAATTCCAAAATTTGATAAGACCGCATGAATCACTCTCATTGACAAATAAAATGAGTTTAAGTACCAAAAGGACGTTCATTACACGTTAACCTAATCAAAACCCCAAACTTAGGATCTTTTGTTCATAGAAAATAGAACGTCCTTTTGCGTTTTATTTAGCTCCTAGCCAGCTCCAATAAGTTAGTGGCAAGTCTCTTTCATAGGATATAATTTCTCATCTTTACACATTTCGAATTTAATTAAATTTCCAATGTTGTGTAAAATAAGAGTTTGGAATAACCTATATCGAGCAAGATTGAGCAAACCTTCAACGAGAGGTGACGTTTCGCTCGACAATCCGCTAAACTGATTTTACCCAACCCTGCTTTGGGAGGGTCATGACAAATATTTTTCTAATCCACTTCTCAATAATCATTCCTGGTTGCAAGTTGCCCGTAAGGGAGTTCTTATGATCTAGAACTCATCGTTGTCAACAGTTCGGTTTTGTTCGGATCACCATAATGCGCTAACCGAACACAAAGGAAAAATGCCATCCGGACCCGAACCGAGACCTGAAGCGCATAATGTCTGAACCGAAGAAAGATTCGAGTTGGTTCGGTTCGGGGATCTGTTTTGCTTTGTTTTTTTGCTGGGGCCTTTGTCTTCATTTTCCCCCTTCGCATACCTCTCTGTTTGTCCGTTACAGCAAGCTCCAGAGTCCCTCTATCACAGCAAGTTTGCAAGCTCCAAGGTCAAACACAACGCCATGGACGGATCTTGAGATGGGACGAGAGCTTCTTAACGCCATCGACGGGACACTCTTCACCAGCGACGTGTCTCCTCCAGATCTGGAGACGATGAGGCTCCATGACCACGGCTCTCGTTGAGATCTGGACGGTCATGGAGAAGAGAAACGAAGCTCGACTATAGACAACCATGGACTCATCCAGCTCTGGATTGCCATGAAGAGCTAAACGATCATGGACGACGGCTCCGGTGAACTCGATGGCGAGCTGTTGGCTTGGATCTGGAGGAGTCGCTGTTGACCACGGAGGCTGGGGGGAGTCAGATGGATGCAGCAGCGAGAAAGGACCCACAGACGGGAATCGATGGAGGTCACGCTCTAATCGCCGTACTTATTTTAACTGTTGGAGGACTGTTAAGTGCTCCAATTTGGTTTCTATCCGAGCTCTTGTTGACACATGACGCCCACACGTAGAAGAGGACCACAGAACCAGATGGATTTGATAACATTGATTCGATTTGATTCGGGTCAAATACTCGAAACGAACTGAACCCAACCGTCTAAATACTCTAATTATTTTACTTATTACCTGAATGGAAAACACCCAAAATTTTTGGTGTAGGTGGTTTTGGTATTTTTGACACCCTTCATTCTGAGGTTATGATTGTACCATTCTCTTAGCTGGTTTTTTTTTTTTAAGAAAAGAAAAAGAAAAAGGAAAAAAGTTGAGGTTGGTACAATTAATTATCATTTTTGCTTTTTAAGCTTGGGCCAGAGGGTGGTTGATAACTCATTAGCTTACATTTCATACTTAGGATAAAATTTAGGATAGAATAAAATTCGGTGTTTGATTCCTACTTAAGATAAGATAAAATCATATGTTAAAAGGAAATAACTTGAATAAAAATATTTCATGAAAGAAGTGGGATAGAGGTGAATATGATTCTAATATCCATAATATAAAGAGATAAGTATAGGCAACGTCTTAAAATTTATCGCAATAGTATTATTGAGTCTTAAAACTTTGAAAAAAATGTAATCAAATTCTAAAATTTATCAAATTAGTGCAATCAAGTTCTTTTGTTAATTTTATCCAATTTAACTGATGGAAAATGCTGATGTGGCTTTTAAAAATATTTTTCTTATCCTACGTGGCATAAGGTTAATTAATGCACCAATACGTCGTCATTTTAATCTAAATCCTAATTTTTACACCAAATCTACATTAAATTAGGTTAAAAATCCAAATGCTTTTCCCAAAAAAAAAAAAAAAAAAAAAAGACAAACTAAAACAAAAGTTAAAAGTATATATATAAAAAAAAAACACACACACACACACACACAAAACTTAGGCTCTTCGCCTATGGCCACCACTACATTGCCGGTGGGGCGTCGAAAATGGCTGGGGAGGTTGCTAGCTCCTCCTCCATGAGGTTTGGCAACCTTTGTCGATCATGGGTGAGGGTTGTCAACCATTGCCAACACTCCACAAGGGATGGGGTGTGGCCATAGGCTCCTGCCCCTCTTGCCTGCAATTTTTTTTTCCTTTTTAAAAGCTTTTAGCTTTCTTTCTTTAAAACTAATTTAACTAAAATTTAGGTTAAGAAATTGAAATTTTGATCAAAATGGTGTCGTTTTAGTGTTTTAGTTAACCTTAACACCACAGAAAAGAGATAAATATTTGAAAAAGTTACATTAGCATTTTCTATTAACCAAAGTTAGATAGCATCAATGAAAGAACCTATTACACCAATTTGACAAATTTTAGGATTTGATTGCATTTTTTGTAAATTTTAGAATTTAATTATACTTTCGTGAGATGTTTTAGGACATTAAATGCACTTATTCCTAATATAAAATTTATTTTTATTGAATTAAAAACTTCTTAAATAAATAAAATTAAAATGATATTGGAATATAATTAATATTTGAATTCTAATATAAAAATTCAAAATAACAAAAAATAACAACAATTTCTTTTATATTCATTACATACTTTAGTATTTTAGGTATATTAGTATAGGTTAATATTTGATAATATTTAATTAGTGAAAGCTGGAAGGGAAAAAATAATAAAAAGAAGAGGGCAAAAATAATAATAAATAAGCAAATAAAAACGAAGTAGGGCAGAATGTCGTGAAAAATTCTTACTATATTGAATTTTGCAATTTTTAGGTCATTTATATTGATATGTCGTTCATATCAGATAATGGACAAGACAAGATGCGTAAATATTCGGTTTATTATTGCAATTCACCAAACAATGAATATATGACATATTAAAATTCATAAATTTCAAATTGTATCCTTTCTAGTCTTATCGTGGCTAGAAATCCAAATGACTAAACACAACATTGAGGCACACCACTTGATCCTAAATCTTATCTTAACGGATACTACTAGTTGAGTTTAACTGTATTGAACACGAAATTACCTGACTGAATATAATTTATGCGGTCTGAGTTTGACCACCACCACATATTCTTTTCAGAGGCGGGACCATTGCATCTTGAGCATTCATTAGCAAATTGGCTGCAAATAGGCAATTAGCTACAATCCTAATTCCCAGATTTTCACTGGAACTTTATCATTCGTAAAGCCCTCATTAGATGATTTCCACTATATGAGAAATCAAAAACCAGGCCTGTAGTAGCCATAAACTCCATGGAAAGTCTGTGTGAAAGTAAGCACAAGCAAAACAAAAGCAGCCATGACTGAAATGATTGTCCAGGGATTGTTGAAGTAATTGTGCTTGAGACTGGCTCTCCAGTTATTCCACTTAAGGTTGTAGTGTCTGTTTAGGTCAACAGACAGTTCAGAGAGATAACTGTCGTTGATGTTAAAGGTCACCTCCTGGCAAAGCCGGTTGAAGAGGTCAGCGACCTCTGCATCGCTACCAAGCCAGTGCTCAATGATTCCGCAGTAGTGGAGGTGCCCAACGTCCTCGGGGGAGTTGATCAAGTTATCCATGAAGGTTATGTACGAGGATATGGCGTTGCTGCAATCGAAGTGAGATTGCTCAAAGGCTATCAAGTTGAGGAAGAGTGACCTCGTCCCATTGTGGATCCGAAGCTGGGGGATTCGGAGAGTCCCGCACTTAAACTTGATGTCCCAGAAGCTGTCCGTCTTCCTTTGCTTGAACTCGATCCCAGCTTCCCGGAGCTCCATCACGGAGCGGATGTGCTGTTGCCGCCTTTGTGACCCCCGCTTGGTCCACGTCCTTGCCTCTGGCATCGTGCCTAAGCATAGGAGGCTCCGCCTGTACACTTCAAGGCAATCGAGCCCGCCCTCGTAAAAAGTGGGTCGTACTTCAGCCTGGTGCGGCTATGCTCATTCGTCTGCATCAGAGGTTCAAAGAACCGGACTGCTTGCTTGGCCACGAGCCCCTTCTGGTTGGGGTTGCTGTGTTGGAGGCCAAGCAGTCGGTCGAGTATGAAGAGTGGGATCTGATTCTCGAGCATGATCATGTCCTGCCGGATCCTGTGCATTGATCCCCCCATCGAGGAGAAGACGGGGTCATCACGAGGGTAGCCGAGTGCCTTGAACCCTCCCTTGACTCCCTGGAACAGCTCGATCACAAAGCACCCGTCAAGAACCATCATCTTCACGAACTCTTCGCTGCTCATGGATGGGAATTTTTCGTCATAGCAGGTGCGAGCTCTCTCCTCGACCGCCTTCACTGAGCCTAGATAGTAGTCCATCCGGTGATTGGTGCGCTCGAGGATGCGGCGGAGGCAGCGCCACTTGTGCTGTTCCATCTGGCTGAGGCGCTTATCACCGTGGTGATACGGCCCGAGGGAGACGACCTGGGGGACGTAGGATTCCTTCTCGGCATCCTTGAGGTAACTCGGGATCCGGTAAATGGAGGGCTTTGCCCTTGCCCAGGCCAGGTCGTCCTCGCGAGCTTGTTGAAGCTCTTTGATGTAGATGACCCACTCGGATTTGGGCAGCCTCGGCTCACCATCGGGGACGGTTTTGCCCTCAAATGGTTCCTGCTGTGGCTCGTGAACCCGGTGGTCCTGACACTGTTGTCGTTGTTGGTGGCGATTTATTGACTCTGTGGATGCAGTGGAGGCTGATCTCTTCGGGAGTCCAGATTGCACGGTCTCTCCGAGTTGGAGAGTGATTAGATAATAAGTCAAGAGCTCCTTACTGGAAACAGCAACCATTTCTTTATGAAGAATTGGCCTGTGTGTTTCTATGCCTTTTGCCTGCTTTTCTTCGGTTTTTGTTCTGCGAATTGATGCTTTCTAAGCCCAAAAAATGAAGAGCAGAGTATGATACTTTAATAATGTCCATGGACATTGATACAGAGGAGAGGTTTTTCCAATGTCGAGATTTCAAACGAGCTTTATCTTTTACGACGTCACATTGATTTCGTGATCCTATTAATAATGTAAAAAGGGTGATAAACAACATGCCCCCAGCTTACCCTCACAAGTGGTCCAATTAATTGGACTAGCTTTTTATCTGCCCAGAAGAAATCGGACATCTCGTGCTCTCACGTGAACATGCACGCATAATCCGCTGGTTCTTATCACAGAGAATGGTTGGATTTTTTTATTTTGCCCCGCTTAGCCTTTCAATTAGATTTTCGCAGTCCAGAAGAATCTAATTATTAATGGGGGAAATAGATGGTCAAATATAGCACCATTCTGCATACACAAATTGGTGATAATGCCTCACCCCACTCAAGAAAAAAGTTAAAAGGTTAGTGTGAGGATTAGATACCACCAATGCCCATCTCCGGGAAGCTTGTTGGGTAAGTTTTGATTTATGCGATTCTCTCTTTCCAATTATTTGGACTGGCTTTTTATCACCATAACGTGTTTATGTACACATCTTAGCGTGGTGCCTTTCAAAAATATATAGAAGGGATAAAAGTATTTAAAGTCCTAAAATTTGTTGTGAGAGTATAATTGGGTTATAAAATTTTTAAAAAAACTCTAAAACTTATCAAATTGGTGGAATCAAGTTTTTTCTAATCCAAAATGCTTACGTGACATTTTTAAATTAACTTTGCTCTTCTACTTGACTTTTTGAAAATTGTTTTCTTCTTCAAATCTTATTCAAATTAGACTAAAAATTCTAAAAAAAAGGGCTAAGATTTTATTTTAAAAAAAAAACCAAAATTTGTTTTTATTGGTTTAAATTTTATTGATTCGGTTCGGTTAACCGAATTGAACCATCCCTAGAACTAGAGGCTCCAAAAAGCAAAAAGTAAAAATTGCTTTCATCTCCCGTTTCCTTCAATCCACATGAAGCCAGACAACCCTTGCCGCTCGTCTCTTTGCACCACCAGGTCCACCATAACTGCCAACACCTGTTACTGTGTCCTCGCTGCCGCCGCCGCCGTCACTAGACTCACTACCTCCGCCGCCGCCATCACAGCAGCAATTGTAACTTTCGCTGCCACGTGTGCTCTGCTTCTTTCATTCCTCCTCCTCCTCCTCCTCGCCCTCCGCCTCCTCCACTTGCCAACGCAGCTTCTCGGAATGATGCTGAAGCCATGCCTTGTGTTGCTTTGCTGGCAGAGCTCAATCCTCTAGAGGCCGACTCTTCCCGTCAGTAAGTTCCTTCTACTTATTAGCACTGCCATTTCTTGATCTTTAGACGGGCTTCGTCGCCATTCATCTGCTCTTGAATCGGCTATCAACCAAATTAGAAATGGGAGGATTTTGATTAAGTCCCAGCTCCACCAAGTTCTGTTTTTTCTTGTTCCTAGTTGTTTAGCCTTCATGCAGGGAAGGTATTTATTGTATTGCGCCAAAGAGCCAACTGTCTGATCCTTTGCTCTCTCAATCCCGTGCTGTTCCCTTGGGAAAAGTGAAAACCAAAAATCTGAACTGAATTGAACTGATTTCAATTTGGTTTGTATTCGGTTTGGTCACATTGGTAACGGTTTGGTTTTGTTTTCCAGGAAAACTGAATTGAACTGAACCATTGACACCTCTAATTAATATGATGCGTGTGCTCATTCCTCCACCACTAAATGTTTGGCCTGTTGTATATGGACTTGAACAAGGGGTTGAAAAAATATATCAGCTACTTCGCATAATGGTTTAGCATGTTCTTCCCCAACTTTTTTTTTTTTTTTTTGTCAGTCTTATTCTACTTTACAACTCACTTTTAGATTTTCGTCTTGTTTCTTTGGAAGCATGGGAGTAAAAAATCACCCTTAAAACTAATCATCCTCACCCCAATTCCTACAGGCTACAAGAAGATGGGGATTCAAACCCCTCATCTCCTCTTCTCATGTGAAAAAGGTGACCACCGAGGCAAACTCATTTAATTTCCCCAACGGATTAATCACGCTACAAATGAAGCGAGCCCCACTGCCATCACCTTAAGGACTAAATCAAACCCCAATAATTGAGATATTTGATTGCATGCATGCAATAATTGCGCTCTTGTACTCGCCTATCTCCAAAATAGAGAGAATATTAACTTCTTTCCTTCTTGGAGGAGCTTTTGCTTAACTTATTAATATATTGCTTCGCCTTCGATGGTTTGCCTTGTGCTTGGAAGCTTTCTTCTTCTTCTTCTTCTTTACACATTTGAGCTATGCTAGATAATTCCCAGTCGTGCTTTCTATATCGTCAGTCGCCCTTTCTATATTTTTAAGTTTCCTTCTCTCCACGCCGAAAATGCGCATGTTAGGCAAGCAAAGGTGATGACCCCATGATATATCATTTTCTAATTTATGAATACGATTGATAGGCCCAAATATCAAATTGTTTTAGATCTGTAGAGGATCGAACCTTTATCGAATGCTTAATCGAAACAAAAAATCAACTGTAAAATTTGAAAAGGATTTTCTTAAGGTGTTCATATAACTCATGCTGAAATACTTTCTTCCTTACTTTGTTGAGAAGGTATTTTGCATAATATTCATATAATGTGACATTAACATGTAAAAAAGCTGGTTGATAAAGAATGAGAATTCAAATTTATGGATCGGGTTGATTGTAATTAAGCGAGAAGTGCTATATTCACTATGTTTAGGCTACTGAATTGATATACCAAATAACAAGGAAAACTGTTATTGGGTGTTGAAAATGACCTACTTGCTTTACTGCCCACTATCGATATGCCATAAATTTTGTCGACCTATTTTATAATATCCAACATTGATTGGATGTGACAATATCACGTGAGGAGCATAATAGTTTATATATGTCATCTCAGTTGTGTACCAAATTACCAATGCATACGATATCTTTCTTATTTAGGAGTCGTGTTTTGCTCCACCCTTTTCTAACTACTCTTCTAAGATAGGTTATAAATATGAATATAATTCATAATGATAATTAATTAGTTTTCATGTAGGTAGTGTTCATAAGTCATAATCTAAAAAGGGGACAAACGACAATGTAGTCTTCTCTTCAAAGTAATAATTGAACGACAGTGGAGGGCACACATCTTTTGGCGAGTGCGCCTTATCCAACTGATATCTTGTCCCTTGATATTAAATTTAGTTTAGTTTCATTTGATTAGATTTCATATAGTTGGGAAAGTTCAATTCCTTGATTTTTAGTGTAATTCATAGTTTTATATGATCGATTGATGATTTGCGTGCTCATTACCGATTAGATTTAGGATTCCTAGCTTAGATTAGGATAACTTAGAATTAGTTTAGCTAATTAGTCCTAATGAATAAAAAATAGATTTTGTTTGAAGAAATCTAATGGAAAAAAAAAATATTTTAGAAACATCACTTTAAATGATACAAATTGTAGTAAAAAGCTTAGTTGAATTCAAAACTCGCCTCAAATAATTAAATAGGCAACATGGAAAGTTACATAACTTAGGAGAGGCTTGAAAAGGACTAACGAGGGCCTACTATTCTAAAGTCAGATTGCGACAAGGCACAAACCTGGGATTTCTCGCTTCCCCGAAAGTTTCAAGTGCCCATTTTATCCATTTTAAGATAGGGAAGTCTTCAAAAACAAGCTCATGGGGATTTTTATTCTAGGGCTAAATAACAAAGTTATGTTATATTTTTTGTCTGATTCATATCGGAATACTTTTCCACACTTTATCTGTTAATTTGTTCTTTTATTACTACTATTTAATGACTTGGTTGTGATTCTTTTATACTGCTTTCGTATTATGATTTGCTTGTTGCAATTGAATGATTATGCTACATTATAAGACCATAGAAACACATGAACATTGCATGGACATTCAGATGAGAAGTTAGGAATCATTACTGAGTAAAAGACCGAGTAGAGTATTTGATAAACTAAGTTATGTTCATAAGATAATTGCTCACGATCTCCTTGACTTTTGACGCTATCATACAATAGTTCTTGATCTTTGCAATGGGATAGATTACCCCCTCAGAAAATTTAAGAAGTACTTGGTAACTTCTCAAAGTTCGAGAGCTGTTGTGCAAACTGTGCTAAAGTTTTGAAGGATATGAATAATTACCTAAGTTTATCTATAAATTTTACTTTTCACCATGAATATTAAAATAATTAGTCCATATATCATGACATTGCTAACTTTATTTTATGTACTATGGAAATAAAATTTAGTCTGTTTGTTTCTATTTGTAAAGTGAAGCACTGGAATCATAATATTCATTGTTTTTTAGTTTGTGCCACTTAGGCTGCGTTTGGTCGTCCGGATTTCTAAACGGGATAGATTTGGATAGGATAGGATAAGAAATCCATGGATTTCTTCATATCCCATCAATCAACTGTTTGGTGAACTACGGATTTAAAGTCGGATATCCTCATATCCTATCCCATCTACCGTTTGGTGAACTACGGATTTAAATTCGAATATTTTAAAAACAATAACATTAGGCAAGTACAAATTTGCAGGTTTAATATTCACAAAATCATCCAAAACAATATATCTTTTTCAAATTAATAGATTCTCATCAAATTTCATGATTACGCATCGTAATAATATTTTCCGTTCCTTTGAAATAATCTTTTGGATACCCCTCAACATCAAACGTTTTTAGAATAACCTCAATTTCAATATATTCTTTACCCAAAAAATAATTAACTTTACCCAATATATATATATACATATACATATTCACTTTGAAACATGAATTCTTTTTCTCTCTTACAAGTTTTCATTTGTTTCCATAAAAGCGTAGGGTTTTATGTTTCGGATAAAAGAAATCCTATCCGACCTTATCCCACCCCCTCGGATTTTTTAACCGGTCTATATCCGGTCTATATCCGACCTTATCCTATCCTAAATAGCTACCAAACACAGGATATGATAAAACATATCCTATCCCGGTTTTTATCCGGTCGACCAAACGTAGCCTTATTATTTATGGTCAAAACTTATGATATCTTTTGCTCGTATTAATTTTTTTTTGAAAGAACAATACCGGTAAAATTGTCCATTAAAGTTTGTATTGTTAATTATATCACGTATTGTCGGACATGCTTAATATCAATCACACTGTTTTGTAATTTCATATAATCGGAATGTTTTAATATCTCTATCAATTTATCTCACCTAAAAGTCTTTTTATTTTTCGACAAGAATCTCGGAAGCCAAATTACAACCTCACATCGCTCAAATGTGATAAAAAGAACAACAAAATCTAAAGTGCAATAAAATAACTCGAGCTTGATCGAAATTCAAGCCTACATCTAATTCTAAACCAGAGAGAGATGCATAACTAAAAGGTAATCACTAAATGTAATCCAAACATAAACGCGATTGAAATAATTTTATCATTTTTCTTTTTATTATTTTTAACAATATTATTTTATTTATCTTGTCCTCTATTTATTTAATCTAAAGTTAAATGATAGAAAATTCATTTTATCCTAAAAATCATGAATTGTAACTCCCTAAACTAGATCATGAACTAAATGAAATTCAATTAAAACTGTTCTGAAGACTTCACTACCTAATTGAGACATGCATTTTCCCACCATTTTTATTTTCACTTATTTATTTATTATTTTTTAATTTAATTTTATTAATTTCTTTTTCTCTCCCTTTATCAGTACATCGTCTCTAATTTACAAACCGCTCAAAACTCTTTGTGCTTTCGTTTATACTTCTTCTGATCAATCACGCCAGGATCTTCATTGACACAGATTCTACATGTTAATCAATTAAGCATACCCGAACTCCACCGGAGAACAACGGGCCCCAGTTTACGCCAAGAACAGCACAGCACAAACACGCTTACTCCATCGCCCATAGGCCTCCGACCGACCACCACAGGACTCACATCCACACTTGCCGGTCACCGCACGAACACGTCCAAAACACGCTCAGGTCGACGACCTAAAAAGAAACACCACAGCAGGAGAGCATATCAGGACCTGTTTATAAGCAACCTACTGGATCACTTGATTCTGTTTAAGAGATCAGCAGCCTCAACACGCAATTTTCATGTCATACGTTAAGCACACCGACGACGAGGAGAATCATAACACCAATTCCATTACAAATGAATACTGTATTTCAGCACCAAACTACTCTCAATGGGTCAAGAACAGGTTGGACTGAGGTATTATGATTTTCAGTTCAAGAATTGAATAGAAGCACATCATGATTTAGTTCCAGCATTTCATCAAACAAGTTATATGCATTTCGATCAAGGAGCTTATACACATATATAAAGGGACAATTCACGTCCATATTATCATAATAACATCAACACAGCTTCAAGACATAACAATAAAAACGCAGGTTCAAGACATTAAAAGAGCTTCAATCACAATCGATTGTCTCGCAATCATGAAATAGAAGTACTTCAAACTTCCCGGCCAGAAAACAGGGAAGAAAAGAAGAGTTTCGGTGCGGGTGGTGGGAGTGGCGGAAATTGACGGAGACGGCGGCTTTCCAGCAATTGAGAACGACGGAGAAGACCTGTGAATGAGAGAAATCGGGGAAAATATTTTATGAGCTCAGGGCAACTCCCAAAATCATGCTCTGTTTTTGTGACCGAGCCTCCCCTTCCTTTCGCCGATTGCGAGATCCTCTTGGAAGTGTAAATGTAGAATGCGAATGGGGATCGAAATAGGACAAGGCTGCGACGATGGTCGGAGCCAATGAAGTGGGCTGGCAACAATTCATGTACACGTGTAATTGTAATCCGGAGAATTGTGTGCACGAGTAATTAAAATCAAAGTAAAATTTTTTGGCGACAAATCCGGATATTGACAACAATTTTGTTTGTTTTTGTTTTTTGGAATCATTCATCCAACAAGGCAGGAAGCACTCGACGGGCACAACGGTCATAATGGCCACGCAGTCGCTACTTGCTCTATTTTTCCACTAGGTTTTTAGATATATTAAATTGTTATTACCACAAAAATGAAATGTGTTGGTGGAAGACCCAGAAGGAATCGTTGCAGATGAGGACGATAAATTCCCCTCAGCTGACTACGAAATGCCCCTTTTCATATCAATCTTAGCTTTAGACATTTAAAGACATTCATGAAAAAATTTCTATTTCTCTATTTCTTTATTTTTTTATTCTCCAGAATAAATTTGGAACAGAGATCCATTTAGTAATGTAATTCCATTTTTCTATTTCTGAAATAGATTTCTATTCCATAAATAGATTTAGAGTATAAATCAGAAAAAAAAATTAGCTTTTCAATTTATGGGATAAAAGTAAGAAATGAAAACTCTTTTTGTCGTTCACTTTCGTCATTGCTCGTCGCCCACCCACCACCCATGGGTCGCCGGACGCCCGCCGTTGATCGCCGGTCCTTGGACACCCGTTGTCGGCCTCCGGAATTCTTTTATCAAATAAATTGCTATTCTAGAAATAAAATTTTGAGTCATTATCAAACGCATTTCTTTACTTAGAAACTTGCACAGGGAATAGAAATTAATAAATCAATTTCTCACCAAAAATTGATTTTTGAAGCAAAGATGTTGTCATGCACGCCCTAAGCTTCAAACTCCAATTAATTGTACCTTTTCTTATATGTTATAAATCAGAAACGAAACTTAAAGAATTAGCGAGAGTAGCTCAAGGAAAATGCTTCTTATACTAGGAAGAGAGAAATACTTGTCAGGACCCAAGTCCAATGGACCAAATAATAATAACTAAAAAAAAAAAAAAAAAAAAAGCAGCCGTTGATCTTGTGAGGCTTACATGTGGGATCCATATGGATTCCATAAAATTAAAGGTTACAAGACGAAGTTTACTTATCGGTGCAGCACTTTTTTCCAATTTGGAGTGATGTCCTCGGAACTGAATAAAACCATCATCTCACTCATACCGAAAGTTCCTAACCCGGAATGTCTAGACCAATACTGACCTATTAGTCTTTGTAATTATGCCTACAAAATAATCTCCAAAGTGCTTGCCAACCGACCGAAACCTTTCCTTCTTGAACTAATATCTATGGAACAAGAGTGCTTTTGTGAGCGGCCGTCAAATCCAGGACAACATTTTAATTGTTCAAGAGGTGCTTCATCAGATCCGGACAAGAACTAGAAAGTGAAGATTTCAAGCAATCGTCAAGATGGACATGAAGAAGGCATATGACCGTGTTGAGTGGGATTTCCTTAGAGATTATTTACTTAAGTTGGGATTCCATTCTACTTGGGTTTAGTGGGTAATGCAGTGCATCACTACCGTTTCTATAAGTGTAAAATTTAATGGGGATCAATTGAATTATTTTCACCCAACGCAAGGCATTCGACAGGGAGACCCTCTATCACCTTATCTTTTCATCCTGATGGCAAATATCATGTCAACACTCATCAATCAAGCTCTCCAAATGGGAAATCTCAAGGGCATCCAGTTGAACAGATGGTCTCCTACTTTGACCCATTTATTTTTTGCAGATGACGCTATTTTCTTCCTAGATGGGAAAGTACAAGAATGCCAAGAACTAGCCAACATTCTGAACCAATATTGTCTAGCTACGGGACAGGCCATAAATCGGAACAAGTCTGGCATATATTTCAGTAAAGGCTGCCTTGATAGATTGAAGGAAAGCTTAGCACAGGAACTCGAATCCCGGTGTTAGAGAAAATGGGTAAATACCTTGGTATCCCGTCGGACTGGGGAAGATCCAAACGCGACATGTTTGCCTAGATATTAGGGAGAGTCAATGCAAAACTTGATGGATGGAAAGAAAGTCTCATTTCTAAAGGTGGTAAGGAGGTTCTTATAAAAAGTGTTATACAGGCAATCCTACAGTATGCAATGTCCATTTTCAAAATTCCTGTTTCGCTTTGCAAGTCCATTGAAAAGAAGATTGCAAGATTCTGGTGGCAGATCGACAGTCGAAAGGCAGGAATACATTGGAAGAACTGGGATATACTAAAGAACAGGAAGGAAATGGGAGGACTCGGGTTTCGAGACCTCATTGCATTCAATAAAGCAATGTTAGGCAAACAAGCTTGGCGCCTAATACAACAACCTAATTCTTTGTGGAGCAAACTCTTTAAAGGTCTATATTTCCATTCACAGGATTTCTTACATGCTCCCAAAGGTACTCGATCTTCCTTGGGTTGGCAGAGCCTACTGGTCGGACGGGATTCCATTTTATCAAAGATTCAATAATCGGTAGGAGACGGGACTAACATACGAATTCGTGAGGATTGATGGCTTTCTAGAGGTCAACTAGGTGGAATAGCTGTTGCAGGAGAACCTGAAAGAGTAGCTGAACTAATCGATGTAGAAACTAATTGTTAGAATGTGACGTTACTACAACAACTCTTTGATGCTGGCACTATAGCGGAAATCCTCCAGATCCCGATAAGACCTCACTATGTGGCAGATCAGCTTATTTGGACAAGCACAGTTCGAGGTGAGTATACCGTGAAAAGTGCCTATTGTGCTATTCGGCAGATAGCAACCAACATTAATGAAAACAAAGCATCATCTTCTTATCAACCACCACAACACCTTTGGAAAAACATATGGAAACTCAAAATTACTCCCAAAAATCGTCTTTTCCTTTGGTCACTATGCCAAAACGCTCTTCCCACTAAGGACAACCTCTTCTTCAGAAAAATCAGCCCAAACCCAGTTTGCACTCTATGTTCAGCTCAACAACCCGAAACGTTAGAACACTTATTTTTATTCTATCCATGGACATCCAAAGTGTGGTCTCACCCCCAAATTAGTAGTTGTTTAATACCCTCAGCAATTCATCGCATAGAGACATGGATAGCAGACCGATTTGAACAGAGGAACATCTTACTTGGTATGGAGATTATTTCCACAATCTTATGGCAAATCTGGAAGGTGCGCAACAGGTACATCTTCAGCCAGTAGAGTCTCGATCCCTCATATGTGGTAGCTGCAGCACTTGCCTAAGCACGCGCAAATCATGTCGCATTTGTCCATGGGACCGGATTAACTCGAAGAAACCCAGATCCTTTCACATCTTGGAGGCCCCCCGATCCAGGATTCCAAAAAATCAATATCGACGGGGCATTTCAACCAGGAAGCACAATAGGATCAGTGGCATATCTCTGCCGCGACCATACCGGTAAACTGATCGAAGGCTTTACCAAGGACGTACCTGCCTCTTCGGCATTGCAGGTGGAGGTCCAAGCACTGAGTTTAACCCTTCACCACCTGGTGAATTCCAATAAGACAACGGATCCACTTATCATCGAGTCCGATTGTCTCGTGATGGTTGACGCGGTGCGAGATCTTTAGGCGCCGCCATGGGAAGTCAGAACGTTGATTGCCGAGGTTGCTGCGATGCTCCCCTGTTTCAATAGTCTGCTCGTTAGGTTTTGCAGAAGAGAAGCAAACATTGCTGCAGATTGGGCTGCTAAGGCCTATAGCTATGGGTTTTTGCCTTCAACTTGGGCTACTTTGCCCCCCACTCCCTTGTTAGACCTTCTTGTCTCAGACGCTTTTCAAGCGGGATGTAATGTTTCTGTTAATTAAATGCAAAGTTTCTTTTTGACCAAAAAAAAATAAAAATGACCATCACGTTTTCTTTCCACCAGGAGATGAGACCTCCACATCTGGAGCAATGATCTGTAGATGGGTTGCTAATAGTCAATTGGCCACAATTCTAATTCCCAGATTTTCATCGGAAGTTTAGCCCTCCTAAAGCGGTCCACTATGTGGGAAATAAAAATGTGGCTTGTAGTAGCCATAGACTGTATAGAACGTCTGTATGCAAGTAAGCACAAGCAAAATGCAAGCATCAACCAAGGAAATGAATGACCAGGGATTGCTGAAGTAATTTTGCTTGAGTATGCTCGCCCAGTCAATGCACCTGTGCTTGAGTCGGGCTCTCCAAGCATTAAACTTGAGCATGAGGTTGGCTTCCCAAGGATTCCAACTACGGCTGTAGAATACGTCCACCTCCTCCCACAATCCAGCTAAATAATGGTCGTCGACGTTGAGGACCACACCTAGGGAAAGCTGGTGAAAGAGGGCAGCAACCTCGGCCTTGCTCCTAAGCTAGTTCTTGATGATTTTGCATTGGCAGAGATACCCGACGTCCTCGGGGGATCTAATCAAATTGTCCATGAAGATTACATACGAGGCAACGTATTTGCCGCAACTGAAGCGAGACTGCTCGAAGGCTATCAAGTTGAGGAAGAGCGACCTTGTCCTATTGTGGATCTGAAGCTGGGGGATCTTGAGGGTCCCCTTCTCGAATCATATGTGTAGAAATTATTCACATAAACAAGTAATTAATCAATAACAATCAGATCCATATATAATTGTAAAACATCGAAATCGATATGCACAACGGAATTAAAATGTACCCGTTTAAGTCATTCTTTCACTTGAAGAAAAATAGATTAGTCTAATTATAATTAGCGATCTATTGAAATGCCAAATCTTCCTCTTATAATCTATTTCGGTATAGTAGTTTTTTAATGTGATTAAGCAACTGATCGATTTAACCTACCCTTTTATAGGCTAGAGAGAAGATCTAGTAAACCATAATCAATAGTGTGTCAACTATGCCTCTCCCATTACGAGTTTTAGTTAAACATAATTGCCTACATTTTGCTGCTCAACTAAACCCGTTATTAATAGATGTCAAAACCAAATTCAATAAGATCACTAAGGGTTTAACATATATTGGAATATCCATTAACCCGATTATTTAAAATAGAAAATTAATTAATTAATGTAAGCCCATTATAAGAAATTTCCAACATTCTCCCACTTGGGCTGCATTAATTAACTTATTTTTATTTTAAAAATGATTTTATATTAAAAACAACACTCTCGAGTTAATAACTGAAAATTTGTTTTATGTGCCTACTATTTAAAAAAGTATATAATATTCTAATAACAGCATCTCAAAACCAATCAAATCCTATATAACTTCAGTATAAAACTATGTGGATCAATATATTAATAAAATATTGCAACTCATGACATTCCATAATCACATATAATAAGCATTATATTTTCATGGATCATGGGCCTAGTAGTGTAGTAAAAAATAGTGCCAACATGTAATCAAAATGTATACTATTTCTTATCGGTCCTCAATGTAATTTCTTAACAATATGAAACTACATTAGCCCAATTTCTAGAAAACATGAAATTGCTTCGTTGAGATTTCTAAACTACATGAAATTGCATGATTATGTCACAATTCTCACAATTATTCACTTCTCCCAAAAAAACCTCTCGACTTGCAGAGCTTCTTTCTACCCTCCGATGGTAGTTTCCTGTTCATCGCAACCCTAATTTCTCTCAAAACCTACAGATTTCTTTCACTCTCTTGCTCCGCTGTTACCTAGTGAAGCTTCTGTCCTTGGAGTCAACATTTTGCATCTTCTTCCAGAGGTATTTCGTACCTCTATCGGTACTCAATTTGCCCTAGAAATCCCCTGTCGGAGCTCGACTTGCAAAGTTCCTTCCTCTCAAACATGCAGAGTTCTTTACCCATGGCTACTCATGGCAATTGAAACCCTAACCCCAATTTACATCCCGAACTTTCTCCGCACCTTATAATTTCCCTCTATCTTCCATCCATGGAGGTCTGGTCTCACTCTGTTTCTTCTCTGAATTAAGGTGTTTGTGCTAGCTGCGTTTGTATCCACAGTTTCTTCCTCTCACCATGCCGGGTTCTCTTACCAATGGCTACTCATGCTGCAATTGTATCCTGAAGTGACGGCAGACTGCTTTTGACGAAGATGATCCACCTTGTGCGTCCGCCCTCCTTCTCATTTGGTTTGCTTCACTACACGGTTATCTTCCCCTGTTTTCTGGTCATATCCTGAGTATTTCAATAGATATTGTTATTGAATGTGGGGTCTTCCCATCTGGGATATTTTACCTGACTGTACAACACAGTGCGTTTTAGTTAGTTGGCCCCTTATTTCTTCATATGCTCTTGTCTCTGCGTCATGGACTCCGAAGAACATAATGACTCGGATCGCCTTGCTGCTCTCTGTTCAAGATTAGGGAGACTTACAACAGAGAAAAATATAGATTGCTGGAATGAACAACCATCACCTATAAAATTGGAGGAATGTAGCTTAATCTTGGTGTGCAGAATTTTGTCTGACCCCATTGTAAACTTCCCTGCATTCCAGAGTACTCTTAAGAAGGCTTGGAGGACTGATCGTGTTGATATTACTCAACTGGAAGAGGGCCTATATCTAGCTAAATTCCACTCTCTTGCCGATAAACAACGTGTTCTTGATGGTGATCCTTGGCTCTTTTCGGGTCATCTAGTAATTGTACGAGCATGGCAGTCTACAACTCCCTTGCATTGTTATGATTTTTCTAATTGTGCTTTTCGGATACAAATATTTGGTTTGCCTTTGGAATGGACTGAATGCAGACAATTATTAAGGCTGTGCAAGATCTCGGGAGGGTAATTGAAGTGCGAGTTGACACCAAAGAGGGCATGATTTCTCGAATTGCTAGGGCAAGGGTCGTTCTGAAACTACAGGATCCCTTAAGGACAGGTAAACTAATTCGTATAGAGGGCAAAGTCTTCTGGCTTGACTTTCGATATGAGAGACTTTCTCATTTCTATTACTCCTGTGGAAGATTGGGCCATTATGCTACCTCTTGCAAAGAGATCCCCTATGATGAGTCAAAATTTGAAGGATGGGATACTATGGTATACGGTCCATGGCTTAAAGCTGAAGTTAAACAAGCTAGTCCTTACTGGCAGACATTTTATAACCCTCCAAACCCCTCGGCTCAGTCAGACGAGAGCATACCTGAGACACCCCCTTCCCAAATCCCGCTCTTACTCCCACCACTTGTTACTGATGCTGCAACAGCGACTATCTCAACACTCCCTGCAAACCAGCGAGCTCCAGCACCTGCACATCAGGATAATCCAGAGATCATGAAGGGGACACATCGTCATACGCTCTTATTCCAAAGCAGCAAAATTGAACGGGATTTCTACCCTACCCGGTGCAAAAGAATCGGCTGTCCTATCCCATCGATTTCATACATGACCCAAAGCAATAACAATAGGTCTTCAGGTTCAGAAATCCCTGTCTTTTAAGGTTAAGAAGTCCAAGGTTCCTTCTCCTGCTCTAAAGATAGGACCTGTAAAGAAGCAAAAGCGTTTTAACCCTTATGACTTAAAGGGTACCGTTCCTCTTGATTTTGATGAATCTGTGCTTCTAGATACTCCTATTTTGGAAGCACCTCAAGATGATCTATGGGCGAAGGTGGCTGGCCCTCAATAGCCACCGCCTCATCGATGAAAGTACTGAATTGGAACTGTCAGGGGTTGGGCAATCCCCCCCGGTTCAAGCGCTTAAAGCCCCTGGTGGCTAAAGAAAAGCCTAATCTACTCTTTTTGATGGAGACAAAGCATAGTGAGGTCTATCTCCAAAGGCTTAACCGTAGTCTTCATTTTGCAAATCTTCGGGTGGTTAGTTCGGTGGGTTCAGCTGGGGGATTGGCTCTTTTTTGGGATGACAGCCTCTGTTTGAATTCCATCAAGTCGACCCCTTCTTTTTTCGACTTGTTCTGTCATGACAATGAGGATGATAGCACCTGCCGTATTACTTGTCTTCATGCTCCGGCGGTATATCCCCTTCGGAGACTATTATGGCAGGAGCTGCGCACTATCAGTTGTGAAAATCATGCTCCATGGGTCTGTCTAGGTGACTTTAATGACATCCTTTACCCATGGGAGAAGGTGGGCAAACGACTAGCAGATTTCTCCCGCATGTCTTCATTTCGTGATGTCTTAACTGACTGCGCTCTCATGGACATTGAATCCAAAGGATGTGCCTTCACTTGGCAGAACAATCGAGATGGGGATGAACTTGTTCGAGAACGACTGGACAGGGTTCTTTGTACTTTGGAATGGCGCTTAAAGTTTCCTTCGGCAGAAGCTTATGCTCTCCCTGCTGTTGTCTCTGATCATAGTCCTCTTCTTTTATCTACTATAGCTCCTAAAAAGAAAAGTCAGCGGATTTTTAGATATGAAGCCTTTTGGAATGAGGACAGTGACTACCGACAGATCATTGACTCTGCATGGCATTCGGGTTCTTTGGTGAATTCAAGCCTCTCTACTAAATTAAGCCATGTTGCCCATGCTTTGCTTCGGTGGAGTCGTCTCAAATTTGGGAATAACCATACACGTATAGCTGAAATTCAACAACAGCTTCTACAAATCACCAACCAGCCTATGACTACTTATGACATATCCCAAGTTAAGGCTTTGAGAATGGAATTACATAATGCATGGCAGCGCAAAGAACAATTTTGGCCATGAGATCTAGAATACATTGGCTGAAATGGGGGGATCGCAACACTCGCTTTTTTCACGCAACTACAATCTAGAGGCGACGGCAGAACAAGATTACTATGCTCAAGGACGAAACAGGGGATTGGGTCAGGGATCCTAGCAGGCTTCAGGAGATGACATTTTCTTTCTTCTCATCATTATATACCATAGTGGGAGCTCACAACTTTGGACCTATTTTAGATCAGTGTCCTACGGTGGTGACGCCAGAGATGAACAACGCTTTAACGTCATTATTGACCTTGGAAGAGTTGAGGCTAGCTACTTTTCAACTAGGAGCAACCAAAGCTCCTGGTCCCGATGGCCTCATTGGGCTCTTTTATAGGACTCATTGGGACATTATCAAGAATGATCTCTTCAAAGAGGTTCCGAATTTCTTTATCTCATGCCGTCTCCCTTTAGCCTTAAATAAAACAGTCATTGCTTTGATACCAAAACTCCCTCACCCTGAGAGTCTTGATCAGTTTCGCCCTATCAGTTTATGCAACTATGCCTATAAGATTATCTCTAAGGTGCTTGCAAATAGATTGAAACCTCTGCTACCAACTCTAATTTCGAGGAACAATCCGCTTTTGTGGGGGGCGCTAGATACAAGATAACACCTTATTAGTTCAGGAGGTCCTACATCAACTTAGATCTAAAAGGAGGAAGCACAAATTTCATGCTTTTATCAAGTTGGATATGCGGAAGGCTTACGATAGAGTCGAATGGGATTTTTTACATGCTTATCTGCTTAAGTTAGGCTTTCATCCGTTATGGAGTAATCTGGTTATGCAGTGTATCACCACTACCTCTTTATGTATAAACATGAATGGTGATCAGCTTAGGCCTTTCCATCCTACCAGGAGCCTTCGCCAAGGAGATCCTCTATCCCCATACATATTTATCATCCTATCCAATCTATTATCCACTCTTATTCACAATGCACTTGATATGGACGCACTAAAAGGTATCAAACTCAACAGATGGTGCCCAACTCTTTCACATCTTCTATTTGTAGACGATGCTATTTTCTTTGTAGAAGGATCAGTTCGGGAATGTCAGAATTTATCAAATCTATTGAATCAGTATTGCTTTGCTAGGGGTCAAGAGGTGAATCGCAACAAATTTGGTATATTTTTTAGTAAATCTTGCCCTACTTCTCTACAGGAAAATATGGCTAATGCAATTAGAGTACCTATTCTGCAATGATGTGGGAAATATCTTGGTATACCATCTGATTGGGGTAGATCGAAAAGGGACATGTTCTCATGGATACTAGCTCGAGTGAATATCAGATTGGAAGGTTGGAAGGAAAAACTCTTCTCAAAGGCGGAGAAAGAGATTATGTTGAAGTCTGTAGTACAATCCATACCACAGTACGTTATGTCAATATTTCGACTACCTGTTTCTCTCTTCACATCTATTGAACAACGAATTGCAAGATTTTGGTGGCAGAATGATGGACAACGAAAAGGTATCCATTGGCGAAATTGGGAGGTACTCAAACAGAGAAAGTCAGCTGGTGGTTTAGAGTTTCGAGACCTACTCAGCTTTAACTTAGCCATGCTTGGTAAGCAAGCATGGCACCTACTTCTTCAGCCATCCACCTTGTGGGGTAAAGTATTTAATGTGGCATCCCAAATATTTGAGACAAGCCCTAGGATGTACTAAAGCTCAAGATTAGGTAATGAAATTACCTATGGTTTATGCTTTAGCTATTAACCGTTAAAACTAAGTGTTATACGCCTATGTTCTTGAAATTTTCTTAAGATTTGTACTATAGGTTATTTTAATAAAACAATTTATGCTTAGCTATGCTTCTCATAGATTTGTTTTCCTATAGATTAAAAGTTACAAGTTTTTTTGATTTAGTGAAATTGGAAATTGAAAACAACTAAGAGAGGGAATTTAGTGGTTTTTGCTAAAAAGTAAAAAGGTAAAAGGATAAATTCTTGGAATGGACTTTAGGCCCATGGATAGAGGGCCTAAAGTGGGCCATTTTGGCCAGGTCCATGAGGCCCATTGGGCCATTCGGCCGAGCAAGGGGGAGGGAAATTCGAAATGCATGCCCCCCCATGTGTCCTAGTGTAATGGCCACTTGGCACTCATGCTTTGAGGTCAATTAAGCAATGATTAGGGGAAGAAAAGCAAAAAGGAGAAGAAAGCAACCGGATTAAGGAAGAGAGAGGGGGAGAGAGTCGCACGGTGAGAGAGAGAGAGAGAAGAGGGAAACCGAGAGAAAGAAAGGAGAAGAAGAGAGGGAAGAAAGGAAGAAGAAGGAGGTCCGTGCGTGCAGCCCTTCGCTGTCCGTGTGCCGTCCATAGTTCGATCTTTAGAGGCAAGCTAGGATCCTTTGATGCTCTTGCATGTGTGTTATGGAGTGGTGATGGATTTGGGGTGTTTAGAGTCTAAGAAACCGAAGCTTGAATGTCTTGTTCTTGAGTGATGTTGCTGTTTTCGTATGAACCGCCTGAGTCAGAATCTTGTGAGAGCTTGCATGCATGTTTTGATTTCGATTTTAACTTTGATTTCTTCATGAAAGTTGTAGCCAACATCTTAAAATTCAACATACTAAAAATTCGTGCAAAGTGATGGAGATTTAAGGGGTCAAACCCTCATCCTACGGAGACACTAGATCTGGAAAATTTTTGCTGACTTTGTGATAGATTTGTGGTTGCATGTTGATTTTTATCAAGAATCTCTCTTCGACTTCTTCATGAAACATCTTTGTCTATGTGTTAACTATAACATACTCAAATTTCATGATTTTTGAAGGCCATTTGCCTATTTAATGGACTGTGATGTGATAACTGTGCAAACCGTGTGTTTCGGACATGAAAATCTTGACATGCATGACCTATAAATTTCTGTACACGCTTTATTTGAAGAAATGTTCTTCATGAAACATCTTTTTCTATGTGTTAACTACAACATACTCAAATTTCATGATTTTTGAAGGCCATTTGCCTATTTAATGGACTGTGATGTGATAACTGTGCAAACCGTGTGTTTCGGACATGAAAATCTTGACATGCATGACCTATAACTTTCTGTACAAGCTTTATTTGAAGAAATGTTCTTCATGAAAAATCTTTTTCTATGTGTTAGCTATAACATAATCAAATTTCATGATTTTTGAAGGCCATTTGCCTATTTAATGGACTGTGATGTGATAACTGTGCAAACCGTGTGTTTCGGACATGAAAATCTTGACATGCATGACCTATAACTTTCTGTACAAGCTTTATTTGAAGAAATGTTCTTCATGAAACATCTTTTTCTATGTGTTAACTACAACATAATCAAATTTCATGATTTTTGAAGGCCATTTGCCTATTTAATGGACTGTGATGTGATAACTGTGCAAACCGTGTGTTTCGGACATGAAAATCTTGACATGCATGACCTATAACTTTCTGTACAAGCTTTATTTGAAGAAATGTTCTTCATGAAAAATCTTTTCTATGTGTTAGCTATAACATAATCAAATTTCATGATTTTGAAGGCCATTTGCCTATTTAATGGACTGTGATGTGATAACTGTGCAAACCGTGTGTTTCGGACATGAGAATCTTGACATGCATGACCTATAACTTTCTGTAAAAGCTTTATTTGAAGAAATGTTCTTCATGAAACATCTTTTTATATGTGTTAACTACAACATAATCAAATTTCATGATTTTTGAAGGCCATTTGCCTATTTAATGGACTGTGATGTGATAACTGTGCAAACCGTGTGTTTCGGACATGAAAATCTTGACATGCATGACCTATAACTTTCTGTACAAGCTTTATTTGAAGAACTGTTCTTCATGAAACATCTTTTTCTATGTGTTAACTATAACATAATCAAATTTCATGATTTTTGAAGGCCATTTGCCTATTTAATGGACTGTGATGTGATAACTGTGCAAACCGTGTGTTTCGGACATGAGAATCTTGACATGCATCATGCATGACCTATAACTTTCTGTACAAGCTTTATTTGAAGAAATGTTCTTCATGAAACATCTTTGTCTATGTGTTAACTACAACATACCCAAATTTCATGATTTTTGAAGGCCATTTGCCTATTTAATGGACTGTGATGTGATAACTGTGCATGCTGTACAATTCTGAAATTTATGATATTGAGTTGTATGGTCACTTCTATGCTGTGATGTGTGGTCCATATGAAATGTCATGTGAATCACGAGACTTTGGATTTGTTTTCATGTAATGGTGTAATGACTTTCATGCATTTCATATGCTATTTAAGAAAAGGAAAAATTTTTTTTACATGATTTCAAAGAAAGGTTTTATTTAATCAAAAAGGGAAATTCCTTTAATGCATACTACATGATTTCAGAAGCACACTTTGAATCAATTGCATTAGAGATTTCAAGAGTGGAATTGGAAAAGAAAGGTATGAGGATATGAATGACCGTCGGAGGTGTGAGCCGACGATGCCCCGGGAGTGTCGGGATGCCCGGAGGTGTGAGCCGGATGCCGGAGGTGTGTGCCGGATGTCCTCGGGAGTTTCGAGATGCCCGGAGGTGTGTGCCGGAGGTTCCTCGCGATGCCAGGTTGGGTGCGAGCGATAAATTTTGGGATGCAAACATTGATCCCTGGGGAGAAAATTTATGAGATCCTTGTGAAAGCTAAGAATTGAAAGTGAATCATGTGCATGGATGTATGCATGTGGCATATTGCATGTAAATAGATGCAAGTATGTGAGATATGATGACATGTGTATGATATCAAGGTAAGTCATGTATGCATACATAAATGACATGCTATGGATCTCATGGTGGTGTATGCTTGATAGCATGGATGATGAGTGTACGATGTAAGTGCACTTATGGCATAATGGCACATGTGATGTGATATTGATGAGGATGATGCCTGTATGATGGTGCATGTATGTGAGGCATGATGACATGTGATGTGATAATGATGAATGCATGAATGCATGGTGAGGATGATGACTATATGATGGTGCATGTATGTGAGTGCACTTATGGCATGATGACATGTGATGTGATAATGATGAATGCATGAATGCATGATGGGGATAACGACTGTATGATGGTGCATGTATGTGAGATATGATGACATGTGTATGATGTCAAGGTAAAGTATGTATGTACATTTAAATGACATGCCATGCTTTGATTGTATTGTATGATGCTTGAGTGGTCATTGGACCTTTATTTGTTGAGTGGTTGTACTCACCCCTTCGGGGACCAACATTTCAGATTAGAGAAAAGATGCCTCTCCCTCCTGTTTCACGGGGCACATTTTATGGCATTCCATCCGACGTGGAGGTGGAATGTATGGAGCACATCTGCGTCACTATCCTTGGACTGGTGTTCCTGAGGGTCTGGGTGCTGGTTATGTACGACGTGGGCCTGGCTGGGGGTCCCGTCATCCAGGAGTTTCTGTCCGTCCACGTTCGGCGTGACGGGCAAATGCTGGGGATGCTGCCACCACCACCGCCCGATGCACCAGGATGGGTGTGATGGCCCGTGAGCGAGAGAGAGAGGGAGATGACACTTTTTGGGAGTTAGAGCCGACACTTAGATGGAAGGTCTTTCATGTTTTATTATAGGGGGTCGACGATCTCACTAGAGATACAACCGAGTTTAGTGAAAAGTCTCGGTTTTCCTTTTTGGCTATACCGACCCAAAGATGTCCATCTTAAAATGTAAATAAAAGTGGTTCGGCCTTGTGTTTTCTTTCATTATGTAGTTGGTGTGCATTGTGCTATCGCTAAGGAAGTAGAGAGATGGTGAGACTCGCCTCAAATTTCCGCTATGAGCTGCGCTAATCCCTAGGTTATTTAAAAAAAAAACAAATTTTTTTTACACCTAAACCTCGGCCCTTAATTACGACTCCCTTTTTCTAACGTCAAAGAAGTTGTATTTGCTTTGGATATATCGCTTAGTATCTGTGGCGACCCTATCGGGTTTGGGGGTGTCACATTTAAGGGATTATATTTTCCAACTAAACGATTTGATGAGGCGGAAAAAGGCTCTCGCCTGTCATGGGGCTGGCAGAGCCTTTTGAGTGGACGTGATGCCATTCTTCCATATGTTGGCTGGTCAGTAGGAAATGAGAGTTCTATCCGAATCAGGGAAGATAGGTGGTTACCCATCGGCAGATTATATGGACCTCCTCAACGAGAAGAGCCCACGTTAGTGGCCGATCTTATTGATCGCACCACCAGCTCATGGAAGTACTCTCTACTCCACAGTTTTTTTTGACTCCCAGGTGGTTCACCAGATTACAGCTATTCCGGTACGACCATGGACAAACTTATTTGGACTGCTACAACTCATGGTGAATATACAGTAAAGTCAGCATATCATAACATCAAACATTCAACAGAGAATGACCATAACAGCGCACCCTCAACCTCACATCAACAACCAACTTTGTTATGGCAAAAATTGTGGAAAATGCACACTGCTCCTAAGGTACGACATTTTTGTGGTTACTGTGCCAAAATAGTTTAGCAACAAGAGCGAACTTGCATTATAGAAATATCATTGAAAATCCATACTGTCCTATTTGTGCACAAGACACCACAGAAACCTTGGAACATTTGTTCCTGTTTTGTCCATGGGTTTTGCGTGTTTGGAGTCATCCCCAGATTAACCTCCCTATTCAAACTCAACATATACAGCATATAACAGACTAGATCGTAGACCATGCCCGTGAATAGAACCCCTCACTTGGTCTGCCAGTGCTTGCCACTGTCCTCTGGCACATCTGGAAGGCTAGAAATGCGTTAATTTTTGGACGAAAAATTCCCGATCCGCATCATGTGGCTGAAGAAGCACTTATTCAATCTCATGTGGCCGAAACTGTTGCTCGTTCTTCCACCTGCAAAGCAACTCTATTTCAGAATAATGGAGCTTTATGGAGACCCCCAAATTCGGGGGTTTTAAAGGTCAATATCGATGGATCTTATCAACTGGGAAGTAGGGAAGGGACTATGGCTTGTGTGTGTCGTGATTTGCAGGGAAATCTTACCGGTGGCTTCTCGGATAGCTTTGCTGCGTTCTCAGCTCTACAGGCGGAGATCCACGCTTGCTCGCTTGCTCTCCGATATTTGCTTGATCAATGCCTCTCTCGTGCTGCGATTATTCTTGAATCGGATTGTCAGACCCTCATCGAGACACCGAAGAGTCAACGCTCGCCGCCATGAGCAGAGCGAAGCCTCTTCTCCGAAGCTGCCTTCCTACTTTTGTTTTTTTCCCAATATTTCCCTTGCCTTCTGTCGTCGTGACACCAATACTGCTGCGGATTGGGCTGCGAAGGCCCATAGGGTAAATTCCAAGCGAAGTTGTTGGGCTGTATTTCCCCCGCCCCTCGGTTAGACCTTATTTACGCCGATGCGATCGTTGCTGCTTGTAATTGGTTTGGTCCCTCTTTATAAATTTGCTGGTTTGAAGAAAAAAAAACATGAGATCTCACAATTAATGACATCTAGTTGTCTTTAAACTAAAAATTATTTAAAGATATTGTTTTATACTTCTATTTCTCAGTCGATAGGAGAAATGATAACAATAGAATCAACAATAATAATTATCAAAAGTAAATGATTTAATAGACATCATAAAAGTATTATTAGTTTGCATATAACTATAATATCCAGAAATACAAATTATATAGCTTCCAATAACAAAAGAGATCAAAAGAATCTAAAACACCCATATTCTTTACATGTTTTTTTTTTTTTTAAACAAAATGGGTCATAAACCTTTTTTTTTTAAATCAGCCAAAATGGATTCAGTTATGATATTCTCGATTACAATATCTCATTTTTTGACCAAGTCCTTAATAAGTATAATATTTGATCTCCATGTGTTTAGACGTATTGCTGATCTTGTCATTCTTGGAATAAAACATAATTGCAATATTGTCACAGTAGATCACTATAGATCTAGTAATAGAGTCAACAACTCGCAATTCTAAGATCAAATTTTTGAGCCAAATAGCTTGAGTTGATGCGTTGTAACACAGTACAAACTCAACATATGTTGTAGAGTTTGTAACTATGGTTTGCTTTGTGCTCTTCCAAGAAATAACATCTCAAGCTATCATAAAAATTTATCAAGAAGTTGATTTTCTATCATCAGAACAACTAACAAGATTAGCATCTAAATATCCAATCACCTTTAGGTCATCTACTCTGCTATATACAAGCATGAAATCTTTTGTTCGTTATAGATTCTCATCACTTTTTTAACTGCAACCTAATGTTCATGACCAGGATTTGATAGATATCTCTCAAGAGTATCCACAATAAAAGCAATATCAGGTCTAGTACATATTTGTTTATATATAAGATTGCCAATGCACTATCATATGGAACATTCTTCGTTACTTCTTTTTCAACATCATTCTTGGGGTATTATTTTATGCTCAATTTTTCATCTTTCACAATAGGAGCTTTACCAAACTTGCAGGTTTGCATATTGAATCTTTTTAAAATACGATCTATATAACTTTTCTGAGATAACCCCATAACCTTCTTAGATTTGTTATGATAAATCTCAATGCCTAGAACAAAAAGGCTTCCCCAAGGTCTTTCATATCAAACTTTGTAGATAGAAAACTTTTTGTATCATTCAATAAATCGACATCTTTATTAGTAAGCAAAATGTTATCTACATAAAGTATTAAGAAAATATATTTACTCTCACTTAGTTTCATGTAGATGTGTTGATCAAAATTGTTTTCTTCAAAATCAAATGATCTCACAACCTTGTCAAATTTCAAGTACAACTGACGTGACGCTTGTTTGAGACCATAGAAAAACTTCAGAAGTTTGCATATCATGTGCTTCTTAGTATGAAGCCCCACTTTCCATCCCCGCGGGGCAAAACGGGGGGCTTCATCCATCAGCCGTACAAAATAAAATTCTCCCTTAAGAGTACCTTTATCCTGGGGAACCAAAAACAATAGTCATTTATTCTTTATGAAGGTACTGTTCCCACAGGATGATAGTGAAGAGAAATCTGACAGAGATGCAAATTGGTGGTACGATGGCAAGGTCTCACTGCGAAATGACAAAGTAGAGAGAGAGAGGTGGTGGACGGTGCTATTTCGACTGGTCGGAGCAAATCTTTTGCCTGGATTCCCCACCAGTCGCTCTACAGATCTTAGGAAATCCTTGGGTAATGTGCATGATTGACGAAAATAAAGAAAAACATAGGTTATGATACGGGTTCTTCGACCTACCTACTTGTTAATATATTCGTTTCTCGAGACTGATTAAAGGTTCCGCCTTCAGACTCGATACATGGGATTGAATTTAGTACAAAAGCATTCTTGCCAGACGGATTTGAGATATGGGTAGCTAGCTTCTGTGGGGCCCAGCTAACACGTCAAATTAGAAAGAACGTCAAAAATCAAAAGATGAAAAGGAGGGAGCTGCTCGTTCGTGTGAGAGTGAAAAAAAAGAGAGGAGGGAGAGTTCTTCCTGAGATAGAACGGGGAAAAAGAAGAAACGGGGTGTGCAGCTTTGCTGTCCCAATTTGAAGGTGAAAAATTGTCCAAATTGGTTGAGCCAAATTTCCGTATGTTATTCATGGGACTAAGAGCTAGGAATTGATTGATTTCATGAGTTAAAAGCCTTCTCCAAGTCATCTCTAGTCTTCTCTAATCTCGATTACGGTTCTTGCTCTATATATGTTAATCCATCATTGTGGTGATGAAATATTATTGTATTATTGATATTTAGCTTTAGTGTGTTATTAGAGAAGAATCTTTGTATATCATTCTATTTCTTGATAATTAATGAAAGATTTTGAGAGTTTGTGCTTTTTTTCTGCATCAGGTTTTTTTTTCTTGGTAGTGGTGTTGTCATCGTCTCATTATTTTTTTGGCATTATATCTATGTATTTGGAGAATTGTGTGAAAGGAATATATTATATGGGATTAAGCAGATACTAGGTCGGTTTAATTTTGAGGAAGAAATCAATCTTGAATTGAGTGAGATCTTATTGGATTGTTGTACGGTTCCCCCCATCACCAACCAAACCAATCTCACTTCCACTAAACTCGAAAATAGAATATTTACTTACGGATAATTTCAAAAGGTACGGTGAAGATGATGCATGACAAAACCTCCAAATGTTTCACTTTGATTGCGAGGCAGATGTTTTGCACAGTTAATGTTTGCAAGGGCTGGCTACTTACATCTGTTGGGACTCTGAAAAATCGTCTGCTGAATTGCGGAAGTCAAAATAGTAAACATGAAATTCTTCATCATGCCCCAGAACAGACTTGCCTCTTTATGTTCTTGATTATCTCCATCAGTGGTCAAACCTAAGCTGTCGTTTCAAGATTTCTGAATATTTTCAAGAATAGGATGGTCCACTGAACGTTTGTTTGTGTCCTGGAAATTAAACGCACGCGTTCGAAAAGTACCAAAGAGAGTAATACAGTAATGTCGTTCCAGCTTTGCACGTTGACCACATCCAGAGTACAAGCGTGTTGAAGGATTGGGATAGTCAATCTTTCAGAATTCGGAGCCTTCATCAGAAGGGAAGTTTCCTATTGTATGTGGTGTGTTTCATGACTAGTGGAGAAGATGTATTATTTAACTTCACTGCTGACAAAGGCGCAATGTATCTTGGGTCTAAGACGCATTACAACAATAGTCTATTGCAAAATTGTCTTTTCCTAGGTCTCTGATCAATCACAAATCAGCGTTGGCAATTGCATCTAGGTTGTACTTATCTGGGGGAGGTAACGCAACACTTAATTAACCTCAAAGCACACATGTTCATACGTTTTATATGCTTTCCACAGTCCAATCAACGTCCAGATGTACTTCGTATAATACTTGCACCACAAAACCATAATATATCACATATCGCCCCCAGATCCATAACTTGCAGCGTTTTACTTTGGAAGACTCGACAATGCAGTATAAAATACTAGCACATCATATTTTTTTGGGTAGAACATTGATACAAATGAAAGTTTGGTGCATTTAGGGGATGAAATTTAAGGATAATGACATGAATATAAATCATTCCAAACTACACTGATCAATAGTTGACATTAGTTAACTGGATATTTTCTTGCCTGACTCGTTGAAACGTTAGAAAGCGGAAGATGCTCTACAAAGTTGTATGGCACTCTCGAGCAGGTGTTACTTTTTTGCACGATGTGCTTTTGACTTCGCAGCAAGCTTTCCATTTAGTTCATTTAATTAATCGTTTTTTTTTTTATCATTATTTTTTGCCTCCCCCACTGAAAGAGTTCTTTGTCACCACATAAAGAATGGCAAAGTTTCGTCTAATTTCAAACTTGATGAACCGGTGTTGGGTCGCCTTTTCTCATCAATTTTCATTCGTTTATGGAATTTATTATCATCCGCTGATCTCACCAATGACATAGGCAGATTTACTTCACTTGCCAAAATCAACATGGATCTGTTTCACACTAGGCATACTCTCTTATACTTGGATTCAGACGAATAAATTATGCTTCCCCATTCATTGTATTTTATTTCATTTTTACTTTTCTAAAATTATAATAGTACCTTTCATTTTAAATTCTTGGAGGGAAAGTAAATGAAATAGGAAAAAGTATGTTCCATTAAGTTCAAGGAAACATGCTCATTCAATGCTGGAGAGGGAAAAATTGATTGGACAGATGAGATGTTAAAACTTTTGGAAAAATTATTAAAAAAGTCTTAAATATATTGTAATTATGATAATTCAATTTGAAACTTTTTTTTTTTGGCCAATTTAGTCCATTTGGCTAATTTTGGCTAGTCCGCATTGACATTAACACTAGTTTTTTGGTTGATAATGACATGGACAATTTTTTAATATATTTTTTTTTTATTTTTTCCTTATTTTTTTCTTGTTGTTATTCCTCTTCTTCCTCCTTTTTCTTTTTTCGCCCATAGTGGTTGACAAGGTTGGGCAACAATGGTTGACAAGGTTGGGCGATGGCCATGAAGCCCTTGCCAACCGCCGGTGAGGGTTGCGGCCCACGCTAGGCCTTGCCATGGCCTAAAGGTGACCTTGCCCTCGGTTGGCGAGGCCATGGTCACCTTTGCCCCAGCCTTGGGCATGGCTTGGGGACCGTCACCCTCGCTGGCCACTATGGGGGAAAAAGGAAAAGGAGTAAGAAGATGAAAAAGAAAAAAAAAAGGAAAAATAAAATAAAGTTATAAAATAAAATATCATTAAAAATTATCCACATCAACGTTGCTCGGTGCCAACCGACATCCATGTTAGCATCGGTCCGTTAAAATTGACTGGATGTATTGAGTTAGCATAATTGCAAAAGGTTTATGACTAAATTGGCAAAAAAAAAAAAAATTTAAGACTGAATTGATACAATTTTAATATGTTTATGACTTTTATGTAATTTTCATAAAATTTTTAGAGCAATGAATTATCCTAATTAAGTTCAGGGCTTTCTCACTTATAGTTGTAACTTGAGTATGTCTCCAATAGAAAGTGACATTTTATACTTGTGTGTCCAATAGTGGGGTCAGTCCACACTTTACCATTGATGCTAAACATGCACAACTTATTGTGCTTCTAGGAAGAGCAAGTTCCCAATTTAATTGGAATTATCTGCTCGTTGATTATCTATGAAAAAACAGTGTTATGATATTTTATTTTCCTGCTAAATCACTCTTTTAATTAAAAGTGTTCTCCATCCCAACTAGCCAATTAGGATGATCCTCTTGTGTTGTTGATCATCAACACAAGACATTATTAATCATAAGTAAATTTTTGGGGTCCTCTATAGTAATTATCTAGGGAAAATGAATACTAAAACGATAGTTATGACTCATCTTTCTCTAAAAAAATTTAGTATCGGCCATAATACGAGTCGACCTTTGCCAAATTTCCACTTCTTGGAAAGACAATTGATTGGAAGAAGCCAAGAAGGTTCGAGCTAGCTAAAGCATTGAGCAACAAAAACCCCAATAGATAAAGAGAAACCATAGAGTTGAAATCCTCCAATGGGAACAGGGACCATTTATATTTTGAATATCCAATAATAGTGAGGTCAACACCCACTTTACTATGGTGCTAAATATGCACAAATACATGCTGTTTCCTGGAAGAACAAGTACCCATTTGCCCTTGTAAAAAAAGCCTCGCCCAATAAGCTTTAAGGGCACGTGCGAGCTACAGGACGAGTATAAATCCACGCGAACCCTCTTTGGAGAGGAATAACTTCATTCAAAGCCGACGCGGGTTGGAAACTGCGTAATCTCTGGTGTCGATGGCCAGGTATCCCAGGGTTGACAAAATGAGCAACGGCAAGAAGACAGTGAAGAAAGGTGCTTGGAGTGCTGAGGAAGATCGGAAACTGGTGGCTTATATCATGCGATATGGCATTTGGAACTGGACTCACATGGCCGAACCTGCTGGTGAGTGCGTGATGCATTGAAATCTTTTATTTTCTAGATCTAATTCTTTTCATTGAACGAGTTCGATGTGGATTTGGATCTTCCCGATTCAAGAGTATATCATCTTGAAGAGTCAAGTAACTGAGTGGCCTATATATGGATCTAAACCCCAGGGCAGTGGTGGATCAAGAATTTATTGAAAAATTGCACCGCTAGTCACTAACCCTAATTTTGAATTTGATATTATCATCAGGCTTAGCAAGAACCGGAAAGAGTTGCCGACTTCGGTGGATGAACTATCTGAGGCCCAACATCAAGCATGGAAACATCACCAAAGAAGAGGAGGAAATCATTATCAATTTGCACCGAGTTCTTGGTAAACGGTAAGTCAATTTGGAATATGGAGGATAATTCTTGGTTGATATTGTACGACATATATCCACTTCAGGCAAGTTGTGCTTCAGAATATGTTCGATTCTCATGATTAAGTCATTTTCCTCAGTTTATTTGCAATTAACCTAATTGACATGCAACTTCAAACCATCTGCTTTTCCTAACTTACAGATACCACAGATACAGCAAATAAAATGAGGGAAGTACCTGTATTTCTGCTAGGGCATGAAAATAACTTTGTATTGTCATCATAACACAACTCAAGGCATTTCATATTGTTTGTATATATCTGATTCTACTAACAAGCAAGAACACATTGTCATTGCTTTTTCATAATAAGCTAGATTTTTAATTTATAGTTTTTCTTGTTGTAGTTGGGCCACAATTGCAAGTCGACTTCCAGGAAGAACAGACAATGAGATAAAGAACTACTGGAATAATCACTTGAAGAAACGCTGCGCGTGCAGGAAAAGTTGGAAATGCCAATTGCATGTGATGTAAAAGTTAACTCAAATCCAAATAATAATTTAACCCACCAAAATCCATCTATTTTAGCGCAATAGAAGATTTGGAGGGTATGTGCCCGAACTCGGGAAGTTTATTGCCTTCTTCTGAGTGTATGTATTCAGATGGTGTGTATTTCCGTGATTCGCAAGACGACTTCACCATAGATTTATGGGGAAACTGGAGCTAACATGGTCAAGTATTGCTGCAATATGTGATCATCGTAAAACTCATTTGTAATGTCATTTTTCCTTTGTTTTCATAAGGCTAGCCTTTTTCCCCTATGGAGTAAACTTTGTTGTGCATCTATTAAAAAGGTTTCTACACTGTCGTGAGTTATAGCGTAGCATGTCTATCAGTGATCGTGGACAGATGAAATAAATGTTGTACTATTTGAAAAAAACTGTTCTATGGTGATAATACTTACTTTTACTTAGAGATAAACTCTCCTCTGTTAATCATGTATGATTTTTATAGTGGAGCTTCATGCTTTATCAGAAAGATGTGAAGAACATGTAATCTAAATTTCTAGCCTGTTCTTTGTATATTATTCATTTCTTTTCCTTTTGCTATGGCGTTTTGGGTTTTTTATTTGGTGTAAATATGTGAATATTTTAATTAGATGAGGTACAAAAGCTTAAGGGAATCCCCTAGCATTTCACAAAAACTATATGCAAGAAGATTGAGGAAGGAAGCCTCCATATAGTAGCCAATAAAATATTTGCCTTGGAAGGCCTATGCTTTTTGTAGAGTGGCGCCTACCTCTTACAACCTTTCGAATCCTAGTCAACAAAAGATGAGGCTCAATTGATGTGTTTCGAGATGGTCTGTGGTTGCGTTCCATCTAGATGCAATAGATTGTCGCTAAAAAAGATAGCTTGAGGAGTCTCGCCTCCAAGTTTTGCCATTTGTTTCCCCAATCATCCATTGAAGTTCTAAGTTCCAACCTCCTATATAACACCAAATTCCATTTCGTGCCAAAATACCATGCCATACACTACTTGTCCAAGTGTACTCAAAGAATAAGTGGTTTCTATCTTCTATACCAATCATAGAAAAGTTACACTTAGTATCTACTAAAGATAACCACCGTGATGTCACTATTGTTGTTGGTAGTTTATCTCTACAAACAAGCCAACTAATAATATTATGCTTACTAATACTAATGGTTCAAATTAATTGATACCAGTCCATGATTGGTTCCTCTTGTTTGAATTCCTTGTATAGCTCTTTGCAACAGTATGCTTGGCTGGAGATAATAGGCATTAGAGCAAGTCTTAGCTTGAGAATACATCGCCAACTCCAAGTCATACTACCTTTTATGTCAAGTTGCGTGATGCGAGTACCTCTGCATTTAATATGATGAACGCAAGTACTCCACAGGGATGAGGATGGAAGATTGATGAGGCTCCAAAGCATGCGACCCATCAATAATTTATTCCAAAGTTTCCGATCAAGCAAGCCTAGTTCTCTGTCCTTTTTTGGTGAGCATACTACATTCCATGCAACTATGGCATTTGAGCTTTAATGCCACTAGTTGGGCATTTTAGCTCTAATATCACGTTAACGAACCAATCAAAATACGTGCTATGCTAGTACAATACATTATTCTCTCATTGATGTTTACAATGCTGAATTTGAAGAGATATGTACTTAATAAAACCATACCTATCTCTCACCAAATACAATGTAGGTGTAGTAGTATTGAAATAAAATGTGTTGCTTTACACTCTACTTCTTAATATCCCAAAGCCTTACTTCACCATTTTGTGGCGCTTACTCTAACCTACAAACACAATATCTAAAAGCCTGCTTTTACATGAACACACTATCAATTCTGAATGTACATTTTTCGTATTTAGGTAAAGCTTGCATGAGGTTGAGCAATGTCGTATGCTCGTGTACGAGTTTTATCCAATGATTTACATTTTAGGCTCACCTTTAATCCTACCAAACCTCCAACTTTGTATCTATCTCCAAGATATTTGCTTTTATCCTCGACTTTAGTAATTTTTTTATCCTCCACCAAGTAATTTCGAGTACCCTGCTGGCATAGAGGCGTTACTGCATGAATTCAGTGTATATATGGATCTAGATCACTGTACTGCATTCCTTAAATAACTTTGGGTCCTTGTGGCAACGGCATGATCTAATGACTAAAATGAACCATCAGTGTATGTATGTCCTGGAATTCATGCAAGAAAATTTCATTGAATAAATTTTCATTCGCTATAGTAATAGGTTAGCGTCCCGAGCTAAATATTTTCAAGAGTAAATATTGCCTAGATTCATTCTACTCAATCAAGCTTTACATTTCAAGAATCCTTGAAAATAAAATCAGATTCACACTAGAATTTGTAAAACTCGTTAATATTTCTTTCCAATATGATGTGTCATGAAATAATTGTAAAAGACATGTACATGAGGATGGTTCGGGCAAGTGGGGCGTCAAGGTACTCTTTTCGCTCGGCCCGAATGGGCCGGGCCTAGAATTTCCATGCTAGTCTCAATTGTACAAGAAAAGGCTCGAATCGAATTAACTGGTCTAGGCTGGTCGAGTTGGGACTACCTTGAGTTTTTTTTTTTTTTTTAAAAAGAAGAAGAAGAAGAAATGGCTTAATTATTATTTTTGAGATAACAAGTACGGATTGATTCATTTGATCGATTAGCTTTGTCTAGCACAATGAGTCTAACAATTATTCTTTATCCATATCAATTCAATGTTACTAGTAGGTACCCACACGCATTACAAGTAATAAAGATTATGATTTTTCATTAGAGCATTACTGTTTGTCTAAAATAAATTCAAGAACATAATTTTTTTTAATGAATAGTCTTGGAGTCATTGAATTCCCACACGTGCTTTTGAGTTCTCAGCAAAATGCATGAACTTTGGACGTCGCTCTCTCCCTCTCTCTCTCTGCTGTTTTGTCTCCTTCATCGGAAACTTCATTGATGTGAATGTGGTGCTCGGTCAATCACTTTGATTCCCAACTAATTTCATCGCCCGTGTGCATGTCCTATCTATGTTGTCGCTAGTTGTACTTAGGTGGCAAAAACTACTAAATTAACATTCTTTCGAAACATCCTCTGTCTCTTCCCACTAGCAACTCTTACCTTGAAGCTTCGTTCTAGTTCACCGAAACCACAAAGTCTTTGAATTCTCAACATAATTCTCTGCACGAGACTGGCTACAAACATTGAATTACGAATTGACAATATGGGACGAAATTCTCCAGCTGGCTGATCCATGTTTCACATGGATGGATTGAAGAATTGTATAAAGACTGGTGCAGTCGCAGAACTGAATGAAAGTCAAATACTCTAAAAAAAAAATTCAAAATCAACACTCAGTAAAAGTCATTCCCAAACATGAGTGATTTTACTTTCAACGTCTAGTCTTTGAAAGCCAACTTTGAACTGACTTATCATGATACAAAAGGTTGGATATGAAAAAGATAGAACTTGAGAATTCCATTAGTATATGTTGCAAATTATTGAGAAAGTGAGATACGATAAACTCATTGTATGAATGTCAAATGATCAAAATCAATCACAAGCTAAGAAATGCATGGGCATGAAAACTTGTACTTTGTATGAGGGAATCATATCAAGTCTTTATATTTCTATATGTTATATCACAAATAACATGGAAGCATGAACAAATTAAATGATTTGATTAAGATATAAATTGCAGAAATAAAACTTAAACGCAAAGGATTGTGTGGTTCAGAGGTGTGCATACTACTAAGGGAGAGATTGATGAGATGGTTCCACTATAATCTGTAGAGATGAGACTAGAATCGCTTAGTCACACCCACTCATAACTACTTCACAATCCTAAATTAAATCTAAACCCACAAGAATTAATCACAAACCTCTCTTAATCCTTTCTTTATAGGTTTAAAACACAGTAAGCATACTCAATATATTTGTGTGTGGGGGTACGCACCAAAGAAAACAAACACGAGCCCTTATCCAACATCAACATGGACTTCATCTTCAATACAGAAAGAAATCTTGTGAGAAATTAATTTCCCTTTTTCCATTACCCAAGTTCTCATTGGCAAGAGTCCAGTCTTGGACTTTACCAATGTGGCCGATGTTCCTCGCGATTCAATTTTGGGTTAGTGTTCAAAGCAATCAAAATTAACTTCGACCCATAGTCAACAAACCTCTACCATGATTAAAAAGTCCAACTTCATCCTTATCGATCATTGATCAGTCATTGTTTCTCCCAAGCCCATCTACGCTTCTTATTCACTTCAAACACTGACCAAGTCCGAATAGTATTGGAACTTGATCAATGTCATAGGATCGCTGGCATGTCTGTCAAATTAACTACCGTGTTGCACTTTCTCAATGGATGCAAATCTTTCCTACGCAATCTCAGGTATAAAATTGTACTTGACATCAATGTATGTTGTTTGCTAATGATACAATTGATTTTTGACCAAATGTATTGCACTCTGATTGTTGCAGTAAATAACAATCTCCTACTACAATAATCCTCAAACGTTGAACAAACATGTGAGCCAAATAGATTCCTTGATTGCCTTAGTTGATGCTATACACTCTACTTTAGTTGTCGGCAAAGCAATTGTTGGCTATAGCTGTTATCATAGGCAAATGATATGGAATACTTTAACAGATTTGAGCAGTCCATAACACAAGTGTTAAACTCTCAAGAAAATAAATACTAAGGTGTAACTTTATCTCATATTGTTAGAGGATCCTAATTTATCGATTAAATAGCAATTCATGCGTATACACATTTTTTTAATAACATAATTGCTTCCCCTTCTGACCATGTACTCTCTCGAAGTTGTTGGGTGTGGACTAAATGTTTTCTTTCTTATATTTTCTTATAGGGCAAACAAGTTGAGTTCGCTTTCAAACGTGCCGTACGCAAGGCAGAGATAGTTGCCTTTAATATATGAATTGATGGTCTGACTAGTGATTAATTAAGTCTCTTGACGAACACATGGATGGCGCCCGCAAATTTGAATTTCTTGCCCAACGTCGTCATGAAAAACAAACACGTTTCATAATTGAATTTCAATTGATTATACGAGAAGTCATTTGACTTGTGTTTGAAAATGATTTGCGTCCACGTTCAACTCCTCCGACGCATCTTCGCACTCCGGTTCTTTGTCCTTATCTGTGATGTATGCATAGGCTCAAGACGCGTTGCTTGCATGCTCATGCTTCCGAATTTACATATTTAAGTAATTGATTTAGAATGATTTACCTGAAATTCCAATTGTAAAATCTAAAAATAAGATACATCTTCACGCTCTTTAATGATGGAGTTTTGAATATGGAATAAGATAACACATGACCTTTTAATTATCTTTGTGTCCTAAAGGGAATTCGCTATTATTAATTGCCTTCATATCTACCATCTGTTCAATCTATCTCTAAGTTAGGAGCTTATTCAAGATAGCGAGCCGGCATATGAAGCTATGCTTGGGTGTATTAGGTGTAATCCATATTAGCTTGTGCCCAGGAACCTTTCTTGCATGAGTTCTAACGCTGCTCCATGCACTATTGACAGAAAAATTCTTTGAAGAAGTCGCCCTCCATTGCACCTGAGTAGACTAACTTGCATTGGGAGACACCACAAGTATCCAGCTTCCACAAGCAGCAACCGTATTAGCTTTATAATTACTGTTTTACTCCCTTGATGTATCTAATTTAAACCGATTCTTCCTCCCCTTTGGCAAACACACATCTATCCACTTCTTTTTGCACACTTAGTTCTCAGATTAGCATTTTTAAAATTTCTCCAAATAGACTAACTTTTCTTTTTGTTGTAATCTCCCACCTTGAAATTTTTCTTTTGGACCTTCCATTATATCTTAAAAGATATTCTTCTTTTATGTTTATTTTACATTCTATTCTTCAGTATTTTTTAGTTTGCATCATAAAAGAGCACTTACATAAAAGAAATTACAAATGGGAAAAGAATTTCAAAACTCGCTTAACCATCAAAACATGAAAAGTTTGGAGAGTGTTAGTACTTGAGGTACTCTCCCTCTCCATGAGTCAATACTCTGGTCGTCCTTCTAGATTTAACGTACTAGAAACCCAAAAAAGAAAAAAAAATAAAAATTAAAGCTCCAGATTCTGAGTTATTGGGGAAGTATGAAAGGTATAAATATGCAAGAAAGAACACCCCTTCATTAACTGTAGTGGTCTCCTTGTGAACTGTTCTTTCAAAATTTCTGAGTTTCCAAGGATTAGTACGTGGGACCACGAATCGCGTCGTTTGTTACTGGTCGAATCTTGAGTATCTGCGGGAATTGAACCCACGTTTTCAAAAGGAAAAGACAAAAATATAATCATGTGTTGTGTTCTGTGTGCCTTGGCATATTGACCACATCTATTGGGAAGTTGTGTGGTGTCAGAGTTTGAGGAATAGGCCAAGAAAATGGGAAACGACTTATACTTTTTTGTATATTCAGTCGTATGTTTTATATTATGCAAGCTCCTATTTGTAGTATAACGAATATTTAACTGTGGAAAAAATAAATGAAGATACACTAAATCAAATCCAATCTCGGATTGATATAATCTGTCAATTATAATCGCTTGCAATCTTGGATTGATATAATCTGTCAATTATAATCACTTGCAATCTTGGATTGATATCAATCATAATCTTCTCGGTCCGATCACAATCTTAGGTCCAATCCTCGCATCACCAACACGTGGGAACAACTTGGACTTTGGGTTCCCACCAAAGGGGAAGCAAGATTGTTTATGTTGGCAATAGTGTAAACGCGTTGAAGGCCAGTAAGAGTCAATATTGCACAATTTGGACCTTTCATTATTAGATTAACTTTCTTTCTTTTGTTTTGTTTCGGTGTTTTTGCCCTCTTTAGCTCTCATTAAACATAAATGAGTGGATGCATCTGGGTTTTGCTTATCTGACTGACGTGCTTTCCATCAAGTAAATAAGTAAAGTAGCCTTTTCGAGCTCTCTTATCCCGGTTCATTTCTTTGGGAACCAATGAAGGTGAGAAAAATGTTTAGAACAACTTCCGTTCTCGTTAGCAAGCTTGCAAAATGCAGTGAAAAGTTTATAATTTCCAATGTATTAACAGAATGGACTTTTCTAGTAACATGCTGCAAGTTCATTTATTTAGGGAACTTCATTTTTGTGCTTAACGTTTGTACTACATGCATGTATTTTACTAGAAGCGAGCAGTGGTAAGTCATACATCAGAAGAATACAACAAAACCTGAATTGTTATTATGATATATTGGCCTAGAAAGTATTTGCCCTGCATGTTGGTTAATCACCATAAACCACAAATCAATAAGCACTACAGTCTTTAAACTGAAAAAACACTAGGCATAATCTTCTTTCACAAGCAAGAACTCACGAAACTAAAAATAACCCTAGACTGGTAACACGATCGCAAAGATAAATGCTTTTCTTGTGCACTCCATTAAATTTGATGGCGGTTAAAGGCCAAATCACTAAAATCATCTATCTCCTCAATTAGCTTATTTTATTTATTTATTTCTATTTTTGATAACCCAACCCAGGAGGATGACCATAATCCCCTTTAGCATATTCTTAACTCATTGCGTTATTGGTACTTCTGTCATCGTTAATATTCCCCTTTAGCATATTCTTATGAAGACGCGAGTTAAATGCAAGTACATTATAATTTCTATTGTACTATGTCACTTAAAAAATAACCCTTCACTAATAAAAAATTGGTGTTGGTAATAAAAAAATAACTAATGAGTTAGGCCTTAGAGTGACTTTTACTAAAACTATTATTATTTTCATATTTTACAGCATTTATAATTTGGCTCCATTTAATGGACATATCTGAGTTTTATTTAAGTTTGAAAGTAGCTATAGAAAAAAAAATTGAATTGAAAAAAAAAAATAATGCTAAAAATTTAGACGACAATCTATCATAAATAAGAGCTGCCTAACGTACTCGTTGGGACTAGAGTATGCTTTTTACCATGGGAAGAGACTTTTTATATTTGAATATCCTAATAACGTGGGGTCAGTCCACGCTTTAAAATTTGATGCTAGGGATGCACAAAGACCCACCACCAAACGTTTTAGACTTTTATGCCGCTTCCAGAAGCGCAGACCCCATTTCCTCCTTGGACCTATCTGATCTGATTTTCCATGAAAAAGCTCTTCAATACATGTGCGACGTGCAGGACAAGTATAAGTACAGAAGTCACCCGCAGGAGGGCAACTTCATTCGAAGCCAAGAGAGCTGAAAAAACATTAGCTCCCTGACCCATAATCTCTAGTATCAATGGCCAGGTTTCCCAGGGTTGACAAGAGCAACAGCAAGAAGACAGTGAAGAAGGGTGCTTGGAGTGTGGAAGAAGACCAGAAACTGGTGGCTTATATCAAGAGATATGGCATTTGGAACTGGACTCACATGGCCGAACCCGCCGGTGTGTGTTTGTGTTACGTTATTATCTCTCTTTTGTTTCCTGTCTGTTATCATTTCAAGAAACGGGGCTTTTATGTGGATTTGAGTCTTCTCGATTTAAGGCCAATCATTCGGCAGATAGGATTGAGTACTGTCTACAAGGATCAAAACGTATCTTGGTGGATCAAGAGTTTTACATTGAAAATTTCACCACATAGATCACTAACCCTAGTATCGGATGGGCGTTTGCTCAGGTTTGGCGAGAACAGGAAAGAGTTGCCGGCTTCGATGGATGAACTATCTGAGGCCCAACATCAAGCACGGAAACATCACCCAAGAAGAGGAAGAAATCATTATTAACTTGCACCTAGTTCATGGTAACCGGTGAGTAAATGTACTCGTATAGCATGATTCTTGATCGATATTGATGACGCGCATGATGGGGGAATAAAATTGGAATGGTAATACAGAGAAGGACAATAACTTGAGTCATAAGTGGGGCAATCCCCACAATCAAGAATCTAAAACTGTACGTTAACTATTGAGTCTATGATTCTACTAACAAGCACGAAAACATTGTAATTGCTCTCTGGAGATAATTAGATATCTAATTCGCAAGTTCCTTGTTGTAGTTGGGCCAGCATAGCGAGTAGACTTCCAGGAAGGACGGACAATGAGATAAAGAACTATTGGAATACTCGTTTGAAGAAACGTTTTCTCATGGAAAATTTGCAAATGCCAACTGCATGCGATGTGAAAGCCAACTGCAATCACAATGATCCTTTTTCTTGCCAAGATTCATCAATTGCCCTTACTGATGCTACAAAAGCAGAAAACCTTGGATCTCCTTGTGGAATTGATCCAGTTGACGAAACCCTAGTCAATGGCTTGACCTCACCGGGCAACAAAATTGACGAAGTAGATTGGGAACAATTGGTTTCACTGAGGGATCTTTGCATGTTAGAAGATTTTGAAGGTACATGCTCAAACTCAGGAACTACATCTCCTGCTTCTGAGTGTATATACTCTGAGGCAATGTATTTTGGTGAATCCTACGAGGACTTTGTCATAGATTTCTGGGGAAATTGATGATGCTGATGTGCTCAAAATTTTGTCGCAATATATGATCCTCGTGGTATTCCTTTGTAAGGTCAGTTATCAGTTTGTAAGGCTAGCTTGTTCCTGCTATGGAGTCAAGTTCGTCTAAAAATGAAGTTTTGTGAATTATAGCATGTAGATCAGTGACAGAGGAGAAATGTAATAAATGTTCTTGCACTATTGAGGATCATTTCTATGGTGATAAATCCCTTGTCTTGTGTTAAGATATCAACTCATCTCTTTGCAGCTGATTGTATTCCGGTTAAATTTATAAATTGACATCATTAACATCTAGGGGTATTTCATGCTCCATTTACAAAATCGGCACTGCATATAATCTAATGCATTTATTGAAATTGGTTTTGTCTCAGTATACTTTTTTTCAAAGAACGACAGTTACAGCTCTATTTGTTTTGACGTGAACGGTTGTAAAAGAAATACATATAGAAGTCACTATCTAATAATGATCAAACGTGTAATCAAAGACTAGCAACTACAACGGAACACTTGACCTTAATTACAACAAAGTCACATTCATGAATGCTGTCACCCCTTCATCCATGTTGGGTTCATTCAACTATAATCAATTTGCCCATAAATCTACAATGAAATCATCATAGGATTCAACAGAGAATACAAGCTCAGGCTGAATGCACCCAAATGAATGGATAGGAGCCCCAGACTCAATGAACATACCCTCAAATCTCTCTACAACGTTTAGATCTTTCAGAGGAAGAAACTGCTTGGATACGCGTTCTTGCCCTTCACTTTGGTCAAGTTTTTTTGTCATCATCAACTGCAAAGAAAGCCTGAGAATCTTTTGCATTAAGTGTTTGATAAGAATGCCCATGGTTTGTTGCCGTTTTGGCATCGATACTTTGAATAATGGCTAGATCATGGTGCGGTAAATAGTCCTCACGCGAATCAACTTTGATCTCAGGTGCCATCATGTTTGACTCTTGAGGAAGCGTTTTTTCAAGCGGGCGTTCCAATAGTTCTTAATTCTTCGATGAAGTCTAGATGCTATGGCCGCCCACCTCTAACGGGAAAAATGAAAGGCACCTGAAAAATGTTCCGTCCTTGAGATCAATTATCTGACGGCTCGAACTCATTATACAAAACGAGCACATATCTTATCCTCTTGTTTGGATGGGTTACTAGACAAGATCTGGTGATAGCATGAACTGACTTCCGTCTAAGGGTCTTCCAATGTATCATTTCTGGATCCAATGGAATTTCATCGATAACTAATTGAGAAAGCGCTAGCCTGAAAAGCAGTAGCAGTCGCGGAGTCTTTGACTCGGAGGTGAGATGAAAAAAATTGTTGGAATCGATAAACCTTTGTGCATCAGTTTTCATTCCAAAATGAAATAGCCATAGGGTTTGCCAAAATTATGTGAGAGCCAATCCATCGGGTAGAGAAACTGCTCTTGCAGCTATGAGTGTTAGTATGATTTCCGATTACCCAGAACTCGGTGTAACCTGACGATGATTTCCTCCTCTTCTTTCGTGATGTTCCCACGCCTGATGTTGGGCCTCAAGTGGTTCATCCAACGAAGTCAGCAACTTTTCCCCGTCCTTGCTAAGCCTGTGAGTAAATGCAAATTCAAAATTCGGGTTAGTCACATTAGGATCTAAACTCAAAACAACCGATCGTAAACTTTCTCAAGGATCATATATAAAATCTAACCAGCCGGTTTAGCCATGTGAGTCCAGTTTCAGATGCCATATCTCCTGATGTAAGCGATTAGCTTTTGGTCTTCTTCTGGACTCCAAATGCCCTTTTTCAGTGAGTTATTATCGTAGTCAATTCCTGAATGTCTCACCATTGAAATCGATCAGTAATCAGAGGTGAGCTGGTACTTCTTTTCTTTCCAAACTCTCTACCTCTGCAACATGTTTCGTCAGAGGAACTCACTCCCAGGCACGCTTCTATATAGAATATTGACTTGGTCCCTCGGTAATTTCAGACTTCACAAAACACATAGTCAAGGTCTTGTGTTGACTTATTGTTATTATTATTTTTTTTATGTAGATTATTATACGATAAAGTCCTTTTAGGTTAGGCCATGCAACATGCATTATCCCATATGTTTAAAGAAAGAGCCATTGAAAAAGAAAACAATGCGCAAACTAAGCTGCCGCTTCACCAGTGGACGAGTTTTAATAATATTATCCTAATTTAGTCATGCGCAATTTTAATTGCCACTTTTTACACGTAGTCTTAAGATATAATTTGGTTGGCACTTGTATTATGACCTAATTTGGCTGATTTAGCCACTTGTGTTTTCCCACTCTCATCGGAGAGTATCATGGTATACAATGTAATTTGCATCTTTTTTGTCGTGTAATGCACTTTAACTATGCTGGTGGTGCGATGTGGATCAATTAAATTTAAGTTCAAATAATATCTGATACCATAAACATGTTAGAGAGTTGACTTATCCAAAAGTCTAAGCTCATAGAGGCCCATTGAAACTCCGTAGACAAGCGATACTTTAATAGAACCATGTTAGGTTTTCCATGATTATTATTTACACGGAGAATTTACATGAGAAAACATTAAAGAAAAATTCTAAGTTTATTACATTGGTACAAATTTAGTCATAAAACTTTCAATTGGGCTAATTTAGTCATAAATATTTTCATATTTGTACCAATTGAGTATGTTAAACTAATTTAGGCTAAAAATTACTAATGTGGATGTACGCTATCTTACATGACATGGCTTGGACTTTTTTTTTTTTTTTTTTATTTTTTGAATTTGTTATAGTTTTTCTTTTTTCTTTCCTTTTTTTTTCCTTATTTCCCTCTGCTGGTCACTAGACTTTGTGATGACCCACGGAGGTCACTGACCATTGGCTAGGGCGAGAGTCGGGACAAGTTCATTCGCCTCAAGCGAGGCTAGCTCTTGCTAGCCTTTGGTGAGGCCTGGATGAGGCCACCCTCCCCTAATCCAGTGAGGGGCCCTCGCCAAATCTAGTGAGGGGCCTCGTTGGCCCATAGTGATGACAAGGGGTGGCCTTGCCTAACACTTGCTGGCCCTCCCCAAGGACCGGTGAGGCCAACCTCGATTATAGCTAGCGAGGGCGTCCCATCCCTCACTCTTGTCAGTGGCCAAGGACCACCATCGATCATCACGGAGGCTGGCGACTGGCGGAGGGAATTGATTACTTAGTGAAAAATATTTACAAAATTTTGGGAAAGGAGATGATGTCCTCTTGAGGGGACGAATAATCGAAATCTAAGATGATTTTTTAAAATCATTTTTTACTAATCAGTCTGACTTTCCACACGCACGAACCGGCAAAGATGAAATTCAACCTGGAAATGGGATGTTGGGGATGTCTATACTGTCGTTTTCGAAAGTTCTTTTGAATATATTTAAACTAAAAAGGGCGGCTACTTAAACCAAGAAGTAATGTTGTTAATTTTGATAAAGCCACCGACCAAAAAAAAATTATATAAAGCCATGGAGGTTCACATATAGTTTTTTTTTTTGGTAAGGAGGTTCACATATAGTTTAATCCTTACTAAAATGAATAATTAATACACAAAGATATATATGGCATCTGGACGTGTATAATCTATCTAGCTACGTTGTATTAAGCATTTTGGCCCCATTAATCAGGAAACGTTGGACGGGAGAAGGGGACTATCTGATGTGCGTGAAAACTGGTCCCGATACCACCCAATCATTAAGCCAAAAAGGAAAAAGAAATGCAAATTGCAAGCAATTAAACAGGTGAAGAATTCAAAATGTTAAGACATGAAAAAAAGAGAGGATGGATGGGTTCACGCACATCACTCATTCATACATACAGATAAGAATAATATGGCAAATATAAATGTGAAGTTCTTTATATTTCAATATTAAAACAATGAACAATACATGGGCCTATTTAAGGTGACTATCTAAGGTAACGGATCAATTAAGAATATACACAATTGAATAGAGATATATACGTGACTTTAAGAGATACGAAGAATCAAGAGAAACATTCTAATTATCTCTAACATAAAAATTATGTATATATGTATATCCTAGAGAATTATATGGGTTCTCAAATAGGCAAATAATGAGTTGAGGATGGAACTAAATGTTCTTGGTATATCGACACTCGACATGGGTGTGCATATGTGCTGCATGTAAATGAAAGATGAATTCGAATATAAAAAAATTAATCTGAAACATATTGTGGCAAAGTAGGAGAAAACGTGAAACGATGAATATCTAGTCCCCAACGATTTTTTCAACCTTCTAATACCCGCGACCTGTGAACTCCCCGCTAGATCATGACCCAATTAAGTCGTGAGCTTCGCCGGGACAAGTAGGCCACATGGAATCGGTAGCACCCTGGGGACGGAGGGGATTGAACTTGCGATATGGAGTCACACGCCCAAGCTCATCTCTATATCAATCGTACATTTTAAAGCTGGTATCTTCGAAGTTAAGTATACGTATTAGATGTAAGAAGGAATTTATCACTCCCCAAATGTAATAATTTTTCATTTGTTCGTGACATTTTCAAATTTACTATCGCATTTTAAATGAACTTGGACCGAACATGGTTTAACCGGTTCGGACATCACACTCCTTCATCCAACTATCCCTAGCAATCTTCATCATCATCCGAATCCCAAGTAATTTTAAAACTAGATTATGTCGAAGATATTCGTAAATAATGGAGTTGGATTTAAACGGGCAACCGAGGTAAGGTGGAGAATTTTTTGTTGAGACCAGCTGTCTTACTGTAAGAAATTAGAAGCAAGTTAAATTATCTTGGGGCAAATTCTTGCACAAAAACAACCATTATTTACATAAAATATAGATATAAAAATTATGGAATTGCTATACAAAACTTTTGTTAGACACATGAAAGGACAGATCAAGAGTTACGATCACGCAAGATCATTGTCGATGTTTTTAAAAATTTAAGTTGTAAAATGATTTCATGGTTCAACTTCAGTTACTATAGTACTCCTCATCAAACCTTAGACTTTTGCCCAAGATTTAAGGATGATACATAATATGGACGGAAGGGCCTTAAAAGAATTGAATTTAGAATTTTCTGATATGATATTATGTAAAATTTAGTGTGGCTGCTGTCATTTGTTTTAAAAGTTTAAGCTACTAAATAAAGATGTAGCTCGATATTTTATAATTCTAACACATGCCATCTCTAACCTTAACCTGAATAACACACCTTTTTTTTTATCATGACTGAATGGAGATCTAGTTAGATACATGAAAGTTAGCTTGAGAAACCGCCTTCAATGTACACGAATTACAAAAGGAAAAAACATTAGCTTGAGAAACCGCCTTCAATTTAAGAAAAGGTTCAAATCGAATTAAGTGGTCCAAGCTAGTCGAGTTGGGCTAGCTGGAGTTTTTTTTTTTTTTTTTTTTTTTGGGGGTTTTCCTAAATTGGAAATGGCTTAATTATTATTTTCAGGATAACAAGTATGGATTGATTCCTTTGATTGATTAGCTTTGTCTAGTACGGTGAGTCTGACAATTGTTCTTTATCTATATCAATTCAATGCTACCAGTAGGTAGTTACACGCATTACAAGTAATAAAGATTTTGATTTTTCATTAGCATATGACTATTGCTCTAAAATAGATTCAAGAATATATTCTTTAGAATGAGTAGTCTTGGAACGTGAAAAGACGCAACTCTTATATGAATAGACATATTACTTGAATGAAAGACGCAACTCTTGATAAAAAGGCCAAACCCCATCAATACACCTTGAAGAGTAATGAAGGGAAAAAAAAAACCACTAGCAGCATAATTACAATATTTTGTTTGACGAGTTCATGCAGCACTGTCACTTGTCGTTATTTGTACTTAGGTGGCAAAAACTACTAAGTTGACACGTTTTCGGAACGTCCTGTGTCTTTTCCCACTACTAACTCTTACCTTGCGGCTTCTTTCTAGTTCACTGAAACCACAAAGTCATTGAATTCTCAACATAATTCTCCGCACGAGACTGACTACGAACTTTGAATTACGAATTGACAATATGAGACGAAGTTCTCCAGCTGGCCCATCCATAATTCACATGGATGGGTTGAAGAATTGTGTAAAGATTGGTGCAGTCGCAGAACTGAATGAAAGTTAAATACTGTAAACAAAAAATGCCAAATCAACACGAGTGATTTTGCTTTCAATATCCAGTCTTTGAAAGCCAACTTTGAACTCACTTATCATGATAGAGAAGGTTGGAAATGAAAAAGACAGAACTCGAGAATTCCAAATAAACCTTAGTCCATTCTTATATATCACAAATTATCGAGAAAATATGATACGATAGACTCATTGTATGAATTTCAAGTGGTCAAAGTCAATCACAAGTTAAGAAATGCATACGCATGAAAACTTGTATTGTACTCTGTATGCGGGAATCATATCGAGTCTTTATATTTTCATATGTCATTGATCACAAATAACATGGAAGCATGAACAAATTAAATGATTTGAGTAAGATATAAATTGCAGAAGTAAAACTTAAATACAAAGAGTTGCGTGGTTCGGAGGTGTGCAAACTACTAAGGGAGAGATCAATAAGATGGTTCCACTATAATCTGTAGAGATGAGACTAAAATCACTCAGTTACACCTAGGGGTGTGCAAAATACCCGGGAACCGCCTGGACCGCCCGGAACCGGACCGGAACCGCCCGGAACCGGCGGTTCTTGAGGGAACCGGTCCGGTTCCCGGTTCCAATTTTTGGGAACCGGTGGGTACCTGGTCCGGTTCCCGGTTCCATGGGTGGATCCGCCCACCCGGACCGGACCGGAACCTTTTCAATATTAAAAAAAAAAAAATTACTAAAAGAAACCCTAGATTAGATCTCATCTCCTCACTCCCTTCGTCTTTGGTTCTCTCTCTCTTTGTCTCTTCCTCGATTCCTCCTAGTCCTATCGCCATTTCGATTCCTTCCCGAGCGTCGACGCCGCCGCCGTTGCTCCTCCGCCGCCATTGTTCGCCCCCTTGCGTCGGCCGCCACCCGCCATAGCCGCGGAAAATTGTTTTGCGACCGTTCTATGTTGAAAACCCGACCATAGACCTCCTCCCCTCCTTCCCAACTCATAGACCCGACCGTTCTATGTTGAAAACCAAAATTGTTTCGCGTCAAGATCGGTTCCATGGATCCACCCAGGAACCGGACCGGACCGGCGGTCCGGTTCCCGGGTGAATCCATGCAACAAACGGGTGGATCCCGGTTCCAATTTTTCGGAACCGGTCCTTAGCGGGTGGTTCCTGGTTCTAGGTCGGGAACCGCCCGCCCGGACCATGCACACCCCTAGTTACACCCACTCTTAACTGTTTCACAATCCTAAATTAAATCTAAACCCACAAGAATTAGTCACAAAGAAAGGAGTTTTCTCACGCTCTCACTCTCTTAATCCTTTCCTTATAGTTTTAACACATATTAAGCACACTCAATATAGCACTGGAGATCGAACTTAAAAACAATATATATATTGGTGTTTGTGTACGCACCAAAGAAAACAAATATGAGCCCTTTTCCTGCGTCAACATGGACTTCATCTTCAAAAAAGAAAGAAGTCTTGTGAGAAATTATTACCCTTTTTTCCATTACCCACGTTTTCATTGGCAAGAGTCCAGTTTTGGACTTTACTGATGTGGCCCATGTTCCTTGCGATTCAATTTTGGGTTAGTTTTCAAAGCAATCAAAATTAAATTGAAGCCATAATCAACAAATCTCTACTGTGATAGAGAAGTCCAACTTCATCCTCATCGATCATTGATCAATCACTGTCTCTCCCGAGCCCATCTAGGCTCCTCATCCATTTCAAACACTGACCAGGTCCGAATAGTATTGGAACTTGATAAATGTGATAGGATCGTTGGCATGTCTGCCAAATTGACTATCATGTTGCACTTTCTCAATGAATGCAAATCTTTCTGACACAATCTCAGGTATAAAATTGTACTTGATATCAATGTATGTTGTTTGCTAGTGATACGATTGATTTTTGACCAAATGTATTGCACTCTCATTGTTGCCGTAAAAAACAATCTTCTACTATAATAATCCCCAACCATTGAGCAAATCTGTCAGCCAAATAAATTTCTTGTTTGCCTTCGTTGATGTTATACACTCTGCTTCAGTCGTCAACAAAGCAATTGCCGACTACAATTGTTACTACAAACAAATGATATGGAATACTTTAACAGGTTTGAGCAGCTAATAACACAAGTAATAAAGTGTTAACCTCTCAAGAAAATAAATACTGAGGTGTAACTTTATTTCATAATGTCACAGGATCATAATTTATCAATTAAATAGCAATTCATGCGTGTACTTTTGTTTTTTTTTCAAAACATAAGGAAGAATTGCTTCCTCTTTTGACCATGTACTCCCTTGGAATTGGGCGTGGACTAAAGGTGTTCTTATATTTTTGTTCGTGATAGGGCAAAAATTTGCCGTACGCAAGGCAGAGATGGTTGCCTTTAATATATGAATTGTTTCTGAACACATGGATGACGTCCGCAAATTTGGATTTCTTGCCCTGTGCAAACGTCATCATGAAAAAAACACGTTTCATAATTGAATTTCAATTGATCATACGATAAGTCGTTTGACTCATGTTTGAAAATGATTTGCCTCCACTTTCAACCCCTCCGAAACATCTTTGCACGCCGGTTCTTCATCCTTATCTTTGATGTATGCATAGGTTCAAGACGCGTTGCTTGTATGCTCATGCTTCCAAATTTACATATTTAAGTAATTGATTTAGAATGATTTACCTGAATTTCCAATTGTAAAATCTAAAAATAAAATACATCTTCACGTTCTTTAATCATGGAGTTTTGTATATTGAATAAGATAACACATAACCTTTTAATTATCTTTGTGACCTAAAGGGATTTGCTATAATTAATTGCTATCATATTTACCATCTGTTCAATCTATCTTTAAGTTAGGAGCTTATTCAAGATGGCAAGCGAGCATATGAAGCTATGTTTGGGTGTGTTAGGTGTAATCCATATTAACTTGTGCCCAAAAACGTTTCTTGCATAAGTTCTAATGCTACTCCACGCACTATTGACAGAAAAAGTGTTCGAAAAAGTCACCCTCCATTGCACCTGATTAGACTAACTTGGATTAGGACACACCACAGGTATCCATCTTCCCCCGGCAGCGACCGTATTAACTAAATAATAACAGTTTTGCTCCACCGAGATATTTGATTTAAACCCAATTTACCCTCCCCTTTGGCAAACATATACCTATCCACTTCACCTTTGCACACTTAGTTCTCAGATTAGCATTTTTTTTCTCAGTATAGACAAAAAAAAAATTGTTGCTGTAATTTCCCACCTTTAAAAAATATTTTTGAACCTTATTTGACCTTAAAAGATATTCTTCCTTTATGTTTCTTTTATATTCTATTCTTAATTTTTTTTTTTTGGTATCATAAGAGCACTTGCATAAAAGAAATTACAAAAAGAAAAAGAATTTCAAAACTAATTTAACCATCAAATCATGTACAGTTTTGAGACTATTAGTACTTAAGGTTCTCTCCGTCCATGAGTCAATACTCTGGTCGACCTTCTAGATTTAACGTACTATAAAGCAAAAAAGAAAAGAAAAAAATTAAAGCTCCAGATTCTGAGTTATTGGGGGAAGTATGAAAGTGGTAAATATGCAAGAAACAACACCTCTTCATTAACTGCAGTGGTCTCCTTGTGAACTGTTCTTTTAAATGTTCTGAATTTCCAAGAATTAGTACGTGGGACCGCGGATCGCGGTCGTTTGTTACTGCTCCGAATCTTGAGTATCTGCGGGAATTGAACGCGTTTTCAAGAGGCAAAAATATAATCATTTGTTGTGTTCTGCGTGCCTTGGCATGTTGACCACATTTATTGGGAGACTCTGCGTCAATAGCTAGGACTTTCCGGTTCCCTCCAAAGGGGAAGCATGCTTGTTTATGTTGCCAATTTGAAGGCCAGTAAGAGTCAATATTGCACAATTTGGACCTTTCATTATCAGATGAACTTTCTATCTTTTGTTTTGTTTGGTGTTTTTGCCCTCTTTAGCTCTCATTAAGCATAAATGAGTGAATGCATCGGGGTTTTGCTTATCTGACTGACGTGCTCTCCATCAAGTAAATAAGTAAATTAGCCTTTGTGAGATCTCTTATCCTGGTTCATATCTTAGGGAACCCGTGAAGCTGAGAAAAATGTTTAGAACAACTTCGTTTACAAAAATGCTACAAGTTCATTTATTTAGAGAACTTCGTTTTTGTGCTTAATGTTTGTATTACATGCATGTATTTACTAGATGGGTGTGGTGGTAAGTCGAACATCACAAAATTAGAATGAACGTAATTGTTATTATGATAAATAGGCCTAGAAATTCTTTTCCCTGCATGTTGATTAATCACCATAATCCACAAATCAATAAGGACTATAGTCTTTAAACTGAAATAATGTTAGAAAAAAAATCTTCAATCACAAGCAAGAACTCACAAAACTAAATTCTATAAAAATGACCTAGAATAGTAACATGATCGTAAAAATAAATGCTTTTCTGGTGCACTCCATTAAATTTGGTGCCGGTCAATTGCCAACTCACGAAAAATCATCTATCTCAGCAACGGATTATAAGCGCCATAAGACATTTTCTGTAATATCTATACGATTGTCATGGTCCAATTACCATACAAGACTCAATGCCAATGAGTCTCTCCTCAGAACCCAGCACATATCCCCGGACATAACCCGGCACACTCTTTAACAGACTAGGGCTAACATTCAGAGACTCCGAACGCATTGAATTCAAGGCAAAGAAATTTTGTTGCATCCAATGTAGGAGATATTCCAACATAAAGAAACCAGAAGTGTCGCATTTACCTGGTTATTTCTACCCTGACTTGTTCCACCCTAGGAAAAGCTAGAGCTATTCTACAATGTTTCACAGCTGTCATGTGCAGGTATTACTTTTCACTATTTTGCTTTTGACTTCGCTGCTAACTTTCCATTTACTTCATTTGTTTAAGGCCATTATTGACCTCCACGAGCCGAGAAAGTTGGGTCACAATAATATAGAGAAAGGCAAAACCCTTCGTCTAATTTCAAACACGGTGAGGACTTGGTGGGTTGCCATTCTCCCTAGTTTCAAGAGCATCGAGAAAACTATGGTTATCTTCATCTGCTTCTAGAATTTCATTTTCTTCTCCTGATTTCACACTGTTATTATCAATCCCACCGACTACTGTCTTTATGCATTCTATGCACGAGTGAAAGACTTCTCCCTCCTCCAAGTCACATATTTTCATCGCTTTCCACATTGTTGAGCCTTTGACATGGAAGTCCACCGTCAAAAAGCTACCAATCACAACTTGATCATCCGTTGACTCTCATCCCGTGATCGATCTGCTGGCAACCACCCCCATTGCTCACATATGTCGCCTCACATTAATCACATGTCAATCTAGAATTCATTATTGCTTATTTGATGATGTAAAACTTTCAAAAGTGATTCGCAATCGACAGAAATTAAACTGAATTACTTTACATTAAGTACCTGTCAATTCAGAATTAATAACTCGCTCTTTTATTTAGCTGTATGAGTTTGGATATTTATGCATTGAATTATTTTTTCCTTCTTTAGAACAATGCAACCATGGACAATGAAACACAACACTATCAATTAGCTTCTTTATTTATTTTTTTTTTTTTGATAACCCAACCCAGGGGTATGACCAAAACTAGTTAGCTATATGGAGGGGAAGTAGCACAGTAATCTGCTGCCACTATCCCCTAATTAAATTTGAGTTCTCCAAGGCAACAATTGAACTCGCAGCCATTAGTTATTGAGTCGAAAGCACGGGAACAACCTTGCCACTAGGTCAATTTGTAACAACCTGGTCTGACAAGGGTGAAAGCGATCGCTATGCGAGAGGGTTTGAACAACAAGTAGTTCCGAGCGAGCTTCTATGATGACTAAGAGAGGCAAGAATGAGCTGAATTCCACACTGAATAGACATATGTAACACACAAGATGCACTTTTTACAATGTTTAGAGTTGGAACTTTAATGTTAAGCGTGCTCAAGTGAAATTGCTACTAGGATGGTGACCTCATGCGAAAGTGTGTACTTGTATGCCAAAAGACAAAGCTATGAGACTTGTTATGGAATATATCAAAATGGACAATACCTGAAGTGACTTAATTTAGGATGCACACATTCGAGGGAAATAGCTTCTTTAGCTATGATTTTTCATTTATATTTGTAAAATTTATCTGTGCATAATGTCCTAAAGAACCCTATCGATTAAATGTGTGGAGGGAGACACTCTCATCAAACCAGAAATCAAAGACTACACGGGCCCAAGAGAAATTATATGTTAAAAGAGCTCTCATGACATTCACCTTAGTACAAAATTAATATCATTATAGTGTGGGTTTGGCGAAGTGGGATCTGATTGTTCATTCAACGTCGCTTTGTAGGTTCACAAATTGATCACTTTTAGTAGCATTCTCTTGTCACAACTAGATAGTAATGAACTTACTACGTTATTGATACTCTTGTCATCGTTAATATTTGCCTTTAGCATATTCTTCAATAAAAGAGACATGAGTTAATCACACGTAAATTACGATTTCTATTGTACTCTGTCACTTACAAAATTACCATTCACTAAAACAAATTGTATTGGTAATAAATAAAAAAAGAACTGATGATTTAGGCCTATGAGTGACTTTTACTAAAACTTTTATTATTTTCGTATTTTACAGCATTTATAAGTTGGATCCATTTAATGGACATATCTGAGTTTTATTTAAGTTTGAAAGTAACTCTAGAAAAAAATATTTGATTTGGAAATTTATTCATGCTAAAAATTTAGACAACGACAATCTATCATAAACAAGAGCTGTCTACCGTATTTGTTGGGACTAGAGTATGCTTTTTACCATGGGAAGGTAGTTTTTATATGTCAATATCCTAATAGCGTGGGGTCAGTCCACACTTTAAAATTTGATGCTAAGGATGCACAAAGACCTACCACCAAACGTTTTAGACTTCAATGCTGCTTCCAGGAAAAGCAGACCCCATTTCCTCCTTGGACCTGTCTGATTTGATTTTACATGAAAAAGCCCTTGAGTACATGTGCGGCGTGCAGGACAAGTATAAATACAGAAGTCACCCGCAGGAGGGCAACACCATTCAAAGCCGACAGAGCTGAAAAAGCATAAGCTCCCCTGACCCATAATCTGTAGTAGCAATGGCCAGATTTCCCAGGGTTGACAAGAGCAACAGCAAGAAGACAGTGAAGACGGGCGCTTGGAGTGCGGAAGAAGACCAGAAACTGGTGGCTTATATCAAGAGATATGGCATTTGGAACTGGACTCACATGGCCGAACCCGCCGGTGTGTGTTTGTGTTACTTTATTATCTCTCCTTTGTTTGCTATCTGTTATCATTTCAAGAAACGGGGTTTTTATGTGGATTTGAGTCTTCTCGATTTAAGGCCAATCATCCGGCAGAAAGGGATTGAGTACTGCCTACAAGGATCAAAACGTGTCTTGGTGGATCAAGATATTTACATTGAAAATTTCACCATATAGGTCACTAACCCTAGCATTGGATGTGCGTTTGCTCAGGTGTGGCGAGAACAGGAAAGAGTTGCCGGCTTCGATGGATGAACTATCTGAGGCCCAACATCAAGCACGGAAACATCACCCAAGAAGAGGAAGAAATCATTATTAACTTGCACCGAGTTCTTGGTAACCGGTGAGTAAATGTACTCATATAGCATGTTTCTTGATTGATATTGATGACGCGCATGATGGGGGAATAAAATTGGAATGGTAATACAGAGAAAGACAATAACTTGAGTCATAAGTGGGGTAATCCCCACAATCAAGAATCCAAAACCGTACCTTAGCGATTGAGTCTATTATTCTACAAACAAGCACGAACACATTGTCATTGCTCTCTGGAAATAATTAGGTATCTAATTCGCAATATCCTTGTCGTAGTTGGGCCAGCATAGCGAGTAGACTTCCGGGAAGGACAGACAATGAGATAAAGAACTATTGGAATACTCGTTTGAAGAAATGTTTTCTCATGGAAAATTTGCAAATGCCAACTGCATGCGATGTGAAAGTCAACTCCAATCACAATGATCCTTTATCTTGCCAAGATTCATCAATTGCCCTTATTGATGCTACAAAAGCACAAAACCTTGGAACTCCTTGTGGAATTGATCGGGTTGACGAAACCCTAGTCAATGGCTTGGTCTCACTGGGCAACAAAACTGACAAAGTTGAAGGAGACATTTGGGAACAATTGGTTGCACTGAAGGATCTTTGCATATCAGAAGATTTTGAAGGTATATGCTCAAACTCAGGAACTGCATCTCCTGCTTTCGAGTGTATGTACTCCGAGCCAATGTATTTTGGTGAATTCTACGAGGATTTTGTCATAGATTTGTGGGGAAATTGACGATGATAATGTGCTCAAAATTTGTCACAATATATGATCCTTGTGGTTTTCCTTTGTAAGGTCAGTTATCAGATTTGTAAGGCTAGCTTGTTCCCGCTATGTAGTTTAGTTCGTCTAAAAATGTAGAGTCGTGAATTATAGCATGTCTATCAGTGACAGAGGAGAAATGTAATAAATGTTCTTAAACTATTGAGGATCATTTCTATGGAGATAAATCCTTTGTTTTGTGTTAAGATATCAACTCATCTCTTTGCAGCTGATTGTATTCCGGTTAAATTTATAAATTGACATCATTAACATCTAGTAAATTGGCAGTGCATGTGATCTAATGCCAATGGATGGGTTCGGAGATATATGCTATTGGTTTTGTCTCAGTATATTTTTGCAAAGTACAATAGTTTGAGCTCTAATGCCACTTGGTTGGGTTTTTAAGCTCTAATATCGCTCATTCATCTTTATGGTGATGGCATATAATCAACTATAACTATCATCAAGATAGACTTGCACTCAGATATATCTAAGCAAAATCTTTTCCAGATTAGGAAGAAGAGATTGAATGGATTTTGTGACATCTTCAAGAAAATTATCTCCTGGTGTGTTTTTGTGCCAACTTGTGTTATAGCAGGAATAATAAGTTGCATTATGTCGGGTCTTGTTAACGTTGCCAAGAATAATTGGATGTTAAAGGTTCAGAGTTACTGCGGGTAAAGCTGAGCGAAACAATTTTTTTGGACCATCACAGGGATTTGTGTTAGAATTGAGGCATTTGATAGAAATGACCTCATGGTTGAGGTATGACAGACTTGTAATACAATCTAACAGCAGGCAAATCAAATATCTTGCCTCGTAGATTGCTTCTTAACAGCTCAAGATCTCTCTTCACTATACTGTATACTCTCTCTCTCTCTCTCTCTCTCTCTCTCTCTCTCTCCCTCCATGGGTGTGATGTTTCGTTCAATGACCCAAACTCAGGAAAATTATAATATGAGAGAGGCAGATGAAGGGGAGCGAAAGGTGAAACATCCTTGGTCTTAGTATGATGGTGGTGGTGGTGAGTTTGGTGAAGATGGTGATGATGATGGCAACTCCAATACTGATGGCGATGGTAATGAGTGGCTGATCAAAAAGGGTATGGTGTCTTTCTTTTTTGTTTTGACGTGAACGGTTGTAAAAGAAATACATATTGATGTCAATCCAATTATGATCGAACGTGTAACCAAAGACTAGCACTACAACGGAACACTGGACCTAAATTACAACAGAGTCGCATTCATGAATGCCGTCTCCCCTTCATCCATGTCCGGTGCATTCAACTATAATCAATTTGCCCATAAATCTATAATGAAATCATCATAGGACATAGAATGGGCAATTTTCCCATAACTCTATAATGAAATCATCATAGGACATAGAATAGGTAGGAGCCCCAGACTCAATGAACATACCCTCAAATCTCTCTACAACGTCTAGATCTTTCAGAGGAAGAAACTGCTGGGATACACGTTTTTGCCCTTCACTTTGGTCAAGGTTTTTTGTCATCATCAACTGCAAAGGAAGCCTGAGAGTTGTGTGCATTAAGTGTTTAATAAGAATGTCAATGGTTTGTTGCCGTTTTGGCATCGATACTTCGAATATCGCTAGATCATGGTGGGGGTAAATGGTCCTTATGGGAATCAACTTTGATCTCAGGTGTCATCATGTTTGACTCTTGAGGAAGCGTTTCTTCAAGCGAGTGTTCCAATAGTTCTTAATTTCATTGTCCGTTGTTCCATGAAGTCTAGATGCTATTGCTGCCCACCTGTAACGGGAAAAGTGAAAGGCACCCCAAAAATGTTCCACCCTTGAGATCAATTATCCAGCGGCTCGAACTCATCATACAAAAAGAACACATATCTTATCCTTTTTCTTGGATGGTTACAAGCAAGATCTGGTGATAGCATGAACCGACTTCCTTTTATTTCATTGATAACTAATCAAGAAAGCTCTAGCTTGACAATCAGCAGCAGTCGTGGATCCTTGACTCGGAGGCGAGATGAAAAAAATTGTTGGAATCGATAAACCTTTGTGCCTCAGTTTTCATTACGAAATGAAATAGCCATAGGGCATGTCAAAATTATGTGAGAGCCAATTTATGGGGTAGAGAAAAACTGCTCTTGCAGCTATGAATGTTAGTATGGTTACCGATTTCCCAGAACTCGGTGTAACCTGACGATGACGTCCTCCTCTTCTTTCCCATGCCTGACGTTGGGCCTCAAGTGGTTCATCCAACGAAGTCGGCGACTTTTCCCGTTTCTTGCTAAGCCTGTGAGTAAATTAAAATTCAAGACTCGGGTCAGTCACATTAGCATCTAATCTTAACTCAAAACAACCAGTCGTAGACTTCCTCAAGGATTATAAATAAAATCTAACCAGCAGGTTTAGCCATCTGAGTCCAGTTCCAGATGCCATATCTCCTGATGTAAGCGATTAGCTTTTGGTCTTCTTCTGGACTCCAAGTGCCCTTTTTCAGTGAGTTATTATCGTAGTCAATAGTCAGATATAAGCTGATGCTTCTTTTCTTTCCAAACTCTCTAGCTCTCCAACTTGTTTCATCGGAGGAACTCACTCCCGGACACGCTTCTATATAGAATATTGATTTGGTCCCTTGGTAATTTCAGACTTCACATAACACATTAAGGGTCTTGCGTCAATTTTTTTTTTTTTATGCAGATTATTATACGATTAAGTCCTTTTAGGTTAGGCCGTGCAACATGCATTATTCTAAATGTACAAGGAAAGAGCCATTGAAATGGCGTAAAATAAGCCGCCGCTTCGCTATTGGACGAGTTTTTATAATATTATCCTAATTTAGTCACGTGCAATTTTAATTGCCACTTGCACATAGTCTTTAGACATAATTTGGTTGCCACTTGCATGTAGATCTAACCTGGCTGATACAGCCAATTGTTTTTCCCACTCTTATCCGAGAGTGTTAAGGTATATAATGTAATTTGCACCATTTTTTTGTTTGTGTAATGCACTTAAACTACGTTGGTGATGCGATGTGGATCAATTAAATTGAAGTTCAAATAGTATCAGATGCTGGAAACATGTTAGAAAATTGAAAGGGTCCAAATGTTTAAGCTCATAGAGGCCATTGAAACTCAATAGGCAAGTGCTACTTTAATGGAAACAAGTAAGGTTTTCCATGATTATTATTTACATGGGGAATTTACACTAGAAAAGCATTAAAAAAAAGTCTTAAATCTATTGTATTGGTATTAATTTAGTTACAAACATTTCAATTAGACCAATTTAGTCCTAAACATTTTCATATTGGTACCAATTGAGTATATTCAGCCAATTTAAGTCGAAAATTACTGACTTGGATGCCTACCATCTTACATGACACAACTAACACTAACATGGGCATTTTTTGAATTTTAAATATTTTTTCCTTTTCTTTTTCTTTCACCTTTTCTTTTATATTTAACTTTTTTCTCTTTTTTACTTAGTTCCCTCCGCTAGTTGCTAGCCCTTGTTATGGCCAACAAAGTTCATTGGCTGTTGGCAAGGGTGAGGGCCGGGACGCATTCACTAGCCACAAGCGAGGCTAGCCTCACTGACCTTTAGCGAGGATTGGACGAGGCCGCCTCTCCCTCAATTTGACAAGGGCACCCTTGCCTGGCCAAGGTCCCTCATCAGCCTTTGATGAGGGTTGGATGAGAAGTCCCCTCGCTAGATCTAGTGGGGGGCCTCGTTGGCCTTTGGTGATGGCTAGGGGCAGCCTTACCTAACGCTTGCCAGCCCCCACCAAAGGCCAGTGAGGGCTGACGTTGCTTGTAGCTAGCGATGGCATCCCGACCCTCACCCTTGTTGGCAGTCGACCAGCTCTGCTGACCATCAAGGAGGCTGGTGATTGGCGGAGGGACTTGTTAATTAATAAAATATTTACAAAATTTTGGGAAAGGAAGTGATATCCTCTTGGGGGCACGAACAATCGAAATCTAAGATGATATTTTTAATTAGTTTTTAGTATTCAGTCTAACTCTCCACACGCACGAACCGACAAAGATTAAATTCAACTTGGAAATGGGATGTTGGAGATGCCCATACCGTCGTTTTCGAAAGTTCACCTGAATATATTTAAACTAAAATGGGCGGCTACTTAAACCAATAAGTAATGTTGTTAATCTAGATAAAGCCATGGAGGTTCAGATGTAGTTTAATCCTTACTATAATGAATAACTAATACACAAAGATATATATGGCATCTGGACGGGTATAATCTATCTAGGTAAATTGTATTAAGCATTTTGGACCCATTAATAAGGAATCGTTGGGCGGGAGAAGGGGACTAGTTGATGTGCGCGAAAGGTAGTCTTGACATCACCTAACCATCAAGCCAAAAAGGAAAAAGAAATGCTAATTGCACAGGCGCTTGCACGAGGTAAAAATTTCAAAATGTTAAGACATGAAAAGAGAGGATGGATGGGTTCACTCAACTCACTCATTCATACATACAGATAAAAATAATACGGCAAATATAAATGTGAATTTTTTTATATTTCAATATCATACAATGAACAATGCATGAGCCTATTTATAGGTTTTATTAGATAATTATCTAAGGTAAAATATTAGTTAAGGATATACAAAATCGATTAAAGATATATATGTGATTTTAAGAGACACGAAGAATAAAAAAAAAAAAAAAAATTCTAATATATCCTAGAGAAATAACGGGTTCCCAAAGTCAACCTATAAGTTCAAAATGGAACTAAGTACTCTTGGTATATCGATACTCGAAATGGGTGTGCATATGTGTTGCATGTAATTGAAAGATGAACTCGAAGGTAAAAAATTAATCTGAAACATATCGTGGCAAAGTACGAGAAAACGAGAAACGGTTAATATCAAGTCCCTAACGATTTTTTCAAACTTCTAATACCCGGGGTCTATGAACTCCATGCCAGATTATGAGCCAAATAAGTCGTGAGCTTCGCCGGGACAAGTAGCCTACAAGGAATTGGTAGCACCCCGTGGACGGAGGGGATTGAACTTGTGGAGTCACATGCCCAAGCCTATCTTTATATCAATCGTGCATTTCAAAGCTTGGTATCTTCGAAGTTAAGTCTGTGTATTTGATAAAAAGAAGGAATTTATCACTTCCCAGATGTAATAATTTTTCATTTATCGTGACATTTTCAAATTTACTCTCGCATTTAATTGATTTAAATGAACTTGGACCGAACATGATCTAACCAGTTCGGACATCACACTCCTTCATCCAACTATCCCTAGCAATCTTCATTATCATCCGAATCCCAAGTAATTTGTGAACTAGATTATGTCGAAGATATTAGTGAATAATGGAGTTGGACTTAAAACGGGCAACCAAGGTAAGGTGGAGAATTTGTTGTTGAGACGAGCCGTAATACTGTAAGAAATCACAAGCAAGTTAAGTCATCTTGGGGGCAAATTCTAGCAAATAAGCAACCATTATTTACAAAATATATAGATATAGAAAATACTGAATTGCTATACAAAACTTTTGTTAGACACATTAAAGGACAGATTGAGTGTTGTGATCACACAAGACCATTGTCAACGGTTCTAAAAATTTAAACGGTAAATGATTTTGTGGTTTAACATCCGTTGTTATAATACTCCTCATCAAACCTTAGACTTTTGCTTGAGATTTAAGCATGAATATACATAATATGGAAAGAAGGGCCTTAAAAGAATTGAATTTAGAATTTCTTGATTTGATATTATGTAAAATTTGGTGTGGCTACTGTCATTTGTTTTAAAAGCTTAAACTGCTAAATAAAGATGTAGCTCAATATTTTATAATTCTAACACATGCCATCTTTAATCTCAACCTGAATAACACCTTTCTTATCATGACCGGATGGAGATCTAGTTAGATACATGAAAGTTGGCTTGAGATACCACCTTCAATGTACACGAATTACAAAGGAAAAAACATATGCTGGATTATGTGTTTTAATTTAAGTTGAGTAAATCAATTTTAAATATAAATTTTAGATATTTGATTATCTAAAGAGACACAATAACCTGACCAAACATGTGAAATCATAGCTGTAAGCGCTTCAACCGCTACAATCTACATTATATATTTTAAATAGTCAACGATAGAAATGAATAAAAAACAATATTTAAATAGTTTATTGAAATGTCTTATATTCGAAATGTAGTTCTCGTTATGGGTGATTTAGTCATATCGTTTCTTAGCTGGGGATCCTACGTATTCAAATGGTGACAATAACATCTCTCCAACAACTATATTACAGCTGTTTCATCATAAGCTAAGGTGCTCTGCTTTTTTGGCGGGAAAGAAATAGATAATGTGCGCACATCTCCCCATAAATTTTGTCAACTTGCTATAGTGGGACAAATAGATTATGTTTTCATATTAGCACGTGTATACTTCGTTATCATTTGGGCGTGTTTGGATAAATATGGGGCACTCAAAACTTTCGCAATATATAAACGTTGACACTCCATAGGCTTTAATTAAATGTTGATTTCTCAATACAACGAGTTGTAGTTTCATTGGATTCGCCTCAGAGCATAAAAAGGATATTTTCTTTCAACGAACATTCTATTTCGTCAACATCCAATCGGATTGAGTTTTTCACTATAAACGGAATGTTTCCAAAAGTAAACCAGCATCATAGACAGCCCAAATGTTCATGTGTCAATGACATCTAAGACTCTTCATAGTAAAGCCAAAAGAAAGACAAAGTGAAACTATAACAACGGTGGGTCAAGACAAAGTGATAATATGGTAAAAGTGTGCTTGACAGACCATTCCGTAAGATTTTTCATGGTCTAATTGGTCTGCTGGCATGGAAGGAAGAGGCACCATAGCTGTAATTAGTCAATTGCTCACTAGTCTCTAATATCACCAAAATTTTGTTCATCTTAGACGATTGAGTATATTATGCAGAGGCCAAAGAGAGTAAGGCTTAGTGTGACCTTAGATGACCAGAGAGTGTGATAACAACAGAGAATGGTCAAAAACCTAAATGCATTTCATACTATGAAAAGTGAGGTACAAACATTCAATCACAAAGACCTCGGTTGAGATAACAAACTGTGCAAATCTATCGAGTAGGAAAATGAATCTACGATAAATCCTTTTTCACAGAACGTTTAATTCAGGAAAATGGCGAACGACCGAGTGAAATCTTTGGGGATATCACCTGGCCGTGCCAAGTATGGTTGTGATGGGCACCACAAAAAGTTTCCCTAGTTCTCTCTAATCTCTAGCACCAAAAGACAATGATGAACGAGAGAAAGGTGCCGCCTCTTATGAACTTATGGGGACAAGTTTGTCGCCCCCCGATGCAGGTTCATCTTAAGATATATATCGGTCCATTTAAGCTTGTTTCAATCTGAGGGAGTTCTTATCTCTGTGTTTAGGAAGGATGACGTAGGTGGAAAGAACATAGGTTAACATATATGTCAATGATTGAAAAATTTATTTGTCAACTTGAACATTTCTTAAAGGTTTTATAAACTTAGAAATAAAAAATGAACTCTTTTAAGACTAGCTCGTATCGTTTCTGTATTTCTTTATTCATTTTTTTTATATATTTATTATAGGCAAAATAGTAACTGGAAACCTATCAGTTTGGCCAGTAGCATAGATTCACTCATAAATTTTCCTGTAGAATATTTACAAGCTTAGCGCTAGTGGCTATTATCTTAACCTTTTATTCTTATCCTCTGTATTTGATTTTCGTTAGCTATATTAAATCACCTGATTTTTTTTAGGGATTGAACATGTGGACGATTAAGGTTATTGGAGATCATAGAAACTTTTTTTTTAATAAATATGCAAATTTGAATATATTTTCTCATTGTAGGATGATGATCTATACAAATATATATATTTTTAAGGGAAAGACAGGAAAAATGGGTTCTCTATATATAATAAGGTGATAGATTTACTCGTGACTATTGGTGAGAGAGACTATACGCCAATTAATTTTGCAAAACCCCGCCATTGATTTTGACCAGAGAATAATTTAATCAAACGTGCCTGAAATAGAGCTGACCTAAACCTGAAAATGCTCCCAGAGTGCAAAGACTTACTTTAACCACGTTGATCACTGTAAAAGCTCCCAAGATTGATAAGATATCTGTGATAAATAAAATCCTAACTGTAAATAAAAATATAAAGAATAGCAACTTGTTATCTTGATTTTTGCATACTTAAATGCACCAGAACATCAATGCTCGTGCCAAAAGAGGGAAAACCATTGTTTATGAATATGTGGATATCGAATAAAGTACATCAACTGTCTGAAGTGGTATGCCTCGACAAGTTGCATGGTTTTTTAACTGGAAAATTATGGATAGACCTGCACGAGAGCTAATTACTGGGACATGTTTGTAGTAACTAACCGTAAAACACGAGAAAAATTGAATATAATGAGAAATATGCATTTCTAGTTTTTAGTAATTTCACTGAACGAAATACCTAACAACATCGGGTACTGAGCTCGTGCAAGGTTATAACTTACTATGTTCATAGTTCATGCGTAATTAAGAGAAATAAAAGATGAAGACATGACTCCGTGTACAAATCAATTCGGACGTTAATTTTCTTTTTTACTTGTAAATTTGCGACACTGACATTTGATTTCTTCTTTTTTAGGCGTGAAACTTTCAAAACCCTATTCCAACGTACAAATATTGATATTATAATTGTTTACAGTATATTATTTTTTCAAAATTAAACAGGATTTCTAATTATTATTATTTTTTAAAATTTTTCCAAGTTTTCGAGGAAAAGTCAAAAAATAGAAATAACAAATGATATCTTGAGCTTTCCTAAGCAGCATTTGTCCCATGGGAGGGCGCACTGCTTGTGCTCTTGAAAATGGGTAAATTGACAGTGTCTCCTCTTCTTTGCGTTTTTAAAGACAAAAGCAAAGATGATTATCCAATGTTGGAAGATATGACTTACAAGATTGTAAATTGATATATTTGTATCTATCTTAGGACTAGAAAGATCACAGAATATTTGGAGAATATAGACTTGCTTTTATTATTATTTCTTCTGTATTATATACATGACTGTATAGAGATTACAATCAATGAAGTGAGGCATTCCTCTCCAATACTTTCTTCCCTACGACTTACAGTTTCTTCGGTTCTTTCTTCTTTGCTCACCTAGTCTTGTGACATCCAAAACCAAACAAACAATCAGCATCGACAAAAGCAAAGATAATGCTTGTACAGTCACTTGAGAAATTATTTTCCAGAGAGATGTACTCATTCAATGATAAAAGTAGGTCTAAGTTATTTGTTGATGATGTTCTAGATACTTGTTCGTAATGAAATTACTACAAAATCAAAACTCAGGACGCAGTTGCAATTAGGGAAACCATTTTTCAAAGGATCATCGAAAGTCCGATGGAAGTACATCAACCGAGCTCTCATAGATAACACTACGCGGGCCATTATACTTGTGATTAGGTCTTGACATGATATAATGTTGCATTTCAATGACCAAAATCAAATGGGAAATGCGACGAAGACTAAGCTCTCTGTGTTCATATTTTCATCTAGAGAGACAGAGAAATCTAATTCAATCAATTATTCTACTATTGTCATACTTGTCCAACGTAAATTAATGGGCGTTCATTGAATGTCCTCCTTTGGTCCAAAATCAGCCGCCCAGTAAACTTCTATTACCAAAATCTTAATCCTTCTCCATCTATATCAAAGTAGACATGAAAGGTGTAGTTCAACCAATCGTTTACTCCGGATGGAAATAGTACTACAACAATCCCCTTCTAAGAGTTTGTTTTTTTTTATCGAATCCCCTTCTAAGATTGCATGTTCAAAAAAGGAAAGTCAGTTACATATGCCCTAAACACAAACCCTAGATATCCCCCACGACGAAGCACAAGTAGTATGAAGATACAAAGCTGCATCGCATGACAACCTTACGTTTTTCTTAAAACGGATGAGAATAAGACCAGAATAACCAGGTTCATAAAATGTTTCTTCACACCTAGGTTTGTTTGTATTTGCCATTAGGTCCTAAGTGGGAGAGAATAACGAGAATAGAGAAACTTCAAGGCCCTACAAGTTTCCTAAATTGCATTTTTGTAGAAACTCTTGATACCTACGTCTCGTTGATTCACTACCAACTGTTATGGTCCCTTGACAAATGATTCTCGGCCCACAACACACAATAGCAACCTACATTTTAACGTAATGCACTCATCGCTGTTACGATGTGGATTGTTGGTAGCGTATGATCTCATCATCTGAAGTAATTTATGTGTCACCGATTCTCTGTCTGGAAAAGTCCCTTGTCACGATAGAAAGGAAGAGCAAACTTTTTCAAATTTCAAACTTGGCGTCCACTTTGGAGAAAATAAAGTACATGTTTATTCAAATATATAGGGACTTAATTAACTATCGTTTGTTAAGAGCATATGGCCGACCAAGGCCAGTTCACATCACCGGCCAAAATCACTTTACATTACTTTTCACATTGCAGATGTATAGCTCAAATTAAATTCGCAGGAGTGAATGCGGAAGAGGCAGTAGAAAGAGGATCTACTCTTCCTATATCATCACTAGGGTGATAGTGTAAAAAAATTAAGCTACTAGAATTTGACTCAACCAATATTTCAACTCAGATTAATTTAATCGAGTTTTGATTGGGTTCAAATAGCTTCGGTATCAAATGAAGTCAAGTTTCAATTCATAATAATTAACTCCAGTGGGTTTTAGTCGAATTAGGTAATTAATTTTAGTAATTTAGATAAATTTAGGTTTGTCAAGCTAAACTCCAGGCAAGTAAAGTTTTTGAGAGTCTGTTGCGGGCCCCCCAATATATTGACTGCCAGAAGGGACGTTCTCTGATTAAGCATTCTTTGAAAGAGCAATTGGTTAGCTAAGACGGAAATCTTGCGCATTTGGTAAAGATTTGCTTGGACATGTTGACCTGTTTCAAGAAATTGTGGAACAAATATCCGCCTATCCAAAAGTTTAAGATAAGAGATGTAAATGCAACTTATAATTTGGTCCCTGTCCTACTTTCAAGGATTATAAAAACTTGCAGTTTCAGTGCATGTGATAAGGACTGCAAAGAATTCTGTCCCATGAATCAGTTGATTACAAAATAATAATTCTTTAAAGCGGATCAGTACATCTGGAATTGGGTAGATGGAGATGCGTGCACTATGTTTTGTCAATCAAGCACGTGAGTTTATCCAAACCCAAAAGCTCCGGGACATTGCATGTGATAAGGACTGAAAAGGGCGGCCACTTTAACCTAGACGCATTTTATTGGAGATTCATAGATAGTTTAATTTATAGGGTCGTTAATATCAACGATCAATGAATCTTATCAGACATCTGGAAGGATATAATTCTGCATTAGATAGTGTATATTTTTGCAACAGTAGAAGTTAACAAAGGCAACTTGTAAAGAAACAACTCATGTCAGAGGATATGGCTTTGAAAATAGACTTGCAGAGTGAGAAACTATAATATTTTATCGTCCACTTGTTGTTAAGCCGACAGAAAAATTGTGACCACTTACAGATCATGACTCCTGACAACCTTTGAGCACACGCTAGGATACATATAAAAATTCAACGGAATGGAATGATAAACCCAGATTCATGATGTGGACCTCATCAGGAACCCTAGGTGCTCAAGGATCCAGGTGAATTTGGATGCACCCACGCCCAGTCCACGAAATAAAAACCCCTTGCAAACTGGGCTTTTGAAATTATCCGATTCGGGATGTAAACCAATATTCGTGAAGATATGCCTTGAAGTTCTTGAAGTTTGTCATTCTCATTCATATGATTAACTGGAATTTTCTAATAGGATTTTGTGATGTATCTTCTCCTTTTGACTGTGTTATGATCTCATAAGCATGCCTACCTAAATAAGCCCACTCATTTATGCATGTACATATTGTGGATGAAAGTAGTAACACGGATAGCTAGGTAATTATGTAACTCTCTAGTGGAAAGGACCAGTTCTTCACCATATGATTCATGTCAAACAAATGTATGCGGATCGGGGTAAATGGACATGATGGTTTTGATGAAGCCATTATTTATTCAGCATATACTTTTTTTTCTTGTTTAGTTCCATGACAATGAATCTTCAAATGGATTCGCATGCCAAGCGTCTCTGTAATTGTTTCCATTGCTAAAAAATTGGATCTTCAACAAGAGAATACTTCTCACTGGCTATGGTGAACAACAACCGCTGGCTGGCAACTAACGGCCGGAGAATAGTGGCGGAGTCTGGATACCGGCAACAAAGTCCAATGGCCTGTGACCATCGCCAGCGACCACTGACCAGCACTTGCCAACAAGCAGCAGAGGCCAGCAACCCGCGACAGAGGCGGGGGGCAGCGGCAGCGATGGGTAGTGGAATTGAGTTTCGGTAGTTTTGGGTTTATAAAGATGTGAAATGAAATCACTATTCTAGCTATAGCTAGATAATTGACAATACATTCTTGAGAATCATTGACAAAAGAAAAACCCCGTCACCAACGCACCAAGTTTCAAGCTTCTCCCTGATAATAGCGAACTGTCCGAACACAAATTTCCGTAAAGTAGCATATTTACTTCAAGCTGCGGAACTAAGAGTTACTCCACCATAAGGATACACACTCAGGTTTCTTGGTCTATAATTAAATTATCTTCATGTGGACTCCAATCTCTATTAAATAACAAAGTTACGGGAGTGCAAACAGCAGGTGAATCGTCCTATTACTAGATCATATAAGTTCTCTTTAATCCTTAAAGGAACTTAGTTCGAGCCTTTATACCTGGCCTGATATGTAAATTATAACTATAGATTCGGAGTTTTCCACTTATGACTTTCGTTAGGAAGTATCAAGATGGATGGTTTTTGCTATGGATAATCACTTTTTTTTTTTTTTGGTGATGAGTATATAGAATAGCAAATCTCGTGAATTTGGCTTCAATATATTATGTCTACAAGTGCGGACTTTGGACTTTCTTGTGTTGCTTGTCAATACTGATATTTACTTTTAGAAAGCCAGAAAAAATTACTGCCAAAAGTAAATATGGATAATTTTACTTTGTATTATTAAAAAGAAAACGGTAGGCCCAATATTTTCCAAAATACAAGTGAAGGTGTGAGATAAGTTATCCTTGAGAAAAAATTAATGCGGGTTGGAACATAATAGAAAGGTCGTAAACTTGTAGAACAATAATAAGAGTGAATTTTGCTCTGGTGAAAAGTTCTGTAGGCATATAAGTCTCATAGAGTCCTATGATTAATGATTAATGATTAATCATCCTCTGCGAGACATTTTTCCTTTGCTTGTTGAGTGTTGCTAGCTTCTTAGATGAAGCACCATGCACAATTAATCTTCAAATCTATTAGGGTTGCAGATATTTCACTTGAAATAATGGATTGAATATTATTTGTAAAAAAATAAAGTTTGTTGCATATATATGCTTAATCATTCCTGATGATCAAAGACTTAGAAAAGTAATATGAATTTAGAAAAAAAAAATTTCTAATTATTTATTTAGATAAGTCACCATAATCAGTTAAGTGAAACTCCAAATATAATCATATTCTAATGAGATAAAGATAACAACTTGCAATTGAGAATAAGCCTTTTTGTCTAGTTAGATATATTGATCATATATTGATCCTACTAAGATAAAAAACTAAAAGAGAAAAGTTTAGTCTATTAAATTGTCTAGATACTTTTGACCAAAAAAAAAATTGTCTAGATACTAAAACGATACAAAAGCTATTGCAAACAACGTAATTACAGCTGTGCACCATAGGCTAAGGTGTTGGTTTTTTGGTGGAAAAGAAACAGCAGTGGATAATGTGCTCACATCTCCCAATGCATGTGGTCCTCTTACTATGTTGCTTTCACAATAACGAGGTTATAGTTTCATCCAACAACTCATAGGTTTGGTCAACTTTTTGGTGAAAACATAGTCACCATGACCAAATCTTGCCGGCAATGCTTCCCATATTTCTTTGGCATTGTCAAAACGCTTAATCATTCCTGATGATCAAAGACTTAGAAAACCAGTAATATGAATTTAGAAAAATTCTAATTATTTATTTAGATAAGTCACCATAATCAGTTAGTCATATGCAAAAACTCAAAATATAATCATATTCTAATGAGACATACAATATGAGTCCACTACACTAAATAAAGACCAGCCAAAAATAACTAACATAACTTCATAAAGTCTTTCCCTTGTAATAGCAATTTTCTTTTTGTCTAGTTAGATATATTTCATATATTGATCCTGCAGCATGATCTAAGATAAAAAACTAAAAGAGAAAGTTTAGTCTATTAAATTGTCTAGATACTTTGGACGAACCGACCCAAAAAAAAAAAAAAATTGTCTGGGCCAAGCCGTTTATTTTGCAATTTAGAACGCGCCTTTTATGTTCATTGATGGGAAAGATAAAGCTGTTCCACTGTCATTGCATTAAAAAAAAAATGTGAACGTTTAAATATTAATTTTGCCGATATGACAGTTTGTCTGAAATATAGTAAAATAATCTTTTTATTTTTAATTGTGATTATCAAAGTGATTTATTTGTTTTAGAAGTAAGAAACGTGGATTGACTATAAAGCAAAACAACTCAAATGATGAAGAGGAAGCGCCAAACGATCTGCAAAACCAATGCACAACTTTTAGGTTTTCTAGGATTTGGTCACTGCAAGTTTTTGTGGATATAGTTTTGTTTGAAAAGTTGATAATTCTCCAAGGGCGGTTTATCTTGAATGGATGTTTCTAGTATAGAAAAGCTCTCCTAAAGATTCCTCTATTTCGTCTTGGGTTGCAAAAGATGGAAAACATCATAAAAGTATGAAAAATAATTATTATTTTTGGATAAATCAGTACGAAAAATTGTTAAAAAGAGAGAACTTAGAGTCGCTAACTAGGGTTTCTTAGGTATACAAAATGTTCTATAAAGATTCTTATCCGAAATTCTATAATTGGTGGGTTGGTCTAGTAAAGTCATTGATACAGAAACAACAAATGATTGTGAGCTACGTGAGATTTTATATGGTTAATATCTATATTTGTATACCGACCAAAAAAAAAAACTCTAAATCCGTATAGCGTTGCCGAATTTAAGCAGAAAAGAAAAGAGTGACAGAAAAAATCCAAAAGTTTTAATTTTTTTAAAAGTTTTGCAAAAAGCACTCAAAACAGCAAATCTCCATAGATATTCAAGCATGTTCCATTTACATCTAAAATGTGTTAATCACGAGTAAAAATTTTGTGAAAAAATATTGCTTAGTAATACTAGGTTCCAGAAGTTTTAGAAGTTCCAACGTTTTAATTTCTAAATTTCTTCACTTTGTAATCATACGGAAAGTATACTTTAATTACCTTGTGACATTACTTTCTTATCTCACTTAATGTCCAAAATTATTTTAATCTCAGGTTATCGGTAGATTTTCTAACTTACAACAATCATACCCATATTATCGGGAGAATTGTCCAAAAAGTCCTAAACCTATTGCACTTTTACCAATTCAGTCCTAAACCTTTTAACTTTGCCAATTAAGTCCTAAACATTTTCACTTCTTGCTGATTCAGTCCATCCGGCCAATTTTGGCCGGAAAATGTTGACGTGGACGCCGGCGGTGCCACGTATGGGACCGCCGCGCTGATGTGGACAATTTTGCATAATATTTTAATATTTTTTTGAATTTTTTTGAATTTTTTGAATTTTTTTATTTTTTGTTTTTTCCCCCTTTTTTTTTTTTTGGGTTTTCTTGGCCTTTTCCGATGGCCGGCCACCGGCCACGGGCAACGGCCTACCACCGGCCACAACCAGCCGGTGGTCCTCACCCGCCACGGGCGAGGCCTGGTCGGGCGAGGAGGAGCCCCGGCGAGGGGAGCCCTCGTCCGGCACGGCCCGACAAGGGTTGCCTGGGCAAGGTCGACCCTCGCCCGGGCTAGGGCGGCCTTGTTGGGCGTCGACCAACCGACGGCGACGCCGGGCGAGGCCGCCCTAGCCTAGGCGAGGGCGGCGTCGCCCAGATCCGGCGAGGGGAGCCCTCGCCGAGGGTCGCCCTTGCCCTGCACCCAGATTTGGTGAGGCCCGCCCGCCGAGGGCGAGGGTCGGCCTCGCCAAATCGGGTCCGGGCGAGGCCGACGCCGCCCGGGTGAGGGTGAGCCCGGCAAGGCCGACCCTTGCCCAGGAGCTAGGGCGGCCTCGCCTGGCATCACCGTCGCTCGATCGACACCCGCCGAGGTCGCCCTAGCCCGGGCGAGGGCTCCCCCGCCGGGCTCCTCCTCGCCCGGGGCCTCGCCCGTGGCGGGCAAGGCCAGCCAGGGCTGGTGGCTGGTGGTCGGCCTTGGGAAAGGCCAAGAAAGCCAAAAGCCAAAAAAATAAAAATTAAATAAAAATAAAAAAATAAAAATTCAAAAAATATTAAAATATTATTAAAAATTGTCCACATCAGCGTCGGTAGTCCTATGTGGCACCGCCGGTGTCCACGTCAATATTTTCCGGTCAAAATTGGCCGGATGGATTGAATTGGCAAGAAGTAAAAAGGTTTAGAACTCAATTTGCAAAGTTAAAAGGTTTAGGACTGAATTGGCAAAAGTGCAATAGGTTTAGGACTTTTTGGACAATTCTCCCCATATTATCTAGTTGAATTCGTAAATAAATGTATTAGGGCAACGCCATCAATTTAATAGAAAAGGATAAAACTTGTTGCATTGGGTTTTACGAAGTTTTGAAGACATAGACCACGATTTTCACAGGTGATAGCTATTCCATATCAAGTAGACTCGACGGATAAAGAGCACCAGAAAATTCTGTTGATTGCGTGCAAAATAAAGTATTACAAATTTAAAGGGCCTCACTCTAGTTCAATTAAGATTTTACAAATAAAGTTAGGATAATGACATATTTTTACTTTTAGAATATTCATAGCTGCATTTTGCTTTATTAAAACTTTGAAATTTTCTTTCATTCTCCATATGTGTGAATAACTTGCCCATAAATTTTGGAAAATTTCTTTCAAAGTTCTATGGACATTGTCTATAATCTATTCCATAAGGAGAATATGGCCTCCAAATTTTTTTCAGGATTCTTAATCTTTCAACTTTCTTGCGTGCATCGGTATGTCCTATATTGAAAACTTCGATATCTTCATGAATGAGTCAAATTTTACCAAATTAGATCTTCAAGCAGAGTGAGTGAGTCATAATTTTGTCCTGAAAATTTTTTATTAGGGTTAGGACACTTGTTCATGTGCATATTATTATATAATTATCTATAGAAAGAAAACAAATAGTTATGTACGAAATAGGTGAGTATGAGATAAACAACAAAACATGAACCAAGGTAGTAGATATTTTTGCCCCCACTAGCATGAAGGGAAAATAGGACTACCGGAAGAGGTTGCAGTGGGTAAAATAGTACTCATTATGGAATCAGTGAAGAACAATGTTAAAGCTCATGGGGTTATTCATATTTATCGGAGTAGGTAAACGTATCCCGTCTATATAAAGGATCACACATGGGCACTTTGAAACCGTTCTTTTCAGTAGAATCACTGCTATCTTTTTTGCGGCTTTTTTTGCCGGAACAAGGTGGTATGGTTCAGCAACCACCTCTATGGAATTATTTGGTCCCTTTTGTTATTGTGCGGGACTTAAAAAAAGAGCATATGACTTCCTTTGAGGATAAGCACATGTTCTATTTTGTACTGCCCATAATACAATGGCAATTTAGGAAGTCTAGTAGTGAGAGAGAAAAACAAAGTGAATGGTCATTTATGAAATGAATTAGTATGACTAAGAAAGAAAGGATAATTCAGATAGCTTAAAAAGAAAGGCAAAATGGCATTTTAAGTTAGGTTTATATAGATATTGGGCCAAAATCTTGCCCATCCACTTTTAGAAACATGTCAGGCATGTCCAGGGCCAGAACCAAAAAATTTATAGTATGAACGCGCGGGTATGCTTGTTCAACATGATCTTACATGATTTTTTAAACCTCCAAAAAGTTGATGTATTATCATTTTTTGTAGTATCTATTACCGCTTGTAGAGCATTGGTTATGTTCACTTCTCGAGAACGTCCTTAGATTTTTTTCAATGCCTATAATCTGTTGTTCTCAGGAGAAAGAGAGCGTCTTGTCCAGCTGCTATAGTCTCGACGTGCGGGTAAATAGAATCCAACAGACCGAATCTGCCGCTTCGGTCTTTGTTAACTTACGGTCGGTAAAAAGAATTTTGGGTTTTGTTTATATGGAAAGTCTCTTATTTTCCTTTCTCTCTTTATTTCTTTATTTCTTTTTCTGAGGATTATGTAAATGCAATGGAAACGTCAACCTCGAATCAATATCATGAGCACACGAAATCGTTCGATCCAGGCAGGCGTCACCAAGACTTGAACCGGTAGAGGACAGATTAGCCATGATGTAGCTTGCCAACTCTCATCTGTTCTTCGATTGTCCTTTTTCAGAGAAAGCTTGGAGTCATCTTCCTAGTCCAGGCAGTTGTGCATTTGAAGGGTAATTCATTTGTTAGGAAGTTTCTGAAGCTCGCCTATGAAGACTCTCTTTGCTACTTGGGGACTCAAAGTTTTCTTTAGCTCGTAAATTTGTTGTTTTGTGAAGTTTTAGCCCTTCTGCTAATCGGGGTTTGCGTCGATTACATCAGTTTTGTGCTAATAAAGGTAAATAAGTAACTGAAAAATCAGTAAGTAGAAGATATCGTGTGCTTCTATACCCTTAATTCACATGGACAGACCCCTCGGGTTATACTTGGAAGGATATAATAGGCTTTCTTATATCCTGTATATTCTTTGGTAAATTACAAGATATCATTATGGGCTTGTATATACTACTATAATCAGTGTTCCTTGTAAATAAGATGTAGTAGGCTTAAAAGTAAGTAGGCAGATAAAAATGCATGCATACAATCGTGTCACAACCATGTGACCACTGTAGGATGCCTAAGGATGGCGACCACCTCCCGATCATTGTATACAGATCTAGGATCTCACACACATTGAACACTGCATTAGAAAAGATCGACTAAATACTTTGTATAAACTTACTAAAAATTCAACGAAACCATAAGCGCATACTAAGATGAATCATAGATGTCCATTGGAGACATAAAGTATATTTTAATAGTAATGAAGATACCCTGAAAAACTTAAATATCTTTAGGAAATTATAGAAAAGGTCGTACAATTATTAGAAACCAAATGTAACCTTAACTTTCCTTTTTTTTCTGATTATTATGAATTCTATTATTTAGGAGTTAAAAGTAGGGTTAATACTATAAAAAAAATTTCAAATTAGTACATCTGTAATAAATTTACCTCAAATTAATTTTATAATTATAAAAAATTCTAAATTAGTATATTTGTGATAAATTTATCAAAGACTAACTTTTTTGATGCATGATTGAGGGAATTATGTTTTCAAAGTTGATGGCTGAAAAAGCAGACTCTTCATTGTTTCAAAGTTGACGCACGATTGGTTGTCTTTCTCGTAAATTTCTATAAAACCCTAGCTAGGCTTACAAATTGCATTATTTTATTGTCTTACGATAAAATTATTCTCTCCTTCGCTCATTGATGACTTATGCATTATTTGGAGGACATGTCATCTTTAGCGTCATTAGACAACTTTTGCACATTTCGAGGTTTTCCTACTAATCAATAATTGATCCTGCAATCCTGCTTCTCGTACGTTTCATTCTCCACTATCCATTTGCTCATATCACGAGATAGCTTTCAAAGAATAATATCATCCCTGCAAAACTTCTTTGTTTTCAGATTTTCCTTTTCTTTATTCCATAAAGATTGACCAGTAAGCTGTGGTAAAGGTGTCAAACTTGATGAGCTTTCTACATGAAGTTTATTTATTTGTTGATATTCTTTGGTTGATACAAGTACGAATAATCATTCCATACAATATCGAGAAAAGTACTAAAAAAGTCTTAAACCTATTGCATTGGTACCAATTCAGTCCTAAACTTTTCAATCGAACCAATTTAGTTCTAAACCTTTTAATATTAGTACCAATTCAGTCCATCCGGCAAATTTTGTCCGGTCGGCACTGACGTGAACGTCGGCTAATGGCCGGACGCTGACGTGGCAATTTTTATGATTTTTTGAATTTTTTATTATTTTTTTTCTTTTTCCTTTTCTTTTCCGACGATGGTCGGTGAGCCTTATTGGAGGCTTGCCGGCCATTGGGCAAGGGCCGCGAAGCCCTCGCCTGCCACCGGCGAGGGTCAGGCGAGGGTCGCGGCCCTCGCCCGGCCTCTCCCGAGGCTGTCGGCAAGGCGGCTTCGCCCGAATCTAGGCGAGGCCAACCTCGCCCTGGCCTTGCCGAGCGAAGGCAGCCTCGCCTGCGGTTGGCAAGGCCATGGCGGCCATCGGCAGGGTGGAGGCGAGGGCCGTGAAGCCCTCCCTAGCCGCCGGCGAGGGTCGCGGCCCTCGCTTGGCCTCACCTAGGGCCGTGGGCGAGGCGGCTTAGCCTAGATCTAGGCGAGGCCAACCTCACCCTGGCCTTGCTGCGGGTGAAGGCCGCGAGCGATGTGATCCGAACGGAGGTCGGCCGAAGCAGGAGAAGTCGAAGCCAAAGAGGGTCAGATCCGAAGAAGAAGAGGAGGTCTCGAAGGTCAGATCTAGGTGCTGGAGGGTCGAACATGTAAAAGGAGGGCGAGATTTGGGCGAATGCGGAAAAATCTGCACCTTTACCGAACCTCCGCTGTGTCACTACCGCCTGACGCCGTCCCCGAGACGAACCGTTGGCGCAGCACCACCAATCGCAGCCTCATTGACCGGCTGCGACTCTTGCTGGGCTAAGCTTGCCGCCTCGACGACCAGCTATGGTGCCACCTATCGCCTCGTTGACCAACCACAAGCCCGACCGCCTTGAAGTCCCCTGGCCCAATGCTGGTTGCTACTGCCGTTTCGTCCTGCATCGCTATCGCCGCCATCACCAAGCCTCGCGCCATCGAACGCCGTCTTCCCCCACCGCTTGTCTCCAACACTGCCACGCTAGGTGGGAGCACCTCCGATCGCTACCCTCGCCTGACCCTCGCTAGCGACAGGCGAGGGCTTCGTGGCCCTCGCCCAGTGGCCGGTGAGCCTCACCGAGGGCTCACTAACCACCGCCTGGAAAAGAAAAGGAAAAAGAAAAAAAAGAAAAAAATTAATAAAAAAGTTCAAAAAAGTCATAAAAAATCATAAAAATGGCCAGGTCAGCGTCCGGCCACCGGCCGGCCAAAATTGGCCGGATGGACTGAATTGGTACCAATATTAAAAGGTTTAGGACTAAATTAGTCCAATTGAAAAGTTTAGAACTGAATTAGTACAAATGCAATAGGTTTATGACTTTTTTTGTACTTTTCCCGTATAATATATTAAGTTAATCTATTATCTAATTAGACAAGGGATTCCTACAATTTTGGTAACTACTTCCCACTATTTTCGCCTTAGGTACTCACGATTTAATCTTTTTATAGGTATTTTGTATTGGTGGAAAGATGTAAAATGTAACTTATGGAACTACCATGCACCGATATGTTGCTTTTACCCACATTTTTCTTTAGAAGTCAAAAATACGTATAACCAGATTGAGAAAATAATGTTGTGCAAGTAACAACTTGGTTAAAACGGTCTTCCTTAGCGAGCGTTTTTTTATTTTTCTTTTTTTTTTCCCGGGGCAAGATAAGTGCATTTGAGAAGCCCACGTAAACCTCTTGAAGTTCTCTTTCTTCTCCTAAAATCCGAGAGGAGAAGGCAATATCGAATTAAATTCCACCTCTGGTTTCATTTTTACCCCCATTCTATCTTCGTAATTTGATTTAACAGGAATTATCACCTTGGAGAGCTCAATTAGCATTTGAAGAGGAAGAAGGCTATGATCGCAAGCACATCAGCGGAAGTCCTGTGGCAGAGTTGAGTATCAAACGGGTAGTCCGCTCGCTCTTATGCACTTTAGGGTTCGTGCCCACCAATTGTTTGAAAGATTGCCAATGACAGGTTGGATGGATTTTGCGCGCATTACGGGGAATCCCTTATCCGTTGATGAATCGATATGTTGCCTTTTTTCGTATTGGGGCATGCTTTGTGGACAAGTTTTCAGCTTGAGGACCTTGACTCACGATGGAAGTTAGTCTTTGATGGTTCCTTCTACAATAAAAACGCCGCATAGTTGATTAGGTGCTTTCTGTGTGTGCAGCCAAAAGAACAATTAGTCTTTCAATGGACGAGAATGTGGGGTCCTCTTTGCCAGAAGATATACTCGACTAGTTGTTTGCTTATTCTAAAACCACAAGTCTAGCGGACGCCTCAGAAGTTCTTGCAAAAATATCAAGAAATGCAGGCCGGCGTGTGGATCTTGCTTCAAGGAGTGTCCCTGCTTTGATACTTGATCTAATTCAAGAACACTTGGAATATTTGAATTCTAAACTTCAGGTACCATCACTGAAGCTTATGAGGAACCTATGTGCTTGGAGAGTTTGTAAATCAGGATACTTTAATCAAGAAGAATGATGTTAGGATTATTTTAACCGTCTTGAGGGCTCTGATGCACACTACTGCCTTAGATTGTGGAGTCGTCAGGATAGCCTTCCAAGCTCTAGCAAATGTCTCATTGACTGCAGAGAGACACCAGCAAACTATTTGGGTTCAATTCTTTCCGAATGAATTTCTCATGCTTGCAAGAATTTGGAGCCAAGACATAGTTGATCCTTTGTGTGTAATACCATATACTTGCCAAGATGGGAACCCTGTACACCTGGCAGAGCTATGTGGAGATCCTGGTTTGTCTTTGGTGTCATAAATTGCTCGGACTTCTTTAGTAGGTACGTTCCATTTTTGCTTACTTCTCTTTAGGCCACGTTCTCAATTTCTTTTCCTCCCACTTTGATTGAACCTAATCATGTTCTTGTCTTCATCACATACTGTCATTTTCTCTTGTTTGACAGTTGGATTTTGATAAGAATGGTTTAGGTTGCTTCTCTCTGTAATCTGCTTAGAAGAATCACATTTACCTACTTTATTTGCCAAACTAGCTGTTGCTACTGCTTATGACAGCAAAGATGTCCAAATGGGCTTTGATGAAGTTTTCACCAGATCAAGCGTTTCTCATTAGCATCTTGTGAGAGAATAAATGATGTCACCATCTCTACTGAGTTTACATTATATGCGGATTCTTCAGAAAAGCTAGCAGGCTTGTTAATTTTTCCGGGGGAGGGCAAGTTAGGTCTTCCTACAGGGTCCTCTCATATTGATATCCTTGGTTACACACTCACCATGCTTAGAGATATATGCACACAGGATGGTGCACGAAGACTCATAGGAAATACAAAAGACACAACAGGCACACTTTCTCCTCACGTCTTTTGGATTCAATTCTGAATTTGCTCCGTGAACTTGAGCCTCCTTCAATTATCATAAAAGCCATTAATCAGGGTCTGCACCAAGGGAATGCAGATTCTAAACAATGGAAACAGTGTCCTTACAAAGGGTTTCGGAGAGACACTATTGTAGTCACTAGCAACTGTTTGTACAGGACGAGGAGCGTGCAGGATGAGATCAGATGCAAGGATGGGGTTATTCTGTTTATGCAGCAGTGCGTTGTGGATGAAAATAACCCGTTGTTGAGAGAATGGGGTATTTGGACAGTCAGAAACTTGTTTGAGGGAAATACCGAAAACCAACAAGCAGTTGTTGAATTGGAGCTCCGGAGAACTATTAATACACTGGAGATTGCAGAGCTTGGGCTTCAAGCGGAGTTGGATCAGAAGACTGGAAGACCAAAGCTTGTAAATTCTGCCTGAAAATTGTCAAATGTCTATTAATGCACTCGATCAGCATACCCTTTTCAGTAGTTCTTAAATTTTTCCATGATGTGTTTCTCTAATGTTTTGATCAACAGAAATTTGCTCCATGTTATCCTGGTGGCAATTTTTGTCCAAGACATTGAGGGGAAAGCGAGACTAAAGAAATTTTGATGCATTAGGATGTTCTTATGATGTTTGTTTTGAAAGAGAATTCTCATTTTCACTTATAAAAATACGTTTTCAAGACTACAGGCAGCGACAATAGAGAGTTTTTTTCGTTTTCCTTGTCTGTAATAAAAATTTACTCTTACAGAAATAAAGGACCTTCCAGTCCTGGAGACATAAGCAGGTAGGCGTTGTTAAGAGAAAGGCTATGACTAAGGAAGTATTGGAAACGTATATGTATGGTTAAGGGAAGTGGTCAATTAAGAGAGGATTATGGCGATCACCATTAGATAGTGTTGAGCAGTTTCTTTCATCTACAGTTGGTAGCTATTGAGAACATTAGTTTTCAAAGATATAGAAACCGAATGCCTTGCTTCTTCTAGTTGATTTCTCAGACTTTATACATGCACTGTTTTTTTTTTTTTTGTTTCAGTGCTCCTTAAATGATGAAATCTGGTTTATCTCGACTTATAACCTATGCCACTTTGTTATTTTCATTAGTTCTAGGACACTTGTGTGATGCGATCTCATGCGTTAACAGCATAAAGGCATATCAAAGCAGAAGCATACAGTATCCACCTGGCGTGGTCATACTTATAGAATGCTCTCTATGGTAGTGCGCTAATCAGGATGAATTTATCTAACAGCTCTATGCAGAAGAAGACTTTCCCATAGCAGGGGCAACTCTACTAGTTGGGCTGCCTTTGATCTATAGCATTGACAAGGACATGCTCTTGAATTTGAAATTGAACATAATCCTTTCCCACCAATATGAAAAGCAATTGTCTCGCCGAACCCCTGTCAAAATCTTGCATGGAACAACAACTCTCTTATAAGAAGCCTTTCTCGACAGTTCTCTGGTCTTCTATAGATTTTCCAGGTTTGGCACACAATGGAAATGAAGAGCTACAACTGCTTTCTAATGATTCCAATAAGGTACAAGGTACTAGTAAGAATTTGATACAAGAGAGCCACAGAGCAAAACTTAAGAAGCTCAAGGAACTTCATTCCTTGGTTGAGAACGAGTTGATTGTGGATATTGTTGAAGCTCTCAACAATGATTTTGTAAAGGCCTCAACTTAGCTAGAGGTATGCTATCAGCTGGGCTCTTTGAAGGAAATAAAGAATGCAAAAAGGGCAAAACAAAATACTTTCTTCTCGAAATTCTTACCATGATGAATTAATGAGGAACAAAGATTTTTCTCTAGGAAAGATGGTTCAATCATCCATTCTGACAAAGGATGTTCCTTCCTGGAAAGAACATTAGAGCCTGAGAATATTTACAATAGCAAATGCTAAAAGAGAAATGGGGATTCGACTTACCTAGCCATGAAATGCATAATTTAGGAGGACTTCCACGATCTCTCCTAAAGAGAAGATTTTGTTGCAATAACTTTGTACATGTAATCTTGTTGTGGTTCATTTTCTTATTATGATTTTTAGTGGCATATTTATAGATTTTTATTACGACCCAATTAAAATCAAAAAAGAATAACATATAAATCGCGCCTGCTTATAACTTTCTTTATCTCATTATGTATTTCATCTAAAGTCAAATGATTGAACATTAATTTCACCCTGAAAGACCACAAACTAAATAAATAACCTACGCCAGTATTTTCCAACCAATTTTATCGTTCATCTTTTCATTTTTTCCGTTTATTTTTATTTAATTTTTAGTAGTTATTTCTTTTTCTTTCCCTTTCTCAGTCCATCGTCTCTGATGCGTGGGCCTCTCAAATCTCTTTCTGCCTTCCTTTATTCTTCTTCTACATCGAAACATTTAGCACTCACTGATCAATCACGCGACGATCTTCATGGACACAGGCTCTACACGTTAATCAATGACGCGCCCCAGTATAGCGCTGAGAACAGCGCATCGCAAACATGCTTTACTCCATCGCCATAGACCTCCGACCACCACAGGACTCGCACCCACACTCGCCGATCACCACGCGAACACACCCAAATAAACGAAACTCAAAGACAGAAAAAGAAACAACGCGCGAGAGAGCATATGTTAGGACCGGGTATACAGAACGATGAGAATCTTTCTCTTAATTTGAATAGAGGTCAAGGCCTCTGTTTCCTTCGCAAGCGATAGAAACAGAGCGAATGGAAATTACCATGGTGATTTGGATTTCTAGCCTCGTCCGGTGAGCAGATCGGAGAATGGAGGTCCTAGACGTGTCAGCAATGAAGATGGGCACCGGCCAAGGAGCTCCGAATGGAACGGCGTACTTCAAACTTCCCACCAGAAAACAGGGCAGAAAAGAGGAGTTTCGGCACGGGCAGTGGAAGCGGCGGAAATCGACGGCCACGGCAGATTTCTGGCGATTGAGACCGACGAAGAACACCTGTGAATGAGAGAAATCAGTGATAATCTTTCATTAGCTCTCGGCTCCTCCCAAAATCATGCTCTGTTTTCAGGTACACGTGTAATTAACATCCGGGGAATTGTTATACACGTGCAATTTAAATCAAAGTACAATTTTTTGGGGAAAAATTCGGGGGCAGACAACAATTCGTGGTTAATTCGGAGATTGACAACTTTTTCAGAATCACTCGTCCGAGTAAGCACTCAACGGTCACAACGGTCACCATGGCCACGCAGTCGCTAGTTGCCCTAATATTTCCTAATTTAAAACTCCCGGATCTCACTGATGATCCACTCAGAATTCTCATCTTCTTCAAGTAATTCCTAATATTTCCTATTTTGCAATCGCACCAGCTTTCTTCTTCCCCTCCCTCTCACCCCTTCTTCGTCGCTCTCTCTCTCTCTCTCTCTCTCTCTCTCTCTGTGAAACCCACGATCATCATCTTTTCGTCTTTTCATCTCTCCATCACTTGGCGATAATGGGGTATCAAAGTTTTCCAGCAGCGACGGTCTATTTTCGGTCTGCAAACCGTCTTTCAAAGGGGGAGAGAAAGACGAAGTTCGATTTCTCATCTCTTCATCTCTTGGCGGATGCAGCTTCATTGGTCTCCGAGGGAAAGCTAAGTCTCGCGGCTCCCTTCTTGGATCGTGATGATGAGAAGAAGGTCGCCGTCATGACCACCAATACTTTTGGGTGAATCGGTGTTGGATGGACCGTTAAGAAGAAGAGATCACCGCGAGCGCGAAGGCTGACAATCCACGCCCAGAAGTCAAGTTCTGATCCATTTGTCGCTGTCCAAAACAACAAGCAAGAGCCTTCAAGAGTTGTCGCTGAGCACTGCAAGAAGCGTTCACGCACATTCGATTCCTCCGAAACCCAAGAATTGGGTAGAGTTTCCAAGAAACCCAAGAAAGCTCCCAAGATGGATCTCGCGACTCTAATCGGACCAAGCGAATTGCCAACAAAGTACATGGACAAAATACAGGAAATGCATGGTCAAGATGTGACACTCGTGGTGGAGAAGACACTTACTGCCACAGACATGAGCCGCGGCCAAAGTAGGCTCTCTATACCCAACAAGCAGATAAGGCAAGGTTTCTTGAGCGAAGAAGAGATCCGAATCCTAAATAGGAAGGAGGGCATTAAGGTTTCCCTCATTGAGCCGTGTCTCGAGGTTTCTCACGGATTACGACTCAAGAAGTGGAATTACACGAGCAAAAATTTTTCTTATATGCTGACGGAGAGGTGGAATGCAGTTGCGCATCCTTACACACGGAATGAACTCATGGAGGATGCCGTCATTCAGCTTTGGTCCTTCAGGGTGGATGGCAGCCTTTGGTTTTGCCTCAGGAAAGTTGAAGCACCAACGAGGCAATGGAAAGGATGGCTGTGATCTTCCTCCTATTTCGTGAAGAGAAAATTCATGATATTTCTTTAAGTTCACTACGGTACATAACTAGTTAACTTCACTTTTCTTATACTTTTTTTTTAAAATTTCGATGTCTAGGTAATTTCATTTTTTTCTTGTTATTTCGGGACTACTATTGGCGTCTCGATGAATTTAGGAAGTGATAGCAATTGGTGTAGTCCTCATAGATCAACAGTGGTTGATCATGAGTTTTTTTATGGAGTTTTTTGTTGCTCTCAAGTTTTTCTTTTTTTGTATTTTCGGTTGGATTTTGCACAGGAAAGTGCATATGGTACTATGGAATCAATGATCATTAGAATGGCTACAAACACTAAAGTGTCGATTTTTCCATATTGAGATCTTTTGAAAATTTTAACTATTTTTTATATGCCAATGGATGTCGTCGTTAAAGAAACGTGCACCGTAAATAACTAAAAGTCATAAAGATGACAACGTAGTGAGTCAATAGATAAAAAGGGTATTTTTAGTCAATCACAAGTTTGATTGACACTCACCAATAATTTGTGCAAGAAGAAGATTGACATCAGACAAACCAAATTTCAGAACTCTTGACCGACAAATTAAAATAATCCATTCGAAATAATACATCCACTCATCAATGGACTCATATAAATGCACCAACCAGAACAAACAATACATTGTCAAACGCTCCTAAATTATGAAGGTATTAACTTGTCACAAACCAAACCACCTAGATCATATATGTGAAACAGGCATCAACATGCCAGTCTTTCCTATGAAATATGTCCAAACATGCCACCATCAATGTGGTAATACATAACATAAACTGCCATGAACCTTGTGAAGGATGTAAAGTCATTGTATATGTCTCTTAGTACTCACATGATCAAATTAGTTGAAAGAGCTCAAAGGAGTAACAAAAACTCCGACTGTATATAGGCTAGAAATGCCATGTTGACTATGGTTAAAACCCTTTAAAATTACCTAGGCTTTTCCACGGGTAGAGTCGTCTAAATATCTATTTATGGAGAGTACACCAGAAGCTGTCTTCAAGCATCCAAAAATGGAAAATCAGTAATTCATGAGAGATAAACCACTAGAACACACATTGGAAGTGTCTAAATCCTTTGCCTCAGAGAAGACAAAGTAGTAGCAGCAGCATCAACTTACGGGTTTATGATGCTTTTCCTTTTCTGAGTATTTAAGCTTGTTCTTTCTTTGGGAACCTCGGCTATGGGACTCAGTAACTCTGCTTCTTTCTGGTGTAGCGACACCGCAGCTTGAGCTTTTGCTACAACCAATGCATCGTCATCTCCTGCAGGACATATCATCTTTATTGCTCCACAATCTGCCAAAGAAGAAGTTAATAAGTTATCAACATTTAGGCAGCACCAGAGATGGACAAAACAAGTATGCCTGAAACAAAGGGCAAGAATGCCTGGAACAAATGCTTGATAGAAACATTATGGGTAGGCATTCTATCTCAAGATAGTAGCCCAAGATCTCAATATCTCCGAATTTTTCAAAGTAGATATCCCTCTCCTTCTCAAGACTATCCACTGATGGCTTCAACTCTATTATATATTTTTTGTTGTCATTGCCAGAAATTACCCAACTTGCTCAACTACTTCTCGCTTTAAGTACCTCTTCAGCATATGTCGAACCTGCACTAGCAACGGTTCCAGAGGTCTTGGCTAATTGGTAAGTCAAGCTTGCAGAAGGATCGAGCTAACACAGAGCCTCTGTACCCTCCTTGGAAGCCCTATCTCCAACACCAAAAGATATGCATCTAACAAAACTAAAACAACATCAATTTCAATTTTTATCCATTAAGAAAAATGAACAAACATTGCAAATGTGACTAACCACATAGGAAGGCCCCTCTTTATCCTTGATCGTGGAATCAATCTAGCAACCTAGCATTCGCTGTTTAGCATACTACAAGAGTTGTAACAACCGGAATGTTGCGTGATTGACACATTTGATCAAACAGTTCAGCTGCAAGCCCCTGGTTCAGGGCATTGTTTTAGACCCATCAACTGTTTACCTTGTCCCTTTCTTTTCCCACCACCTCCCCAAATGACCTGAACCAAACACGAGAAACTTCAAAAGACTGACCAAATTCTGCTTCAAAAGGGCAAAAGCTTTCCTCACGAAAATACCCAAAAAAAAAAAAAAAAAAAAAACCATCAAGAAAATGACATCCGAGCGCAGCGGCATTGCCAATACATATGAAGAACAAAACACAGAGAACCAACTGCTGTGCATCTCTCTCTCTCTCTAAGGTTAATCTGTCTGTGTGAGCCCGTGATGAAGTGAAAGAGAAGAGAGATTCAACACGAAGCAGGAAGGCGGGACGAGCGAGCGACACTTCCATGTTTGGAAGAGTCCTCTTAGAGGTGGCGAAGAAACACAACATTCTCTGTGCTATATGGAAAGGTAGGATAGGGGGTGTGGAAATTGTGAAAAACTATTTCCGAAATTACTTTTTCGACCTCATCTTTGTAAATTTATTATTGTCGACTGTCACCAATTCATGCCTAAAATAGTCATTTAATAAATGAAATTTTGAATGAGTTATTATTCTCAGAAATTTTTTTCTCCGTTTATGTCAAAATACTCACAAGTTTCAAAGAAATGGTGCCCCCTCGCGTTTAACTATACGTAAAGGAATGATTTTGTGGTGATTTTGATAAGAGACAAGGATAGTGTAGTAAATTCGGCTTGTTAATGTGCCCACTCTCCACCGTTTCTTCACAGGCAGCTGAAGATAAAAAAAAAAGGAAATAGTGGGCCCGGTGGAAATCTGTTCTTCATGTTTTCCTCCCCTAAACTTTCTCAAATTCTTTTCAGACGGCGGTTTTTCACATTCTCTACCAATTTCCCTTCTCCCTCCGTGCTCTGTCTTTCCAAACAGAGCGTTACTTAGAGCATGAGAGAGAGAGAGAGAGAGAGAGAGAGAGAGAGAGAGATGTGAGTTATCTTAGGGGGGGCCCAACGAAGTGAGGGAAAACGTGAAATGATTATTTGCAGAGAAAATCATTTGGCGAAACAAACAAGGAATCTTTTAGTATTTAATACCCTACGTATATAATTGTTGGGTCGATCGTTACCAAAAGAAATTTTCTTGGGCAGATATTATTGTCTAGGTGACTAATGTTACAATAATTTTTTTGATCTTGAATTCTTTTATTGATTAAAAGGTCGAATCTTTTACCACAAAAAACAAGAACCAGCAAATAATTATTCCATCTAAAAACTGGCCTGATTCAAATAATCTCCCTATATAACCTTTCGCAGAATAAAAGTAAACTAGAGTGCATAAAAATGAGGCAAGAAACTATTGCTGCAGGCCTTACACACGTAGAAGGATGCATGGAGTTACTTACATAAAACACACCGCTACTCATAGGCCTGAAAGGTTCAAGCACATCTTTTCACATATAAGTAATTGACCTGACTTCAACGATGCCCTCATCGGCAACCTTCTATGAACATCCTTCGGACTCCTTCCGTAGGAGAGGCCCCCAGAACTGACAACATACCTTTCCAAGGATCTTCGTCTCAAACTATGGAAATCTAAAGAATAAGAACTTACGAGAGGCTCAGTCTGAAGCAAATCATTTGCACTACTTGATGGAGGAATTCGACCCAAATCTATTATCCTTCCTTTCATGCATCCACATCCTTGAATCAAGAGTAGCAGCGGGGGTGTCAACTGTTTTAGATAGTTTCTCATGGCGGTCCACAACATCATGCTCATTGTCACTCAGAGTTCTTCAAGATGAATTCTTTTGCATAAGTTCAAAAAGAAGGTCACCATGTCTTGCCAATCCAACAGTAGATGACTATAGTTAGACATCAGTCGATGAAGATAACAATATTTTACTATCTCAATAAAGTTAGATAAGGTTAATCACCATTTACTCCAAAACTACCTCTACTTGATATGATAATATCACCTTGTTGTCTGCAAAACGCCAACATATCAGCATGCTATTCCACTAGACAAAAAACTAACCCAGATATACCAAAGCTAATGTTCTTTGGAATTGGAAATGTTGCCGAATGATAGCAGTAGCAGATATGATGATGAGCGACACCAAAAAATATATAGGTGAATGATAAATTGAACAAGACAAGCCAGAGCAAGCTGGGAAAGAAAGTCTCATGAGAATACACAGACCTTTTACTACGAGAATTGTCTCCAGGCAACAGGGTATTGTCAGCATTACAGCCCAATCCATTTCTTACCGCCCGCTCACTCCCAAAGGCTTGCGCCGAATCAGCATATGAATCATCTGAAACAACTCCTGCCCTCTTCAACACCTGGAAAGCGACCTTTATAAATCAAACTCTTGGCCCTATATGGTCCAATCAGAGTTACGAACAAAATTTCAAAGGAAGAGACGACAGCCACTTTGATGTCGTTCTCTTTTTCAACTAAAATAGACCAAAATCAGTCAACCGTTCTCGCAAGAAACGTTTCTCTCTCAGCAAGACGACATAGAGCACAGGCAAACCGACCAAATAATCCACGAGGCTTCGCTTATCCACGTAATAAGAGAAGTCCAATAACATTCATAGAGCAAATCTCAAATAAGGACACCACAGCTCGACCACAAGATAGGAACTATACGCAAACCCTCACTTTCCGAACTTAAAGAGATTTTGCCAAATGAAGCATCTTAACCTGGTCACTTCGCCCGAGAGCGATGGTAACTCTGCCTCTTGACGCCTCAAGTCATTTCCGCGTCCAAGAAAAATCCCTAGGCGAGCCCAATCAGCTACGACGACGTTTCACAGTTATGAAAGTCAACGGCGAAATCCACGACCGAGCGACCAGTGAGACAGCATCAGTGGAGGAACGATGGGTGCGTGAGGGTGGGCCCGCGTTTCTGTGAGGAGACAGACGCCATGGAAGAGACGATAGAGGAATTTCGGAGAGGAGCGACACTTTCACATGAAAGTCCGAGAAGGTGACTTGCCTAAAATGGAAAAAGGAGATGCGCTTGTTTAGCTTATATTAACTTTAATGTGCATTTTGATAATCGACTCAGAGAAAGGAGTTTTAAGAAGAATACTGTCTTTTTCCATGGGCACTATTGACAATTACACTTGAAAGCATGTGTATGATGAAGCTATTTAAGTCATGGAATAAGAGCCAGCCCCCCTTTAGATGTTTCGATGAAAAGTCTCTGAGTGCACACGAGGGAGCACAAAATTAAGCATACTCTCAAAACATTACGAGACCAAATCGTAGAGTTTCGAGTGTCATAGTAAATAATACATCTAAGGTGTAAATAAAAATGGCTATACAGCTCCGTTGTCGCAACTCTTCCACCATTCGTGGTCAAAGGAGGCCAACGAGCAACATAATAACATATGAGCTAATAAGGGAGGCGCATACTCCTAGCTAGAGGTGGCAATATGGGTCACAAACCCATATCATAACTCATTTTTAGTTAAATGGGTCATACATGGGTCAAGTGAAAGTTAAATATGGGTCAAAAATGGGTTTGAGAAAATAAAGCATAAAACTAAATGGGTCTAAATGGGTTATTACTAATAACTCATTAATAACCCCATTTAGACCCACTTTCAACCCATGGCCATGGCCATGGCCTTCTTTAATTTTATAAATTTTTTTTTTTTTTTTTTATAAAAATCCAAATTATATTATTTTTTATATTTCAATTTTTTTCTTTTCTTTTTTCTTTTTTTTCTTCCTCCCTTAGCCGATCGCCGGCAGGGCGACGGCCAGCCGCCGGTCGCCGGCCGTCGTCGTGGCCGGCGGCCGGCTGAAGAAAAAGAAAAAAAAAGAGAAAAAAATAATTATTAAAAAATAAAATTTATATTTAAAATAAAAATATTTTAAAAAATATAAAATAAAAATAAAAATTATATTCTAAAAATAAAATCGAAAATATTTTTTAAGAAAATAAAAATTATATTTTAAAAAATAAAATTCGATTTTTTTTAAAAATATTTTAAAAAGAATTATAAAAAATTTCATTAAATTTGTATTGCATAAAAATGTTTTAACAATACTTTTTTATACTTTTTTTTTTTTTTACAAAAAAAAATCATAAAAATGAGCTTTTTTAGGTTTATTTAAAAAATTTTCATATTATAGTTTTTAGTTATTCAATAGTATGTTGACTTCAAATAAGAGAAGCATGTGCATAGTCTAATTATTTATAAATATTTCAATTTATAGGTTTTTTTTTTAAAACTTGTTATTTTTATTTTATTTACTATTTTGAATTTAATTTGAAGTTTTAATCTAATTAGCATATAGTAGAAGTGAGTTTTCCTAGAATATTAATAGGTTTTAGCAATACGGGTCGGGTCGGGTATGGGTCGGGTCGGGTATGGGTCACTAGATTTACACTACAAGAATATGGGTCAAAACGGGTTAAATGGGTCAAATATGGGTCGACCCATTTTCGACCTAACCCATACCCGACCTGACCCACCCATTTGCCACCTCTACTCCTAGCCACATCCAATAAATTTCCTGCTCCGCTCATCCCTCCCGTCGCCTTATTGTGAATCATCTAGAAATTGCCGCTAAATTATCGTGCATTTGTGTCATTGAAAAATGTATGAAAAGTAAATTTTTACTATGAAAATCCTTTTTTGGGAAAATAGCTACGTTCATTTATTTAGTGGTTTAGAAAAATGTTCTTTTTTTGTCGAGGGAGAAGTCATTTTCCCCAATATAAACTTTATGTTTTTAATTTATGAAAAATATTTTTCGTAAGTTGACTAGTTTTCGGTCATTCAAATATCCAAAAGTCGGAAAAAAATAACTTTTTTGAAAACTAGTTTTTCTTCAAACAAACGAACCCTTAATTATGAGGATCGTGGCCGATGGGCTTGCCCAAGCCCACGGTATGTGATATGAATTCGAAAGGCACCTTTGGATGAGTTGAACAAGGCTAATTAATTTTAAAGCCCAACTTGAGAGTTTATGTATAAAAATATTCCTATGGACAAGCCTGGGCAAAAAATTAGGCCCAATATTTGAGGGCTTGCCCGGAGCCTGTCAATTGATGATTCCAATCACTATTAACGCCCATTGCCCCCTCCGCCACGTCGCGGTGGGCGTTCGCCGTCTCACAACGGTACTAGCACCTGCTGGACGAGTCAGTGCCGCACATGTGCGGTGCCGTACGCGTACCTCCTTCAAGGCTACTTCATGCAGGGCCTCTACATCGTGACGTATGCATTGGGCATCCACAAGCTAAACTTGCTTATCAGCTTTGTCTCCCCTCAGGTCCACCCAGAGCTCCAGGATTTCGTCGAGGGTGGTGGCCCATCCCTCCCTACCCGTGGCTTCGATGTGTTCAGGCCCTTCATCCACCACCTCCCCAATTTCAAGTGTTGGTAGGTTTACGGCTAGGATCACTTCGCATTATATTTTGAAGTGGTACTTGCAATTAGCTATCAATTGGATTTGATGGAATTGATTTGCAGCATTTTGGGGGCTAAAGATAGAATTGTATGTGTTAGATTATACATATAATACTTTGATGCGGAAATTCAAAGTACAAACAGTGATCTTTTGATCTTCATGATTTTCACAAATAGATGAAAATATACATTTATCCATAGCGTTGCGCTTGATGATGATCGTTGTAGAAAATCCAAAGAACTCGAACCAAATGAAGAAATCCGATTTCTCTCCCTTAACCCACTATTCTTGATGTATTCTATTGATGGAGGAGAGAATACCAAATTCCTTTCAGTTATTGTTGTTCATTATGGATAGAGAGAGGACCGGACTCTATTTGTATGTTCGTTGAAAATGTGCCTTCCATCAAAGCGATATACCCTTTCAATTTATTAGAGTCGTAACTCCTCGTAACCAATACATTATTTATTTTATAGCATTTTAATAATTATTAAACCATCTAATAAATCATATCATGTGCGCCATAATAATTCTTACATTCTCCCACTTGGCTCATATGATATTTCTTTCATAGTTTAATAAATACTGTAATGTGCACAATAACATTATGCTATAAAATTTCATTAAATTGGCAATCACATAATAATCACAATTAAGTAAAGAAAACTAATGCGAGTCATAGCGGTTGTATGTCATTAATCGACATAGTCCCTTCTATTCACTATATCTATAGCACTTTACTTAACATGATCCATAAATGAGAAGTACAATAATAGTCCAACCATAATGTTTCTTTAAAAACTATCCTGTTTAACATTCATCTATTTCTATAATATTTACTAAATAGAAAACGGGAAATATCATAAATACATAAGTGAGCTCAAAGTATTAAATACATAAACTTAATACAATTATAATACAAACATTAATGACGTCCAATAATGCCCATATTTTTAACATGCTCATTAAATGTTTTGGGCGGCAGTCCTTTTGTTAAGGGATCTGCTATCATAAGTTTGATGCTAATGTGCTCAATTGACACTCTTCGTTTCTCAACTTCTTCTTTAACAGACAAGTATTTGATCTCCATATACTTAGCACCCTTAGAATATTTATTGTTCTTAGAGAAGAAAACTGCTGCAGAGTTATCACAATAAATTTTCAGCGGCTTGGCAATACTGTCGACAATCACAAGTCCTGAAATAAAATTCCGCAGCCATAATCCATGAATAGTGGCCTCAAAGCATGCCACAAATTCAGCTTCCATAGTGGATGCAACAATAACTGACTGCTTCGCACTTTTCCATGAAATTGCCCTTTCAGCCAGAAGAAACAAGTAACCAAACGTTGATTTTCTTGTATCGGCACATCCGGCTAAGTTTGAATCCGAATATCCAATCACCTTGAGATGATCGAATCTTTTATAAGTAAGCATATGATTCTTCGTTCCTTGCAGGTGTGACATCCCAAATTTCTGATTCTGTTTTCAATTAAATGAGACGGACTTTTCATCGATGCGCTTATGGTTCAATTCTCCGAGTTGATCACTCACGAGATAACTAGTCTATCAGGTGAAGCCGTTAAGGAATTTAAATGCAATAGGCTTTAGAATCTGACCATGAATCGGCTGCTCGACCGTATTAATCTACAAGGATCATTACGACACTGTCAGAATCGAACAGAGATCAGTAATAGGTCGATTCGACTGAGATATGTGATTAGAGTGTGGGCGATTCCACCTGATTGCAATATTCTCGTCGACCGGCACTGAACTGATTATTTAGTCGTTTTGGGTACCCTATATCCGTATTTGAAACCTTGAGATTTTCACGACAACCGAGAGTCGCCAATGTGTCGAAGATTATGTCGTGGCTTGAAAATAATCAACCACGGGTCAATTGCACTGAAAATTTCTAAAAGCTACCCGGTAGATTAGGACGTGCTCAAATCGCACCAGATTAAAATTAACCGTGATTTTAAACCTGAATTCAGAAATTGAAAGTTCTACCATGTCACAATTCATTTTAGGAACGTCGACTCATCCTCAGAAGATTTTTTCTGCAAATCGAGATTTTTGGCGGAAAAGCAAAGTAAGGTCGTTTTTGTTCGGGATTGTCAAAGGGCCGTTTTTAATCGAATCTTCGGAATGCAAGTTGGATCATTTGATGGGAAAAAGTCGTAAGAGAGAGAAGGACACATGGGCGGATTTAATTGAGCTTCAATTGATTTGAATTGATTGAGAATTGATTGGAATTGAAGAGGATTTGAGGGAGAAATGTCCAAAATTCGTAGCCCCCATGGTACACAACTTGTTGGACCATTTGGCAAGCTTCTTGAGGAAGCTAAGGTGAGGAAAATGGCTGAGGGTGAGGGCCAAGAGTGGTGGGGCCATGAGTGAGGAGAGTTGGACAAGTGTTGAAGGCTTGTGAGCCCAAGGGAGCCCCCTCTTCAGCAGACCTTCTTCTCCCTTATTTCATGGCTTTCTCCATGGTTGAGAGAGTTTAGAAGCTCAAGAGAACCAGAGGAAACCAGCTGAGCCAGCCCCACCATCGCACACCCACCGGACCAGCCAAGCCCGTCGTTTTTCTCCCGTTTTTCCCTCGTTCCAGCCGCTCCCAGCTGACCTTTAGTAAAATATTCGAGTTAAAAGTGATCTTACCGGACAATTCAGCCAACGCTCCACCCACCATCGCGAAGAGCACATCCAAACCGTTCAGGAGGACTTGACGGTACCCCGAAAGGAGCCCTGTAACCTCCCGAAATTGGGCGCGAAGGAACGGCCCGCCGGACCGTCTGGAACCGCCTGGTTCCGCCTGTTTCGCCTGTTTCGCGGTTTTCAGGCATTTTCTCCCCATTTCTACCCTACCTCCACCCATACCAACCTCCAATAAGATTTCCTTGACCCTCGGGAGCCACCGGTTGCCAACCACCCGCTCGCCGGAGCTCCGAGCGGCCCGTTTTCGCCGTTGAAGTTGCTGGTTTCTTCTGCAGTTCAGCCTGCACGAAGCAGAAGACAGCAAGGTTTTGGAGACTTCGTGGCCCATTTTCAAGCCCTTCCCGGCCTTCGTTGGTGTCGCCGCTTCGGGGTTTATCGACCGCCTTGGCGTCGTGGTCGTCGTGAACTCACCGGCGCGCAAAACCGGTGAGTTTATCCTCTAAACCTCGCTTAGTAAGTTAATCATGCTTAATGGGTGTTTGGATTAGTCTAATTAGGCTTAGGTGGTTAGATTATATTATTTTAATGTAAATTAGATTAGTTGTATGATTAGTTTAATGGATGTTTAATTAGGGCTAATTGTATGTTTAAATTAGTGTAATATAGTTTAAGCCCTAATTAATTATTTTAATTAATTAATTATTTCGAATTTTATAAATATTATTTTATTAAATTATATTATTATAATATAATATTTAATTATTTAATTTTCGGAATTAAATTTAATTATTTAATAATTTCGAAAATTTTGCCTGGATGGCCTGGTCGTTAGAATTTCGCACCGATCGCAAAGAAGTGTGGTCGCTTGTATCAATTGTATGCGTAATTGCGAAATTGAGTGAAAATGATGATTGTGGTTAATAATTCCAAAAGTGTGGAATTGAGTGAAATTGGAGAAGTTTTGGTATTTAACTTGAAAATACTCGGTGTTGGCTTTTGGCACCGTAATTGGTTTGTAGGACCAGTTTGAATCGTTGGATGTTATTGGATTGTATATCTAGTTCTACGGTTTAAATATATGTACAGCTTTGGCGAGCAATTGGTTTATATATGGGTCAGCTTGTGTGAGCACTGTATGTCAGCTTGTGAGAGCAACGATCCATATATAAGCTTGTGCGAGCTATCATCTATGTATATATCAGCTTGTGCGAGCTACCATCTATATCAGCTTGTGAGAGCATTGCATCCATTTCAGCTTGTGTGAGCCATGATTGTATTAATGGATGGATAGATGGTATGAATGGATAGACGTATGAATTGTACTGACGCGCAGGAATGGACTGAGACGAGGTAAGTCCTCAATCCTCTTTGTGTGACTAGAGCGCCTTGGGGCTTATTTTCTTCCTAATTGAGTTTTAGAGGGTAGGACTCGTTGAGACATTGTCTTACCTCGTTGTGGGATAACAATTTCAGGTCCCTAGATGGCGGATCCTCCGGAGCTTTTTGGTAGACCAGTGAGGGTCGCTGAGAGGATTTTTGACTTCGCCGATCCTGACTGAAGAGCTGGTGAATGGACCTATCTAGCTGATCTTAGGACAGCCTTAGTTTTTGAGGACCGATCTTTTATAGATCTTTTTGTTAATAGCCTAGTCCCAGAATCGAACCGGGTTTGACATGTATAAAGGTGTGTGGTTTGAATTTGAAAATGTGATCCTGCTTTTCTATCCCAATTGAGTTTTGTCTGGGGATTATTTATCCGCTTCCGCATGTGCAATTAAATGAATGGGTCAGTGACATGTCCTGGGAAGCAAATTTCTATCGACCGCAGTGGGATGTGCGTGTGCTCGAGGTTCGGGGCGTGACAGCAAGTATCTAAGAATTTTCTTTGCAGCTTTCCAATGATCCATTCCAGGATTACTTTGATACTTGCCCAGCATTCCGACAGCAAAACTGATGTCTAATCTAGTGCAAGTTTGTGCATACATTAAGCTCCCCACAACAGATGCATAAGGAATATTTTTCATTTGTTCTCGTTCCAATTCACTTTTCGGATATTTCATAAGGCTAAATTTGTCACCTTTCTGAATTGGAACTATTTATGCTAAACATTTACTCATATTAAATCTCTCTAAAATTTTCTCAATATAGGCTTTCTAAGACAATCTTAATAATCCTTATGATCTATTACGGAATATTTCTATTCCTATCACATATGTTGCCTCTCACATATCCTTCATTTCAAAATTCTTAGAGAGAAACTTCTTGGTTTCATGTAACAAACCAAGATCATTAGCAGCAAGCAAAATATCATCAATATACAGAACTAGAAAAATAAACTTGCTCCCACTAATCTTCATATATATACACCGATCAATGGTGTTTTCCTTAAGATATGGTATCGTTAAACTTAAGATACCATTGTCGGGAAGTTTGTTTAAGTCCATATATTGATTTCTTTAATTTACATACCTTGTGTTCCTTTCTTTTAATTGAAAAGCCTTCGGGTTGGTCCATGTAAACCTCTTCTTTTAAATTCCCATTAAGAAAGGCGGTTTTTACATCTATTTGGTGTAACTCCAAGTCATAATGAGCCACCAAAGCCATAATGATTCTAAGTGAGTCTTTCTTAGAGACTGGTGAAAATGTCTCTTTATAGTCAATGCCTTCTTTTTGCGTAAAACCCTTTGCAACAAGTCTGGCTTTATGTCGTTCAATATTGCCTTTTGAGTCGCGCTTGGTCTTAAAGACCCATTTACACCTGACCTTCTTACATCCTTTAGGCAATTCAACAATATCCCAAACTTGATTTTAATGCATGGATTTTAACTCCTCTTACATGGCATTAAACCATTCATTAGAATCTTCACATTCCATGTCTTGGGAAAATGAATCTGGATTATTTCCAAATCCTAAGTCAATTTCTGACTCTTGTAGATAAACCATATAGTCATAAGAAATAGCCGACCTCCTTTCTCTTTGAGATCTTCTTAATGCTATTTCTTGTGACTCAACTATTGGAGGTTCAATATTGACATTTTCATTATGAAGTGGTTGTTCATTAATTTGTTGTTCTTGATTATTGTTAGGTTGTACTATAATATCATGAACAACAACTTTAAAAGCTTTGGGTATAGGAACTTCTACCCTTACTTCTTGAATGCAAGCATCACGCACTCTTTAACTCCCACTGATGTCATCATTCTCAATGAATCTAGCATTTCCAGATTCAACAATTCTTGTACTATGATTATGACAATAAAATTTATACCTTTTGGATTTCTCTGCATAACCAATGAAATAACCACTGGTCGTTTTTGAATCCAATTTCCTTTTATGTGGATTGTAAATTCTTACTTCTACTTGACAACCTCAAACATGCAGGTGTCGTAAACTAGGTTTTCTTCCCGTCCACAGTTCAAAGGGAGTCTTTGGAATTGTCTTACTAGGAACCCTGTTTAATAAATACATAAAAGTCTTTAAAGCATACATCCACAAAGATAAGGGTAAAGATGAATGACTCATCATACTCCTAACCATTTCCATTAAAGTACGATTACGCATTTCTGCTGCACCATTTTGTTGTGGTGTACCTAGCATTGTGTATTGAGTACAAATGCCATGTCTTTTAAGGAATTTAGCAAATGGACCTGGACATTGTCCCAATTCATTATACTTTCCATAATATTCACCGCCTCTATCTGATCTTACTATTTTCACCATTCTATCTAATTGCCTCTCAACCTCTTTAATATACACTTCAAGTGCATTCATTGATTGAGACTTATCATGCAATAGATAAATGTAACCATAACGTGAAAAATCATCAATAAAGGTGATGAAATAGCTTTCCTTACCAAAAGATGGAACATCGAAAGGACCACATATGTTCGTATGTATAATTTCAAGAAGCTCTGTGCTTCTTGTTGCACCTTTCTTTGTGTGCTTTGCTTGTTTACCTTTAATACAATCAATACACACTCCAAGGTCAGTAAAATCCAAATTTGGAAGAATTTCATTCTTCACTAATCTTTGCATTCTTTTTTTGGATATATGACCCAAACGTTTATGCCATAAGTAAGCAGAATTTTCATTCACCAAACTTCGTTTAGTGCCAACATTATGATGTAAGGTCATTAATGTCTCAACAAAAGTATTATTAAGTCTAAATTTGTAGAGACCATCACATAAAGTTCAAATTCCAATAATAGTATCACTCTTAAATAAACTAAAAGATTCAGAACCAAACTTACAATAAAATCCCGCCACATCAAGTCTTGGCAAAGAAACTAAATTGCGAGAAAATGTAGGTACATAAAGGGTTCGAAACAAATCCAAATAATACCCAGTATCTAAGATCAAACGATAAGTGCTAATGCCTTCAACTGGAACTTTGTTTCTGTTCCCCGTAATCACATAACTTTCATTTGACTTTATGGTTTGGATCGTAAGAAATCCCTGCATCGTATTTGACACATGAGTGGTGGCACCAGAATCAATCAACCAAGTATTATGAGGAACTTCAGTAAAGTTTAATTCAAAACATACTAAAGCACAAGGCTTACCTTTCTTTTCGAACCAAGCCTTACATTTTAGACAATCTTTCTTCAAGTGTCCAATTTTGTTGCAAAAATGACACTTAATAAGATTCGTGTTCCTTCTTGTGGATTTGAGAAGCCTTTGAAGAGTCATTCAGGACGTGTAGTCCTTTCTTCTTGCTCCTTCCACCTTTCCTCTTGAAATTCTTTCGAACTTCTTGATGCTTGAGAGATGAACAGAATGAGCCTTTTGATTCTTTATCCTTGTTTCCTCTTGAACTAGCATACTGGCCAATTTATTTACATTCCACTTATCCTTTATAGTATTGTAATTCATTTGAAATGGCCTATATTGCTCATGAGGCAAGGAATTAAGTATAAATTGTACTAAAAAGTACTCATCCACGTTCATTCCCAAAGTCTTTAACTTTGCTGCTAAATTCGTCATCTCAAGTATATGCTCATGCATGGTACGCGAACCATCATATTTCATGGTGGTTAGTATGCTCATCAATGTACCAGCAAGTGATTTATCAGCAGTTTGAGAATACTCTTCCACAAATTTCATAAATTCCTTAGTATTGTTAGTCTTGGGAAGAGAAGTCTTTAAGTTGTTTGCAACTATCATTCGTATGAACATTAAGCTCAGTCTGTTTGATCTTTCCCAAGCTTATGGAAAGACTTTTCATTATCTCTACTTTCATCAGTAATAGCAGCTGGTTTCTCAACTTGAAGCGCTAAATCAAGATCTAGGACACCTTATCCCATTGAATAAGGGAACAGATGAGGCATGCGAATGGAGTGAAACAGGATACTGCAAATGTGCAAGAAAATACTCATTCATTAATGCTTTGAGAATATCACCTAATCAGATTCAAACTAAACGACACATATACATTATAGTTCTCCTTTGGGCGATCCTATGATATACAAATATATATAAATCATAATGATGTTAATAACTTTTATTTGATAATTGTAAATATATTTTATTAAAATTTATTTGCTATCTTTGGATATACAAACAAATGTAATAAGTCATATTAATTATCAACCATAACGTTCATGAATTATAAGAAAATAATTAACCTTTGGGTTAATCCATAAGTTCTTATAATAAATGAACTTCAATATACTCATAACACCAATAATGATATGCAACATATCAATTTCATATATAGCATCAATTAATCATGGGTAATTGAATAAAACAATTTACAATATCAAAAATTCAAAAGACTTCAAGGTTTGGCCACTTTGGTGACTAACAAACCATTCATAATATGAATTTTTAATATTGTAAAATACAAATATTTACCAAATTGCACACAAGGACAAAAACTTAATCAAAGCATAAGGGCAAAACCATAAATTTATAATGCAGGGGCAAAATGGTAAATAATCAGCAAGGGCAGAATCGTAAATTTATAATCCAAGGGCAAAATGGTAAATAAACAGCAAGGGCAGAGTCGTAAATTTATGAGAAGGACAAAATGGGAATTTTAAAAATGGCATAGGGGCAAAATGGTAAAAACAGGCCCTCGGTATGTCAGGCGCGTGCCGAGCACGCGCTTGATCCGCCGTGAGCGCGTGCCCCGCACGTGTGCGCCCAACGTGCAGGCGCGTGCACGCGCCTGCCAACTGCCGCGCGGGGTTGGCGCGCGCGTGGATCCCATGCGTACAGCGGTTGCGCGCGCGTGAAGGCGCACGGTGCGTGGTTCCACGCGTTTGCAACGGCAGCGCGCACGTGGAGCCCACGCGCCTTCTCCTCGCGCGACCGAACATGTCTCTTCGCCGTTTTTCGCCGTTCCGCCGTGGTTTCGCCGGCTGTTTCTTCTTCGGCAGCCCATCCCAGACATAAATAAATAATGGGTTTTGAAGAGCATGTCGGCATGACCACATGGGTTCAAGTTTCAGTGAAAATGACCAAGAAATTGGCCTCAAATCAAACGAAAATTTCCCAAAATTTAAACCCTAAACCACCAAGACTTCCACCGCCTGATTAGCCTCCGGCGAACACCGATATACCGGAAAACTCATGGCTAATGTTCCTCATGGCAGTTGCAACCGTATGGGTCCGAAATCAAGCGGTGGGTTGCCGGATTTTGCCCGGAATCGGTGATTTTCTCACTTAGCCTCAAAACTCCGAATTCCTCCATTTTCGTCCTATTTCATTCGGATTTTTTTTTTTTTTTTTTAATTAACAGAACAATCCGAAAACATTTTCTACAACAACAAATAATACGAACAGGATCGTTCAACGAATCATCATACATAAATCATAATATTTTTATAAATGGAAAAATCATGAGATCATAAACCATGCTCTGATACCAACTATTAGATTATACTATAATACTTTGATGCAGAAATTCAAAGTACAAACAGTGATATTTTGATCTTCATGATTTTCACAAATAGATGAAGACATACATTTATCCATAGCGTTGCACTTGATGATGATCGTTGTAGAAAACTCAAAGAACTCGAACCAAATGAAGAAATCCGATTTCTCTCCCTTAACCCATTATTCTTGATGTATTCTATCGATGGAGGAGAGAATACCAAATTCCTTTCAGTTATTGTTGTTCATTATGGGTGGAGAGAGGACCGGACTCTATTTGTACGTTCGTTGAAAATGTGCCTTCCATCAAAGCGATATACCCTTTCAATTTATTAGAGTCGTAACTCCTCATAACCAATACATTATTTATTTTATAGCATTTCAATAATTATTAAACCATATAATAAATCATATCATGTGGGCCACAATAATTCTTACAATATGATCCTGGCATTCTAAATTTTAGGTATTCTGGGGGTGGAAAGACTTGTTGTAGTTGAGAATTGTCCGCTCATGTTTAGAAAACTTAAGATGAAGACAGTATAGATTGAACTTGTGAAAGAATGGTAAAGTTCGTGTTTTTAACGTTTAGGGAGTGTTCATGATGCTTTTCAATTGAATACTGATTGATCCTAGGTTTTCTCAGTGGGAGTTGATTTGGGAGCACTTTGATAGTTGTTGTTACGATTTGCAATTGATTAGATTTGGTGGAATTAATCTGCTTCATTTTGGAGGAGAAAGATGGAGTTGTGTGTTCCGCGGATTCTGACTTCAAGATGTTTTAAAAGTGGAAGGATTCGATCAGCATGATGATTTTTGCCATCGGTTTGGATTTCCTGGGGGAAGAGGAAGTAGTTCAAAGTTGGTGAGAGATCGATGAAATCGGTGCTATTACATTTAAAAATGTGATGTTTTTAGATTGGCTTTGGGAAAAAAGAGGCGCCAGACGTCTCATGACTAGATTCAAAATCTGGCAACAGAAGAAGCCGAATGGTGTGGAAGCATCATGTAGTGTTCATTTCATGTTTTGCATTAGTTATCATAGAGTGGTCACTTGTTCTTGACTCGAGACTAGTTTTAAAAATGCTTGCCATGATATAATTATGCTGTTTCCAGTATTCTTGATCTATTTCGGTATATGATCTTTCTTTCCATTTACACGTTGGTGCTTAATTATTCTAATATCACTCTCATATCACGCGCATGGTATATGTAAGGAGATGGAGTGAAGTCTCCTTTAGCTTAAGTGGGTCGAAAAAGAAATAGAGGGAACCGTTGAAGATGAGGATGATAAACTCCCCTCACCTTGCTAAGAAAAGCTCCCTTTCGAATCCAATTTGGGTAGATAAATTTTGAACTTATATTAATTGTATTTGCTTTATAAGGAGTAAATTATGAATATATCTAAGAGAATAAGTGAGAGCAGCTCATAATCTTGAGGCTCATACCCAAGGCATGCCGAATCAATTGTACTTGACGTTATTGGGAATGCTTCTTTTGACAAGAATGAGAGGGAATAACTTGTCAGGACCTAGGCCCAATAGATCAAATAAATCATAGTCATTGATTTTGTAAGACTCGCATGTGGATTTCACATGGGGTTCATAAAATTAATTCTTGTGATTTATGCCATCCAATGAACTCAAGAAGATATTGGTAAAGGAGAGGAGGGAATCACGCAAACTCCTAAAACCCTCACCTTTTTGCCAATTGTATGGACTTCATCACAAAAGGAGGTCGCTCAGAATTCGCAGAGGTTAACTGCAAAAAAGGAGGTGTAGAAGTTCTTTTTGGTCTCGCAAAAAGGGGGAACATGTCTTTCCTTTTCCTTAGCAAGTTTGTGTTTTTCTTTTTTCATAGCCTTATTTATCACTTCTTAAAGAAATGCTTTAGAACTTTCGCTCAATTTTATCAGAAAACATTAATTTCATTATGTACTTTAAGTATTTAATAGAAGTAAGAAAAGGTCGAAAGATTGATGAGTAGAAAGTTGTGGCTTGACATAAAAAAAATTATAAGATGGTTTTATATGAAATAAATGGCTATATTGAACTCGAAACTGCGTGACAAATATGATTCATACGGTCTGAGTTTGCCACCATCACATTTGCTTTTGACTAGTAGGTGAGACCACCGCATCTCAAGCATTCATCTACAAATTGGCTGCTAATAGTCAATTAGGCAAAATCCAAATTTCCTATTTTCACCAGAATTTTATCACTCGTAAAGTGCTTCTCGGATAATTACAACCATATGAGAAATCAAGAACGCGGCGGCCTGTGGTAGCTAAGGACTACATGGAAGTTCTGTGTGAAAGTAAGCACAGGCAAATTGGAAGCAGCAATCACAGAAATGGTTGATCAGGGATTATAGAAGTACTTTTTCTTGAGATCGGCTCCCCAAAAATTCCACTTACGCGCAAAAGCAACTGTAGCCATTCTGAAGGGACGCCTTGTACGGTATACGCAGATCACAGAGATAACCATCTACGTTGCCGAAGGCCACCTCCTGGCAAAGTCGGTTGAAGAGGTCAACGACCTCGGTATCGCTCCCAAGGCAATGCTCGATGATCATGTGGTGGTGGAGGTGGCCGACGTCCTCAGGGAGTGAATTAAGTTGTGCATGAAGATTACGTATGAGGTGATGTTCTCACAGCGGATGTGACACTGCTCGAAGGCCATCAAGTTGAGGAAGAGCCACCTCGTCCCTCGTCGATCATAAGCTTGGGGATGCAGAGGATCCCGTCCAAGAATTCGATGTTCCCTAAACTGTCCGAATGCTTACTCTGGAAAACGATCCCAGCTTCCCGGAGCTTTGTCACGCAGAAGTTGAGCTGTTTCTGTCTCTGCGACCACCTCATGATCCCCACTCGCGCCTTGGTCCCCGCTTGCTTTGCGGACAAGGGCAGGGTGCTCGACCAGTACGCTCCAAGGCAATGGAGCCTGCAAGGGTCGGATGGGCATTTGGTCTCCACCATGATGACCCACAACGGGGTCCAGGGGGAGAAGAACTGGAGCGCCAGCTCCACCACGTGCTTCTTCTGGTTGGGTTCGCCAAGCTGGAGGCTGAGCAACCGGTCGAGACTGAAGAGCGGAATCTGATTCTCAAGCATTATCATGTCTCGCTGGATCTGGGTCGAGTATGGATGTCCCCCATGAGAAGATAGCGTCACTGTGACGGTAGCCAAGTTCCTCGAACTCCATTGTGGCTCGGAACACCTCAATCACAAAGCACCCGTCAAGAATCATCATCTCCACAAAGTCGTCGCTGCTTATGGATATTATTCCCTCATAGTAGGCGCGAGCTCTCCGCTCTGTTGGATAAATTCTCCTCAGAAGTTTTGAAGTTGACAAAACATTTCTCTCGATGCAGTCGAAGACTTGCGTACTCTACCGGCAAAGTCTCGAAGATCAAAGTCCGACGTCAACAAGACTCAAGTTTCAAAGACTACTCTCATGGACGTTTCCACCGACAAGATAAAAGTTTCTATTCGATTCTATATAGTCTTTATCTCAATGGCTGAGGATTATCTTTCGATTTGGATTCAGCACTACACGATCTTACATTCGTATCCGAATTGATATAGATTCTCTAAGATTCGCAACTTATTTGGAAAGTTCAACTTATGGAAACCAAGATCCCGATTGTATGGGCGAGCGGGATTGATGGGCTATCTACACTTACCTTAAAGAGCTCGAGATCTCTCCAAATTGATTCTGTCCAACGGGTTGATTGGAAGAACTTCTTTGGAAGGTGCCAACGGTAATGAAGGCATGAAGAAGCGTATAAAGAGAGACGCTCGAGTTGTTGAAGTGTCTTTGGATAGAAGAATTCCAAAGTCTCGAACCTCCATATTTCGATTGTGAACTTATTCTTCGAGCAATACATGTAATTAAAAGAGTGATCATAGAGTTGTGAGACCTTGAGGAAGTGTAGTAGAAGTTCTACATTGTGGACTCAAGAGCGTGAGACCGTAACTCTTTTTGATTCTTAGTGAAATCCAGCCGTAAGGGCTGTCCGTGCGGGAGAGTGGACGTAGGCTTGAAATAAGCCGAACCACTATAAATCTAGAGTCTTGATTCTCTATCCCTTATCCTTTTATCTTTCATCATTTTCAATTGCTGCGATTACTGTTTTTAATTCATTAAATTCATATTCGGATTTGATTGTTAAAATCGCTTTAATCACCTATTCACCCCCTCTAGGTGCTAATTCTAGTCCTAACAATTGGTATCGAGCTTGTGTACTCGTTTATAAGAAGTGTCTTTACTTCGAGTAAAAGATCTATGGCTAGTATGTTACCTACGGGGTTGGTCGAAGGTCAAAGCAATACCAGACCTCCATACTTTGATGGAAAAGACTACAAAGCATATGGAAGAACAAGATGAAAGCATTCCTAAGATCGAAAGATCCTTTGGAATGGGAAGTGGTAGACAAAGGAATCATTCCCGCTGCAAAGCATTAGGATCTGAGAGAGGAAAAGAAGTTGCTGATCCCACTCAAATGACTCAAGAAGAAATCACCAAGAGACAGACTCTTGACGCTAAAGCCATTTACTCATTATATTGTGCTTTATCTCCTACTGAGTATAACAGAATATCTTCTTGTGATACAGCAAAAGAAGTCTGGGATAGGCTTCACATTACCTATGAAGGAACAGATCGAGTGAAAGAGACAAGGATCAACATTCTTTTGGGACAATATGAAGTCTTTAAGATGAGATCGGGAGAATCGATAACCGACATGTTTAGTCGCTTTCTGAAATTGTGAATGGTCTTGAATATCGGGACATCCAATCTCGGGACATATGAAGGTCAACAAACTCCTACGAGGACTCTCTAAAGACTGGAATCACATAAAAACCTCAATAAGAGAGACACGGAGGATTGCTCCACTCTCTGTAGATGAATTGGTTGGGACTCTTCAATCTTATGAAGTAGAGCAAACCAACGAAGAGGAAGATTCAAAAGGTAAGAAATCAATTGCCTTAAAGTCTAATGACTATTCCGATGCTGGGCGATTCTCGAAGAAGATCTAGATGATGAAGAGTCGGCACTTATGATAAAGAGATTCAGAAAGTTGAATAGAAAAGGAAGAAAATTCAACTGGAAGAAACAGAGCTCACAAAGGTTTGTAACAAATCAACAGAGGAAGATGATTCTAACAAAGAAGTGACTTGCTTTGAATGCAAGAAAAGGGACACATCGACCCAACCGTCCTCTCGTTAAAGAAGAGAAAAGGAAAGACCGAGAAATACAGAAAAGCACTCAAAGCAGAGACCTGGAGTGATACTGAATGTGAAGAAAGTGATGATGACTATGCCAATATATGTCTAATGGCAAAATCTGATTCAGACTGCACTCGACTCGATACGGCACTCGACAAACGTGAACTCGAGGTTAGTAATCTCAGAATTCCTATCAAAGTTTCGAAATACATTGATGAACTTTGTCTTAGTCTAAAAACTTCTCTTAAGAGAATCTCCGAATTGAAAAAGGAAAATTCTACATTGAAGCAACAGGAAAAACTTTGGAAAGAAAAGTTTGAAAAGTTAGAAAACAACTTTACTGTCTTGAAAGAAAACTCAGACTCTGTTTCCAAAGAAAACAATCTTTTGAAAATTGATATTTCTAATATATCAAAGAGATTTTCAAATGGTTCTGAAAAGTTGGATAAGATTCTTTCGATACAAAGACCCTACTTTGATAAGTTAGGTCTTGGTATGACTTCGAAACTATTCCTCTAATTGATTTTCCAAAGGTGAAGGAAAGAATCAAACAAAGACCAACCAGAATTGCTTATAAAAATCATTTTCAGAAAGTTTTGTAAAACCCGTTGCGTAAAATGCTTTGAAATGTTCCAAGTGTCAAAGCTCAGAACATTTTGAGAAAGAATGTCCTTTGGTTTGGAGACCGTTAAAAGGAATTGGGCAAAGACTGTTTATTGCTCTAACTCTTCTGGACCCAAGATGATGTGGGTACCAAAGAAAGTTTGAATTCTTTTTAATTGCAGGTCACTATCAAAAAGAAGATTAAATGGTATCTAGATAGTGGCTGCTCAAGACATATGACAGGAGATTCAAGTTGCTTCATAACACTTGACCGTAAAGACGGAGGAAAAGTTTCCTTTGGAGGTAACAACAAAGGAAGAATCATTGGTCGTGGAACAGTCAAGATTGGAAGTCTTTCAATCAAGAATGTTTCCTTAGTTGAAGGACTAAATCACAACTTGCTTAGCATAAGCCGCTTGTGTGATACCGGATTCAAGATAAATTTCCAGGAAAGAAAGTGTTCGGGAATCGGCAAAGACTCTACTCAATCCTTTACCGGACGAAGACATGGAAATATCTATCTTCCTGGATGTAAATCATGAAAGATCACAAGTGCTTGATATCGTACAAGATGAAGCTAATCTATGGCACGTAAAACTTGGCCATATCAATATGAAGCAAATCAGCAAGATCTCTTCCAAGAAACTTGTTCGAGGATTGCCTGTTCTCAATTATTCAAAGTCCGATCTATGCACACCATGCGTATCGGGTAAACAGGTTAGAAACTCTTACAAACCAATAAGTAAAGTTTCTACTAATCGTGTACTTGCAGCTTCGCATATGGACTTATTTGGACCTACTAGAACGCGAAGCATTGGTGGAAAAAGGTTCGCCTAGTAATAGTGGATGATTATTCACGATTTACTTGGGTCTACTTTCTTTCAAGTAAGTCTGAAACTTTCTCTCTCTTTTCAAAGTTTGCTAAGAAGGTGCGAATGAGAAATGTTACACTATCTCAAGTATTCGTACAGACCATGGAGGTGAGTTTGAAAATCAAGACTTTATTAAATTCTCGTGATGATTCGGGTCTTCAAGACAAATTCTCCTCTCCATACACACCAGAACGTAATGGGGTTGTGGAAAGGAAGAATAGGTCTTTACAAGAAATGGCAAGAACTCTTTTAATTGAAAGTAATATTTCTTCAAGGTTTTGGGCTGAAGTCAAGTTTCAACCGCTTGTTATATTATTAACAGAGTATTTTTAAGACCAATTCTTGAGAAAACTCCTTATGAAATTTTCAAAGAAAAGAAACCAACTGTTTCTTATTTTCAAGTATTTGGTTGTAAATGCTTTATTCTCGAAGAATGCAAATGATCGAGTTGGTAAGTTTGAAGAAAAATCAGATGAAGGATTCTTTCTTGGTTACTCAACCGCGAGCAAAGCCTATAGAGTATTCAACAAGAATACTCGGACGTGGAAGAATCAATGAACGTCAAATTTCAAGACTCTCCACAAGTTCAGCCAATACAGACTGAAGAATCGATTCGCCTGCACATCGCTAGATCTATCTCCCATAAAGCAGTCCAAAATCCAGATGCAATACAACAAGTTGTCGATGGAGATTCAACTCAAGAAAATGATCAACAACCCATCGACTATCCAAGAATCGGAAACACAAGTCCAAATCATCCCGAAGAACTCATTATTGGGAACATTAATGAGGGAATTCGCACAAGATCAAAAAGGCGAGAAGAGTCTAGTGCGGTTGCACTTATTTTCGAAATAGAACCCAAAAACATTGAAGAAGCCTTAGCTGATGAAAGCTGGATTGAAGCAATGCAAGAAGAGCTCGACAATTCAAGTATCAATGAAGTTTGGGAATTAACTCCTAAACCAAAAGGTAAATCTGTTATTGGAACTAAATGGGTTTTCAGGAACAAAGTTGATGAAAAAGGCAAAGTAACAAGAAACAAAGCAAGACTCGTGGCTAAAGGATACACGCAAGAAGAAGGGATAGACTATGATGAGACTAATGCTCCAAAGTAGCAAGGTTAGAAGCAATCGATTACTACTTGCTTTTGCATGTTATAAGAATTTCAGGTTATTTCAAATGGACGTCAAAAGCGCATTCCTAAATGGATTTATTCAAGAAGAAGTCTATGTGGAACAACCGCCTGGATTTGAAGACTCAAAGAAACCAGACTCGGTGTTCGGGATCGAAGAAAGCTTTATATGGATTAAAACAAGCTCCTCGAGCTTGGTATGAAAGGTTAAGTAATTTTTTAATTCAAAGTGGTTTCTCTAAAGGAAAGGTAGACACTACTCTATTTGTTAAAAAGGAAGGCAAAAGCTTTCTACTGCTCAGATTTATGTTGATGACATTATATTCGGATCATCTAATGAAACTTTGTGCAAGAAATTTTCTAAGTCTATGCGGGATGAATTTGAGATGAGCATGATGGGTGAACTATCCTTCTTCCTTGGTCTACAAGTGAAGCAATTTAAAGAGGGAATCTTCATTCATCAAGAGAAATATGCAAAAGAACTTGTTAAAAAGTTCGGTCTGGAGAATTGCAAAAAGACTGACATATCAATGTCAAGTGCTTTGAAGATAGACAAAGACGAAAGGGGAAGAAAGTCGACCAAAAATTATACAGAGTATCATTGGTTCACTTCTTTATCTTACCGCATCTAGACCTCGACATATTATTTAGTGTTTGCATATGTGCTAGATTTCAATAAGATCCTAAGGAATCACATTTAAGTGCTGCTAAACGTATCATTAAATACGTTGCAACAACCGCTAAGATTGGTCTATGGTATCCTAAAGAAGGAGACTTTACCCTTCTTGGTTATTCGACGCAGATCTTGCGGGTTGTAGAGTTGAAAGAAAAAGCACCTCGGGAACTTGTCAATTACTTGGCAACGGGGTGGTATCTTGGTTTTCAAGAAAACAAAGTACCGTGGCTCTTTCAACTGAAGCGAGAATACGTAGCACTTGGAAGTTGTGTTCTCAAATACTTTGGATAAAACAACAACTACGAGACTTTGGTATTGAAGACTCTTGCACGAGATCGATGTGACAATACCAATAAGCAATCAATCTTACAAAGAATCCTATCCTACATTCAAGAGCCAAACATATTGAGATTCGACATCATTTTATAAGAGATCATGTTCGAACAAAGAAGTCTTGATACAATTCATTGACTCGAAGAATCAACGGCGACATCTTCACAAAGCCACCGGAGAAAAGCTTATTTGAGTCTATTCGCTCAAGACTCAATATTGTATCTCTTGAAGATTGTTGAAGCTCGACTTAGAATCTTAAAGTCCGACTGAGTATCGACTCAAAAGGGTATAGACCGAGAATACCAATCGACACGATTGTAAGTACATTTACTTAAATTTTTATCTCGAAAAGGTAAGTTTGTCCTGTTTATTTATGGATAATCATGTTTATTAAGGCGTTTATTTTACAAAGGGTGGTTATCGATTTATTAAGGCAGTTATTTTTCAAAAAGGAATTTATATTGCGTCGATTCAGTTACCACGATTCGATTTCCTTTTATACGTCTTCTTCTTCTTCGTTTTATACTTTACCCAGAAACCCTAGTTCAAAGCTTTTCACTCTCTGGAATTTCTCTCCTCGATTTCTACTGCTCAAGTTTTTAACTTTCTTGCGACACAAGTGAGAAAGTTTCTCCAAAGACAGCGACAATGTCTCACCAAAGAAAATCATCAAGGCTTGCAAGCAGGGGACCACAGGGCTCGGAGAGGGGCCTACGCACTTCGATCTTACGGTAAGAAAGCGACTTTCCAACGGGACAGTCTCCTCAACGATCTCAACAAATGCGTTCCTCCTCAACTAGACCTCATGATAGTCGCCCTCAACAAGCGTAAGAAGTGCTTGAAAATGTTGAACCAAGAAGATCACTCAAGCCCGCTTTTGTTTATAGGCTTTACTCGCATTGAAGGAAGGAGGGTCTCGCGATGACCTTTATCGATGAATTTCTAAAGGAAAAAGGTTATAGAAATGAGACGCACTTTCTCACCGTAATGGAAAGATCGGGCGTTGTTCCCGAGGGAACAAAGAAGCAAGAAGAGTTTTTGCAAACTTTCCTAGTGACCCTAGGTTTGGTAGTTTTAATCAACCGAGAGGGAAAGGATGATGATGAGAAAATGTATCTGCATTTTAAACCGTGGATGGGTGTGGCTGCAAACCTTCGAGGAAAGAAGGATGAACTATTTCGTTCTGATGGACACAGGAAGAAGTATGAGAAACTGCTGAAGCGAGGGGTGATAAATCCACGAACCGTGGACTTTGATTTTCTGGATTTACCGAGCATTAATCTCGAGAGAAGTTTGAGAAACTTCAACCGCACAAGTTTTGCACCGAGTGTGATGTGGCTCATTCGAATTGACCGCATATTTCTACTCTAATCTCGGCTTCCTTGATGCGAACAAGCTTTTCATTTAGCGTGCGAGATAGAGAATATGTTGTTGATACTGAGACACTCGGCGCACGTAATTGGTGTGGAAAGAGGTGCTTTCCAATCAATCTCGTGTTCGTGAGTCATGCAACCATGGAGCTTGCAAGAGACCGAATTGTCAAGGTCGCCTATCCTACCCGAATGAATGCAACAAATATTCTGCTTCACAAGATTGTGATCAACTGTCTTAGACCAAAATCAACTTCAAAGACAAAGATGTATCCATCTCGAGGCAAAGTTGATGTTTGCAATCAAGGTGGGCATTAATTTCTCTCGCCACACACTATCATGTTTCACATGTACTGTGTCGATGGCAAAAGACAAGGGACAACTCCCTTATGTCGCTCTCATTACAAGACTTTTCGACATCGAACATCCAGCCTCCCCACATTCTCTCTCGTGAAGACTATTGGTCGAATGGTCATCGGACCGAGGATGATAACAAAGATGCGTCGAAAGAACTCAAAGAAGAAGTCGGGAGCAGTTCAAAGAAAAGACCCCGTGAAAATCAAACCAGACTCTTTCGCAAAGAAAAAGGAAAGGAAAGGAACCTATCACCGGTCCTATCAAGAAAAGGCGGGCAATCATCTTGGAAGATGAAGATGATGAGGATGATATGCCCATCTCAGCCTTTGTCTCTCGCATTCTCGCTCCCGTATCGTTGTTCCCAACAACAGCTTGCAGTAAGAAACCGAGAAAGGAAACCAGAAGAGGAATCCTTGCAAAAGGAAGAAGAGAGAGAGAAAGAAGCGAGAGAAAGAGACAGAGAAAGAAGAAGAGAAAGAACAGAAAGAAGAAGAGAAAGAGAAAGAAAAAGAGGAAGAACAGAAAGAGGAAGAGGAAGAGAAAGAGGAAGAAGAGAAAGAGGAAGAGAAAGATGAAGAGGAAGAGTCGGTCGAACGACTCTCAAAGATGAACCGAAGACTCACAAGCAAAGACAGATTCTCCAGCAGAAAAGGAGGATCGAACAATCTTGTCACCGAGGAGACTCCTCGTAAAAGAAGAGTTCTTCTCCCCTCCGTAAGGCATGGAAACAGGGGGAGGTATCCAAAGAGAAAGCACTCCTCTTAACCTGACATTTACAAGTGCAAGTGTGAGCAGATCGCCACCTGATGCTGAAGATGTTTATGCTGCTCATCATCCTGAGGGAGAGGCTTCATCTCCGAATATTAATCTTCCTTCTGACATTCACACTGGCTTGACTCCACCATCAGACCAAGTTGACGCAAGCACACGGACCGACAATTCAGGAGATTTTAAGGTTGCTTGACATCATATTGGAGCTCAAAGGCCAAATCTATGCTATGGGGTGTGACTTTCAGACTATCCGAGAATGAGAATCATGCTATGTTCATCTCCTTACATGATCACCGAAAGATGTTCAAAGTAAGGTTCAAGACACAAAGAAAAGGAACTCGCTATCGCCGAACTTCAAGAAGATTTAAGGAAGTTGGAAGGCACTGTCAAGTCTATGGAGGACTTTCAACTTGTTCGCGTTCCTCGTGCTCCTTGATTTTCTTACTTTTTAATGCTGACAAAAAGGGGGAGAAGACTTTGCAGGCAGATTTTCACTCTATTCAAACCCAAACCCAAACCTTAAACTTTCATTTCTATTTTTGGATTTTGTTTGTGATTGATATTTTGACTTTATCTTGAGTTTTTGAATGATTGCTTACTACTGCATTACCTTAAGCTGATAAATTAGATATAGATAATAAAGTCTGCATTGACTAATGAGGTTTTTGTGGATGCGGACCGTGTATTGTGGTAAGTCCGTGTACATGACATCTCGCGTACGGGACATCTTATACTATTCTTATTCTAATGATATCTTTGCAAGCTTAAAAATTGTTTTGCAGGGCAATAATGTTCAAATCGCAAGAAAGTTTTGTCACCATCAAAAGGGGGAGATTGTTGGATAAATTCTCCTCGAAGTTTTGAAGTTGACAAAACATTTCTCTTAGTCTCGGTCTCGAAGACTTGCGAGACTCTACCGGCAAAGTCTCGAAGATCAAAGTCCGACGTCAACAAGACTCAAGTTTCAAAGACTACTCTCATGGACGGTTTCAGGGACCGACAAGATAAAAGTTTCTATTTCGATTCTATATAGTCTTTATCTCAATGGCGAGGATTATCTTTCGACCGGATTCAGCACTACACGATCTTACATTCGTATCCGAATTGATATAGATTCTCTAAGATTCGCAACTTATTTGGAAAGTTCAACTTATGGAAACCAAGATCCCGATTGTATGGGCGAGCGGGATTGATGGGCTATCTACACTTACCTTAAAGAGCTCGAGATCTCTCCAAATTGATTCTCGTCCAACGGGTTGATTGGAAGAACTTCTTTGGAAGGTGCCAACGGTAATGAAGGCATGAAAAAGCGTATAAAGAGAGACGCTCGAGTTGTTGAAGTGTCTTTGGATAGAAGAATTCCAAAGTCTCGAACCTCCATATTTCGATTGTGAACTTATTCTTCGAGCAATACATGTAATCAAAAGAGTGATCATAGAGTTGTGAGACCTTGAGGAAGTGTAGTAGAAGTTCTACATTGTGGACTCAAGAGCGTGAGCTGTAACTCTTTTTGATTCTTAGTGAAATCCAAATTAAGGGTGTCCGTGCGGGAGAGTGGACGTAGGCTTGAAATAAGCCGAACCACTATAAATCTAGAGTCTTGATTCTCTATCCCTTATCCTTTTATCTTTCATCATTTTCAATTGCTGCGATTACTGTTTTTAATTCATTAAATTCATATTCGGATTTGATTGTTAAAATCGCTTTAATCACCTATTCACCCCCCTCTAGGTGCTAATTCTAGTCCTAACACGCTCGACCTCCTTCACCGAGTCTAGATAAAGGTATCTCTCGCGATGGGAGCGCTCGAGGATGCGGCTGAAGCAGCACGACTTGTGCTGGTCCATATGGCATAGGCGCTCCTTACCATGGTGGCACGGCCCGAGGAAGACGATTCGGGGGACATGGGCCTCGTCGTCACCATCCTTGATATGGTGCGGGATCCAAGAGATGGAGAGCCTTTCCCATGACAGCTCCACGTCGTCCTGGCGAGATTGCTCGGACAAGGACACCCTCGGCTCATCTGTGGGGACGTTTTTGGCCCCGTTGTTGTCGACCACAATTTGGAGAGCCACGGATGGTTCTTGCCGTACCTTCGGGAGTCCAAATTCCACAGCAGCCATTTCTTGTGAAGAATTGGCCTATGTTTCACGGCCTTTGCCTTTCCTGGGTTTTGATCTTTGAATTGATGCTTTATAAGCCCCCGAAAAAACAAAAAAGCAGAATTGGGATTCAGATATCTAGGGATAATGGAACAAAGGAGAGATTTTTCCAACGTAGCCATTCACAACGAGTTTTATAATATTCTAGCCTTTACGAAGTCACCTCGAGTTCGTCGTCTTGTTAACATGCCCCACCTTACCCATATTAGAAGGGACAATTATTGGACTGGCTTTTAATCGGACGCCTCATGCTCCACGTGAAACAAATGTCAATATAGTTCCCCTGATCCCATCACAGAAAAAAAGTCGGGTTTCATTTTGCCTCGCTTAGCCTTTTAATTAGATTTTCATAGGCCAGAATAGTTTAATTATCCAAATGTAGCAGCATTTTACACGCAACTCCCCTCAAGAACAGTGTTAAAGGATAGCACGAGGATTAGATGTCACTAAGCCCACCTAACCTCTCTCGTTGAATCTATCAAGTGAGTTTTAGTTCATTTTTATGATAAACCTAATTTCACCATTTTTCCAGTAATGTTGTCTTTGTTGCTTGTTATAAACATTTGAGCCCATTATACATATGGTTACTTTTGCCGATGCTATTCACTAAGTATGATCCATTACTTTTTTGTTATTAACGGGATGATACACTCTATACAGCCAACTCTCAGCCGTTGGTCAATTGCACATAAAAAAGCTAGTCAATAAAAAACAAGAATTTCAAAATTGGTCAGTTTGATTGTTATTAATGGAGAAATACTATAATAACTAAGTCAAAGTACTAAATTGGTATACTAAGTAATGAGACAAATTATTATTGGTTGTTAAAGATTATCAACTTGCCTTTCAGCCCAACTTTAGTCTGTCATAAACCGATTTTAACATATAATAACCTGTGATAAGCTTAACAATTGATATATGTAATCTTGATTGTGTATCAATGTATACAACAATACTTTCCTTTTTTAAGAGTGGTATTTTGTTCCATCACTTTCCTCTAAACACATTGGATGTTTACACTTTTAAGGTGGCTTACAATAATGAATGATTATATTTAGCTAGTTTACACGTAGGTAATATTTATACTTTATAATCCACTGAGGCGTGACAGCGACGAACAGCAATATAGTTCTTTTCTTGGTATCCTAAATGAAGGACGGTTAAGGGCTCATGTTTTTTGGTCAGTGAGCCATGTCCAACATAGGATGTGTTTAGGAGAGCTTTCACAAATTAAAAGAACTTCATATTAAGGGATTTTCATGAAATGCAAATATTGTTTGTTAAATCTTATTTGCAAAAATGCAAATATGTGTGTGGTAAATACTTGCTTTGGGCTTTTGTATAATTAATTTTTAAAATAGAAAAGAAAAAGAAAAGGATAGTAGAGAGGAACGTGGAAGAAGAATTTATACTTGCCTTCACCTTTGATTCTCCTTGTTTAAGAAGAAGTAAAGAGGTACTTGCCTTCATTAAGGTGAGAGTGTGCGATTCTCCTTAAGGCAAGACCCACCCAGAAAAAAAAGGAGATTCATAACTTCATTAAAACCCACCCGGAAACCAAAAGAATCGTATTTTTAATTCTCCTCAAGGTGAGTGCTTAATGGAGAATCCACGCTTGACTTCACACACACAACCCATTTTTCCAGAAGAATTGAAGTTGAATACCGAATCACACAAGCAATGGTGGGTAGGATTGTATTGCGTTGCGTGTTTATAACCGAGCCTCTGGTAAGGCCAAGCGAACCCAAACACACGACCTTAGACAGCCTAGGCGAGGCGACTCACGCAATCTCGAGTTGCTGCTAAGGATTGTGCTACCTTGATGGCCCTCGGCAACCATCGGCGTTTGTCGAAGAATCTAAAACGAGGCAGTACCTTGTCCTAAGTTGTCTTAGGTGGGGTCCTTGACTTTGGATCTTGATGTATTGCCTTTCTTTTTCTCTCTCTTGCATAGATCTGCGGTTCCACTGGCCAACTTGATTACAAATTTGTCACCACACAATCGCTTTCCTCCTTTTCCCCAATCGAATTCTGATGCAATCTCACTCCTTTGAAGTTCTCATGAAAAATATTCAAATCCACAGGATGACCATCGGAACTCATTTAGATGATACTCTTCTGATGAACAATGTAAATGCCTCTATGCATAGGCGGTTCCAAAAACTACCATTGATCCTTGTCATCAATCTTTTAAGGGAAAGAAAATTTACGATTGGTGTAATTACTATTTTCCCTTTCTAATTTTGGTTTAGATGTTTTATAACTCTCAAGACACACCACTCGGTCATCAATCTCATCTTTAAGGGAAATTATTAATTGAGGCAATAAAATTCACTTTCAATTCCACCATTATTCCAGCAGTGTTGTCTGTTGTTGCTTGTTGTAAAAATTCGGGTTCATTACCCATATGATCATTATATACCTATCTTTTGACTATTGTTGGAAGAATAGTCGGCGGAAGAAACAACTAACCTCTTCGATGTGCAATAAACAAATTACCCAAGAAACGATGAATTACGAGTGAATGACGGACAATACGACTTGACAATAGTCCGGATACAATCACAAGAAAAGTATTCACATTCCATAGCGTTAATGTCGATAATCTTCTCAAAGTAGTAATGGAATTGCTTTTTGTTTGTTCTTTTTTGATGGAGTGAGAGAGAGAAAGGAAGAGCGTTCTTTTTTGAAATTTTCTATTGTCATTAGTTGGTTATCTTGTGAAATCATCATATTTATACTTCATTTAAAAAATAACTACTCATATCCCTTTAAAGGGTGCTTTCTCAATCACATCACATCAAGACGAACCGGTACCTTAATTACACCCTATCATGGACGTATCATAAAATATAACATATTCCACTTGGACATGATGGGTTTGATAGTGTTCTATCAAGAATATAAGGCATTCAACATTCATTTACTTTAGAAACAATTCACACTAGAAAAAAAAAAAAAAACCGTGCAACTAGTGAGTACATCTACACTTGAAAGCTCAAATTAGAGTACATCTACACTTGAAAGCTCAAATTATGTACATGTTAGGGATGACATAATGATTACAATCCCAAAAGAAATAAACAATTGATATCTCACAATGCTCTAGACATATTTTGCAATATCAATCCAAGTATACCTATCCTTTGAAGGTGGTGTGAATCGTTGCGGAAAGATCGTTCTACGAAGGTCCGGATGGTGCGAATTGCAAACCTCGACCTCCAATCAAACCTATGATTGGCAACCTCGGTATGAACATGACCTATTGACAAACGTGTGTCAACCAACCAATGTTATAGACGCCACGAGTGAAAGAATTCGCTATCTCGCTCGATAAGTTGAATCGACCGTCACAAGGGAACCTTGATAAGGTCAAGTCCTCAAAAGAATAGTAGAAGATAATCTCTCAACTTTTTTCCTCAAAAAAAAAAAAAAATATGTCTATCCCAAAAAAAGTTGGCAAGTCCTTAATATAGGCCTTCTAGCCGCCACACAAACCCTAAAACCAACCCTAGAAATCTAATGCGTCATATTCTAGAATATACCTAAATAAGAAGATATATATATATATATATATATATATATATATATATAAATTGACTTGATCAAATATTTGGTGACCAGATAATCAAATTGCGCCAAAATTTCCAAGATTCTTCAAGATTTGATTCAAGGTCATCTCCACGCCAAAAATTACGCCAAGATTTCCAAGATTCTTCAAGATTTGATCCAAGGTCATATCCAAGCCAAAGATCACGAACCATGACACCAACAACTTGCCTAAATTACTTGGCCTGCGCTCAAGTGATCGAACCAGTCGTAATAGACAATGGGTCCCTAGCACCTCCTCCTCGATATGGCTCGATGTCCACATCATTCCCTCCCCCGTGCAAAGGATTTGCCCTCAAATCATCACTTGCATCGAAAAGAGTCAAGTCAGAAACAGCACTAACGTCATACTTACCTAGAAGATCAAGCTTATAGGCATACCATGAATGGTCCATCCCCTCGCGGTAATAACTTAGAATGTCGCTGCTCAGGAAATCGCTTCTTGCGCATATGAACCCACACCCAATCGCCGAGTTCAAACACCGCTTCCTTGCGCCCTTTGTTGGCTTGCCTCGCATATTGCTCAGTCTTGCGCTCAATATTTGCGCGCGTCTTCTCATGCAACACCTAGAAAAATTTGGCTTTCTTTGCTCCATCTAAATCCACACGCTCATCAACAGGTAAAGGGGTTAAATCTAACGGAGTTAACGGAATAAAACCATAGACAACCTCAAATGGTGTAAATTTAGTAGTAGAATGCATGCTCCTATTATATGCAAATTCAACATGTGGTAGACAATCTTCCCAAGATTTTATGTTCTTTTTAATAATAGCACGCAACAATACCTCTAAAGTTCTATTAACTACCTCGGTTTGACCATCGGTTTGTGGATGACAAGTAGTAGAAAATAACAACCGTGTTCCTAGTTTTTTCCACAATGTTTTCCAAAAGTAGCTAAGAAATTTAGAATCTCGATTTGAAACAATCGATCTAGGCATGCCATGCAAACGTACCTCCCTAAAGAACAAATCAGCAACATGAGATGCATCATTAGTTTTATGACAAGGTATAAAATGAGCCATCTTTGAAAACCGATCAACAACCACGTAAATAGAATCTCTACCATACTTAGACCTAGGCAATCCTAACACAAAATCCATAGAAATATCAGTCCAAGGATGCGTTGGAATAGGTAATGGTGTATACAAGCCATGCGGTTTAGTTGTAGACTTCGATTGCTTACAAGCAATGCATCTCTCATCTCTCTTCATATGTGGCCAATAAAAATGTTCATGCAGCACTTCATAAGTCTTATTAATGCCAAAATTACCCATTAAACCACCACTATGCGCTTCTCGCACCAACAATTCACGCAAAGAACACTTAGGCAAACATAGTTTGTTTTCACGGAAAAGATAACCTTCACGCCTATAGAATTTATCAAATGAAGTATGTTCACATGCTTCAAATACTCTCCCAAAGTCATCATCATCAATATATAAGACTTTGATATGCTCAAAACCTAGACACTTTGCTTCTAAATTAGTTAGAATCACGTACCTTCGAGAAAGTGCATCGGCTACCACATTCTCCTTACCTTTTTTTGTACTTGATCACATATGGAAAAGTCTCGATGAACTCCATCCATTTAGCATGTCTTTTATTCAACTTTTGCTGCCTTTTCAAGTACTTCAAGGTCTCGTGGTCGATGTGGATCACAAACTCCTTCGGCCATAGATAATGTTGCCAAGTCTCCAAAGCTCGCACTAAAGCATACATCTCCTTATTGTAAGTAGGATAATTCAATGTTGCTCCACTCAATTTCTCGCTGAAATAAGCTATGGGACGCCCTCCTTGCATCAACACGGCTCCAATTCCTGTACCAAAAGCATCGTACTCTATCTCAAAAGTAGCACTGAAATTTGGCAAAGATAACAAAGGAGCATTAGTTAACTTATCTTTTAGCAGATTAAATGCTTTCTCTTGCTCTTCTCCCCACGTGAAACCCACGTGCTTCTTGATAACCTCAGTTAAAGGTGCGACAATGGTGCGGAAATTTCTCACAAATCTCCGATAAAAACCCGCCAATCCATGAAAGCTACGCACGTCTCCTATGGTCTTAGGCGTTGGCCATTCACGGATTGCTTTGACCTTTTCTTCATCAACCTGTATACCATCAACACTAACAACAAATCCTAGAAATACTAATTTGTTGGTAACAAAAGAGCACTTCTTTAGATTAGCATATAATTGCTCGGCCTTTAAAACCTGCAAGATAGCTCGCACATGCTCAATATGGTCATCAGGGCTTCGGCTATATATCAAGATGTCATCAAAATAGACAATCACAAATCGACCAATAAAAACACGCAAAACATGATTCATAAGCCACATAAACGTGCTCGGTGCATTAGTTAATCCAAATGGCATGACTAACCACTCATATAATCCATACTTGGTCTTAAATGCAGTTTTCCATTCATCACCTTCTTTCATCCTAATTTAATGATAGCCACTTTTCAAATCGATCTCAGTGAAAATGCAAGAACCATGCAACTCATCTAACATGTCATCTAACCTAGGAATAGGATGTCGATACTTTACCGTAATATTATTAATTGCTCGGCAATCGACACACATTCGCCAAGTTCCATCATTCTTTGGCACCAACAAAACAGGGACGGCGCACGGGCTAAGACTCTCTCTCACATACCCCCATTCCAATAGTTCGCTAGCTTGCCGCTGTAGTTCCTTTGTCTCCTCGGGATTGCTTCGATATGCGGGTCGGTTAGGTAATGGCGCACCAGGAATCAGGTCAATTTGATGTTCTATGCCTTGAATCGGTGGTATCCCTCTAGGAAGTTCATCAGGAAAGACATCTTCAAATTCCTGCAATAGAAACATAATAGGACTAGGCAAACTTGGGTCAAGATCGTTAGTAGAAAACAAAACCTCATTGTACAAAAGTACAAGCATCGGTCGGTCTAGAACTAAAGCTCTCCTCACCTCACTCGATTTTGCATAAAATTTTTTTTGCCTATTTTCTTTCCTCTCTTCTTTTCCCTTGGTTTTTACCACAATCCTTCTTTCGGCCTCTCCTTTTCCTTGCGTCTCAGACACACCACGCAAGCCCTTGGATTTCTCACATTTTCTCTCTCTCTCGGCTTCTCATTGTAACTTTAACTGATCTTGATATACCTCACTAGGTGTCATTGGTACCATGGTATAAGTCTTTTGATTCATCACCAATGAATAACGATTAGTATACCCATCATGATGTACCTTTCGATCATATTGCCATAATCTTCCAAGTAAGATATGACCCGCTTGCATAGGTACAACATTACACTCTACCTCGTCCTTGTATCTCCCTATCTCAAATGGGATTCGAACTTGCTTCGACACTTTCATCTCTCCACTATCATTTAACCATTGAAGTCTATAAGGCCTAGGGTGCTTTGTCGTCTTCAGACCCAACTTATCCACCATAATACAACTTGCCACATTTGCACAACTACCTCCATCAATTATCAAACTACAGATCTTACCATTCACCACACATCTTGTATGAAACAAGTTATCTCTTTGTTGATGATGCTCCTCCTCCTTTACTTGCACACTAAGAGAACACCTAACCACCAATAAGTCTCATTTTATAGCTATTTCTCCATCGCTACAATCCTCCAATGGTGGCATCTCATCATCCTCTTCTTCCCTTTCACTTTTGGACTCAATAACACCATGTCCAGTCATGATCATCACCCTCCTATTAGGGCATTGATTCGCCATATGACCCCTGCCCAAACACTTAAAACATTTAATCTCATGAGTTCTAGTGTTAGGGTTTTCAGTTTTACCTGAAGCCGGATTCATTCCAACTTTACCGTCCCTCTCCTTCTCCTTTGAGGTTTCGGTTTTGGTGTTGTTTTCTCTCCAATTTGGCTTCTCATCTCTCTTCCAATTGGATCTCCAATTCTAATTTGAACCTCCTCTACTCTTGTGATTTCGGTCCAACTTCAATTGCTACTCAACTTTGATGGCTTTGTCTACCAATTCCTCAAATTCAACATAGTGTTGCAGCTCCACCACCATTGCTATGTCTCGACTCAAACCACTCAAAAATCTTGACATCATGGCCTCATGATCCTCCACCACATTAGCACGGATCATGGCAATCTCCATCTCCTTGTGATACTCTTCCACGCTCTTATTGTCTTGTGTGAGATTTTGTAACTTTTGAAACAAATCTCGATAGTAATGACTTGGTACAAAACGCCTCCTCATCACCGCTTTCATCTCATCCCACGTCTCTATCGATCTTTCACCATTGCGCCTCCTATTAGTCACAAGTTGATCTCACCAAATTATAGCATAATCAATAAATTCAACAGTTGCAATTTTTACCTTTTTGAGCTCGGAGTATCGTTGGCAATCAAATACAATCTCCATGTGTTTCTCCCACTCTAGATACGCATCGGGATCATTCTTCCCTTGGAAAGAAGGAATCTTCATCTTGATATTGCCAAGTTCATTATCTTCTCAGTGTCTAAACCCTCGAGCTCCATTCCACCTTCCAAATCGAGCATCTCATCATCCTCCATGTCAGCCTCATCATCATCATAATGCCGCTGCCTTCTAGGTCGTGTTCTAGAGGTGTCTCACTGATGTTGTGGCCTTCCCCAGGGTAGCTCTCGGTCACCATCAACCCTCATGCCATTCCCCATCATTCAGCCACTAAGCTCCTCCACTACGGCCTCAATTGCTGAATGCTTTCCACGAGCGCTTCATCCCTTCGTATGGAGTCAACCTCCCTTTGATTCACGCTTTCTTCGCGCGACATATTTTAGACCTGCAAGTAAACGTTAGTCACAAAAATCCTCACCAATCGCTCCTTCACGTGTTTCTCTCAAGGTGTTTGTCACTCCCCTCGTGTTTAACTCAAGTCTAGGCTTTTTCCACCCTCAATTAAGCTTACACACTCTTGCCTTTTCCCTCTCGTATTCTCTTTTCACAAGCTCTTTATTGGACTCAAAACCTGTCTCTCAAACCCCTCACGACAATCAATCAAACTAATCAAACAAGATTAGATCACTACTGATTTTGTTTCAGCAAGTAACAATTTCAAACCAACAAGTACACCTTTTGAAATTCCAATTCAAACGCAAATCACTACTGATTTTGTTTCAATTTGGTCCACTAACAAACGAGTCGCCTTCTTGATTTTTTTTTTTGTTCAGCTTTTTTTTTTTTTTTTGGCCGAATCTGTTTTTTTTTTCTCTTGCACACTTTTTTTTTTGTGTGCCCGTTTTCTTTCTCTTTTCTTTTTTTTTTTTTTTTTTTTACGAACTCAAATACAATTTAAGATACTAGGAAAAAAAAATAAAACTAACAGCAAACAACTACGTATGGAAGCACAAAAGCAATCGGATCCATAAATTGGCTAGAACTGAAACCCTAGCTCAATAAATCTCAAATTGCTGAATATAAACTGCAAATTAAAGATAAATAGACATTGTAGAAGCAAGCTCTGATACCAAATGATGTGAATTGTTGCGGAAAGATCGTTCTACGAAGGCCCGGATGGTGCGAATTGCGAACCTCGACCTCCAATCAAACCTGTGATTGGCAACCTAGGTATGAACGTAACCTATTGACGAACGCGTGTCTACCAACCAACGTTATAGACGCCACGAGTGAAAGAATTCACTATCTCGCTCGATAAGTCGAATCGACCGTCACAAGGGAACCTTGATATGGTCAAGTACTCAAAAGAATAGTAGAAGATAATTTCTCAAATTTTTTCCTCCAAAAAAAATATGTCTGTCCCAAAAAAAGTCGGCAAGTCCTTAATATAGGCCTTCTAGCCGCCACACAAACCCTAAAACCAACCCTAGAAATCTAACGCGTCATATTCTAGAATATACCTAAATAAGAAGATATAAATTTGACTTAGTCAAATATTTGGTGACCAGATAATCAAATTGCGCCAAGATTTCCAAGATTCTTCAAGATTTGATCCAAGGTCATCTCCACGCCAAAGATAACGAACCATGACACCAACAACTTACCTAAATTGCTTGGCCCGCGCTCGAGTGATCGAACTAGTCGGAATAGACAATGGGTCCCTAGCACCTCCTCCTCGATATGGCTCGATGTCCACATCAAAAGGTCATACTTGACTATTCTCATAACACCATATATTTATAATTATATTCAAAACCACTGAAAACGATATAATTGGCTGACCTGTAAATATGTGTGATAGATGTAAAAACAACAATAGTTTTCATTCGCACTCATATCTCTCCCCATTTCAGAGCAACTGATTTCCTAAACACTGCCCATAAAGCCATATCTATTCATGATCATTGGCAACATGCTAAAATAGCAACATTCATCTTTTACTTTAAGAACAAAGTCAGAAGTAACATAGGATACAAAATGGAATAAATTATAAATTACACAAAGGGCTCACACGATAAGAAAATTGAGATAATTTCATTCACCTTCATTTGTCGGTCATACAATGTATGTGTGGTATGAATTATATACTATAGTGGATTTTTCTTTCTACAAAAGGGTATATCATTTATCAAACACATCCACTATACGGATCTTAGATTAAAAAGAGCCACATGCTTCTAATGTACTCATGTTTTGCTCGAGTATTATATCAGTTCGCCATCTACATTGTCCAATTAAGTACTTGCATCCGGCATCCTATATGTATACATGATTGTGGGACTATCATTTCTGTCTTATCACATACAAATCACAGACATTATCTTAACTCCAATCAAGGCGACGTATTATTTTATGTACTAAGCTTGCTCTTTTTACATTTATAGTACATAACGTCTCATCTCAACATGCTAACTACAACACTTGAAGTGATTGCTCTTGTAAGTGAGCCAATCATTACCTGCTGACATACCTTTCAATATTATACCGTGTGTTTGTACTAGTTTCATAATAGATTTGTACTAATTAATGAAACAATAAGTCACTAAAGACAAATAATTATAATGCATATGTTCACATGTACATAAACTAATAATTCTCAACAATATTACATATCAAATTCTATGTAACTCTAGAGACATCCTATGGGTCAAGAACACGTTTTGAGGAACAGCCTTCGTGAACGAATTAATAATCATTCTATTGGTTGAACTGTATCGAATGATTACTTCTTTCTACGCTATCATATCTTTAACAAAGTTGTTCTTTTTCTTAATGTACTTCGTTCTATCATGATACTTGGGATCTTTCACATAAGCAATGGTTGTTTGATTATCACAATAAACTGTCACCGATCTTGGAATCTCAATAACAATAGTTAAATTTTTCAATAAACATTTTAGCCATACTACTTCTTGCGCGGCCGCAAAGTATACAATAAATTTTGCCTCCATTGTAGATATGATCGTGTATGTCTATTTATTGCTATTCCAAGAAATTGCATTTTCATTAAGCAAGAACACATACCCAGAAGTTGATTTATGCTAATCTAGGTCTTCTCTCCAATCAACATTTAAGTAGTATAATAAACATAAATCATTCTCTTGATAACAAAGTTGATAGTTCATAGTACCTTGCAAGTATCTTAGGATCTTCTTCACTGTTTTTCAGTATACTTGACTAAGATTTAATTAATATCAACTTACCAACCCCATAGCATGACATATGTCAAATCGAGTATATGGCATAACATATATCAAACTTCCAACCGCACTAGCGTAAGGAACATTTTTCATTTCTTTCTTTTCTCTTGAAGTCTTAAAACACATCTTAGTACTCGGGCATTTACCTTACATGACAGAGGTACCAATAAGATTACAATGCTGCATATTAAAACACTCAAGATCGTCATTATATAAAACTCTTGTGATAGAGCACTAAGTTTTTTTCATCGATCTCTTTCAGTCTTAGCTCCCAATATATAAGTAACTTCTTTCATGTTCTTTATTTCAAAATTAAAGGACAATTATTCTTTTATGGTAATGATCAAACCCTTATCATTCCCCAGCCAATAGTATATCGTCCATAAAAAGTGATAAAATCGCAAATTTATCTTCGGACCATTTGATATACACATAGTGATTTTCTTCTATTATTGTGAACCCAAAAGACATTATAGCTCGATGAAAACGAAAAATACCATTGTCTAGATAATTGCTTAAGGCCATATATCGAGCAATGAAGCTTACAAATTTTATGCTCCTAGCCTTTTGACTATAAAACCTATTGATTGCTTCGTATAGATTTCATCATCTAGTTCTCCATTAAGAAATGTCATTTTTACATCCATTTGATGTAATTTTAATAGGATAAGGTGTATATAAGTAAACCTTATAACTGATAAAAAAAATTCTCATAATCTATACTCTCTTGTTATGTATAGCCTTTTGTGACAAGATGAGTCTTCTTCTTTTCAATAGATCTGTTCGCCCTTCGCTTAATCTTGAAAACCCATTTATTCCAAAACCTTGTAATTGGGTGGCAAATCAACCAAGTCCCAAATGTGGTTTGCCATCATTGACTCCATTTTATCTTCCAAAACTTTTATCCATTCTTCCTTGTTAGAGGGTGAGAAAACCTCTTTGATAGTCTTAGGCTTGGTTTGTCTTGCAAAGCAATCATAAATGCATTCCCTTTAATTTCAAAATGACAATGTGGAATACTTTTACAACTACTTTTACATGACTAAAATTTTTCTGAATTCAATTTACCACGCGATGCAACACTCCCACTAGTTTCTGCATGTTGAGATAAATCTTTATTTCTCTCAACAATATTATTAGGTTTGTTATCAAGATCTTCCATCTCATATAATTGAAAGTTCTTATTAATCTCACATCTATTATGAAAATCGTTTTCTAAAAATGCGACATCTCATGACTCCATTTCAATCACATTTCCATCAACTTGTTCACCAATGAATACGTACCCTTTGGAGTATTTACATTTCTTTCCTCTAGGGTCTAATTTGCTATATTTATGGGAAAAATTATGAACATAAGCTGCACATGCTAAGGTCATAGATTACTTAAATCTAGTTTCATACCAATCTACAATTTATAAAGTGTGGAAGTAATTGACTTAGAGGGCACATGGTTAAGTATATAAATAGTAGTTGATAACGCATCTCCTTAATATGAGATAGGTAATTTGTTTAAGCCATCATAGGCTTAACCATTTTCAATAAAGTTTTATTTATTTTCTCAGTAATCCCATTTTGTTGCAGAATACTAAGAATAGTCAGTCGTCTTACAATTTCCTTTTCATCACAAAGAATCTTGAATTGCTCAGATAGATACTTACGTCCACAATCGGTTCTCAATGTCTTTATTATTTTGTTTAATTGATTTTTTTACCAATATTATATATCGTCTAAAGCAGTCTAATGCTTCTAACTTATGGGAGATCAAAAAGACATAACCGAAATGCGTGAAGTAATCTATAAAAGTGATTAATTATGAGGCTCAATGCCAAGCCCTCACGTTCAACGGACCACAAATTTCCAAATGTATGAATTATAATGGAAGTTCGAGTCTAGTTTCTTTACCGAATGATTTTCTAGCTACTTTTCTTGTTAGACAATGTTCACATACAAGTAGATCAACATTAGTGAATGACTCTAAAATGCCTCCTCTAGTTAATCTTTACATTTTTTGTAACCCGATATGACCTAATTTAGCATGCCAAGTATTTGCATTAATCTCAACATTACTAAAAGATGCAATTAAAGAAAAATGACCGTCAACATTAACATTGTATACATCATAGTCAATGTCTAACACTACAAAACCATTGAATACATGATCGGAACTGTAATAAACTGTTTCAAACAAAATGTCAACATAATTACCATGGAAATTCAATATATAACCTAAGCTTAAAAGAACACTACAGAGGCCAAATTCCGTCAAATATTTGGAGTATAAAGGACATCATGTAGAAATAGGTTTTAACTATCATGTAAGATTAATTTATATGTACCGATACCTTTTACTTTAACCCTTGAATTATTCTCAACATATATCCATATTTTTCCAAACTGTGTTTGACAATATTCTACAAATATTTCTTAGTCTCTAACTATTTGATTTATTGTTCTCAAGTTTACAGTCCACATAGAAAGAGATTCAGCAAGCATTACAGTATTAGAAATAAAAGCATTACTTAAAGTAATGGAGTATTTGTGTACTTCTTTCAACTTAGTGCATTCACAAATGAAGTGACTTAACTTATCGTAATTGTGGCACTTCATTTTGATCTTATCATTCTTCCCACCACGCTTCTTGTATCGGAAGATCTTAGCTCTCTTGGGTGCCTGATTAATCTCCTTCCCTTTATTGTTGAATTCATAATTCTTCTTGCGCTTGAAGCCTAAAACTTTGCACAAATTCAATTCAATAACATAAGCATGAGTAGAGGATTTCATGGCCTCTAGGCGCTCATCCTCTAATTTCAAATGACACACTATATCGAAAAAAATTACAATATTCTCATTGTGTGTCATGCTAATTTTCATATACTCCCAATTGTCAAGAAGAGACTTTATAGCAGCTTGAATTTGTTTTTCATCCATAAGGGTATAACCTACTGATTTCAGCTCACGTATCATATTTGACATATCTCGAAATTATTACCTCATCATTAGATTTAAGTGATTTCAGTATGTGTCAAATTTAATGGTGAGCTTTCTCAACTTAGTGACAACATACCCCTAAACTTATCTTTCAAGACAACCTACATTATTTGAACTTTATCATAACCTTCAAACTCATACATGAGATTAACGTGATGTGAGCAATGCTATTTTCTTTTTTTCAAGCTTGATAAGCTTCCTTATCTCTTTTGTGCTGAGCTGAGGTTCCATGCTTCAGTTCATCAATGTTGTAGTCGAAGGTTTGCAAAACCTCTTGCTCTTCAAGGATATATTGAACTTTTCGATGCCAAATATTATAATTGTTACCGTTCAACTTTTCATCTTTATTAAAGTCAGTCACAATAGTCTTAGATGCCGAAACCATAATCAATTGTCATAGCCTCATTGACATAATAAGCACATAATCAATACTAGCATATTTTCCACATTAACACACATATATAATTTGCAGCAAAGACAAACTCAATTAATGATAATTCAACAAAAGACATCTAAATAAAAGTTCGTTATGTTCCCAGTGAGCTTTAATGTACTATTGTTATACTATCATTAATTAGTTTAATTTGAGCAAATTTTAAGTTCTAGGTAAGAACTCATTCGAATTCTACCAACCTATGAACTCCCACTAAAAAAAAAAAATTTAATTAATTACATGATCTCATGTAATTACCACATTTTTTCTATTAATATCAAAAGGCATAGCACAACATAAACCAATGTACAAAACAATCATACAGCAACTATAATCAAAAGCGAAATTCAAGACGTAATGAAAAGATCAAGGATCTCCAGCCATTGTTCGAGTTTGCTAGGAATCAAGAATTGCAAGCACGTTAAACTACATACATGTTATCATTGTACCAAGCTTTACACAATGCATATGTGGTCATTTACATGTAGACTAACTTCTGTATTTCTAAAACCACCGGAAAATATAAGTTAAAAGGAATAAACAATATATTTATACCCTAAAAAATACATGTATTTAGGGTTCCATATGCATTTTTATACCTTTAAAATTCTCAAACATATAAAATAACTATACCACAATATAGAGTACATCCATATGAACCAAACGCCACCAACCACTCATCAATTAAACCTCTCACGCACCCACACATGCCGCTTGAGTGTGTGGCGCATGTGGCGCACACGTTAGCAATTTAATAAGGCTCATAGCCGGTTTGATCGATTCGATCAATCCAACCGCCCAACTATCAACCAGGGCAAGTCATTAGGTCGGCTTAGTGCTTGGGGCGGGTCACTAGTCAGGTTGGGTTGTCAATCGGTCGGCAACCAACGAAAAGTCGGCGATGACATCATTGATGACGTCACCTCGGCGGTTACCAACTGTTTGTTGACATCAGCACACATTGGTTCATCAATACGTGCGTGGTGCTCACACGCTAGACAATTCAAGCGCGTGCCTGAGCGTGGGGTATGTGGCCAGCGACACTACCCCTTTTGGCCATGTATGGTGATGCATGCGGCATCAGATAGTGGCATTCGACCCACTTCGACCTGCCACTCTTCTCATCTCGATGAGACTTTCATTCCATATAATCAGAAATTGATTTTGGCAAAAAAAAAAAATCAAAAAATGGCCAAAAACGAACGGTCGTCTGCGGCTCCAAAACCCGTTCTTCACTTTGGTTCGTTTTTTGACGATTCAAGTTGCGATTTCCAAGCAATAAACATTTAGACGATATAAAGTCCATTCTCTTGATCCCCATATCAAACAACAAGCAAAAGAAAATTTGACGGAAAAACAAGGCAAAGATAATAACCTAGACTTTGATACAAATGTTGGAAGAATAGTTGACAAAATAAATGACTAACCTCTTCGATATGGAATAAACAAATTATCCAAGAATAAATGATGAATCACGAGTGAACAATGGACAATACGACTTCATGATGGTTTGAATACAATCACAATAAAAAGTATTCATGTTTTATAGCGTTAATGATGATTGTCTTCTCAAAGTAGTAATGGAATTACCTTTTGTTCTTTCTTCTTTGATAGAGTAAGAGAGAGAAAGAAATAGCGTTCTTTTCTGAAATGTTCTATCGTCATTGGTCGGTTATCTTCTAAAGTCATCCTATTTATACTTCTTTTAAGAGATAACTACTCATACTTCTTTAAAGGGTGCCTTCCCAATCACATCACATCAAGACAAACTGGTGTTTTAATTGTACCCCATCATGAACATACCATAGAAATATAACAGCTCTAATTATGATCTATTACTTTGTTGCTATTTAAGAGGCAAAGTACACCATTAACTTTGCCATTGAGATTACACAAATAGATTAAAAAAAAGTTAATGAATTGACAAATCTTGATTATGAATTATAATAACTAATGGTATACATTGTCTTTCTTCGGAAATTTGCATAATACAAGCATAACCCAAGATTAGGTCTAAAGGCGTGGGGGCACTACGCAAGTCATTCCTAACTCCCAAGGCCCAATTCGAGAATTAACAATTTAGGGAGGGAAAAACATGGTCCATTGTCCATGGTTGACTAGGGGATTAAGAAGCCACAGAAAAAAAAATGAGCAGAAGAAATTACCCCACATAATTTAATTAATCGGATTTCACATTGACATATCCAATCACTTGTTTATACATAGAATTGATTTCATATAATCAAAAATTTCACAATGCTTCAAAAGATCGGTTTTATATATATAGAGAGAGAGATGACTCATAAACCCACAAGATTATCCTATTGAGACCAAAAATACAGCCTAGAGGGGGATGAATAGATTGAGTGAAGATAATAATAAACTTTTGCAAAATACCAAACCATCAACAATGTTGCTAATGAGTAGCTAATGTAATCAGGAATGATGCCAATAAACATATAACATCATTAGGTATGGTGCTTATGAACATAATGAAAGCACACTAACATAGAGTCTATAGTTTTTTTGGCTTTATCCCTAAGCCTATATCCACTCTTCAAACTAAAGGCATAATTAGACTGAAATTTATTAGTAATTAGCATTGCAAGTTATAATCGGCTAATGTTGTTCCCATTACATGATAGATCACACTATCGATCTACGTCCACTTGCACTCATGCTTGTACACTTGACTACTTGCTATTACAACTCAGTAGCACCATATAGAGACATTATCAGCATAATAGCTGCTTATAAAAGCAAAGCAAAGAAGAAGACTTGAGAGCCTTAGACTTGGTTCGTTCATTTCCATGCCAACCTCACTATTTCTTTTGGATTGCATATATATAGCCAACTATTCCTTTGATGACCGTTTGCAACTTGTCTCCATGAAGTAGCCACTTGTATTGCCATTGTTATTAGCAAAATGGCTTTCTTTGCTCACTAGCGCTAGTGCATTTTTCCAAACTTGTCAAAATACTCCTATTAGTGTCTACCTTCTACCAAAGTTACAATAATTGCTCTGACACATCTCCAATACTCCCAATATAACTCCAAGCCTTTGTAATGGCTAGTTTCATCATGATCAACGTTCTTATTAGATAAGCAAATGGTTAGCACTTTCTAGGACTCGATGTCTATATTGTCCCTTTCCCATAATTGAGAGTGCAGATTACCAATAGTCTGTTGATGCTGTCCACCATGTGAAATCACTTTCGGTCAATCTTCTAATGATTCTTTTGGCTTCTCCAGCATACAAAGACTTCTAAGGATGTCAACATCCCCATTGATGTGGCACCCCTAAATCCCGATGGGGTCGCCACAGATACTATGCGCTAAGAATCTAAGGCTAGAACAACTTATACAACGAAAGAATTGAAATTCAGGCCGAGGCTTAGGCGTAAAATTTTTTCTTTTTCCTTTGAAAAGGCTTTAAGGATTTGCGCAGCTCATAGCGAAAGTAAGAGGCGAGTCTCACCATCTCTCCGCTTCCCTCACGACAGCACAATGCACACCAACTATTGTGATTAAAAGAAAGCACAAGGCCGAACCACTTTTATTTACATATACATTTTACGAAGGGTAACACGGGTCGGTACAAAAAGGTAGGCCAAGACTCATCTATACGCTCGGCCTTCAACCTCAAAAAGAGACACACGACCCTCTAGAAATAGCGTGTATAGACCTCCCCTCGGACTGCTAGTGTCGGCCACATCCCAAAAAGTTGCCAACTCCTACTCCACGCGCACGAGCCGTCACACCCATCCCGGTGTGTCAGGCGGTGGGGGTGGCAGCATCCCCATCATCACTCCGTCGCGGCGGATATGGACGGACACGAACTCCTGAATGACGGCGCCCCCAGACAGACCCACGTCATAAGACACAATCGCACGAACACGGATGAAAGTCAGTCCCGGCAGGGTGGGACAATCGATCTCTGTCAGCTCGACCTCCACATCAGACGGAAGGCCGTAAAACACTCCCCGCGTGACGACAGGGAGAGGCATCGTGCTAATTTGAAATGTTGGTCCCCGAAGGGGTGAGTACAACCACTCAGCAGGTAAAGGAATCCAATCACCAATCATGCGTTTAAACAATACAAACAACTACATCATACACGTCACACATGCATTCCAACATACTTACCTCGAAGCCATGTACATGCCATCACACATCATCATCACAATCATAATACGTATGTAGCATAGACTTCGAATGATCATCATCATCATACCATATGATCCATACATGTCATCATATTACCATGTCATCATATCATCATGTCATCATGTCACTATATCATATGTGATTATCATTACATCATATCGCATATGCATGTCGTCATCATACCTTATGTACATGCCATCATGTCATCATATTGTTATATCATAGGTGAGTATCATCATACCATGTCATATCATGTATACATGTCATCATGCCATAGGTGGTCATCATCATGTCATATCACACATGCATGTCATCATCATGTCATATTACACATGCATGATTTAATTTCCACTTTGAATTCTCAATTGACCATCACATCACCCTTCCTCGGGATCATCCATCCCATACTTTACACTCGCACCCTATTCGGGCCTTGCGAGAAGAACCTCCGGAATTATGCCAATCATGGCCACCGGGCATCCGGCACCCCCACCGCTCCGGGCATCTCGCACCCCAACTGGCATCACGAGGTATCCCCTCGGGCAAAGACCTCCGAGGCTTCCGGCACCCAACCATCCCGGGCATCCTGACACTCCCAGGGTCATTCGGCCATGTATCTCTATACATTCCGGGCATCATCATCCTCCCCCAACAATATCCTCAATTTCCATCAATCATGTTTGTCAATTATGCCTCAAATTATCATGCACATGGTGTAATGGCAAAACAAGATCACCTTTGTTCTTATACATGCATCATTAAGCATTTACATACATGCATTAAAATGCAATCACTCATAGTAATTAAATCCTTATGGGATTATATGCCACTAATAACAATGTACTTACCACATGCATTTTTAAATTATTTAAATTCCAATTTATTCTATTTTGAAGTTAATTAAATAATCACACAAATCCCAAAATTCATGAAATCAAAGCATATAATATCTTGATACAATAAAATAGAAATTTCTGCAGAAAACACATAGCCAAACAATTTCTACACAATAAACAACATTTCCACAATTTCCGTATATAATTTCGGATAAGGGCAGAACGCACAGTTTTCTAAGTAAATCAATTAAAATACCCATACGACCTCAGAAAATTATGCAATTTTACCAGGTTATAGTTAAGACATTAAACTAGGTTTTTCATGAAGAAATCTAGACCAAATTCGTTTTAGATAAGTGTCTACAGTCCCACGAAGTTACTGATTAGATTACCGAAACGCCCAGAGTCCTATGTCCGAAATATTGAGATTTGACCTACCTACACTTCTTCGTTTTCTATGAAATTTGGATATGTTTTACTTCTAAGGATCCCCTACAACTTCTATGAAGGAACCTAGGCCAAAATACCAAGGGATAACCTTCATATGGGTCCACGAAGTCTCGGGTGTCCTGTTCCGCAACTCCAGATTCATCATCTTCAAGATCAGGTTGGTTTCCTAGTCTAAACTTGTTCTTTTTGCTTCAAATTCGAGTATGTTCATCCTTAAGATGTTCTATACAAGTCTCATGAAGAAGTCGAAGAGAGATTCATGGTAAAAATCAACATGCAACCACAAATCTACCTCAAGGTCAGAAAAACAGTTCCAGATCTAGGGTCTCCGAAAAATGAGGCTTTGACCCCTTAAATCTCCATCATTTTTCACGAAATTTTAGTATGTTATAGTTCAAGGTGTTAGCTACAACTTTCATGAAGATATCCAAGCCAAAATCGAACTCCAAACATGCATGCAAGCTCCCACAAATTTCTGACTCCAGTGATCCGTGCGAAAACAGCATGCACCTCCAAGAACAAACCATCCTCACTCCATTTTCGTACATTCAAACCACAAAGAAATCCAACCAACATGCAAAACACACATGCAAAGAGAGATGATGGACCCTAAACTCGCCTTAAACGCAAAGAGGAATGATGGCAAGCGGCGGACGGACGGGCGGCGTGCGGCGGACGGACGGGCTTCTCCTCCTCCTCCTTCGCGCAAGCCTTCCCTCTCTCTCTCTCTCTCTCTCTCTCTCTCTCTCTCCCCCCCAATCCGGCCACTCTTCCCTTTTTGATTTCCCAAAGGCAATCATTGCCTTGCCTCACCAAGAGCCAATGCATGGCAAGGCTTCCTTGCCACTTGGCAAGAACCAACTCAAATGGGCTTTTGGGCTTGGGCTTGGGCCCTCTTGGGCCTATTTGGAAGAAGTGGGCCGGCCACTTCCTCCTCTTCCCTTGGGCCGGCGACAGCCCTCTTGTGGGCCTTAATGGGCCGGCCACTTGGCCCATTAGGGTCCACACTTGGGCCCAAGGCCCAATCCAACTTTATTTTTCCCTTTTAATTGAAACTAAAATAATAATTACACCTAATTAAAAATCCTATAACGTTTTATGAAAATTAAATCTATAACAAGCATGGCAAAACATGAATTTATCCTTATTAATTACCTTATAATCAAACTTAAATTAAAGAACACAAGGCACAAAGCACAAAGCCTTAAGAAAGAACTAAGGCTAAAACACAAACCAATAGGTAAAATTCATTACCTATTTAAGGGCTTTAGGGCACCTTAGGGTTGCCCTTAATTCCTAGGATGCCACAATTGATTCCTTGTATTCACTGAATGACGGAGTCAACATACAAAAAACCTTCAAGGATATCAATATCACAACTGATTCCTTGTCTTCATTAAACTTACTAGATCATTGGCATTGTCATTGTCTTTCCACCTCAATTGAAGAAAACTACTCTAGCCGACAATTTGTTGTCCCAATGGCTATTCGCTCTTCTATCTTTTGGTCCTTCCAAACATATTGGCTATCATGATTCTAACAAGCTATTCACCTTCCCAAGTGTGGTCCTTCCAAGCTTCAACGAGACATGTTCACCATCACCAAGGTGCATCCAACTGCTCACCTTATTTGGGTCCTTTCAAGCCATCATAAACATCCCCATTCTTCTTGGCTCATTCACCCTCGATCAAGGTCCTTCCAGCTTGTTCACCTTTATAAAGATCCTTCCAACTTGTAAATATCTCCATGTCCATTATCTTGTTCACCTTATATATCAATAGTAATCCTTCCATGTCAGCAGAACATTCCCAATTGTGGTAGAGCACTCAACATCACACATGATATTGATTACGACACATTCTGCATTGTGGCCTGTATGCATGTCTTCTGGTACTAACACAACCAATATACACATTAATGGCCTTTGATTATTTTTATCATCATCAAAACAATATAGGTAATTTTCCCAACATATCCTAATGTCATTGTAATAACATGCATGTGGTGTGTATAAGGAGATGGAGTGAAGTTTTGTTTAGCATAATTTGGTGGGAAAATAACTAAAAGGTATTGTTATATTTGAGGAAGTAATGCTCCTGTTTAATCCATTTTAGATTAGTAAACTTTGAACTCAAATTAAATATACTTAGAGAATCAATGAGAATAGTGAGAGTAGCTCATAGGTTTTTGAGGTAGGGAGGTAAAGAGCATGTGGAGGCTCAGGGTACACCATAATTAATATACTTTTTTTTGGTCGAACGCACCATAATTAATGTACTTGAAAATGCAGAAAAGAGTTTTTTTATTATTTAATAACAGCTGTTAGTTTTATGAGAATCACATGCCGAATGCTCGTGGGACTCAAAATCAATAATTGTGATTTACCTTGTCCAACGAACTTGGGTCGAGAGAAGTTGTTGAAGGAAAGGAGGGAGTCTCCATATTTCAACCTATCACCTTGTTATCAATAGGTGTAAACTTTAAAACAAAGAGGAGACTAGTAAATAGGAGAAGTTTAGAGGTTCATTTTGGCCCGGTAAATAGACAAACATTTCTTTTTCTTTTTTATGATTTTTTTTTTTTTTTTGTATTTTCATGGCCTTATTTATTACCTCTTAAAGAATGCTTTAGAACTTTTGCTCAATTGCATCGGAAAACGTCAGATTCATCATTTAATTTAAATATTTGATAATAAAAAAAAAAAGGTTTAAAGATTCAAGAGTGGAAAGTTGTGGTTTGGCATATTAAAATTCTAATATAGTTTTCTATTTCAAGAATATGTGAAATCCACATTGAATCTCACCGAAAATCACAAATTCTCATACAATTTCTTCATTATGACTGCCTCTGAGATCACTCAAAATTTAGTGAATCATGATCATATATATTCACAATCTCGATTAAACATTATAAACCACGTGAAAGTAAACATGTGCTGGCCGAGTTGCGTGTATTTGTTTAATCACAAAAAATATATTGCAAATGTGAAGAGAAACTTCCCTAGGTGGACAACCATTCGTAGTCACATATTTGTTGCCACCCGCCCGTTGTGGTATCATGCTCTTGCCTTCGAGGCTGGCCTCCCGTAAACCTAGATCATGGGTCACTTCTGACTGGCTATCTCCTTTCCTCAAGCAATTAGTGCAATTATCTTCAAATCAAAATTCTTCAACAATGATTATCCTAATTACGAATTATATTAAATGAAGATCATAACTATTATATAATAATTATTTCAGTCACATTATCTCCTTTCCTCAAGCAATTAGTGCAATTATCTTCAAATCAAAATTCTTCAACAATGATTATCCTAATTACGAATTATATTAACTGAAGATCATAACTATTATATAATAATTATTTCAGTCACATGTGATAACATTATAATTATTCATTATGATTATATACCAACTGATTAACTTCGAATTATTCATGTACATTAATTATTTAATAATTTATCAAGATTTATATATCAAATTGATGTCTTGATAATGGATGTGGTGTAGTACACTCATGATTGGCTATTAAAGTCATGATTATTATAATAATATATTTATATTGACTTAAAGGCGAGGTAATTTTCAGGGCAAAAGTGGTTGGAGTCACAACGTTCGTATTGTCTCAGTTTTGTGTTTGTATTTATTATGGCAAAGCAGTCGCTTGTTTTTGACTTGAGACTGGTTTTAGGTGATGTAAAAATGCCTTTTGATATGAATTATTGTTTCAGCGTTCTTGATCTGCTTCTGTATATGACATTCCTTTCCATTTACACGTGGATGCTTGAGTTTATTCATGAGGGGCGATTGAAACTGACAACGTAAAGTTAACAGGAGTGAATTGAGAATGTCTGACTCTCCCTGTGATGATATGTTTCCTTCTTTTATGTCCTTTCAGATGTATAGCCTTTTTTTTAAACAATCTTTGACTGACATTATATAGAAGGGTTAACTGCTTATGCTTTTGAAGGTTCGAATTTTGATCCATTGATTACATTGGTTCCTTTGCTAGAGCTCTTGGATATAAAAAATGACTTCCTGCTTAGATTGGATGGTTATTTATTAAACATATTCTTCTTGTCTTTCAATGGAAGGTTAAAATCACATGGGCATTTGTGATTGCTTTCATGATGTTCTTCAGCGTGTTTGTTGCACCTGTCTTCTGGCCAGTACTCCTTTCTAATGGGTCCTGTTGTTTACGCTTACAATGAGAAGACATATAATGCTTATGGTCGAGTACAAATACGTCCCAATTTCTTTCCTCAAATGGGTATGCTGAACCTTCTTTTCTTTCTTTTTCTACATGTCTGCTTTTCCAATTATTCGGTTTGTATACTTATTTTGCCTCTAGACTCTACTTCTTTTTCTCAGCTCTACGATGGAAAGAGAGCATCTTAAACTGAGAGTGCGAGCCTTTTGAGTGATTACATATTTCGAGTATGATCTATCTATAGTTCTTGAGTAGGCATGTCTTATCCCTGGTGTCATGCCAGCCCATGGAGCTTTCTCACAGCAAAAGATTGGCTTAAAGAGTATTTTGGCATGTTGCCTGATACTCCACCTTTCTGAAAGAGATATTCTAGAAAGCCTACAGAAACCATCATGGAAACTTCTCAAGAGTGTTTTTATTGCAGCTTTTTTATCTTAGCTTTAGTAAGGGGTAGTCCCAATTTGTTCTTTAGACATGGCATTTTTTGTATTGCTGTCATTTTAATATAGCTGAAATTCTTAGTTCCCTTCTTATTACCTATTTTGTGTGATGGATTTTTTTCTTGATGGGCCTAAGTTGGCCCATCTGCCCATGATGGGCCCAAAGGCTCGGCCCGTGAGTTGAGGGCCCCTGGAGGAAGTTATTAAAGATAAGGGAAAATCTTGGAGGCGGTTAATTGGAAGAGAGGTTACGTAATTTTGAAAGGTGAGATTATGCTCTCTCAGTTTTTACGTCATACCATTTTCTCCTGAAGAACAGAAAAGGATCATCCTCTGAATGACAATGTGAATTCTTCCTTGTGTCGCAACATTGGTGTTTAGTCTGTGGAAATAAGGTACGTTCGATTATGTGATGTGCCTTAGGATCGGTGATTCATGTTTTACTGGGCTTGCTTCCGCTTCGTTGTTTCTTTTGGGGATTCAATTCTATGTCGAATCACTATTTTGGGAATTCCGTTTATCCCAACATTGTGTTTATCTCCTCTTGTCCTTTATTGATTGTCCCTCGCCCATTTTGGTTGCATGGTCAATTTTACGAGAGGATGTACTGTCGTAACATGAATTAGTTTTGAAATCCTCATGATTTTTGTATTCAAACACTATTATTGGATTTCTCTTGGTGCTCGAAGGAGGATAATTATTAGTGTCGGATATTTGTACTTCCATATTCATTGAGCGAGGATTCCACAGCATTAATTGGTAATGGTGTTGTTTTATATGACAACCTTCTGCTGGAAGGTAAGGTTGTTCTTGCTCTCGGGTATACAATGAAAGTGTCAGCCTTGGCCAGCTCAGAGTCCCTCTCTTGCTTGCCTTTTATGGGTTCGCATTACTTTATTGTCAACCGTGATCTGTTCTTAATCAAGATGGGAGGGGTTGCCAGAAAGCTGCTTTAAAGATGCGTGTGGAGTTGTCAAAAGGCTTTGACGTTTGTTCTAATAGCACGAGGCTTTTAGGAATTGGTAGAACAAATCTATTTGATCAACGTCCTTAGGGAAGTTGATCAAGTTGTCCGTGAAGATTACATATGAGATGATGTCGTTGCTGCAATCGAAGTGAGACTGCTTGAAGGCTATCAAGTTGAGGCAGAGTGACCCCATCCCATCGTGGATTAGAAGCGGTGGGATCTGGAGGATCCTGACCTTGAACTGAATGTCCCAGAGCCTATCCATCTTCCTCTTTCTGAATTTGATCACAGCATACCGAAGCTCTGTCGCACAGTAAATGAGCTGCTGCCACCTCTTGTTGGTGACCCGGTTGGAGTGCGACCATCGCTTTGATCTACACCCTTGACTCTGGCTTTGGGTCCAAGCGGAGGAGGCTCTGCTGGAACTCTTTGAGGCAATGGAGCTCGCCCTGGTCTGATAACGGTCAAAGGGGCTGGCATGGCTGAGAGACTCCGGCATGTTGCAGCTAAAGCTTGGTCAAAGGCTCGTCCATCGGCATTAGAGGAACGAAGAACAGGAGCGCCGGCTTGGCCATGAACCTCTTCTGGTCAAGGTTGCCGAGCTGGAGGCTGGGCACCTGGTCAAGTTTGAAAAGCAGGATCTGATTCTCAAGCAAGATCATGTCCTGCTCAATCGTGTGTATACCAATCCCGCATTGAGAAGATAGGGTCATTGCAAGGGTAGCCAAGTTTCTTGAATCCCTCAGCGACTCCCTGGATCCGCTCGATCATGAAGCACCCATCAAGAATCATCATCTCCACGAACTCATCACTGCTCAATGGATTTTGTCCCTTATAGCAGGCATGAGCTCTTTCCTCAGCTCCTTCACCATGTCTAGATAGAGGCTTGTCTTGTGACCGGTGCCGGTCCATCTGGCAGAGGAACTTCCTACTGTGGTGGTACCGCCTGAGGAGACACTCAGGGTGATGTAGGTCTTGTCCTCGCCATCCTTGAGATAGTGCAGGATGTAAGAGTTTTCTTAATATGAACTATATTAATTGATATTGTAATTTATCGTTTAACGTTTACCGTTTTACGGGGTTTGGTCTAAAGTGAGATAGAATGTTTCTTAATTAGTCTAATATGGGGCTGGCTAGTGTGGACCGAGTTGAGCCTAGCCCGTAATGAGGGAGCCTAGCTGGAAACTCTATAAATAGCGCTAAGTCTTTCCTCTAACCCTAATCATTCACACGTATCCTCACATAAGGGGCGTTAACCTAACGCTAAGGGGTGAGGGGGCCGTCTTATTGAGCCAGTGATAAGGAGGGCAATAGAGGAGAAAGACTTGCGCGTGGAATATCGTGTTTCCGCTTCCGCTTCAGGAACGATGGATCTCAAGACAGGTGCGTTAATCTTTCTTCTTAAATATGCAAGTTCTTGTTCTGGTTATGGTGATAAAGGGATTGCATAATTGGCATCCAACATGTGGTATCAGAGCCTCCATAATCCTAGAACTTGAACGCATAGAATTTTGCTCTAATTTTGTGATTTTCGAGATTTTTAAAGACGGTAAAAGTAAAATTAAATCACATATTCGGATCGGGCTTGATGAGGCGAGCAAAACCGTGGGCGGCGCGTCGCCAGGGGAGGCCCCACGCGCCCCCACGCGCGGCCACGCGCCGCCGGGCATCGAAGACGCGCGCCCACACGCGTTCAAACGCCATCACGCACTCCCACGCGCGGGGCGCTGCTCGCGCGTGCGGCGCACGCGGGCGCTTACGTCAGCGACCCGGACCCGGATTTGACCCGACCCGGACCCGGATTCGACCCGACCCGACCCGGTCAACCGTTGACCGGACCGGTCAACCAGTCGGACCGGGCGACTGGACCGGAAGGTCGGACCGGTTTTAACCGGCTTTTGACGCCCACGCGTGGGCTCCACGCGCCGCGCACTCAGGCGGCGCGTGCGGGCGCGTGGGGACTCCGATCTGCGCGTGGCTGGTGGCGTTGGACTAGTATGGTAATTTCCTACGTCGTGGTATATTTATTTTACATCTTTGATGATTTTATGGATGTGAAAATACATACGGAACCCAAAATACGTGCTTTTTTAGTGTATTTTTTGCGTATTTTTCTTGTATTTTTTTGTGATTTGGAAATACGGGTCTTTGGGTTACGGTATGTTATCATATGAACTTTATGAGTGTTATTCATTAATAATATACAATAAAGTTTATTTTTTATTAATGGATGAAGCAATGTAATTAGCATAATATGTGATTTTAGTGATTTTGCTTGTCACTTTGAAGTTAAAATCACATATGTATGGTTTATGTGAGTTGTGAATTTGATATCCCTGGTATGAGAGAGTTTCAATAATTCAATTGAGTTGTGACTGCCAAAGTGGCACTCTTAATTGGGTTTGAGAAATTTCGGTCTCGTATAATGATTGGGATGTCTCCTAGTCTAAATGTGTAGTCATACTCCCAAAGGAGGTGATTATGTATTAGTTCATGGAGGGATACATGATGATGTGGTGGAGGTGTGACTGATCCTAGTGGTTCATATGCCCAAAGGTGATGAATTCACGAAGATTAGAATATATTCTCATAACCGCTATCATGTGGGGAATTTACAACCGCTTGTCATGTATTACGCCCAAAGGTAATTATGTGATTTTGCATGTAACTCTCTGGATGTTACTTGTGCGTCAAGTTACACATTGCTCACATGATGCTAATTATATACATTGCTTGTTTTTTCAGTCACTTTTTCTGTAATTGGTAACTCCGTCACTATTGAGGTTCTTGCTGGTTTGAATTTTAAGAAATGGAGAGAGAATTTTCTCTTTGCTATGGAGATGGCAGATGTTCATATGGCTCTTACTGCTGATCGGCCGACAGATCTGACTGCTGAGAGTACAGAGGCTCATAAAGCAAATTTTGCTGCATGGGAAAAGAGTAATAGAATTTGCTTGCTGTCCATGAAGCATTCCATTCAGGAACACTTGAAAAGTGGTTTGCCTGCAGACTGCAATGCTAGGCAAATGATGGAAGCTTTGATGGCTAGAAACCGTGTGTCACCTAATGCAGAGATAGGGACACATCTGCAAACACTTTTTACAATGAAGTATGATAGTTCTGGTGGAGTTAGAGATTATGTTATGAGGATGGTTGATTTGCAGACAAAGCTTTAGGTTCTCAATGTTGAAATTCCTACTGCTTGCATCGTCCATCAAGCTCTAAATACTCTTCCTCCTGATTTTGGGATTATCAAGACCAATTATAGTTCCCAAGATGAAACCTGGTCATTAATGACCCGATTGCTAGGTTGGTGGCAGAGGAAGAAAAATTGAAGAAAGATAAAGGGCACATTGCTCTTTATGCCTCTAGTTCTGCTAGTGACAAGGGTAAGAAGTTGAAGAACTATACCCACAAAGGCAATTCTGAAGCTGCTGGTCCTTCCAACAATAAAGAAAATTCTGAAGGTGCAGGTCCTTCTAACACTCTAGGTCCTAAGAAAGCATTCACCAAGAACAATGGTGTTCTTTGCTACTTTTGTAGAGAGAGAGGACACGTGAAGAAACGTTGCAATAAGTTTAAGGCTTGGTTGTCCAAGAGAATTAAGAATGAGCCTAAAGGTAATAATTCTTTGGCGTTTGTTTGTGAATCCAATTTATTTGAAACCCTAACCAATTCTTGGTGGCTAGTTAGTGGTGCAACTAATCATGTTGCGTTTACTATACAGGGGTTCACAAACCGAAGGACGCCAAATCAGGATGAATTAAAACTCACTGTGGGAAACAACATTGGAGTTGACGTCGAGTTCGTGGGAGATGTCCTTTTGATTTTAGATTCTGGTTTTAGGATGATGTTAAAAAACACCTTTTACGTACCTTCTTTTAGGCAGAATTTAGTTTCCGTGTCTTGTTTGGACATGTGTGGATACTCTTTTGAGATAAAGAGTAATACTATTTTCATGTTTTATGATTCAAATAAGATTGGGTGTTGCAATTTATCCAATGGATTGTATCGATTGAGCTTATCTCCCAACGACTTGTACGTTGCTTATTCAGCTGAAAAGGTTGTTTCCGAAAGGCCTCTACCTAAGGAACAGTCTTATGCATTGTGGCATAAACGTTTTGGTCACATCTCTAAATAAAGAGTAGAAAGGCTTATAAAGGCTGACATCTTGCCTACTCTTAAATGTGATCTAGAGACTTGCGTGGACTGTTGTAGAGGTAAGATGGCAAAGATAAAGAAGAAATCCGCCGTACGAAGTTCTGATTTGTTGGAGGTTATTCACACTGATATTAGTGGACCGTACATGGCTACCTTGTGCAGAAATTTTTATTTCATCACATTTATTGATGACTTTTCCCGATATGGATACTTGTACTTGATTAAAGAAAAGTCCGAGTCTCTTAACAAATTCAAGATTTTTCGGACTGAAGTGGAGAAACAATTGGGAAAAATTATAAAGATTGCCAGATCTGATCGTGGTGGTGAGTATTTTGGTAGGCACGGTGATGCTAGACAACTTAAAGGGCCGTTCGCTAAATACTTAGAGGATTATGGGATAATAGGTTAGTTTACTATGCCCGGAAGTCCTGAACAAAATGGTGTGGCTGAAAGGCGGAATTGCACTCTTATGGACATGATGAGAAGTATGATTAGTAGGACCAATTTACCTGATTTTCTATGGGGTGAAGCTTTGAAAACAGCCCTTTATATTCTAAATCGTGTTCCTACTAAATCGGTTCCATTGACTCCTTTTGAGTTATGGACTGGACGTAAGCCTAGCTTGAATCACTTTAGAGTTTGGGGATGTCCTGCAGAGGTGAAGTTATACAATCCAACATTGAGTAAGTTGGATTTCAAAACTACTCGATGTTACTTCGCATCTTACCCAGATCATTCAAAGGGGTATCGATTTTATAACCCTAATGGAGGTACAAGAATTGTGGAGTCTCAGACTACAAAATTTCTGGAATTTGATGTAGCTGAAAATGGTAGTTGCTCACGAACTATTGAAGATGATAGTATGGTGGGGATTACTGGATCATTGTCTCATCCTGTGCAGACAATTATGGAGCCTCCTGCGCCACAAAATGAGCCTATTGTAGCCCAGGATCCTATTGTTGAGACAGTTCATGAAGAAATTCCACAAGCTCCTCGATTCGAGTAATGAGGATGAAGTAGCTCCACTCGAAGATCAACTAGAGAAAGACGTTCGCTATACCACAGATTATCTAGTCTACCTAGGAGAGCATGATTATGATATTGGTTGTGTTGTCAATCCGGTGACTTATACGGATTCCATCTCATGTCCTCAATCAGATTTGTGGTTAGATGCGATGAATGATGAGATGCAATCTATGAAACACAATGGTGTTTAGGAGCTTGTTGAATTGCCTGAAGGTTGTAAACCTATTGGCTGCAAATGGGTGTACAAGACTAAAAGAGATTCCAAAGGGAAGATTGAAAAATTTAAAGCTAGACTAGTAGCTAAGGGTTTCACTCAAAGAGAAGGAATTGATTATAAAGCAACATTTTCTCCAGTTTCTTCTAAAGATTCCTTTAGAGTGATATTGGCATTGGTAGCTCATTTTGATATGGAGTTACACCAGATGGATGTTAAGACTGCTTTTCTAAATGGAGACCTTAATGAGGAGGTTTATATGGTGCAGCCCGAAGGTTTTGCAGCAGATGACTCGTGTAAGCTTGTTTGTAAATTGAAAAAGTCTATTTATGGCCTTAAACAAGCTTCTAGACAAAGTGGTATTTGAAGTTTCATAGCATTGTCACTTCATTCGGTTTTATTGAGAACAAAGTAGATCATTGTATATACACCAAGGTTAGTGGGAGGAAATATATTTTTCTCATACTTTATGTGGATGATATCTTGCTTGCTAGTACTCACATTGATTTATTGCATGAGACAAGGTGGATGTTATTGAAAAATTTTGACATGAAAGACCTTGGTGAGGCGTCTTTTGTTCTTAGCGTTGAGATCCATAGGGATCGCTCTCATCATTCATTGAGTTTGTCTCAGATGGCATATATTGATCGCATTTTAGAAATATTCAATATGCAGCATTGCAAACCAGGAATTGCTCCTGTTATTAAGGGTGATAAATTGAGTCTTTCACAATACCCTAATCCAGATTTTGAGAAAGCTCAAATGAAGAATGTACCTTATGCTAGTGCACTTGGAAGTATTATGTATACTCAAGTTTGCACTAGGCCGATATTGCTTTTGCAATGGGGCTTCTAGGCGATATCAGTCAAATCCAAGACATGATCACCGGGTTGCTCGCCAAGAAGGTTTTAAGGTACTTAAAGAGAACAAGAGATTATATGCTGATTTACAGACATGTTCCAGACTTGCAGCTAGTAGGGTATTCAGATGCAGATTTTGCTGGCTGTCAAGATGATAAGAAGTCAACAACTAGACACATATTTATGTTGGCAGGAGGTGCAGTATCATGGAAGAGCGAGAAACAAGTCCATATCTTCTTCAACCATGCAAGCGGAGTTTGTAGCATGTTTTTCAGCCGCTACTCAAGCTATTTGGCTTCGGAACCTCATTAGGGAGTTATCGGTTTATGATTTTGTGGATAGGCCCATACGGTTGCATTGTGACAATAACTCGCTGTATTGTTTATTAATAACAACGAAGTCTCAAGGGGTCTAAACACATGGAGGTCAAATTTTTGACCATAAAGGAATCAGTGCGAGAATGGTGACGTTGCAGTAGATCATATTTCTACAGATGATATGGTTGCAGATCCACTAACTAAAGGCCTACGCCCATGTGTATTTGAGCGACATGTCATTAGCATGGGCTTAGGAGCAACTTGGGATGCTGTCATTTAGTGGGAGCTGTGTTTTATTTTTCTTTGAATAAAGTTTACATCTGTATTTGTTACAATTTAGTAACATTTCGATATATATATATATATATATATATATATATATATATATATATATGTCAACTTTTGCATTCAATAAAATGTTTTTGAATGGTTTGTTATTATGTTGAATATATATATTGTTAAAGTCTCAAGGTATTGCTTAAACCTTGAGTGAAGGCTAGGGGCATACGATTATTAGCCTTGTCCATATGTCTTGTTATATAAAGAAAGGTTAACCATAAGGACAAGACATATGTGGGTTCATGGAACCATAAAGACATTTTCTAGTGGCACAATTTTGTGACGCTTAAGGTAAGAGAATGGTGACTGACAAATGGGATCTCTCTATGAGAGATGTTGTCCATTTGACACATTATTATATTGGATCCATATCAATAGAGTTGAGAACATTCGTGACCATGGAAGGCTCTGTGTGTATACATGCAATTACCGCCATGATTCAGTGTTTGAGACTTTATGGGATAGGATTGACTATTAAGAATTATCTCTAGACCAAAGTGCGCACATACAGTACGATTTCAATTAATATAGTCCAAGTGGGAGAATGTAAGAGTTTTCTTAATATGGACTACATTAATTGATATTGTAATTTACCGTTTAGCGTTTACCGTTTTACGGGGTTTGGTCTAAGGTGAGATAGAAGGTTTCTTAATTAGTCTAATATAAGACTGGCTAGTATGGGCCGAGTTGAGCCTGGCCCGTAATGAGGGGGCCTAGCTCGAAACTCTATAAATAGCGCTAAGTCTCTCCTCTAACCCTAATCATTCACACGAATCCTCACATAAGGGGCGTTAACCTAACACTAAGGGGTGAGGGGGCCGTCTCATTGAGCCAGTGATAAGGAGGGCAATAGAGGAGAAGGACTTGCGCGTGGAACATCGTGTTTCCGCTTCCGCTTCAAGAACGATGGATCCCAAGACAGGTGCGTTAATCTTTCTTCTTAAATATGCATGTTCTTGTTCTGGTTATGGTGATAAAGGGATTGCATAATTGGCATCCAACATAGGATCTGATGGAGATGACCCATTCGGACTCAAGCGTCCTCAACTGATCTTTGGAGACGTTTTCACCCCAGTTGATCTCGACCACGATCTGAAGAGCCTCAAATAGTTCTTGTTGTAGCTTGCGAATTGGGTGGTCTTGAGGCTGTTGGTGGTGGTGATCTATTAATTCTGTGGATGCGTTGGAGATTGATTTCTTGGGGAGTCCGGGGAGTCCGGATTCCACAGTTTCTATTTCTTGGGGAGTCCGGATTCCACAATTTCTATGGGCTCGAGAGTGATTAAATACCAACTCTAAGAGCTCTTTGTTGTAAACAACAACTATTTCTGGTGAATAATTGGTCTGTGTTTCTCTGCCTTTGGCGTTCTTGCGTTTTGATCATTGAATTGCTGCTTTATAAGGAAAATGTACAAAAAGAGAGATTTTTCCAACATCTAGGCTTCGTTCGCTTTTACGAAAAATGTTTTCTGGATTTTCCGACAATTGTTTTACAAAAAATGAACTAATCAAGGAAAATATTTTCCATCAACGAAAAAATGTCTTCTAAAATAGGAAAAAATGTTTTTCACTTTTCAAGTAGGGAAAAACATTTTATTCATTCATTTTCTCTTATCTCATACATGTGCTAACCTCATTCATCGTGGCTAGGGAGAGTTGGCAACCAGCCACAAGCAAGTCTTAGGCAAGCTCGAGCCTTTGGCTCGCCAATCTAGTGAGGCTCGAGGCCTTGAGCTTGTTCCTCACCAAATTGGCAAGCTTAGTGAGCTTGACAGGCGCAAGCCTTTCGCTTGCCAATCGGCAAGTGCAAACCTTTGGAAAGTGGTGAGCTCAAGCTTACTGGTCTCGATCGAGCTCCAACTCACCTTTGGCCAATTGTCGGCTGTTGCTATGGCCAATGATCGACCGAAGAAGAAGGAGGTGGAAAAGAAAAATAAAAGGAAACAAATTAAAAAGTAGAAAGAAAAATTAAAAATTAAATAAGAATTCCATTTAAAAAAGTAAAAAATAAATAATAAAATAAATAATCTATTAAAAGGACTACACGGAGAAAAATCAAAATGAATTTTTCATACCAAATTGTAGAAAATAACTACAAAATAACTTCTAGTTTATTTTCAACTTTCAGTCAAACACCCAAAAATAATTTTATTTTTCTGAAAAATGACTTCCAAAAATGCCATTCAAAAGGAGCTTCATATGTATCATTTATCTTTATTTATAACTTTTAAGTCATTATCATCAATTGGGCAGAGTAGCTCGTACGGACAACCCCTACATAATAAAGATTAATAATTTGTGTAGTATTTGTTAGGTGTCGTTATTAACTCTTTTTAAAATAATTTTAGCAACTGTATTCCTTGAATCGCCAATCACTTGCCAGCATCAATTGAGATAGAGATATAAATTGAGTATAAAATCAATAGTAAGTTCACATGAATGAAGGAACCTAGTTTTTCAACTGACCTCATAGTCTTCGACCAAAAAAAAAAAAAAAACTGACCTAACAGTCAATTCCTTAATTATTATTTACCACAAAAGGGGAAAGTTTTATAAGAAGGAAAAAATAAAGAAAAGTTGAGGTTGGTGTTATTATTGTTTCTTCTCAATTTTGGGTCACAAGTTTGAATCTCTTAAGGCAAACCACTTGGTCATCAAGCTCATTTTCGAGGGAAAATTATCAGTTGAGGCAATACATTTCATTTTCAGATAAATTCAATTTCACCATTATTGCACTAATGTCGTCGGTTGTTACTTGTTATAAACATTTGGGTCCATTACACATGTGATAACTATGTTCCTATGCTTTTGACTTTAATTATGATCCATTACTTTTTCGTGATGGAAGGTGCAGAGCATACCATCAACTTTGCCGTTGGGATGAAACCAACAAACAAAAAAACTCAGTGAATTGACAAATTTTAACTAATAGTTTGTGGTAGACTATCTACCTTAGAAAGTTCCCGCACAATCAAAGCACAACCCAAGATTAGATCCCAGGCGGTATCGGCATTGAACAAAGTCATTCCAAATTCCGAAGGCACAATCTAAGATTTATTAATTGCGAGAGGGGAATATTATAGTCCTTTATCCAGGGTTAACATGAGGATTGGGAGTAGCCAAAAAAATAAAAATAAAAATAAAAGAAAACACAAAAGAAATTGCATCACATAATTTGATTAATCCAGTTCGACATTTATGTATCAGATAATTAACACTGCATGAGAAATCAAGACTGCGGCCTATAGTAGGCATAGACTGCATAGAAAGACTGTATACAAGTTAGCACAAGTAAAACGAAACCAGCAATTAAGGAAATGATTGACCAGGGACTGTCGAAATACTTGTTTTTGAGAATGGCTTTCCAGGCATTCCACTTGCGGATGAGAAAGGCTCTCGAGATACCCCACAACACCACGAGAACAAATTTTATAGTAACACACAAATTATCGTGAGAATCATCATAGGCATCTGAGAGACTAGATCCCACGCGGTAGTACTCATCTAGTTCTTCATATATGTCCGAGAGATAACTGTCTTCAATGGTCAACTCCTGGCAAAGCCGGTGGAAGAGGTCAGCCACCTCGGCATCGCTCCCAAGGCAATGGTGGATGATACTTTGGTTGCGGAGGTACAGGACGTCCTCTGGGGAGTTGATCAAGTTGTGCATGAAGATTACGTACGAGGTGACGTAGGGGCTGCAATTGGAGTGAGATTGCTCGAAGGCTATCAAGTTAAGGAAGAGCGACCTCATCTCTTCGTGGATCTCAATTGACGGGATCCAGAGGATCCCGTTTTTGAAATGGATATCGCCCCAACTATATCTAGAACTCCACTTTATCTGGATCCCGGCTTCTTGGAGCTCGCTCAAGCATAAAGTGAGCCGTTTTTGGCTTTGCGACCATTTCACTATCTTGGGCCACTTCGGGCCCAAGTGCAGGATGCTCCTCCAGATCACTTCGAGGCAATGGACCATCCCATGGTCGTATAACGGGTCGAACTCCAGTCTTGGGTAGTAGTCCTTGTCAATGGGGTGCCATGTGGACACACTCACAAGGGCCTCGTAGACGTGAATCACAGGGACCCCAATTAGAGGGCTGAAGAACTGGAGCACCAACTTAGTCACGTGCCCCTTCTGGTTCGGGTCGCCGAGCTGGAGACCAAGCAGCTAGTCAAGTATGAAGAGCGGGATCTGATTCTCAAGCATGATCATGTCCCGCTGGATTTGGAGTATCGATCTCTGCATTGAGAAGACGGGGTCATTGGGAGGGTAGCCAAGTTTCTTGAACCCCTTGGCGAATCCCTGGAACATCTCGATCACAAAGCACCCATCGAGAACCATCATCTCCACGAACTCGTTGCAGCTCATGAATATCCTTCCCTCGTAGCAAGCACGAGCTCGCTGCTCAACCTTCTTCACCGAGTCTAGATAGAGGGCTATCCCCTGACCGGAGCGCTTGAGGATGCGGTGGAGGCAGCGCCACTTGTGCTGCTCCATATGGAGGAGCTACTTCTTACCGTGGTGGTACGGCCCAAGGGAGACGATCTGGGGGACCCAAGCTTTGTCCTCGCCATTTTTGAGATAGCGTGGGATCCGGTAAATGGAGAGCTCTGCCCACGAGCCTGGCACGTTGTCCTGGTGACCTTGCGCGAGCTTCTCCTCAATGGAGATGACCCACTCAGACTTGGGAGACCTCAGCTTATGATCGGGGACGATCTCGCCCGCATAGGTTGATTTCCTGGGGAGTCGATATTCCACAGTTTCTCGGAGCTTGAGAGTGATTACATACCAACCCAAGAGCTCCTTGTGGCGAATGGCAGCCATTTCCTGTGAAGAATTGGTCGGCGTTTCTCCGTCTTTGCCTTAAATGGGTTTTTTGTCCTTCGAATTGATGCTTCTAAGCAAAAATAAAAAGGAGAAAAAATAAAAAATAAAGAATTGCTACTTTTAATGCTGCAGGTTTTGGCACAAAGGAGAGGCTATTCGTTCCAGAGAAAATATTCATGCTCCCGTCCAGTAGTTGGTTAACACGTGTCCAAGTGGGCCCACAAATTTCAACTTTGTTTTCTTTTTTCCTTTTCTTCTCTATCTTTCTTTTTTCCTCCCTCCGCATCGTCCCGACGATGGAGCAAGCAAGTTCGCCCAGGACCAACAGTAACGGTGAATAATTTAATATGCTATCATTTTTCCAACAGTGAGACTCAAAACGAGCTTTATAACATTCTAGGACTTATGAGGTCACGTCGATTACGGCATCAAAACATTAATTTTTTAAGGTTGGCTATTATAACGACAATTAGTATAATTCAACCAAACGCCTAATAGAGTAATTTAACAATTTGTGCATGCAATATGTATTAAAGGAGGAGGAGTGAAGGCTCTGTCCACGGATTGATGGGGGAAAGGAAAGAAGATTTTGCCCGGAATAAGCTGAAAAGAGTGTGATTATTAACATGCCCATACCTTATTCATCACATCACAGAGAATAGTAGGGTTCTTATTTGCCCCACTTAGCTTTATAATTTGATTTTCATAAGCCATAATAATTTAATTATTAATGGGAGAAATAGATAGTCGAATATAGTAGCATTTTGCATGTAACTCCCCATAAGAACAACGTTAAAGGATGGCACGAGGATTAGATGCCACTATGCCCATCTAACCTCTCTCATGGAAGCTGTCAAGTGAGTTTTAGTTCATTTTTCAGATAAACCCAATGCCACCATCTTTTTCAGCAATGTTGTTTTTTGTTGCTTGTTATAAACGTTTGGGTCCATTGCACATGTGGTGACTATGTTCCTACGTTTTTGATTCCAAGGTTTCGTATGTTAAGTAGAAAATGAATAATCTAAAAAATATTTTTCTAAAAACGATATCTTATATCACCTAAAATAATCAGTCAATAAAAATATTTTCATCATTGACAATAATTTATATCTAAATAATTTCGTGAATGATGAAAATATTTTTTTAATTTTTGTAAGTGATACAAGCAATCATTTTTAGGAAAATTGTCTTTTAAATTATTTATTTTCTGTGAAATAAACATAGCCTAATTATGATCTATTACATTTTTGTTATGAACGGCACACAGTATACAACAAACTCTTAGCTATGCGTTAATAGCACATAAAAAAACTGGTCAATAAAGAATGAGAATTTCAAAATTCATGGACCATGTCGACTTTAATAAAAGGAGAAATGCTATATTTACTAATTCTGGGTTGCTAAATTGATAAACTAAATAATGCAACAAATAAACTATTATTGAGTGTTGAAGATGACTCTCTTTCTTTACTTCCCACTTTCAATTTGCTATAAACTGTTTTACCTCATAATATCACACAAGAAGCATAACAATTGATGTATGTCAACTTAATTGGGTTCCAATGCTTACCAAAACACTTTTCTTTTCTAAGATTTAATTTTGTTTCATCCCTTTCCTCTAATCACTATGTGACGTGAGTTACAAAAATGGACAATTATATATAGTTAGTTTACTTGTAGGCAATAATTACACTATGTACTCTACTGAGGCATGGCAAGTATGAATATAGTCCTTTTCTCGAAATTACTAATTGAAGGACGTTTGAGAGTTTACATCTTTTAGTGAGGAAGCCATGCCAACGCAGAGTACATCAGGAAGAGCTTTTGTCAATGCAAAGGATTTTAGGCTAAGGAATTTTCATGAAATATAAATATTATTTGGTAAATCCTATTTATAAAAATACATATTGTGTTTGGTAAATACTATTTGCATTGGACTTTTAACAAATAATTTAAAAATAAAAAGAAAAAGAAAAAGAAAAGGACAATGAATAGGGCAAAAAGGAAGCTAATCTGGAAGGAGAATTTATACTTGCCTTCTAGTCTTCTTTCCTTCCAAAGAATCAAAGAGGTTAGGTGCCTTCATCAAGGTGAGAAAGTATGTGATTCTCCTTCGGGCAAAACCCACCCAAAAAGAAATGGAGATTCATAACTTCATTAAGACCCACCCTAAAACTAAAAGAATCGTACTTTTAATTCCCCTTAAGATAAGTGCTTACTGGAGAATTCGAGGTGCAAACACCTGCAGTGCCAAAACTTGGCACGGAGGGACATTTAAGTGCCAAAACTTTGGAAATGTAGACTTAAAGGCCAAAATCAGAGTAAAATGAATCACTTAAGTGCCACTCCGGCCAAATTGCTGACGTGTTAATTTTCCGGCAATGTGAGTGCAAAACGGCGTCGTTTTGCACGCTAACTTGGCAAGAAAATGCAAAAACGACGTCATTTTGTCTCGATATGTAAATAATTAACATAAAAATTAATTAAATTAAATTTAAAACTAAATTTATTTAAAACATTCTAAAAAATAAAAAACTTAAAATTAAAAAAAAGGGGGGTGGAGGGAGGCGGCCGAGGGTCGAGGCCTCGCCGCCGCCGAGAAGAGCCGGCGACGGAGGGGGAGGGTCGGCCGGGGTTGTCGGCCCTTGGCCGACCGGGCGGCAAGGGCCGCGGGCCCTAGCCGTCTCCTTGCCGTTGCCGGGAAGGCCGGGCGTCGCCGGCCCCGGACAGGCCTAGCAACCCCGGCCGATGCTCCCCCACCGTCGCCGGCCCTTCCCGACGGACGGGAGGGGAGGCGGCGAGGGCCCGCGAGCCCTGCCTAGATCCGGGGCAAGGGTCGCGGCCCGACCGCCGCCGGCCAAGGGCCGACCATCCCGGCTCGACCCTCCCCCTCTATCGCCGACCCTTCCCGGTGGCGGGGGGGAGGCGCGGTGGCAAGGGCTCAACCCTCAACCGCCTCCCTTTCCCCCCCTTTTTTAATTTTAAGTTTTATAATTTTTAGAATATTTTAAATAAATTTAAGTTTAAATTTAATTTAATTAATTTTTATATTAATTACTTATACATCGAGGCAAAATGACGTCGTTTTTGCATTTTTCGCCACGTCGCCGTGCAAAACGACACCGTTTTGCACTTACCTCGTCGGAAAATTACCACGTTAGCAATTTGGCCGGATTTTGGCTGGAGTGGCATTTAAGTGATCTATTTTACTCCGATTTGAGCACTTAAGTGTACATTTCCAAAGTTTTAGCACTTAAATATCCCTCCATGTCAAGTTTTGGCACTTGAGGTGTACTTTTGCTTGGAGAACTCATACTTGTCTTTACACAACCCGCAAAAGCCAAGAATCAAAGTTGAAGACCAAGTTGAACAAATAATGAGGGGTAGGATTGTGTTTCGTTACATGTTTCCAACCGAGCCTCCAACGAGGCCAGGTGAACCCAGACGCCCAACCTCAGGTGGCGCAAGCGACGCGACTTGTGCGATCTCAGGTGGCTCCGGCAAGGCGAGCCCGGGAATTGTGCCACCTTGGCGGCCCTTGACGATTGTCGGCGTTTGTCGGTGAATATGGAATAATGCAGCACCTTGTCCTGAGTTGTCATGGGTGGGGCCCTTGACGTTGAATCTGGGACGATGTAGGACATTGACTCTCTTTTTCTCTCTAAGTCGTGCATAGATTCGCGGTTCCACTGGCCAACTTAATTACACATTTGCCACTACACAACCGCCTTCCTCCTTGTCCCCAATCAAATTCTGATGCAATCCCACTCTTTCGAAATTCTCATGCGAGATATTTAAATCCACGAGACGATCATCGGAACTCGGCACTTTTCTTGTCATCAATCTTTAAGGAAAGAAAAATTAAGAATGATGTAGTTACTATATTTTCTTTCTAATTTTGGATTAGATATTTTATACCTCTTAAAACACACCACCTAGTCATCAATCTCATCTATAAGAGAAATTATTAGCTGAGGCAATAAATTTCATTTTCAATTTCACTATTATTACAGCAATGTTATCAGTTATTGTTTGTTATAAAATTCCGGGTCCATTACACATATGATCACTTTGTTCCTATCCTTTTGACTCTAATTATGATATATTACTTCGTTGCTATTAAAGGGGCAGAATGCGCCATCAACTTTGCCACTGGGATGACACAGACAAATAAAAAAATTCAATGAATTGACAAATCTCGACTATGAATGATAATTATTTATGATAGACGTTATCTACCTCAGGAAAGTTGCGCAGAATACAGGCATGACATGAGATTAGGTCTCAAGGTGTAGTGGCACGATGCAAGTCATTCCGAAGTCCAAAGGCCCAATTCAAGATTTATTAATTTAGGGAGGGGGAAAATGTGTTCCATTGTCCATGGTTGACTAGGGGATTAAGACTAGCCATAGAAAAGAAAAAAAAAAGATTATAAGAAATTACCCCACGTAATTTAATTGATCCGATTTTACATTGACATGTTCAATCATATGTTTATACATAGAATTGATTTCATATGATAAAAAAATTCACAATGCTTCAAATGATCGTTTGTTCTATAGAGATGACTCTCCCACCCACAAGATTATCCTGATATCATTGTCAAATCATGCACGTGGTGTGTATAAAGAAATGGAGTGAAATTTCGTTTAGCATAATTTGGTGGGTGGGAAAATAACTAAAAGATATCATTGTAGATGAGGAAGTGATGCTCCCATTTAATCCATTTTAGATAGGTAAACTCCGAACTCAAATTAAATATACTTATTTTTTATTAGAGAATTAGTGAGAATAGTGAGAGTAGCTTATGGGTTTTTGAGGTAGGGAGGTAAAGCACATGGGAGGCTCAAGGCACACCAAAATTAATGTACTTACAATGCAAAGAAATACTTTTTTTGAATCACAGTTGTTACTTTTATGAGAGCCACATGTTAAATTCACGTGGGTTTCACAATCAATAATTATGATTTACCTGTCCAATAAACTCGAGTTAAGAGAAAAGGTTGACGAAGGAGAGGAGGAAGTCTCCATACTCCATCCCATGACCTTTTTGCCGATTGTTTAAACTTTTCAACAAAGAGGAGGCTAGTAAATAGGAGAGGTTTAGAGGTTCATTTTGGCCTAGTAAATAGGCAAACATTTCTTTTCTTATTTTATTAAGTTGTTTTTTGTGTTTTCATGGCCTTATTTATCACCTGTCAAGGAATGCTTAAGAACTTTCGTTCAATTGCAGCGGGAAAGGTTAGATTCATTATGTAATTTAAATATTTGATAAAAATGATTAAAAAAGGTTGAAAGATTCAAGATTCATGAGTAAGTTGTGGTTTGGCATATTAAAATTATAATGTGATTTTCTATTTCAAAAATTTGTGATATCCACATTGAATCCCACTGAAAAACACAAGCTCTCATACAATTTTTTCGTTATGGCCGACGCTCAGATCACTCATAATTTAGTGAATCATATGGTCATATATATTCACAAACTTGATTAAACATTATAAAGCACGTGAAGTAAGCATGTATTGACCAAGTTGTGTGTACTCGTTTAATCACAAAAAATGTATTGCAAATATGAAGAGAAACTTCACTAGGTGGACAACCATTCGTAGTCACATATTTGTCATCATCACCCACTAGCTATTGCGGCTCGCCCGTCATGGCATCATGCTCTTGCCTTCGATGCCGACCTCAGGTAACCTAAATCATAGGTGACTTGAGATTGGCTATTTCCTATCCTCAAGCAATTAGTGCAACCCTATCTTCAAAACAAAAAATTTCAACAATGATTATCCTAATTACTAATTATATTAAATGAAGAACAAAAATATTATGTCATAATTATTTCAGTCACACTATTAATTATTTGATAACATTATATTTATTCATTATGATTATATATTAAATGATTAACTTCAAATTATTCTCCTAGATTAATTATTAAATAATTGATCAAGATTTATATATTAAATCTATGTCTTGATAATGGACGTGGGATGGTACATTCATGATTGGCTATTAAAGTCATAATTATTATAAAGGCGAGGCAATTTCCATCGCAAAAGTAGTTGGAGCCACAACGTTCATGGTGTCTGAAGAGTCTGCTACAATCAGATTATTGGATAAGCCCCCTATTATACCTTAAACCTATTTGTATTAAAAATGACTCCTCCATCGTTCGAGGAAAGACGTTGTCGGAGCTGATTAATCCAATCTATCTAAGCATCAATCACAGGTCAGAGCTAGCTGGGGTTAAATAATTTTGCAAATTTTGGAGGAGCTTTGAAGGGAGATTCCGGAGACGAGAGTAGAATGCGGGACGCCACTTAACATTAACCCAAGCTAGTCTCTTCATGAACAATGCTGTGACCGTCACCCTCGTATAATCATATATTATATACTTAAGTTAATAATTGTATTTATAAATAAATCACTGAAGTATAAATAGTATATGATATCATAAATAACATATACAGAGCATTAAAATCATGAATCAAGATCGATTATGAAAGCGATAATTATTATATTCTCTCTGATTCTTCTTATAGGTACTTTTAGGAGCTTCGATGCTACTCGCTGCTTATTAGTTATAGCACCTGTTATTCATGAGATCAAACAGCGTAATAAGTCTTGCATTACTTAAAGTAGTTAACATATAGTGGTGTGGAATGCTGCTCATTGGAAGGGACATAGACATTAACATGTCGATTTTTCAAAATTGAGATGAAGTTTTGATAAGTTGAGTTCATGAGTGTACTTTGAAACTTACTGCACCTGATGAGGGTGGTCAGCTTCCATATTTGTCGGTTTCCCAAAAGCGAAAGTGGCTCAGAAGATACGAGAGGAAATAATAAGTTGATACTTTTCACGGCCAAGTTAATTGCAACAGAATATGCTCTACCTCGCATGATGCCAAGGGACAAAAAGAAAAAAACTAATCGACTTCTGCTGGTGCATGTTTGATGTTTATGATCATTTGGGTTGGTATAAAACAAGTATTCAGTTCATAAAGGAGCTTTAAGGAATCACTTGCTGATGATCACAGATCCACATCTAATTTTCATCACAATTAATCACAAGAATAACTTGATGTTACTATTTGAATAACTCGTGGGTCTTGACTGCCATCGATTATATATTTTGATCTTCAGAGGAAGCTTAGTAATGTAGAGTCAAAGCTCTGTCTTATGGGCAATAATTAGTAGTAACCCATTTGTCTCAACGAGTTCAAAAAACATTGAGAAAGAATTCGATCAAGTTTTTCCTTATGTCAACATATTTGATCAAGTTTAAACGAATTCATAAGACGAGGTTGAGAGAATGAATTAATTGGTTATTGGATGAGTTCAAAGAGACTAATAACTAATAAGGATACGAGAACATGAAAATTTTATCGGCCATCTAGCTAAAAGAGGAGCAAAAGACTTATTTATGCGTGAAACATATTGTTCTGCTAACTTCCCAGGATAACGCCTCAAGAAAGGTGGTGAAAGATGGGTACATAAAAAAAAAAAAAAAAAAAAAAAAAAAAAAAAATCCTTAACAGAGTTATAGCAGACCCAGTCAAATCCTAGTGAACTCTTTGCTAACTAGAAAACTTGCGGTGGGTTATGGTCAAAAGAAAAGTTGTCTCCTACAAAAGAAAAAGGATTAGGGCGTGCGTTCCCAAGTGTGCATTGTAGCCGCCAGCGGGTTTCCTGAGGTTTAGCCGCGAAGTTAAACAGTGAAGAAGGAGCCGCATAGTGAAGGTTAGAGCACGAGCTGCAAGGTGACTCTCGGTAGACGAGCCACTCCCAAGAGGAAGAGCGTGAAGAAGACGACGGAGCTTTTTCGCACGCGCGAAGAAGTGGGCTTGAACCCCCGGAGATTTGTGCCATGAGTTTTTACGTTTAACATTAGTTGTTTATAATCTAAACATGAGAAACACTACAGCATGTGAGCAATTGTAATACTAACTATTTATTATAATTGATTATTTGCTATTAACCTCTTTTCATGAATGTATCAGACCAAATCACGTCAATTTTTAGTGTTCTTTATTGTTTATCGTTGATTTTTTCTAGTAATTTTGTATTGATGCGAAGGCATGTGAATGGCCGTTGCCATCTCAGACAGTCTCTGCTCCACCTTCTTCAACACTTGCCTCCCATCAAACTCTTCAATCAACGGAGTGGAGTTCGAGTCGAGATAGTGCAAGAATAGGACCATGAAAATGGAGCTAACAAACATGGGTATTGGTCCGAAGAACCAGAAGAGCAAGTTCAGAGCAAAGTGCAGTGCCCTAAGGCCAGCAGACCAGAAATTGCCGCCTCGGATAACAGCAATCTCGTGATGGGAGAACGGTAACAATTCGAACAATATCGAATTAATACAGCAGAATAAAATCCCCCTCTTGTGTAAACCTAATAGGAATCGATATAGTAGAGTAAAATAAATACCAAGCACACGAACGCAAGAAGATTTTTTTACGTGGAAAACCTCCTCGATGTGAGGAGATCAAAAACCACGGGATCGGAGTCCACCCAAAAATCTTCACTATCAGCAAAATTGTGTGAACAATGTTCTTCTCTAGCAAATACTAGAGGTACATAGCAGCAAAGACCTCAAGAACGTAATTCTTGGCAATACACATGAATTTCACAAGAGATCAAGGATAAATTTGACCAAAAACACAAGTTTTGATCAATCCACGAAAAACCTGATGTAGGCAGCTCGAATCGACCTCCGATGCCAACTTGATGTAAATAAGATATTGCCTCAACCCACAAATTTTATGCTTTTTCTTTTTCTCTTGTTACTACGTCTTTTTGTGGCTACCATTCTGAAGATAGTAAGAAACTCTATTTCTCCATATAACTTATTATATGGGCTCAAGCCCTTTTTGGGCTTACAACTCATTGGGCTTCCTCCACATGTAGAAACCAGACTAACAAATCTCCCCCTCACGACAATGTGGAGGGATTCACCATCCCTGCTATCAATTGGCAATGTTCAAGCTTCTCTCTTGGTAGAGTCTTCGTCATCATATTAGAGCCATTATGATCCGTATGAATTTTCTCAAGTTCCAACAACTTTTCATCTAGAACATCCCTTATCCAATAATATCTAACATCAATATGTTTCGATCTAGAATGAAAAAATGAATTCTTACCAAGATGAATTGCGCTTTGATTATCACAAAATAGCACATACCTCTTTTGCTTGAACCCAAGTTCTTCTAAGAACTTCTTCATCCATAGCATCTCTTTAATAGCTTCAGTCACTACAATAAATTCAGCTTTGGTTGTAGAAAGTACAACACACTTCTGCAATCTTGACTTCCATGACACAGCTCCACCTGCAAAATAAATCAAATAACCAGAAGTAGATTTACGAGTATCAATATCTCCTGCCAAGTCAGAATCTGTGTATCCAACTAACTCATGTTTCCTGGTCCCGAAACTGAGTTTCAAATTTGAAGTTTCCCGAAGATATCTCATAATCCACTTCACTGCATTCTAGTGCTCTTTGCCTGGATTTGACAAATAGTGACTAACAACACCAACTGCGTGCGCCAAGTCTGGGCGTTTACATACCATCGCATACATTAAGCTTCCTACAGCTGGGGCATATGGAACACTTTCCATATCTTTCTTCTCTTTATCAGTCGTAGGACTTTGCTTCATATTTAACTTAAAGTGGGCAGCAAGAGGAGTACTAACCACTTTAGCCTTGTTCATGTAAAATTTCCGAAGGATCTTCTCGATATATTTCTCTTGCGATAAAAACAACTTCTTAGCATCTCTATCTCGGGTAATTCTAATGCCAAGAATCTGCTTCATCGAGCCCAAGTCTTTCATGGCAAAAGACTTGCTCAACTGTTTCTTCAATAACTCAATTCTTGAAGCATTCCTACCAACAATCATAACTGACAAAAACTTTTTATACCATTGTCTTGGTGCTTGTTTTAGGCCATAGAGACTTTTCTTCAATTTGCACACATAATCCTCTTTCCCTTTCACTTTAAAACCCTCAAGTTGTTCCATGTATTTCTCTTCCTCCAAGTCACCATGTAGGAATGCTATTTTGACATCCATTTACTCAATTTCCAAATCTAGGGTAGCTGCCAAGCCTAGTACCACACGGATAGAAGACATTTTCACTACAGGCAAAAATTTATCATCAAAATCAATACCCTTTCTCTAACCGAACCCTTTCACAACCATTCTAGCTTTGTACTGTGGTTGTGAAGTATGTTCATCTTGCTTCAACCTATATACCCACTTGTTCTTCAAAGCTCTTTTACCTTTAGGTAACTTCACCAACTCAAAAGTATGATTATCATAAAGTGACTGCATCTCATCTTGCATAGCATCAAACCAATTGCTTTTGTACTCATCTTCTATTGCTTCTGCATAGCACTCTGGTTCACCCGTATCAATCAATAATATATATTCATGTTCAGAATACCTGGTGAAAGGTCATTGGTCTCTAACGGATCTCCGGACTGGAACATCTAGTGGAACATCAAATTGAGCCTCTGGTTCAGGAATAGTATTATATGTTTCAACATGTTTAGGAACATGTGCATTATTTGGAACATTGACTTCCTGCTGCTCTTCATCAACCTGTGTAGGAATATTTGTAAGAGGAATTGGATCCAAATCAACCAAATTATCACTAACCTGTGGTGCTGAAATCATCTCTGCTTTCTCAATATCCTCTATTGTTTGATCTTCCATAAACACAACATCTCTGCTTCTTACAATTTTCTTTTCAATCGGATCATAAAATTTCTAGCCAAGCATATCTTGTCCATAACCAATAAATATGCACTGTCGTGTTTTCACATCAAGTTTAGACCTCTCATCTTTGGGAATATTCACAAATGCTTTGCACCCAAAGACACGCAAATAATCATAAGAAACATCTTCGCCTGTCCAAACTCTAAAGGAACGCATGGAGTAAGATTTAATACGTGCACAACTGTACTTAAAGCCTCACCCCCAAAAAGATCCAGGTAGCTTTGACTGTGAAAGTAAGCATTTTACCATTTCAACCAATGTTCTGTTCATTCTCTCAGCTAAGCCATTTAACTGAGGCGTCTTGGGAGGTGTCTTTTGATGTCGAATACCTTATTGTCTGCAATATTCATCAAAAGGTCCAATATACTCTCCCCGTTATCGGTTCCGATGCATTTCAATTTCTTTCCGTCCTCTCAACCGAAACCCGAAATTGCTTAAAAGCATCTAACATTTGATCTTTAGTTTTCAAGGTATGAATCCAAATTTTCCTTGAAAAATCATCTATGAAGGTAACAAAATAAACAGAGCCACCAAGTGATTTTGTTTTCATAGGACCGCAAACATCAAAATGTACTAAATCAGTATACTTGACTTTCTTGAAGGAGGGGAGCTTTTAAATGCAACTATGTTATGTTTTCCTGCTAAATAGTGAGCACACTTCTTTAACGCCGAACTTTTCAATCCTGAAAGGAGCTTCTTCTTGGTGACAAACCCTTCTCACTAATGTGACTGAGCCTCTTATGCCATAACTCAGCTGCATCTTCGCTATCTACTACATTAATTTTGTCTGTGGACAACTTTGCCTGCATAATGTACAACGAAGAATATTTTTCACCTCTAGCCACAACAAGAGAACCTTTGGTGAGCTTCTATTGACCATTACTGAAGGTGCTGAATTACCCCTCATCATCCAACTTGCTTGTAGAAATCAAATTCAAGCGGATATCATGTATATGTTTAACATTATTCAATACTAACCTTGTGCCATTGCTGGTTTCTAGGCACACATCCCCGATGCCTACAACTTGAGCTAGCCCATTGTTTCCCATCTTCACAAATCCAAAGTCACCTGACCTATATGATGTAAAGAAATCCCTACGGGACATAGCATGAACAGATGCACCACTATCAATTACCCAATTGGTCTTATGAGATACAAAATTCACCACATCACCATAAAAAATAATGAGAAAGTCTTCTTTAAGTGCAGCAACACGATTGTCATCACTATCATTATCACTTTTCTTCTCTTTACCTTTTTCCTTTTATTTCTCCCTTTTTAACTGGCGACAAAACCTCTGAATATGTCCCTTCTGATGACTATAATGGCACTCAACATTAGCAAATTTATTATACTTACCTCTGCTTTTATCTCGGCTTTTTATCTCTATTTCTTGGACCTCGAGACTCACTTCTTCCCCTTTTCTCAACAACTATTTCAAGGACGATCCTTTTGTCTTCCTTCTCATCTCTTCATTCAAAATACTACTCTTGGTCAAATCTATGGTAATCATACCATCCGGGGAAGAATTAGACAAAGATGTTCGGAACGTCTCCCATGAGTCCGGCAAAGTACCACGCAACCATAGTGCTTGTATCTCATCATCAAACTTGATTCCCATCGCAGCTAACTGATTTATAATTCCTTGAAAAGAATTTAAATGATCAATTAAATGAGTACCATCTTGATATCTCAAAGCCATCATCTGTTTTATAAAAAATAACTTATTATTCCCAGTCTTTCGAGTATATAACTATTCGAGCTTATCCCATAAACTGTGTGCATGTGTTTCCTTAATAATATGATTCAAAACATTATCATCCACCCACTGCCTGATATAACCACACACTTGACGATGAAATATAGACCATTCAGCATCAATTTTATTCTCCGGTTTCTCCTCGGCAAATACGGGAAATAAAAATCTTTCACATATAAAAGGTCTTCCATCTTCCCTTTCCAAATATGATAATTCGAACCATTCAGTGTAACCATTCTACTCATATTTGTTTCCATTGTTTAACACAAGGTAGAAAAATCAAGCAATAACCAGATGCTCTGATACCACTTTGATTGGAGAACGATAACAATTCGAACAATATCGAATTAATGCAGCGGAATAAAATAATCCCCCCTCTTGTGTAAACCTAATAGGAATCGATATAGTAGAGTAAAATAAATACCAAGCACGCGAACACAAGAAGATTTTTTTACGTGGAAAACCTCCTCGATGTGAGGAGATAAAAAACCACAGGACCAGAGTCCACCCGAAAATCTTCACTATCAGCAAAATTGTGTGAACAATGTTCTTCTCTAGCAAATACTAGAGGTACATAGCAGCAAAGACCTCAAGAACATAATTCTTGGCAATATACATGAATTTCACAAGAGATCAAGGATAAATTTGACCAAAAACGCACGTTTTTAAAAAGACCAAACCCTTCATCAGAATTTTTAAATTTTTATTTGCTTAAAATTGAAAAAAAAGAATGATGTATGCAACTTTTTAAATATAAATATTGACAATAATACTAAAAAAATCAAATATATATATATATATTTTAAAAAGACCAAGTCCTTCGTCAAAATTTTCTAATTTTTAATTTTTCAAATTTGAAAAATAATGTATGCAACTTTTTAAATATAAATTTAAAAATAATGCTAAGAAATCAAATACATATATATATATATATAATTTTATTTTAAAAAGACCAAACCCTTCATCGAATTTTTAATTTTTATTTGTTTAAAATTGAAAAAAATAATGTATGCAACTTTTTAAATATAAATTTTGACAATAATGCTAAAAAAAAATCAAATATATACATATTTTTTTAAAAATATACCAAAATATATTTATTTTTTTTTAGCATTTATATATATTTGATTTTTTTAGCATTATTTTGGCATTTTAAAAAATAATAACGAGGGCAAAATTAGAAATTTGAAGAATGAGTGAGGATAGTTTTAGAAGAAAAAAATAAGTTTCAGCATTTGGCCAAATGCTGAAAGCTCAAAGCTAGTCCTATTAGCAGTGGACTTTGGAGGCTGAAAGCCTCGGGAAATGCTAAAGCAAACGTACCCTTAATCATTCTTCAATCGGGGTGTTGCAGATGTTATAGCCAAGAACGTTTTCAAGAACAACTTTGAGATAAAAGACTTAGGTGTTGCATATGTCATACTCGACATCAAAATTTCTAAGGAATTCTAATGGTCTAAATTTAATATAATCTCATTATACTGAAAATGTAATTAAGAGGCTTGAAGGGTTCAGCATTATAGATGTATAATTCTTTTCCATACCACTTAACTTTAAGAAAGAATATTGAAAATAGTATTAGACAATTGTAGTACTCTCAAGTGATTGGCAGCATCATGTACATCATAAACTATACTAGCGCACTTAGTAGAAAAACTATGCCAGTACACAAATAATCCTGGTCATGAGCATTGGAATGCCCTTTTTGAGAGTGTTGGGTTACTTGCACAGAACCAAAGATTACATTATTTAGCTGTTTTAGAATGCAATTGTGATAACAATTGGATTTTTGGATTCCAATGAATTGAAATCGACTAATGAATATATTTTCATGCTAGAAGGTATCACAGTATCGTAGAAATCCTCAAAACAAACTCTAATAGTGCACTTCATGATAGAATCTAAGTTTATTACTTTGGACAAACTATTGAAGAAGTAGAATGGCTTCGATAGTTTTTGGATGATGTATTGTTGTGGCCAAAACCTGTGCCTATGATATACGTTTACTATGACAATCAAGTAGTGATTGTAAGGGCATATGTAACGGTAAGTCTAGACACATTCATTGTAGATATAATATTGTAGGGCAATTGCTCTCAAATGAATTCATTTCTTTGGACTTTGTAAAGTCATAGGAAAATATTGCGGATCCACTGACAAAAGTTTTGTTGAGAGAAACAAATTGCGCATTGAAAGGAATGGGTTAAAAGTCTTAACTCAATGAAGAGTATTCAAGGTGAAAACCTTACCTAGCGATTGGAGATCCCACGAACTAGATCAATTGGATGACCCAAATTTTGGAAATTCTAGTATGAGCACTGTGTCATATTCCCATGATGCAATAGTGCTATCTACAGAGTTTTAAGAGTACACTATGCGTTTAATGATTCACATAACTTGGAGTTCAACATCCTAATGAGGTATGATAAGATACCTTTCATAGGAATGAACTTATATGAGTAGAGCTAGTCAACTCTATGAAAATCTCTCAAGATTAGATTTTCTAAAGTACACATGAATCTTAAGAGGTTTAAGGCCGAAAGAATGAACATAACTAAGAACCAATATTGATTTGCAAATACCATGTGTGAGGTTTATTATTTGGGCTTACACCAACAATTGGTGATTCAAGGCTTAGTCTATCGACTAATTAAGTAAGTCCAATAGGCTTTCATTAAAAAATGTTCAAAGCGAAAGCTATTTATCTTGGTGTAGTTTTATTTCCCATGCACACATGGAATTCTTCGAGTAAAAACTATCCTATTAAGCCATTAACATGGGGGATTGTTATAATAACTGTTGTAATTATAAGTTTTTTAATGCTCAACATTAGTGAGGTGTCCCCTTAACTAACACTTTTTGTTATGTTGCATTTTCTAAAATTAATATTATTCTTATTAAGGGTTAATGACTCAACTCATGTGAGCATAACCGACATGACTCTTGAGATCATTTTTTTTAGTTTTCTGATATCGTTTCCCTCGTCTATATATTGATGTGTCTCCTTACTTCAAAATTACAAAAAGAAATAATGCTCAAAGAACTCTTAGAGTGTCTCTTGAGTTTTCTTTTCTGAAATAATCCTCTAAGTGTGCTAATTTCAAAAAGTGTTCAACAGATTCCTATCCATATAGTGCTGATACAAGTGAGTTCGAGATGTTGCATTTTGGGATGCATAGTTTGTGAGGCACTAATTACCTTAAGGAGATATGGTTAGTCGTACTTTATCTCTTGTATTGAAGTTTCCGATTATTTGGAGAAGTTATCGATGCATAATTGTTGATCGAATACCAAGACATTGATATACAAGTTTATTGTTGACTTCGAGACTCCCGATTGACTACCTAGCAATTGGGATTTTATTACAATCAAGTAAGTCCGCATTTGGATTGTAATTCAACACCTTTATTTGTAAAGATTATACATTAGTTTGGTCACTATTAAATTTGTCATTGCTTTCTTAAAATGATTATTTTCTAGTTATAACAGACAGTGCTACGTGTTTTTCCTCCAATATGTAATCTCTTTTTCCAACAATTCAGTTTCAGAATTTATAAAGGTTTGATGCTTATGTAAAATTCAGACCATTGAAGGGATTTTCCAATTATAGCTGACGCAAAGCCCAATCAGCTGCGCATCACACAATTTACCAAAATAGACGTCTTCTACTTATAGAACTCATTGGCGCAATCCACGACGACAGCAGGTGGTGGGCCCGCGTTTCTGTTAGGCGATAGACGCTAGGGAAGAGACGACGACAACGCCGGATGGACCTAAAGAAACGGTCAATTGACGAGCTTTGGAGGATGCGTGTGGGCGCTGAAGAGGCAGGAATGGAGTTGATTCAAAGAGTGATATAACCCATTTTCTGGCGCCACTGCTGGAGCAGAAAGGGAATCCCCTCCAAACTCTTCTTTTTCTTTTCTTTTTTCTTCTCTTTTCAATTTATTTCCTTTTTTTTTTTTTCTTTTCGGTGCATTTTACAAACATATCCTCCGAATAAGATAAAATTTTCATTTTCAGCTTGTAACTATCACTCCTTGGGAAGATCAAGGTGAGCTGCGATTTTGAAGATCAACTCCTCAAGGTTTCATCTTGATTTTTAAAGTTGATTTAAAAATCACCCTCAATTAATTATAACAGCTATCGGTGGTGAAATCCATATATATTTTTTTAGTAAACAAATTTTAAAATGAAAGAAATTGAAAAACTAACTAGAGAGGAAAATGAATATGATCGTAATGCTTCCATGTCGAAACTCTTCCAAGTCACTGTTCAAGGATGTCGACAGGCGACAAGATAGCATTTAAGCTTTATAAATAAGGGAGGTGCGATAGCTTGCTCCGATTCTCCCAAATTTGGCATGTTTTGCAATATGGATTTTATAGTGAATTATCTACAAATTGCCACTAGACTTAATTATGAGGCTCGTGGCCCATGGGCTCGCCCAAGCCTAAGCTAAGCCACATGTACTCAAAATGCACTTATGGATTAATTGGACAAGGCTAATTAGTTATAAAGCCCGACCCAAGTATTCTGTCCACATGACTTGTTCCTATATATTGAGGAAGCATGGGGAAAAAATTAGGCCCGATCTCTAAGGGCCCAACCCGAGCCCATCAATTAATCAATCCAGTCGCCATTGACGCCGACGGCCGCCTCCACCGCATCATGGTAGATGTCTGCCATATCGCAGCTGTACCAGCACCTGTTGGACATGTCGGTGCTGCACGTGTCGCGATGCTAGTAGTGGCGTGCGCGTACCTTGTCCGGGGCTTACTTCGTGAAGGTGCTCTACATCATGATGTCCACGCTGGGCATCTACATGCTAAACCCACTCATCGGCTTCCTCTTTCCTCAGCTCGACCCGGAGCTCCAGGAACTCGTCGAAGGTGATGGCCCGTCCCTCCCCACCCGAGGCTCTGGCGAGTTCAAGCCCTTCGTCCGCTGCCTCCCCGAGTTCAAGTGTTGGTAGGTTTACGGTTGCAATCGGTTCACATTATTATTTTCGATTGGTAATTGCATTTAGCTATCAATTGGATTTGGTGGATTTGATCTGCGTCATTTCTGGGGTGAAAGATCGAATTTATGTTCCCGGTATTCTGAATTAGAGGTTTTTTTAGGGTGGGAAGACTCGTTGGAGTTGACAATTCGTGCCTTTAAATTTGGATAACTAGGGAGGCAGTCGGTATAGATTGAATTTGTGAGAGATTGGTAAAATTGGTGTTTTTAATGTTTAGGTAGTGTTTTGTTATGCTTTTCAATCGAAGACCAATCCTAATTTTTCTTAGAGGGAGTTAATTTAGGGGGCACTTTGGCATTGGTCATTCCGATTTGCTATTGATTTTTTTTTTTTTTTTTTTGACAAATAAGCGGGATATTATTACTAGCCGAGAGTCTGAGCAAATACAACATGAGCATCACTACATAGTAAATCCAAAAGAGTAGAGGTGGGGGTTAGTAACCCAGTTTCTAGGAAGACAGCCCATACATTGGGTTTGGCTAACCAATTGGCCACTTTGTTGGTATTGCAACTACAGTGGCCGAAAGTCAATCCCGAAATATTCTCCATTTTGTGCTTGGCCCAGTCCATGAGAGGTTGCACTGGCCAACTTAAAATAGGTGAGGAGAAAACACTTTCCACCAGCAGACGACAATCAAACTGAAGTACTATTTCTTTTTTCTGGAGAATTCGGGGTGAGCTTAGAGGAGATAAAATTTAGGGTTTCAATCGAAGCTACGGCCTCTGCTTGTTCAGCTGAACTCACCTCGATATTTTTTTGCAAACCCATCCCTTATTCAGCCAAATGAGTCTCTACAAATGCAAGCAACAGCAGCTTGAGAGAAAGGTCATCTCTGTTGAGCACTGAAGAAGCCCCCATTCTTCTCTCTGGTCGTAGCAGGGCGCAATGCCGGTTCGGGGCTGCTCTTAGCATGTTGTTCGATTAGATCGAGGCCAGGAGGTGAGGTGGGTCCTTCATCGGCGTCGCTGCTATGCAGGCAAGTCCTACCCCCATTCCTCTCGTCCGATTTGTAGATCCTTACATGGTGGGCGTCGTTGGTGCGCCTTCGTTCCTACTGCTGTGCTGGAAAATTAAAACCAGTAGATCTGAGATCGTGGTTAGGAGCTGTAGATGTCGCAAATCCTTCATCATTGGTGTCGCTGGTCAGGGGGAGCTTGCCCACGATCTCGCACTACATCGCTACTGTGTAGCTCAGGCGGGCGTGCTCTGATGCAGATCTGGATCGAGTTGGGCGTCTCTGTGTTGTGCAGGGCAATCACGAACGTGACTACATTTGGCTTGTCTTTCGGTGAGATCGGGGCCGGGAGGTGGGTCAGATTTGAGTTTGTGATAGGGCTTTGTAGGTGGTACAGGGAAAGCATCGTTGGGGCCATTACCTAGGGGATGCTTTCTGTGATCTTGCGCTTGACATTTATTAGGCATCTCGGGCGGGCCTTTGCGGTTGTGACTATGATTCGGGATGGGTATTTCTCGGCTCGCCTCTCTGTCTAGACTAGGTAAGCATCGGGCCTAGACTTTACTTCTCATTTCAGCACGGGGCGACGTAGCTCTATGCTTTTTATCCTTCCGGCCAGTGCTGTTTACCTTCGGGTTGTGCGGTATATCAGAGTCGCTCTCAACCATGTCTGCAGTCGACGTTGGAATAGAGATTGGGAGAGCACTTTGCTTGGCCGGTGTAATTTCGCAAGTGGAGTTTGAAACCAGGGCAGAATCTGAAAGAGTTTCTTTGTTACGCACCACCTCCTCTTGATTTACATCAGGCGAGTTGTTGGTTGTACAGGCACCGTCGAATGAAGCATCAATGTTTATTTTGAGTACTCCTGGGGGCGGGGGTTGCCACTTGTTAGGTAGACTTTGGCCTTGCTTCCCATTTTGTGATTTTTTATTCCAAGTTGTGAAGCTTTACTGTAACATTGTAGCTCTGAATAGGGTTTGATGTGGGTTGAGGGGATGTTTCTTGAAGAAAAAGTGGTTGCAATCCTTCCACATGCACCATAAGACTGTGGCAACCAATTCCAAACTACGTGAGTTCCTTGGTCCTACGTGATATTTGCACAACCAATCATCAAATCGTGTTAGACCCACTCGATCTATATGGACTTGCGGGGTTGGCTCATTCCATAGTTGTGATGTCCAGGGGCAAAGTAGTAGAGTGTGCTCGATCGTCTTCGGTTCTAGATTGCATATTGGGCACATTGGTACAGGTACTATCTTCCTCCTATAGAGATTATCCAAAGTAGGCAATGCATTTTGGCAGGCACTCCAAAGGAAAAATTTTATTTTAGGTTGTATGACAGTGTTCCAGATAAGCTTCCATATGTCTGGATCAAACTGGTGGGATGTTGTTGGTGTTGACTCTTGATGAGTAGTAGGTTTTCTGGTCGAAAAGTAACCACTCTTCGCCGTATAGGTTCCCAATTTGTTATTTGCCCAAACCAGTTTATCTTTTGTAGTTGGGAGGCCGATAGGGATTGCTCTGATTTCTGTCACTAGGGAGTCATCAAACAGGGACCGCAAGAGGGCTTCCTTCCATGTTGCAGCTTCAAAATCAATCAAGTCGGCCACTTTGTGTGGTTCATTCGGTCTCGCAGGTCCTCCAATCGATCCTTTCTTTAGCCACTTATCGTCTCAAATTGAAATTTTTTGTCCATTGCCCACTACCCACATAACTTGAGGAGCAATCGCGTCTCTTCCTGCTAGTAAGCTTTGCCAACCCCACGATGGACGTGAACCTTTCCCTGCCTGCCAAAAGTCACAGTTTGGGAAGTAAAGTCCTTTCATGATTTGACTCCAAAATGTGTCCGGATGTTGAGAAATCCGCCATGCTTGTTTTCCTAACATAGTGGTGTTAAAGGCAAGTAGCTCCTTAAAGCCAAGACCGCCTTCCTCCTTATGAAGCTTTAGGAGTTCCCATTTTCTCCAGTGCAGACCAGCTGTCTTGTTGGTATTTCTCCACCATAAGTTAGCAATCTTCTTCTCAATGGCTTTAATAATGGATAATGGGATTTTGAAAATTGACATTGCATATTGAGGTATTGCCTGAACTACTGATTTAAGAATAATTTCCTTACCAGCTCGCAAAAGCAGATTTTCTTTCCAACTCTCTAGCTTCGAGTGTACCCTGGCAAGTATCCAGGTGAACATATCTTTTTTCAAGGCCCCCCAGTCCGAAGGGATTCCTAAATATTTCCCTGTTTTCGCAATTTCAGGAACTCTCAACACCGACACTATGTTTCTTCGAAGGCTCTTTGGACACCCTGTGCTGAAATATAATCCTGATTTGTTCAGATTTATGGCCTATCCTGATGCATAACAATACTGGTGGAGTATAGTTGCCAAGTTTTGACATTCCAGAATTGTACCATCCAAGAAAAAAATAGAGTCGTTTGCAAATAGTAAGTGGGAGAGAGTTGGGCAATTTCTGTTTAGTTTAATCCCGTGGATTGTATCTTCTACAAGTGCTTGTTTCATCATATGGGATAAGACATTAGCTACTATAATAAACAGATACAGGGATAGAGGATCTCCCTGGCAAATACCCCGAGATGGCTTGAAATAGGGTGAGGACTCCCCATTAAACTTGATGCTGTAGGACACTGTAGTGACACACTGCATAACTCACAACACCCATTCTTCACAAAAGCCCATCTTGCTTAGACACTCCTGTAGGAAGTCCCATTCTATTTGATCATAAGCTTTCTGCATGTCGAGTTTAAGAATGGCTTGGAATTGTTTCCTCCTGTCTCGAGTTTTTAATCTGTGGAGAACTTCTTGAACAATCATAATATTATGCTGAATTTGCTGACTCCCCACGAAGGTACTTTGCTCCGCAGCAATTATGTGCAGTAACGAGAGGTTTTAGTATGTTTGTGAGGATTTTAGAGATGATCTTGTAAACAAAGTTACACAGGCTTATGGGCCGAAATTGTTCTAACTTTTCTGGATTTTGGTTTTTGGGGATGAGAGTGATTTGGATTTTGTTTAGGGTTGGGTTTAGGGTTCCTGACTCAAAGAAAAGCTGCACTTCCCTAAGAATGTCCCCGTCGATGTCTTGCCAATGCTGTTGAAAAAAGAGGCCGTTCAGTCCATCCGATCCAGGAGCTTTGGTAGCGCCCAACTGGTGAGTAGCAACATAAACTTCTTCCATAGTAACAGCTTCAATGAGTTTAAGGTTCATAACTGCATCAACTGATGATGGAATGTGGTTTAGAATAGGTTGGAAGTTCTTAGGACCCACTAAAGTATATAGGTTTTTGAAGAAATCCATCGTCATGTTCTTAAGAGTTTCATTATTCCTCACCTAGTCGCCTTCAGCATTCATCAGCATGGAAATGTGGTTTCTGTTTCTCTGTTGTATAGTGGTGGCATAAAAAAACTTTGTATTCCTATCCCCCCATTTGAGCCACTTAATTCTAGATCTCATGCCCCAGAACATTTCTTCTTGTCGCCATAATGATTCGATCTCTTTGTGGATGTGCTGAATTCTATGATGATCATACTACAATGTGGGGTTGTTCATCAGAATCTAAAGTTCGTTTTTCAGCCTTTCGATTTTCTTATAAGCATTGTGGAATCTTTTTTTACTCCAAACCGCTAGTTGAGTAGCCACTATATGCAGTTTCTCAACCATATTCTTTCTTTGGGAATCCTCCCATGTTCGCTTAATAATTCTCCTGCAATCTTCATCTTCCACCCAATATACCTCATATTTAAGCTCTCGCTGCTTGCATGTCAATGTGGGTAAAGTTGACAGAATGAGAGGACTATGGTCGAATCCAATAGTTGGTAAGGCTGTAACTTCTGTATTTGAATAAGCTATTCTCCAGTCCATGGTATAAAGAGCTCTATCCAACCTTTCTTTAACATTATCGTCTCCATCTCTTTTGTTCGTCCAGGTAAAGGCACACCCCTTACTTTCTAGATCCATTAATGAGCAAGCATATAAAAAATCCCTGAATGCGATAAGACGAAAGTGTTCTGCCATCCTCTTTCCCACTTTTTCCCAATGGTATAAAATTTCATTAAAATCCACGATACGCTGACCAAGAAAGATGATTAAAGGAACTTACTCTTTATATTTCGTCCCAGATTAGAACTCTGTCATGAAAGGCATTAGGAGCATGGAGAAAAGTAATCCGCATATTCTGTCTACTATCATGGAGAAGGCACTACACGTTGATAAGGTATTCAGAATGCGATTCCATTGAAATGGTTTCCTGGTCATCCCAAAAAAGAGCCAATCCTCCTGATAACCCTTTTGGATTCATCAAAAAACTATGAGAAAACTCGAGCCGTCTTCTTAGTCGTTGCATTGTCTGTTCTTGATTTTTAGTTTCCATAAGAAATATAAGATTAGGCTTTTCTTGAGTCACTAGGACTCTAAGAGCTTGAATTGTCAGGGGAGAATCCAACCCCTGACAATTCCAACTTAGTAGTTTCATGGATGCACCGGTGACTTATTAGGGCTAGCCACCAAAGCCCATTGAGTTGATTTATCCTCCTCTGTGACAGGGATTTCCACTAGTTGTAAGTTGTCTTTGAGGATTGAGTTCCATACGAGCAAAATCGCTTTCCTTTCTTTGATGTAGGGAGCTTGGTAGATCTGGCTTTGCCCCTAGCGGGGCCTCTTTCTATCTCTAAATAAAGTTGCCTCTCTTTTTCAACTTCTTTAAGCTGTTCATTGTGCAGCGTCAGCATGGAATCTGCATCTAGCGCGGCTATCTCTTTTCTGTGGTGCTTTGCCTTCTATAATGGTTAGAGCTCGGGAAGAGAGGAGATGGTCGGCTTCTTCATGTTGGGCCCCTCCTCCAGAGGTCTTTGGGCATGGAGAGGCGAAGGGGCGCGCCGTGTTCTTTACCGCGAGTTTCGTGAGTTTCCGCTACAAGGGGAGATTTCGGCACCATTTCTTCGTCTTCAAGGAGTTGGGCTTGTTTGTCATAAAAAAAATTTCCCATACAAGCTAAGTTCCCAGACCTCAGCTCGTAACCAGTTCCCAAAGTTACCTAGTAGGTCTTCCTCTAGCCTTGTATTTTCGTAAGGTATCTCTTTACAGGTAGTGGCATAATGGCCAATTCTACCACAAGAGTAGCAATAATGTGGCAACCTCTCGTATTTGAATTCAATCTACAACTTTTTGCTTTCCAAGTTGATGACTACCCCTGTTTTAAGAGGTGTCGCTAGATTCAGATTGATTCTTGCTTTCCTGACCTTGTAATTACTGTTTCATTTTGCTTCCAGTTTAACCTCGAGAACTTCTTCCATCTTGGAGGCAATCTCTCGTACTACCTCCGTCATAACTTTGCCAAATGGTAAGCCAAACAAATGCACCCAAAAGGGACAATGAGAGAAATCATAGCAAATATCTGGAATGTCAGGATCACATTGCTGGAGCATTAGGAGGTTGCTGAAAAAAGACCATGGGCCGGCATTGAGGACTTTCTGCTTCTCGGCTTTTGATTTGAAGGAGAATGAGAAAAAGCCTGGTTCTAACAAGGTACATGATACATTCTCCGTCCTCCATGCCCGTTTCATAGTGTTGAGAAAGGCCTGGAAATTGATGTTTGGTCAAGAATAGAGTTTGCCAAATAATGTTAGCCTGCATTCTATTAACTTTTCATCGGAAATGCCATCTTTAACATCTATAACATCATCCGCAGACCATAAGTTACCCAAGCTTTTACACAGCGCCTCTAACTTGCTCGCTTTAGAATTAAGATCCGCCATAAGGCCAACTTCTAGAAGGCACGATGATATTGCGAAAAGAATACCTCAGCACAGAAGGTACTCGTCCAGATTCCGTAAAGTTACCAGGACAAAACTCAGTGTGTCACTTGAAATCGTTGAGTAGAACCTTGTTGCATGATTGTAGAGAAAGGCTGGAGCTCTAGCATACCATTTTTCTTGTCATTACTTGCTGATGTTCTGCAAGTGAAGTCGGGCCAAGTAAAGAAAGGCGAGACAAATCCTTGGAGGGGGTGGTGAAAAACGGACAAGAAGAGGTGCGAGGAAAGGTGGATGGGGTAGGGTTGTGGCTGGGGAAAATGAAAGAAAAGATCGTGCAAGGGGAAGTTGGTGGATTTCGGCTTGTTGTAAGGGACATATAACTTGGGGCCGAACTTTAGGGTTTTAGCAGGGACGCTCAAGATGAAGGAAATGGTAGGCGAGGAGATACAGATGAAAGCCCAAAACTAATTTAGGGTTTGGAGGGGAGATGAATAAAGAGATACTGGCGCAATAAGGTTAAAAGATTTTATAGGGTTTGAAAGTGTGAGGGATACGACCAAGGAAGGTGAAACTGGGGTCGGTTGGGGGAAGCATCTTCTCAGCGAGGAGAATTAAGGTTGATGGGGAGAATTGAAACGGAAGACTCGTTGAAGAGGGCGTCGGCACGAAGGAATCGAGCGAAAACTACCATGTGGTAGAGGAAAGCCCAGAGCGTCTGGGAGCGGATTGATTTGCTATTGATTGAATTTGGTGGAATTGATCAGCTTCATTTTGGAGGAGAAAGATGAATAATGTGCTCTGGGTATTCTGACTTCAAGTGGAAGGATTCGATTGGCGTGACGATTTTTGCCTTCAACTTCGATTTCTTGGAGGATGTGGAATAATTTGGAATTTGTGAGGCGGGTGGCGGGGGAAAAGTGCCAAAAAAAGTCCTAAACCTTTCGTATTTATGCTAATTTAGTCATAAACCTTTTTTTTTGTGCCAATTAAGTCATAAACCTTTTTACGTTGTGCCAATTCAGTCATTTCCAATCAATTTTGGTCAGATTTTGTTAGCGGGCCGAGCCGGGTGGCGTGGCACTGATCGGCGCGTGCATTAATGGACAACTTTTAATAATATTTTAATATTTTTGAATTTTTCTCTTTTTTTATTTATTATTTATTTTTTTTTTTCTTTATCTTTTTTTCTTCTCCTCTTCTTCCTCCAGTCGGTTGCCCAGTCGGTTCGGCTCTGGCGGCCGGCCGGAGGCGACGGCCCGAGGTCGCCTCGACCTCGCTAGCCACCTCGCCAGTGGCCACAAGGGCAACCTCGCGTTGGGTGGCGAGGCTTGCCCTTGTCGAATCGGTGAGGGTGAGCCTCACCCATTGCCGGCCGAGGCTCGACCTCGCCGGATCCGGTGAGGCGAGCCTCGCCCGCCGGCACTAGGCTGCCCTCGAGGCCTGGGCGGCGAGGGCAAGCCCCGCTAGCTCGGTGCGAAGAGGCGGGGTTCTTGAAGGAGTTGGCCGGTTGCGGATCATTTGGAAGTCGGCATCACCGAGACTCGGACCTCCTTCTAGCTCTTGGAGAGGAAGGAGAAGGTGCTTGAGGATGCCGCGGGAGGCGCCTCCCGCGCCAGGCTGGCGGGGCTCGCCCTCGCCGATCCGACGAGGGTGAGCCTCGGCGCCCGAGCCTCAAGGGCGGCCTCACGCCGGGCGAGCGAGGCTCACCCTCGCCGGATCGGCAGGTCGAGCCTCACCAGGCCATGGGCGAGGCTCGCCCTCGCTAGATCCGCTGCAAGGGTGAGCCTCGCCGCCCAATGCGAGGCCGCCCTCGCGCCCCGGTGAGGTGGTAGGCAAGGTTGACCTTGACCTTGCAGGGGCCGTCACCTCCCGGCGGTCGCCGAGGTTTGGCGATCGGGCTGGAGGAAGAAGAGGAGAAGAAAAAATAAAAAAAAAAAAGAAAAAAAATATTAAAATATTATTAAAAAGTTGTACTACGCCGCACCGATCGCCACGCGCCGGCGGCTAGTAAGCAAAATCCGATCAAAATTGGCTCGAAAGAACTGAATTAGCACAACGTAAAAATGTTTAGGACTTAATTGGCACCAAAAAAAGTTTTAGGATTAAATTGGCACAAATGCAAAAGGTTAAAGACTTGTTTGGCACTTTTCCCGTGAAACTAGTGTTTATTAAATTGTAAGAATGTGATGCTTTTAGATGGCCTGGGGTGAAAAAGAGGTGCCTGAGGTCTCATGACTAGATTCAAAATCTAGCGACTAAAGAAGTTGAATGGTGTGGAAGCATGATGTTGTCTCAGTTTCATGTTTGCATTTTGTTATCACAAAACAGTTGCTTGTTTTTGACTTGAGACTGATTTTACGTGATGTAAAAATGCCTTTGTGATATGATTTTACTGTAAAAGCGTTCTTGATCTACTTCTGTATATAATATTTCATTCCATTTACACGTAGGTGTGTGAGTTTATTCATGGAGGCGATTGAAACTGACAACATAAAGTTAACTGGAGTGAATTGAGAAGCTCAGACTCTTGCTGTGATGATATGTCCACTTCTTTTATGTCCTTTAAGATGTATGGCTTTTTTCTTTAACAATCTTTGACTGACAATATTCTTGTCATTTAACTTATTCAAAACCAACCAATGTTTCGCACTAAATCAAGAATGTCATATAGAAGTGTCAAATGCTTATGCTTTTGAAGAGGCGAATTTTGATCCACTGATTACATTGGTTCCTTTCAGAGAGCTTTTGGATATAAAAATTCACTTCTTGCTTAGATTGGATGGTTACTTATTGAAGATATTCTTCTTGTCTCTTAATGGAAGGTTACAAATCACAGGGGCATTTGATCTACCTATAGTTCTCGAGTAGGTTTGTCTTATCCCTAGTGTCATGCTAGCTGATGGAGCTTCCTCACAGCAAAAGATTGGCTCAAAAACAATTTTGGCATGTTGCCTGATGCTCCGCCTTGTCTTAAAGAGATCTTTTAGAAAGCCTACAAAAGCCATAATGGAAACTCCTCGAGAGGAGTATATTAATTGTAATTTTTCTGTCTTAGCTTTAATAAGGGGTGGTCCTAATTTGTTCTTTAGACATGGCATTTTTTATTTTATTTTTTGCTACAGCTGTCATTTTACTATAGCTGAAGTTCTTAGTTCCCTTTTTATTGCCTATTTTGTGTTTATCTCTGTTGCAACCCAATTTTTCGGGTTCAACAATTAGGTTAGGTTAATGAAAGTCTTTTGTCTTTGCTTCCGCCTCCCGGCCGTCATACCAAATCGCGATTTAGGGTTTTGACATACAAAAAAATTATTATCTAGGAGTCGCCACTAATCGGTTTAGGGTAGGCCGATTAGACACCTAAGTAAAATAAAGGGAGCATTATTTTACTCCCGCGAACCAGAACCAAGGGTACGGGAACTTGGTTCGCAGGCATTATCCAAGTGCGCTTCTGATGCACCTTTCATTTCATTTAAAAAAAAATGTTTGGCAATTAAATTGATTTTAATTTAGCTTGCAATGTGTGAGGTGATCATACAGTGCGCATACCACCAATTTAACACTCAAGAAAGCAATTAAATAATGCAAAACATACCTTAAAGAACAAAGTCTATCCGATGTTAGATCGAAATTCACATCGATAATCTTATATATGATTCATAATTAATAAGCAATCATTTTTTTTTGTTTTCACTTTATTTAATGAAAGTCATGCGATGCACGCTAATAATCTAATATGACATGGCGACATGACCTAAACTATATGACATGAAGAAATGCAATAATTAAATGCAATCTAAATGACCTAATTAATAATAACGTACAATGCGATCTGATAATGACACACAAAATTATTTCAACTAAAATGACATGCATCATGCAATTTCATATGTGAGCTATATGTCACACGACATTTATTAAATGACTTAGTCTAATGACAAGAAAGTTCTAATTAAATGAACTTAATAAAAACTAAATGACATGCATTTGATATTTCTATTTTAAAAATGCAATCTATCCTAAAAATTGAAATTAACTTATGCAATTTTTTTTTTTTGTATTTTCTTTATGAAATTCGAATTTTAAGAAAAATGCAAAAATGATCTAGCTAGATTAAAATTCTATCTAATTTAAACTAAGGATTAAGTCATATTAAATCCTAATTTCAACTAAGATATTATCTTAATCTAACATGCAATTTTATCAATATGCGATGACGTACGGAGCATGCCCTAATTCTACATGACATATGCATGATATTTTTTTTATTTTTTATAAAATTCGAAATTTAAAATTGCCACGTAATTAAACATGCAACTTAAATTAGACAAAAACTAACATCCTAAAATGAATGCATTTTTTTCCTTTTTTTTTATATTTTCCGAACTAAAATCCCTATCCTAGGTATGCAAGATAACAAGAAATACTCTAAAACAAATTGAATCCTAATTCAAATAATTTTTTTTTAAAATTTTTCTTAGTGACTTTCTAAAACAAACATTATCAACTATCCTTAAATCTAAACAAACAAGATATTCAACAAATAAATGATTAAAATAAACGAAAAATAACCTGTTATCTCACGGGTCAAATTAACGATTACTTTTAACCCCGAACATCACGACGTGAAATCAAAATAATTAAAAATCCGTCCAGAAATCTTATGGATCAAATTAATAATTATATTAATTCAACAATTAATATACTATAAACAAATCCCAAAGTTAATACAATTAAAAAGTGACCGACATCTTACGGGCCAAATTAATAATTACAATAATCTTAGGGACAACTCCTATGGATAATGCCTATAATAATCAATTACCAATATTCCAATTGGTACAATAATAGCAAAGCTTTTTAAGAAATAAATAAAATAAAACAACATAAAATAAATGCAAAAAAGAAAAGTAAACAACCTAAAGAAAAATGGGGGACAACAGATCGTCAGTCCGGCAAGGGGAGTCGGCCAACGGCGGAGCTCCGGCGAGGGTAGTGCAGCGGCGGTCGGCGCGAAGCAAGGGCCTCGGGTCTCCTGGCGTCGGGAGGAGGCGAGCAGGGGCACCGGAACTCAGATCGGCATGCGGAGGCTCGGCTGTGGCGTCGCTAGTGACCGTGATTTGCTGCGGTCGCGGCGCTCGGGCAGTCACGAGGAGTTGATCAGCGATTGCTGGTGCAAGCGATGGGCAGATCTCGTGGGTGAGAGGTAGTTGCAGGGGCGAGCTGCTGAGGCGGAGATCCGAGCGGCGTGCAAGGGGTCGCGGGTCACTGGTGTGAGGCGGTGCTGGTGAGGTGACCAGTGCGGCTCAGTGGCTTCGCGGCTGTGGGTGGAGGGCGGTGCCGCTGGTGTTCGAGCAGATCTGGGCAGAGCAAAGGCGCATGAGCAGTGGCGTCGCAAGGTGGGCTCGGGCGGATCTGGGTGGAGGTGTGCGTTGCAGCAAGGAGGTCGCGGCTGGGGGCGGACTAGCGGGATCGTGGTGGGCTTCGGCTTCCAGGCGAGCGAGGCAGACTTTGGGCGCAGCTGATTCGGGGCGACGCGGCGGAGAGGCAAGCATGGCAACCGGCGGGTGGAGGCGATCGGGTGCTCGTCGGTCGAGAGGAGGAAGATGAGCAGTGTTCTACTCTTTTCCCCTTTTCTACTGCTAGGTCCCGCTGACCTCCTCTCTCTCTCACGTCACTTGCTATTCTCCCTTTTTCACTTTTTTTTACTTTTCTTCAAAACTCAATTTCCTCTTGTCCACTTTTTGAAAACCAAGTGAAAAAGCCCCTCTTTGATTTCGAAAATCCCCATCCCCAAAACCGAAAAGAAACCCCTCTTTTATAGAGTAAAGAAAACTAAATCAATTTGTTCTGCCCCCGAAGATTGACTCAATCGCTGAAGGTAATCTAAAATTTTTTGTGAAGATTTTCCAAGAAAATTCACTCAACCATTAAAGATAGAGCTCCATTATCCAACTCTAAAATCTTTCAAAATCTCCCTCCACAACAAAATATTTTAGATTATTCCTTATCCACTTTTTATTTCATTTTCATTTTTTAGAACAACTTTTAAAGATAAATTAAATACTATTATTTACAACTTTTAAAGATAAATTAAATACTATTATTTACAACTTTTAAAGATAAATTAAATACTATTATTACCTAAATGTAAATGTTATGAAATGCTTTATATGACGAACCATGTAAATAAAATAGTCAAAATTTAGGTGTCAACAATCTCCTCTTGTCCTTTATTAACTCTCCCTTGCCCATTCAATTTACGAGAGGATGTACTGTTGTAACATGAATTAGCTTCGAAATCCTCATGATTTCTGTATTCAAACACTATTATAGGATTTCTCTTGGTGCTCAAAGGAGGATGATTATCAGTGATACTTGCAAGTTCATTGAGCGAGGATTCCATAGCATTAATTGGTAATGGTGTTGTTTTAGATGGCGACCTTCTGCTGGAAGCTAAGATTGTTTTTGCTCTCGGGTAGACAATGAAAGTGTCACCCTTGGCCAGCTCAAAGTCCCTCTCTTGCTTGCCTTCCATGGGTTCGCAATACATAAACTGTCAGCCATGATTTGTTCGTAGGGTCACCAGAAAGCTGCTTCAAAGATGCTTGTGGAGTTGTTAGGAGACTTTGAGGTTTGTTATAATGGCACAAGGCTTTTACGACTCCTTGTAGCAGGCGCAAGCTCTTTCCTTGACTCCTTCACTGAGTCTATGTAGAGGCTTATCTTATGACCGGGGCGCCTGAGGATGTGGTGGGGGTAGCACCACTTGTGCCAGTCCATCTAGCAGAGGCACTTCTTACTATGGTGGTATCGCTCGAGGGAGAATCGGGGTGATGTAGGTCTTGTCCTCACCATCCTTGAGATAGTGCAGGATCCGATGGAGATGACCCATTCGGACTCAAGCGGCCTCAACTCATCTTTGGAGACGTGTTCGCCCCAGCTGTTCTCGACCATGATCCGGAGAGCCTCAAATGGTTTTTGCTGTAGATTGTGAACCAGGTGGTCATGAGGCTATGGTGGTGGTAGTGATCTATTAATTATGTGGATGCATTGGAGATTGATTTCTTGGGGAGTCTAGATTCCACAGTTTCTTTGAGCTTGAGAGTGATTAAGGGTGCATTTGGGAGAAGCTTTCGAATGGGCTTTAGGCATCAAAAGCCCCTTGGGCCAAAATAAAGGTGTTCAGAAAAAAACTTTGGAATGGGCTTAATGTGGTAGCATTTGTAACTGGCCCAAGGTGGGTTGGGGGGCTGCTCGCTTTTCAAAGATTCTCGCATCTTTGGGGATTCATTAAAGGAAAATTTTATTTTGTCTTTATTGCCCTCACAAATTTATCAAATTCCAACTTTGACCCTTTTGAAAACCCTAATTTTCGTCACCTTGCCTTTACGATCTCTAAGGGCGCGCGTGACAACCATTTACGTTCAGAAATAGTTTACGGAATAGAAATAGATTTTTCTATTTCTATTTCTAGAAGAGTTTCTAAGCAAAAATAACTGTTTGATAACGACACAAAATTTCTACTCTAAAAATAGAAATTCGTTTGATAATGACATAAATTTTCTTTTTTTCGGACGGCGGCGGGGACCGGCGGCGGCTGTGGCGGGGGCCAGCAGGCGGCCAGTGACTGATGGACGGTGGTTGGCGGCAACGGATGAAGGACCGATTAACAAACGATGAGAAAAATTTTTATTTCTCATTTCTATTCAGAAATAGAGAAGTAGAAATTTCTACTTTCGATTTCTATTCCAAACCTATTTCTGGAATATAAATCTATTCCAAAAATAGAAAAATGGAATAAGTTTATCAAACGAATTTCTATTTCAGAAACAGGTCTGGAATAGAAAAATTGTTTCTGGAACAGAAATTTTGGTTTGTCATGCACCCCCTAATTTTCGTCATCGCTTGACCCTTTTAAAAAACCCTAAACCGTGTCATTCTCTCCGAGTGAGAGAGAGAGCGTGGCGGTGATATTTCTTTGAGTGCTCCATTTCGCCGCCACCGCCGCCATCCTACTCCTCCTCCGTCGCTGCCACCAAGAGAAGCAGCTTGTGCTCAAGCGAAGGTCATCTCTTGCCTCTACGCTTTTGATTGCCCGTCTTTTCTTGTTCGTGCGCGCATGACTAGGGGTGAGCGCAGTTCCCGGGTAGAACCGGGAACCGGAGAACTGAACCGGAGGTTCCGATTCGGTTCCCAGTTCTTAAAGGACCGGTTCCGGTTCCCGGTTCCATTTTCCGGGAACCGGAACCGATAGCGGAACCGGTTTCGAAACCGGTTAGGATTCTCATTTAGACCCAATTTCTGGGGGACAACACTATTTTTTTGTAGCTTTCAATGGCCGAATAGTCATCATATTTACAAATTTGATATATATGTGCAAAAGAGGGACGAAAAAAATTGTGACATTTGTGTTTGGAAGATCACGCCCAGTGGTCCTTGTAGGCTTGATCAAAACACCGGAGACTTCACCGATTGTTATCCATGGGAGTGAACCTCTCCCGTAAATGTATGGTATGAAAAAATGATGTGGTGAACTTATACATCACAATTAAGATAGAATAAGAATCATCTCACTTTTTTTTTTTTTTATTATCAATATACTCCCAAATGTTGTTTGTTTCTTCTAATATCCTCATCAGTTCACTTTCTATTGGCATGTCACAAGTGAATCCCAAGGACTAATGGTTTAGTGTACATGAGTGAATAACCCTCTTACGAGGTGATGCTTACGCCTTGCACACACTCTACCAAGTCGCCTCTATCATATTCTAGGTCAATTAAGGGGGCGAGTAAGACGCCGGAGATTGCCTTTCTTTATAAATCACATATTTCTCGTTTGGAGATTAAGTTATGCTAGTTTTACCTAACACCCGTTATTGGTAACGTGTGCGTATGTTATAGTTTTTTTTTGGTAACGTGCGCGTACGTTATAGTTCAAATATGAAAAATAAAATAAAATAAAATAAAATAAAATAAAATAAAAAGAACCTCGTTGGAACCCGGGAACCGACTCTGGAACCCGCGATGACGGAGGTAGGTTTCGGGTTCTCGACGGACGGTTCAGGCCAAATGCTCCTCATTTTGAGGAACCCGCCCAGGGTAGGTTCCGGGTTCCAGATGGAACCGAACCGGAACCTAGAACCACTCACCCCTACGCAGGACAGTGGTGGTGGAAAAATCCTTGAATAGGTATGAGAAGCGGGACAGGCGGGTGTAAGCGAAGCGTCTCTGTTACTTTTCCCCTGTTTCTCTTTGTTTTTTTTTTTTTTTTTTGGGGGGTTTGGGTTTCGAATTGGACAGCAATCTTGAAGCGGATCTTGAAGGAGCTCAAGGATCTCCAGAAGGATCCTCCTACCTCCTGCAGCGCTGGTACTCCTTCCCTCCTCCCAGATCTCACTCGCTTGTCATCTTGGTTTTTCTCTGTGCCTCATCTTTTGGGTGATCTGATGGCTCGATTTTTGGCCGGCTTTCTTGGGTAATGCTTTGCGGCGGTACCGATTCGTATGTTCATGTGGGTACCTCGCGGAGAGGAGATCTGAGCTTGTTGTTGGACTTCGGTCGTGGGAAAATTTGTGGAGTTGCTTTGGCTAGCTTGATTTGCTGTTGCATGTTTATGGGTTTGCCTCGCTTTTGGCTGAGATTCTGTCTGAGCTGTGACGAAATGAGCTCTAACGGGCCTGTTTTGCTTGGTCTCAGAGGTTGAATTGTCTTTGCCTTGTAGAAATGTAGGAAAGTTTGATTTTTTCTGGGTTGTTACGGTGCATCCACCAATCATGCAAGTAAACGTGAGGTAATTGGGACGTGTTGCGATGCTCAGATGTGTCTAGGTCTGATAAAAGGAGGTAAATGATGGGTGCTCTGCAAATACATAGATGTCTTTTCCCAGTTGAAGGCTCGTAGTGACAATGAAACATGCTTCCAGTGGTTATGTGAATATTTCATGAGATCTTGTCATGGATTGGGCTGGCCTTATGTATGGAATGGTCTTACTTTGATACCTAAGTGCTTTACATGAGGGATTTTCTTTCTGTAAAAGCATGGACACAACGGCCTTACATTTGATCCATGGAAATCTATGGGCTGCAAATTGTTTGTTATCTCCTATTTATCTATAATTTTGCTTTTTCAGTTATTGCCATGTTGAAGCAGGAGATTTTCTAAGCTGGGCTAGGAATAGTTGCTCATATCACTCTTCATGTGCGAGAGTTTTCGCTCAAATTCAAGCTTTGGTTCTGCAATTTCTCCGTGGCTTTCTCTTGTTTGCTGATGCAAAATCTGAGTGTCTTAGCAGAGTTTTTTTTTTTCTTTTTTTTTTTCAGCGAGTATAATATGGTCGTTCCTTTAATTTGTATATGCCGACTACAAGATGTTTGTAATTTTCAATGAAAACTTATTTCTTTCTTTGATGCATATGTAATCATGTTTATTATAATGAAATTACTCTTTCTTTTTGTTAATATATCTCTTTTATATATACATCTCAATGCAAAAATATAAAAAAAAATAGTCATTGAATTTGTTAATATATCTCTTTTATATATACATTTCAGTGCAAAAATATATATAAAAAAAAAAGTTATTGAATTTGTTAATATATCTCTTTTATATATACATCTTAGTGCAAAAATATAAAAAAAGAAAAGAAAATCATTAATTTTGTTTTCGATTTTAAAAAATAAAATATAAAAACTTAAATTTATCGCGCTAGAGAACTTTCCAAATATGTGTTTACCAAACAGCATTTCCCCAAAGTTGCTTCTCAAGGCGCTTTTCAATTATAGTTCACCAAACAGTATTTGCATTTCACCAAAACCCTTTAGACCAAAGGCCTTTGTATTTCCTTAAAGGCTTTTCCCAAGAGCTTCTCCCAAACGTACCCTAAATACCAACTCGAGAGCTCCTTGTTGCAAACGGCCACTATTTTTCGCGAAGAATTTGTTGTGTTTCTCTGCCTTTGCCGTTCTTGCGTTTTAATCATTGAAGTGCTGCTTTATAAGGAAATTGGACAAAAGGAGAGATTTTTCCAACATCTAGGCTCTGTTCGTTTCACAAAAAATGTTTTTTGGATTTTCCAACATTTGTTTTACGGATAATGAATTGATCAAGGAAAACATTTTCCCTCGACAAAAAATAGAGGAAAATGTTTTTCAATTTTCAAGTAAAGAAAACATTTTCTTCACTCATTTTCTCTTATCTAATACCTTTGCTAGCTCTCATTTCTTTCTTTTATTCTTTTTAAAAAAATGCAAATTTTTTATTCCTTTTATTTTTTTGTTTTTTTCCTTTTTTTCTTTTTCTTTTTCTTGGTCATTGCTAGCTACGGTGACGGCCGACAACTGGCCACAATCGAGCCTCAAGGTTGTCAACCTCAAGCAAGCTTGAGCCTTTGGCTCATTGATATAGCGAGGCCTAAGGACTTGAGCTCGCCACTCACCAAATCAACGAGCTTGGCAAGCTTGACAAGCGCAAGCCTTTGGCATGTTGATCGGCAAACGCAAACCTCTCTAGCTCACCCATCTGGCAAGTGGTGAGTTCGAGCTCCAGCTCATCTTTAGCCAATCGCTGGCTATAGTTATGGCTAGCGATTGACCAAAAAAGAAGGTGGAAAAGAAAAAAATAAAAGGAATAAATGAAAAAGTAGAAAGAAAAATAAAAAATAAAAAAATTTCTATTTTAAAAAATAAAAATAAAAAATTATTAAAAGGACAATATGGAGAAAAGTCAAATCGAATTTTTCATGCTAAACGGCAGAAAATAACTTCTAATTCATTTTCAAGTTTTAGCTAAATACTGAAAAATATTGTCATTTTCCTCAAAAAAAAAAAAAAAACTTCAAGAAACACTGCGTTTTTCTAGATTCAAAAGGAGTTTCATATGTATCATTTATCTTTATTGATTACTTTTAAGTCAGTATCATCAATTGGGCAAAGTAGCTCGTATGGACCAACCCTTCAAAATAAAGAATAATGATTTGTGCAGAATCTGTTAGGTGTTGTTATTAACTATTTTTAAATTAATTCTACCTATATGTATTCCTTGAATCGCCAATCACTCATCACCATCAATTGAGATATAAATTGACTATAAAATCAATAGTAAGTTCACACGAATGAAGGAACTTAGTTTTTCAACCGACCCAATAGTCAATTTCTTAATTATTATTTATCGCAAAAGGAAAAAGCCGAGGCCTTTTTTATAAGAAGGAAAAAGAAAAGAAAAGTTTGGTGTTACTATCGTTTCTTCTCAATTTTGGCCCTGAAGGTTGGATCTCTTAAGGCACACCACTCGGTCATCAAGCTCATTTTTAGGGAAAATTATCAGTTGAGGCGATACATTTCATTTTCAGATAAAGCCAATTTCACCATTATTCCACTAATGTGGTCGGTTGTTACTTGTTATAAACATTTGGGTCCATTGCACATGTGATAACTATGTTCCTATACTTTTGGCTTTAATTATGACTCATTACTTTTTTGTGATGAAAGGTGCAGAGCATACCATCAACTCTGTTGTTGGGATGACATCGACAAACATAAAAAAGTCAATGAATTGACAAATTTTCACTGTTGGACAACAATAGTTTACGGTAGACTATCTACCTTAGAAAGTTCCCACATAATCAAGGCACAAGCAAAGATTACATCCCAAGTAGTACTAACACTACACAAAGTCATGCCAAACTCTGAAGGCACAATCTAAGATTTATTAATTGCGAGAGGGGGAAATTACAAGAGAAATGTGTCAAAAAAGTCCTAAACCTTTTGCAATTGTGCCAATTTAGTTTTAAACCTTTTATTGGTGCCAATTTAGTCTTAAACCTTTTGATTTTGTCCAAATTCAATATTTCTAACTAATTTTGGCCGGATTTTGCTAACTGGGTGTCGGTCAGTTAACGGTTAGCAAGTTCGACCTTGAACTAACCAGCCTCAGGCGAGCCTCACGGCCACTGGCGAGGCTTGCCCTTGCCATATACCTCACCAGATGCTAGGAGAGGTTCGACCTTGCGGAAGCTCGAGGCCAAGGCCATGGGCGAGGCTCGACCTCGCCGGATCTGGTGAGAGTGAGCCTCACCAACCCAATGTGAGGCCACCCTAATGGCCTGGGCAGCCTCAAGGTAGTCTCGCAAGAGGCTTGGCAATGCTTGACCCTCGCTAGATTCGGCGAGGACGAGCCTCGCTGCCCAGCGCGTGCAATCCTTGTGGCCTCTGATGAGGGCTTGTGCCTCGCTAGTGGTCGTGAGGCTCATCAGCCATTGCCTCTGACCGATCACCGAAGTTCGATGATCGGCTAAAGGAAGGAGGAGGAGAAAGGAAAAAAGAAAAATAAATGGAAAATGAAAAAATAAAATAAAAATCGAAAAAAATATTTAAATATTTTTAAAAGTTGTTCACATTAGCACTAATCGTGCCATGTCAGCTGATCATCGCTTAATCAGTAAAATCCTACTAAAATTAGCCGGAAATGATTGAATTGACACCAAGTCAAAATGTTTAAGACTAAACCGGCACCAAGTGAAAAGATTTGGGACTAAATTAGCACCGATAAAAAGGTTTATGACTAAATTGACACAAATGTAAAAAGTTTATGACTTTTTTGACATTTTTCCCAAAATTGTAGTCCTTTATCCAAGGTTGACATGAGGATTGGGAGTAGCCAAAAAAATAAAAATAAGAATAAAAGAATGAACAAAAGAAATTGCACCACATAATTTAATTAATCCAGTTCGACATTGACATATTAGATAATTAAGACTACATGAGAAATCAAGACGGTGGCCTGTAGTCGGCACAGACTGTATAGAAGGCCTGTACAGAAGTAAGTGCAAGTAAAATGAAAGCAGCAATTAAGGAAATAATTGACCAGGGACTGTTGAAGTACTTGTTGCTGAGAATGGTTTTCCAGCCATTCCACTTGCGGGTGAGAAAGGCTGTCGAGAAACCCCACAAGAATGCGAGAATAAGTCTTGTCTTAGCACAGCATGTAGTGGGATTTTCAAGTGCGTCAAGTGCCTCAATTGCGGAATTTAATCCAAAGTAGTATGCCTCTAGACGATAATATAAGACCAAAAGATAACTGTCTTCTGGGTCGAAGGCCACCTCCTGGCAAAGCCGGTGGAAGAGGTCAACCACCTCGGCGTCACTGCCAAGGCAATGGTGGATGATCCTTCGATTACAGAGGTACTGGACGTCCTTTGGGGAGTCAATCAAGTTGCGCATGAAGATTACATATGAGGTGACGTAGTGGCTACAATTGAAGTGAGACTGCTCGAAGGCTATCAAGTTAAGGAAGAGCAACCTCATCCCTTCGTGGATCTCAATTGGCGGGATCCTGAGGATCCCGTTCTTGAACTGGATATCGCCCCAACTTTCACTAGATCTACTCTTTATCCGGATCCCGGCTTCCCGGAGCTCGCTCAAGCAGAAAGTGAGCCGTTTCTGGCTCTGCGACCATTTCTCGGTCTTGGGCCGCTTTAGGCCCAAGTGCATGAGGCTCCTCCGGACCACTTCGAGGCAATGGACCTTCCGAGGGTTGTAAAACGGGTCGAACTTCAGTCTTTTGCAGGTATCCTTGTCAATGGGGTGCACCGTCTCCACTGTCACATGGGTCCCGAAGAAGTCAAACTTAGGGACCCCAATTAGAGGGCTGAAGAACTGGAGCGCCAGCTTAGTCACACGCTCCTTCTGGTTGGGGTCGCCGAGCTGGAGACTGAGCAGCCGGTCGAGTATGAAGAGCGGGATCTGATTCTCGAGCATGATCATGTCCCGCTGGATCTGGAGTATCAATTCCTGCATTGAGAAGACGGGGTCTTTGGGAGGGTAGCCGAGTTTCTCGAACCCCTCGTCAAATCCCCGGAACATCTCGATCACAAAGCACCCGTCGAGTATTATCATCTCCACGAACTCGTCGCGGCTCATGGATATCCTTCCCTCGTAGCAAGCGCGAGCTCTCCGCTCAACCTTCTTCACCGAGTCTAGATAGAGGTCTATCCCCTGACCGGAGCGCTCGAGGATGCGGTGGAGGCAGCGCCACTTGTGCCGCTCCATATGGCGGAGGTGCTCGTCACCATGGTGGTATGGGCCGAGGGAGACGATTTGGGGGACCCAGGCCTTGTCCTCGCCATGCTTGAGATGGCGTGGGATCCGGTAAATGGAGAGATTTGCCCACGAGCCTGGCACGTTGTCTTGGCGAGCTCGTGTGAGCTTCTCTTCGATGGAGAGCTTCTCGTCGATGGAGATGACCCACTCGGACTCGGGAGGCCTCGGCTCATAGTCAGGGACGATCTCGCCTGCATAGGTTGATTTCTTGGGGAGTCGAGATTCCACAGTTCGTCGGAGCTCGAGAGTGAGTAAATACCAACCCAAGAAGAGCTCCTTGCTGTAAACAGCAGCCATTTCTTGTGAAGAATTCGTCTGTGTTTCTTGGCCTTTGCCTTTATTGGGTTTTCATCCTTTGAATTGATTCGCTCCCTAAAACGAGCTTTATAATATTCTGGCCCCCAGTGAGGTCAGGTCGATTTCGTCATCGTACGGATTGATGATGGGACAGTGTGATTAATAGCGTGCCCCAACTTGCCCATGCGTAGTCCATCAGCCTACATCACAGAGAACGGTCGGGTTTTTTATTCTACCCCGCTTGGCCGTTTAATTAGATTTAAAAATTTAATTATTGATAGGAGAAATAGATAGTCACATGTATTGGCATTTCGCATGTAGGAATTTGGTGATAATGCCTCACTCCCCTTATGAACAATTTTAAAAAGATAGCAAGAGAATTAGATATCACTATGCCCATCTCACCTCTCTCATATAGAAGCAATTGAATGAATTTTAATCTTTTCAGATTCTCTCTTTCGCCAAATTGTGTATATGTGCACATCTTGGTGTGGTGTCTTTCAAGTATATATAGAACGAGCTGGATTGAATAGAAGATATTTTTTAGTGTGCGATTTTATAATTTTTGTTTGTGTGGTCATTCCTCGATGAATTTGAATATTGGGCCTCGCATATGTGGACTTGAAGAAGGGGTCGAAAAAATATCTTGACTACTTGGCGTTCAAGTTCAATGTGGTCCTCCCCAACTAACTAATCACGCTACTAATGAAGTGAGCTTCATCACCTAAGTAGCACTAACACCGACACGCAACACGCGAGACAATATGACACGACACGATATGCCGACACGTCATTTCTTAAAAAATAGATAATTCCAATACGTTGAGACACGTTGTATATTAAATGTATATTTATATTTTATCATTTTTATGATTATTTTAATCTAAATAAATTTGATTCAAATTCATAAATAAATAAATAATAAAAAAGAGCATAGAATGAATTTATACTAAAAACATTAATCCGTCATTTATCAATATCATTCATTATTTCAATTTGACAAATTTAAATCCATTTCAATAATCCATAAAACTTGGAGAAAAGAAGGCAATTCACATTCTCGACTCGCGCGTTAGAGAATGTTAGAAGAGAAAAGAAAAACGAACTTGCCCGGAGTAAATTATGTGTCACGGATAGTGAGAGTCGGAAGAGAAGAAAATATTAGGTTTTTTCTTTTCCCCTTTATTATTATCATTTTTTTTACATATATACATTTTAACTTCTCATTTATTGAAAATATTTTAAAATTGACCTCTTGCATGTTGATGGAATTCCAAACACGCAAGTTCGGAATTCTGGACTCGAGTGTCGAAGAGTTGATCAAATGTCACTTTTTTCGACACGTGTTGACCGAGTGTCGAAAAGTGTTGGAGAGTGAGCACGTGTCGAAATATCTTATACGACACGAAAGCTCTCGGAGAGTTGTCTACCACCACTGTCCTAGGGCCTAAGTTAAATCCCAATAATTGAGATATTTGATTGCATGCATGCAATATTTTCCCTCCTATACTTGCATATCCTTCTTTGCTCCAAAATAGAGGGGATATTAATCTCCGTTTTTTTTTTTTTTTAAATTAAATGATTTGAAAAACATTCGTATAAATCATTGCTTGTATCGGTTACAAAAATGAACATCATTATTTACTTTATGGATTAGATAAGACGCGAACCTAAGATTGATTGAGATGATCAAAATACCAAATTGTTTTTGTATTTGAAACGTTTATTGAATGCTTAATCAAAACACTAATCAAGGATCAAATTTGAAAATGGTTTTCTTAGGGTGTTCGTATAACTCACGCATGAAGTTCTTCATTGCTTTGTCGAGAAGGAATTTTACATAGTATCAACATCATGTCACAATAACACGAGAAAAAACTCGTCGATAAACAAAGAGAATTTCAAAATTTATGGATGAGGTTGATTGTAATTAATGAAGAAATGTTACATTTACTAAATCTGGGTTATTCAATTGGTATACTAAATTAAATGTGACTAAAAGTAATGTATTGAAGATGACTCGCTATAATGCTCACTTTCAATCAGCCAGAAATTTTGTAGATTCATTTAAACATATCTAGTATTGATTGGACATAAAAATATCAAGCGGGTGCCATAATAGTAGATATATATCATTTCGATGCATACGATACTTTTCTTTTCTAGGATTCATGTTTTGCTCCTTCCCTTTCTCTCTGGGCACTCTCCTAAGGTGGTTAATTATCCATATTTATAATTTGTAATCTAAAAAGGTATAGCAAGGACAAACGACAATATCGTCATTTTCATGAAATTAATAATTGAAGGACGGTTGGGGGCCCTTATCTTTTCGTGATTTAGCCACGTTTAATCTTGCACCACATCCCTTGAGTTTTCCTAGGTGGAACCCCTGACGGTGAATCTTGACCCATTGACTTTCTTTCTCTTTATAGTCATGCACTACATCCGCGGTTCCACTGGCTAACTAATTACAAATTTGCCATTGCACAATCTCTTTCTAGGAGTAAGTAGTTCAAGGTTCCGTATAGATTTCACTTAGAACTTAGAACCTAGAACTTGCCTGTTAGAATAGGTTATTCATTTTCTGGAACCTAGAACCTATCTCCGATTCCCTAAAACCTGATATCCACCCTATTACAAGTTCCAAGGTCTACTCAAGTTTCACATTTATTATTAATTGAACCATTACAGTGAATTATCGCATTTGATAATCACCACTTGTTGCTACAATTCACTTTATCATAATTTATATTTAGACATATGAAAAATATGAAAATTAACAAAGTAAAAGTCTTAATCACACTTGGAAGAAGAAGTAGAAAAAGGAAGAAATATAGTGATAATTTGATTCTTGGACTAGTGATTCCAGATTATATACTCATTATCGAACGCCATAGATTACGTAAGATTGCATGAAGACATAGAATAAGAAAAACACAAAAACTTATTCTAGTATCTAGATTACAAGTTCTAGGTTCTCAATTTCAGGTTAGGTTCTCGGTTCCAGGTTCCACCAACCTAGAACCTAGAACCTACCGGTCAAAACAGGCTCTCCAATTTTTGGAACTCGGAACCTACCCTATATACCTTGGAACCTAAAACCGGATATATTTCCACCAGTCTGATTCTTAGGTTCAAGATTCTACCCTGGAATGATGCTCACCTCTTTAGTTTGGAAGTTTCTTCCATGCTAGGTCCTCTAATGGTAGAAGTATCAATTATTGGCAATTTGCCTAGAGATTTTTTTCTTATTTTCTATGGTTTTTGCAAATTTTGAACTAAGGATTTTAGGGAACTCAAATATTTGAAAATTTGTGGATTTAAAAGTTTTTGGTCTTGATCTTTGGTAAAAATTTATTAGATAGATGATTCTATTCTATTTAATTGATTGCCAATAGTATGGAGATGTTGATTCGTGTAATTATTTTGTTGTATTTTTATGCTATGAGATTAATCAATTTCAGTTGTTATTCTAAAAGGAGTAGTTATTATTATATTGTCCTTATGTTGGAATTTAATCTTCCTCAAAGGAGGGTGGTTAGATTTTATGGTTTGGCCCTTATCTAATTTCCACTTATATGTGTGGTCTAGGACATAGATTTCTTTTGATTAGATAAATTGTTCTTCAAACCAATCAAAGAAAAATATACAAGTTTCATGTTTGTACATGTAATCATAATAATTTTCTTTTAGTTCTTTGGTTTGATAATGAAAAGTGTTAAAAAAAAAAAACCATTGCTTTACTTCTCTGTTTTTCTTTTGAGTACTCTTGATTTAAGAATTTTCGATTAGTTTCAAAGTCTTCTTCAAGAGTAAGCACTTTAAGATATGCTAATTGGGAGTAGGTAGCATAATGATGTTAGGAGTTAGGATTTTCTAAATCAAGTTGGTCTTGTTGATAAATAGGTCAAGAAACACTAAATCTATTATCAAGACCACTAATATTAGCCACTACAGGATTATTATCTTGGTTGATGGTTGTTTCAGGATTGGACACGCTACTTTGGTTTTTAGGTGGGAGAGTAATAATAGGAGGAAGATTTGGGTAGAGCTCAACTGACCTACGTGATGAGGATGAGGGAATTGACCTTAAGTCAAATGACTATCTTGAAAATTGAATGATTGCTTTTCCTTTTACATTTCGAACCATTCGCTAGGGAACTTGGTTTTCTAATTCCCATTGTTTAGGTAATACTATGTCAATCCAATTAATTGACTTGGAGATAATTGTATAGGTTCTAGTGATATCGATTTGAGGGAGAAGAGTTTCTATTTTTGGTTTATGTTTGAATGCTCTACTTCCAAATCCATAAAGCATAGCTTTGTAATGAATTCTATAGGTAGGGGTTGAAGGAATATATCCTTATGCTATTTTGTACTTATGTGTCTTAATCTAAAGGATTAAAGATTTAATGATATTTTTATCTTTGTGATATCGAGAAATTAGGATAACAATCAAAATGGATTGGACCATTGCAAAGACTTGTTTCTATAGCTCCTAAGATGGATCCTTCAAAGTTTAAGAGTCTTGAATCTCTAAAGACTAGAAGAATATAAGTATTTAAACCCTCTTTGATAAGACGTTTAATACCCACATGAACTAATCCTATATGAATGTAATTAAATTTTTGTTTATGTTTTTTAATAGATTCTTGATTTAAGAGTGTAATTGTTTTGAAAGATCTTGAAAGAGGCATATCTGTTTCTTCTATTGTGATAATATAATATGATTTATATATATATATATATATATATATATATGTATGTATGTATGTATGTTGGAGTACTATATGAGAGAACAATGAAGTATAGGAAGGGGGACAAATTTATGAGTGAGAGAAACTGAGAGAAACTAAATATATTCTCGAGCATTAAAAATAATATGTAAAGCAAAAGAAATGTATAATATGAAAAGTAAGAGTATAAGGAAACAAAAACCAACCATGTATGTGGTATGGACTTGTATTTACATAAACTGTAAATTACATATGAAGTAAATTACATATATTGTTAACTGTAGAAAGTAAAATGCAGAAAACTAAAGTATCAAGTCATCCACTAAGGCGGTAATCTGCGATCCAGGGAATATTGATATTGTATTATAGGAAGAGATTAACCAACTATCATGTAAGGTGGTAACCTTGACTAAACTAAATGTATTTGAAAAGAAAACAAACTTACTTTGTGACTAGGGGTACAAGGTAATAAAGCTTGAAGGGAGATGAGAAATTACAAGAGAGAGTAGAGGGGGAGGAAGAAAAATTTGAAGTCTGGATCGAGCTCTCTATTCCTATGCCGGGAACATGTATTTATAAAAGGTACTACAGTGTATGTTTATAGTGAAAGTGCTATAGTAAAAAGTGCTACAATGTATTGCTTTTCCACCAATGTAACTATTGGCTTGTGATGTCCTATCTTTGGGCTAGATAGGATATCCTATCCTAGCTTTGGGCTAGATTGATCCCGTAATAGTCATCTTCATTGGAGTTTCCACTGTGATGTGACTATGAAGATCTTTCTTGGCTATCTTGTGATTTGGAAGATCCACATTGTGATTCTTCTGCCTTTGAGAATATTTGTCTGAGGACATTGATCTATTCTGGATTGCAGCAAGGGTTGCATAGATTTTTCTTGCAAAAATATCGTATTGGGTGGTGTTGTGGTTATTTGGGTATTTCAACTTCTCAACCAACTCCTAAATGCAAACTCATATCCCTATTCATGGTATTTGAATCCATCACATCATTTTGTTTTACATTTTCGGACCAGTATTAGTACACTAGGTTTCATGGGAGATGTATTGTAGTCAAATTCCCATACTGTGACCCACAAGATTCTGAATATCATGAAGAAGTGCATAAGGCACTAGATTCGTGATTTATGTTGCGTTGGTGTAAAATGTTCATGAAATATTTGGTATCCTTGTTTAACTATGGGGTATGATGTTTCTTTTAAAGAACCAAAGAGATCCCATTGAGATTCAAACTAGTTGAGTAGATTTTCTCTTCGGAAATGGTCTTTGAAGAAGACTAACGTGTATGTTGGAAATTTATATTTTGTTTGAAGAAAACATTTTACCAAGCCTGTTGGTAGTCCCAGTGCGTGTATGAGGTGGTCTATGGTAATTTTTGGGTTACTCTTGCCTGGAATTTTCTAGGTATATGGGGTGAGGTTCCTCATTGAGTGGGTGTATGATTTTGCCAATGGAAATAGTAAAATACATAATATTGTTTGTATCAATTTTATCAGTAAAGTGAGTGAATCTTGTTGATTCTATCTCCACTAAAATTTGTTCATAGACAGCAAGAGTTTCATTTGTATTGTGTGGTTTGAAAAATCAATTTTCTGGAAATATGTTTTTAGCAAATTTGATCTAATTTTTGTCAAAAATTCCATCTTCTACGATTAGTATTTTTGGAATGAAGCTTTTGAAAAGAATTTTGATTTTTGGTAATGAGGGGTTTCGTGGCCTAATAATCACCTCATTCGAAATTCTTTTGTATTTCGCTTGCCTTTGGGCTACAAGTAGGGAGGAATTATTACTTACCTTAATGGCACTAGATGGCTCTTTCTTTACTGTTTTTTGTAAATATTGAGCAAGTATTTATAATATTTCTTTGGGGAGTATGGCAGCTAGTTGTGCTAGAGCTTGTGTGGGTTCTTCCTTAGGGGGTGTATTTTGTATTGGTTGGAAATGGTATTTGTCTAACTGTTGTTGGTTTTCTATCATTTCAAGTCATGGCTTGATTGATGTTAAGACTTTTGGTTTAGGTGGTGTATTGGAGGTTTCGGCAATGGTTTTGCCTTTATCTGTCTTTTTAGATTTTGGTGGCATGATTGTATCCCTTGTAAAAATTCTCTCGCAAGAAAATCTAGTAATGAATTTAAAAACTATTTATAAATTCAATATCAAAATCGAACACTAAAAGTATAGCTTGCCATCTAGCAAAAATATGTTTTGAAGCAATATTCAAGACGTCCTTTTTCAAACATCTTTGACAAATTTACAATCAATTCTCAAGAAAAAGTTTTGGTTTAATAAATCTCCTTGGAATTTTTATATGAATAGAACGATAGCAAGTATTTCTTTTTTGATTGTTGAGTAATTTTGTTATGTTGAGTTTCAATGTTTTGAAACAAATTGGACAACTTGTTCTTTACTATTTTTGACATGTTTAAGAATACCACCATATCCTATTTCTGAAGCATCTGTTTCAATTATTTTGAAAGTGGACGGATCAACTAGATATAAGCATGGTATTCCTTTAACAAAGGTTTTTATTTACTTGATAATATTTGTGTAGACTGATGTCCACGGTGAAGGATCCTTTTGTAGCATTTGGTGTAAAGGTTTAAAAAGTATATTAATATTGGGAAAAAATCTAGAATATAATTGAGACTACCTAAGAATCTTTATAACTGAGTTTTGTCTTTAATCTCATTCAGAAATTTATAAGTAAATGAGATTGACCTTTCTATTGGAATTATGGTACCTAAATGGATATGATGACCTAAAAATCTAATTTTATTTTGGAAGAGTGATATTTTGGTTGGAGATACTACTAAACCATTTTGCATGATTATTTTAATGAAAGTAGATATATGTTTGAAATGTAGTTTTATATTTGAAGAGAATATTAGAATATCATCTATACAGAATATGATAAACTCATAATAAGGATTGAAAATTTCATTCATAATCCTTTAGAATTCTGAAAGGGCATTTTTTAGATCAAATAGCATAGCATTCCATTCATAATGGCCAAAAGGGACAGTAAAAACTATTTTGTATTTATCCTTTCCATTAATTTATATTTGCCAAAATCTTGATTTCATATCAAATTTTAGAAATATTTTTGATCTACACAATCTATTTAACAAATCTTTTTTGTTGGGTATCGGATACCTTATCCATCTAAGTGCTGTATTTAAAGGTTTATGATTAATGACTAACCTGAGTATTCCTCATTCTAATTTAGCACTTTTGTTGACATAAAAAGTGGAACAGCTCTGGGGTGATTGGCTTTTCCAAATGAGTTTTTTTTATTTAAAAGGTCTTATATTTCTATTTAGTAGAATTTTAAAACTTCTTGATTCATTTGTGTAGGATGAGCTTTTATAGGTATTTTATTTTCAAAAAAATCTTGTTCGTAAGGTAAATCTACAATATGCTTATTTCTTTCTCAAAATGCATTGGGTAAGGTGGAACATATAGTTTTCTCTATGTGTTTTTGTAGGGATGCTATTTTATCTTTGATGTTTCTTTTTGCGAGATTTTCTTCCATTCTTTTGAATTCTAAGTCTTCTTTTAAAAACTCAAGTTGGTTTTCTTTATCTTTTATAAGACAATTTATTTCTAAAATTGAGTGTTCTTGTAAGATGTTTAGGCTTCTCTTTTGTGGTTTTGTTATGAAATCAAAAGTGAATTTTCTATTTAAAGCCTGAGTTTCAATTCCTTCATTTGTTACTATAAAATGTTGAATTAATTGTATGAAAGGTGTTTCTAGAATTACTTGCCTCATATTCTTGACTAAAAGAAATGAAGTTTTATAAGACATTTGATTTTTTATTATTAAAGCTTTTAGCAGAGGCTGATTTTAACGATTTTGATGTTTTATTAAAGTATCTTGTTAGAACAAAACCTTCTTTGATAGAATTGAGATTTGCTCCTATATTAAAAAGTGATGTTATTTCAATGATAAATTCATTATTGATTTTTGTCGTTATATTTATCATTCATTTCCTAGAGGTTATTTCTGTTAATAACATTAAGAAGTTTGGATTAGAGGTATTGGAAGTATTAATGATTTCATTTTGATCTTCTAATTTTGTATTTCCCTTTGTGACGAGAGATTTTATATCAAAGATTTCTCATTTCATATCCATTTGTGCAGCTTTTAAGGCCTGTATTTCTAATTTTTGATGTTTTATTTCACTTTGAAGATCATTAATATTTATTGGCCTACACAAGGTTTTCTTATTTTTTTAAGAATATCTTTAAGATTATAAGATGCATTGGATTTAGAAGCAATATTCATTGAAGATTGGAGTCTATCTAAGTGTCTTTTTTAGCTTCTAAGTCAATTATTTTATCAGCAATGCTAAGGAGGAACTCTTTTTCTTTTGTTAGCATATTTATTTCAGGGGTAGGTTTATTTAGAGGGGCATCTTCATATTTTGATTCTGAAGAGGTTTCTATTTCATTTATTTGAAGATCTTCTTCCTTAAGAAATTAATCAGAAGAGGTGTGATCATCAATTACTACAAGGATGTTGTTTAATTGGTATAATGTATTATCATCTAAGGAGAGTTCATTTAGTCTTTTATTAACTCTACAATATTTTGAAATATGTCTTTTTTTACCACATGAGTAACATTTAAGATCTTTAGAATTTTTCTTATCTGTATGTGGCTTATTTTGGTGTCTTTGTCTAAGTTTGTGAGGTTGTAATTTGTTGGGATGTTTTCTTTTTCCTTTTTCAGGCAGACAAGTTCCTCTACGTTTTGGTTTTTATTTTTCATTATAAGAAGGGTTGTGTTGGGCACAACAATCTCTTAAACTTTTGTTGGTAAGAGATTGTTCATCTTTGAGTTGTTTTTGCAATTTGATTGTATTACATATTTGTGTTCCTTATCTATAAACATGTGAGATTATTTCTCCATTTGAAAGTAGGTCATAAGATATTTGGCCATTATATTATTCTCTAATCCTATTTCTAACTTGGTCACCTATTATTTGGGATAAGCCTGCTAAGAATTTTTATTTCCAAAAGGGTTGATTGCAATCTGGTCTTACAAGAATCCTTTAAAAGAAAAGTTCTTTATATTCTCTAAATCTTCTTAAAGATTTGCATCTCATAGTGGACATGAGGTCTTCATTCCTATCTCTAATATGTGATGGGTCTCCTATGAAGTGTTGTGAAATAGAGTATATGAGTGGATTCACTGCATCTTGGATGAGATGTCCTTGTTCGTCATCCATGCATTGTCCAAAGTCATCTATTTTATAGGCAATTAATATTTGTATTTTCTATTCATCGGTTAAATAATTATCCCACTAGCCTTTTAGTTGTCCTATGAAACTTGCTACTAAAAGATTAGCAACAGTATGATCAAAAACATTTTGCTGTGTTTTGTATGCATTAGCTAACATTATCATATTGTTTAAAATATTCATTATATTGCTTTCGGCTACACCATATATTCTCCAGTCATAAACGGTGTCTAGAGAGTATTTATTTTTGTATTTTGCGATGATTCTTCTAAAGCAATGTCTAGTGGGGTAGCTCTATTATGATATAATTTTTGGAGTTGTCTCCAATTGAGCCTATTTACCTCAATGATGGATTCACTATTGGAATCATTGGAAGTTTTTGTTAAGGTTGGTCTGGAGTATCTTTTACAATTAATCCTTGAATTTTAGGGGTGTCTAATATTGGAGCAGGTTCTAGTTTCGATTTTCCTGAAAGTCTTTTCCTCTGTTCTATGGCTTTGTCAAACTCTGGATTAAGATTTTTTAGAAATTCAAATGTCTTAAAAATAGGTTTTTTGAATGTTTCTACTTGTGGTATAATTTATTGGGTAGGATTCCGAATCGTTGATTCTATCCTATTCAACTACTTTTCTATGGTTACTAATAAATGTTGATTTGTATAGTTATTTTGTTCAATTACCTTATGTTTATAAAGTGAATCTGTTTCAATAGGTATTCCAAAAGGAGTAGCTATTACTTCACTTTCTCCATACTGTATTTTTATTCTCCTAAGTGGTGGATGATTAGATTCTTTGGTTTCACCATTATCGAGTTTCCACTTGTAATGATGATCTAAGACTACTATTTCTTTTGGTTTGAGGAATTGTTCTTCTATCCAATCAAAGAAAAATATATGGACTTCATGCTTGTACATGTAGTCGTAATACTTTTGTTTTATCAGCAAAGGTTTTGAAAAACCATTCTCTAATTTCTTTATTGTTTTCTGAATTAAATTCTCTATTAAGGAATGCTCTATTTGGTTCAAATTGTTTTTCTAAAACATTTACTTCTACATCTATCATTTGTGAGTATGTTGGAGAATGATGAGGTGAATCAGTATTTTCTAAGGTCGGTTCATGCTGGTTTTATTGATAAATTGGCTTGGAGATTCTTGACCTATTATCTATACCGCTAATTTCTGGTTCTGGTGGTGCCGTTGGTGTAGGAGGAATGTTAGGAGGATTATAGTATGTTTTGGGCTGGATTGGTGTTGTTTTTAGAATGGAAGTATTCTTATGAGTACTAGGTGGAATGGTGATTATAGGTGGAAGATTTGGATGAAGATCTACTGAACTTCTTGCCAGAGATGAATGAAATGAGCGGTCTGATCTTAGGTCAAATGATCTTCTGAGGAACCGAATAGTTACCCTTCCCTCTGGATGTTGTATGTAACATTGATCGAATTTGTATTTTGAACAACTTGTTGAGAAACCTGGTTTTCTAGTTTCCATTGTTCTAAAAAGTTTACTTGATTCCAACTAATAGATTTAGGGATTGTCGTATTTACTCTAGAAATGTCAATCTGGATGAGAAGTGTCTCACCTCGTGGATTGTATTTGAAAGCATTTTCTCCAAAGGCAAATGTCATTGCTTTTTAGTGAATCCTATAGACGAGAGCTAATGGGATAGAGCCTTCAGCTACCTTGTAATTTATGTGTCTTTATTTGAAATGTGAGTGCTTTAAAAATATTCTTATCTTTAAGAGATATCGAGAAATTAGGATAACAATAAAAATGTATTAGGCCGTTGCAGAGACTTGTTTCTACGGTACAAAGTATAGATTCATCGTAGTTTAAGAGACGTGAGTCTCGTAAAACTAAGAGAATTGAGGTGTTAAGGCCTTCTTTTGTAAGAGGTTTAATTTCTACCTAGACTAAACATGTATGGATGTAATTATATTTTTGTTTATGGTTTTTTGATAGATTCTTGGTTTAAAAGATGTATTTTTTCGTAAGAGTTTGAAAGAGGAACATCTCTTTCTTCATTAGTTATAACGTAATCTGATTTTTGGAAAAATTTCAACTTTGATTGTTTGTATATTTCCTCATGCTAAACCTTAGGAATCTCCCAGTTTTATATAGAATTGTTGAAATCTTCTATTCTTACTTCTTCTTTATGTATATGACTTAGATTTAAGTCCATTTGTGATGGAGATCTAGATGAAGACATAGATCTTCTAAGTAAGCTCACACCTATAGATCGAAACTATCCCTTCTTGAGAGCCGTTCTAGAGCTAAACCAATGGTCTTATTGCCTCTCTGGGGTTTACGGCTAGGACCACTCTGTAGAAACAAGAAGGGTGCCAACTAATGGCTCTCGATCTTTAAGTATAAGACTTAAACAGACTATCTATTACCTTTTGTTGGAAATATGAAGATACCGATTCCGAGTATCAATCCGAGCATCAGTGATTCACTCGGTTTATTGGTGATTAGCTTGGTAAATTAGTACATAGAATCATTATGTAATCAGTGTATTTTTCCTTTTTCTTTCTTTCCCATCTTACTTCCTCTCACTAACATTATAAGTGGAGGATCATACATGTACAAGGAATATACAAAAATACATAAATCATTTTCCTCTCCACTCCACCTCGTTCTCGTCATGGTATCGAGCCTCGGTCCTAAACCTAGCTTCCGCGTTCTCGAATTGCCCTCGTTTCTTTCTTGAGTTATTGTTGTTGCGATTCTTCAATCTGCAAACCAAACCAAAAAGCCGAGTTGGAATTCAATCTTCGTACCATGGCAAGAAAAGGGAATACTCAGGATTTACCTTTGGAGGAAATGCCTCAAGATCAAACCTCAGCTTCATCGATTCAGATTAATCCGAATGAACAGGAGGATGCATTCACCCAAAAACCAGAGGATCCTTCGAGCACCACTATTTTTCCTTCTGGTCCCGTTTTTCCTTCTGCTCCTGGTCCGATGCAGTGGCCTGCGTTTCCATGGTACCCTGTTCAAGGCCAATGGGGCGCAGGTCCAGGACAGGGGTGGGCTCAACATGGTTCGTATGTGCAAGATTCGAGCTCCAACAAAAATGAAACTGACCCAAGTCAGGAACCGGATCGTAGGGATCTGAACCAAGGAAACGGGTCTACGGGTCAAGGATCAAATCCCTACCCGTTTTTTGGACTTGGTTATGTACCGTACCTCTTTCCCAATGGCAGCAGCAATCGACTCGAAGCCGGCGACCCTCTCTTCACTTCATCGACGGATGGACCAGACCTGAAACTCATCCAGCTACAACTCACCGGCCCCGACAACTACAGCACCTGGGCGCGCGATTTCCATCGAGCCCTCATCACCAAAGGCAAAGAGGGTTTTCTCGACGGATCCGTGCCCTACCCAACAGATGAACGACTTCAACGACATTGGCGACGGTGTAATCAATTGGTACGCACCTGGATCGGAAATTGCCTTGCGCCGGATGTTGCAGCAGGGCTTCCTTCAACAGAGGACTCGAGAGCCTATTGGGAAAGCATCCATGAGATGTATGGACGGCTCGATCGGGTGAAGCTATTCACCATAACTCAGGCTCTCTCCGAATTGAAGCAAGGGAACCTCACGGTTACCGCTTGCTTCAATCGTCTCTCGGCTCTTTGGAATGAACTCGAGGCGGCCGAGGAACGACTGGAGGGACCCGAAACAACACTTCGTCAGTATCGGACCATAAAGGAAAGGGAGAAGGTGACACGATTCTTACTGAGCTTGAATGAGACGTATACTACCTTTAGGTCACAGATCTTGACGATGGAGCCAACGCCTTCGCTCGGACGAATTTATCAGCTAGCCGTTCAAGAAGAAAGCCAGAAATTGGTGACCACCGTGCACGCGCAAGCCACTGATGGAGTCGCTCTTGCTGCTGCGTTTGCCGGAGACACCATCTTACTTGACCCAAAGCACATCGGCCATGGAGGAAACAACAACTTCGGGAACTTTGGAGGACTTGCGGCTGCAGTTGCAAGAAAAGTAAGTGGGAACCCTAGAAGCCCACGGATGGATGGTCAAGATCAAAGGAAGGGATCCAACGGCTCATATCCAAATGCCAACCTTTTTGGATCCAACGGTGGGCAGCAAAGAAGATCTTACGGTGGATATTCTCTTTTTGGTGTGCCAGAATCCGACGGCCGTAGCTTGGCCACATCAGCTCAAATGTCTGCGGGATCCAACGGACCACGACACGCCACGTCATCATACAGATGAGGTGGGCAAATTTCAAAAATAAAGGAAAATTCTGTGAATATTGCAGACGCCCACACCATACCATCGACACTTGCTAGAAATTGCATGGCAAGCCGGGTGATAAAGAAAAAAATGAGTTTTCTGCTTATCAGGTGTCGGCACTCAGGACTGATGGGGCACACCAACCAATTACCCAAGATCAATATCAGAATATCATGAGGGCTCTGGATCGTTTAAACACAAGTGACAAGAGCGCAGGCTTTTCAGGTACTATCCTTGGTAAAACGAACTCAATACCAACTGATACATGGATTATAGATTCGGGTGCAAGTGATCATATAATATGCAATGAGAAATTATTTTCCCATGCTCGAAAAGTCCATATTTATATACCGTTCGACTTCCGAATGGCAATGTTACTCGTGTCACTAAGGTTGGAACTGTTCACCTTAGCTCCGATATTGTCCTAAAAAATGTCCTCCATATTCCAGAGTTTGAGTTCAACCTGATATCCGTTTCAAAAGTTTGTGAAGACAATTCTTGTGGTGTCATATTCAATTCCGACAATTGTTTCTTTCAGGACCTTTCGACTGGCAAACCGATGGGCTTGGGTAGTGTTGCACAAGGACTCTATTTTTGGATTAGTTCTTGAAGTTTTTGATAAAAGCACTTCTTGTAATGCTATTATCAATAATAAAAATCTTATTTTCCATCAACGCTTGGGTCATAGTGCACGTTTTCCCTAATCCGAAATGTCCCATCTGTCCCCTAGCTAAACAATCTCGGACGCAATTTCCCACTAGCACATCTCGAGCTAGCATTGCTTTCTCTTTACTACACATTGATATTTGGGGACCCTATCACACACCACATCGTGATGGGTCACGATTCTTTCTTACCATTGTTGATGATTATAGTCGTGCGACTTTGGTTTTCCTCATGCAGTCAAAGAGCCAAACTTTCCCAATTCTATCGAAGTTTCTCACTCTTATTGAAAATCAATTCAAAAAAGCTGTTCAAAAAATTCGTACGGACAATGGACGCGAGTTTTATACTAGAGAGTGTGAATCTTTTCTATCATCTAAGGGAATAATCCATGAAAGCTCCTGCACATATACTCCTCAGCAAAATGGGATAGTTGAGCGTAAACATCGGCACCTCCTAGAGGTTGCTCGTGCTCTTAAATACTAGGCTTCGATTCCTGAAGATTTTTGGGGAGACTGTGTTGTCACGGCAGCCTATTTGATTAATTGAATGCCGACACGGATTCTCGATGGGCGAACACCTTTTCAATTGCTTTATGAAAAGGAAGCAAGAATTGATCACCTCAGAGTATTTGGATGCTTGTGTTATGCCACAGCAGTAGGGCCTCGGAATAAAATGGACCCTCGTGCTATTCCATGTATTTTTATGGGATATCCATCCTTACAAAAGGGCTATAGAGTCATGGAGATCTCTACAAGGCACTTCTTCGTGAGCAGGGATGTGCTTTTTCATGAAGACATATTTCCATTTCGGGAAAGTACCTCCTCATCCTCTGTCTCAGCTTCCAATCATCGCCCATTTTTATCAGAAGAAGATTTATGTATGGAACCTCCATATATAATCACTGCACCAGAACAACTTGCACCGGAAACAACAACTCTAGCTCATCATGGAGTTGAATTACCTGTTCTTTCAGATGAGGAAAATCAGCCACCCGGTTCTCCGATCACTTCTTCACAACAGGAGTTACAATGTTCTCCACAAGACTCCTTACCTACCATTACTGAAGAAGTGAGAGTGGAGGAGCCTCGGCATTCTGGTCGACATACACGATCGCCTACCTGGACAAAGGATTACATATGCACTACGATAAATTCTCCAGGTACACAATATCCGGTATCTTCATATGTTTCTTTTAGTCGGCTGTCACCGGAACATATATGCTGCGTTAGTCGGATTTTCGAAGAACAGGGAGCCGTCTTCCTATCATGAAGCGACATGCGACCCCAAATGGCAGAATGCAATGGAAGCTGAGCTTAAAGCACTGACTGAAAACCACACGTGGGACATTGTTCCTTTACCTCCACATCGAAGACCCATTGGCTGCAAATGGGTTTACAAGATAAAGTTCAAGGCAGATGGTTCCATCGAAAGATACAAGGCTCGGTTAGTTGCGAAAGGTTTCACGCAACGGGAAGGTTTTGATTACCATGAAACCTTTTCTCCTGTAGCTAAGGAAGTTACTGTTCGTTCTTTCTTATCCATTGCAGCTCTTCGTAATTGGCAACTACATCAGATGGATGTTCATAATGCCTTCTTACATGGGGACTTAGATGAAGAGATTTACATGGAACTTCCACCAGGTTTACGCAGACAGGGGGAGTCTCGTGTGTGTCGTCTACATAAATCCTTGTATGGACTTAAACAGGCTTCTAGACAGTGGTATGCCAAATTCACTACTGCATTAATCGGCGCAGGATTTCAACACTCCAAGCACGACTATGCCTTGTTTACTTGGACTGAAGGTACTTCATCAATTTATTTGTTGATATATGTTGACGACATTCTTATCATGGGAAACAATGAGTTGGCTATTACAAGGTTCAAAAAATATTTGCATTCTGCTTTTCATATCAAGGATTTGGGCCCCCCCAAATATTTCCTAGGTATTGAAATAGCTCGCTCCGATAAGGGAATCAGCCTCAGTCAACGAAAGTTCATTTTGGAGATAGTTTCAGAAGCAGGATTATCAGGATGCAAACCGGCTGCCATACCAATTGAACAAAATGCGAAGCTAATGACGCATGAATATGATATGAGCTTGCTCTCATCCACAGTTGATCCATTGCTGGAGGATCCATCGGGATATCAACGTCTTGTTGGAAAACTAATCTACCTCACCATGACAAGACCCGATATTTGCTATGCAGTACAGATACTCAGTCAGTTCATGCACAAGCCGAAACAATCTCATATGAATGCCGCATTAAAGGTTGTGAAGTACCTGAAGAAATGTCCGGGACTTGGTATTTTCTTATCTCGTGATTGCAATATGAAGATAACAGCTTTTTGCGATACAGATTATGCCACTTGTCCAATGACGAGGAGATCGGTTACTGGTTTCTGTATTAAACTAGGGAAGTCACTCATCTCATGGAAGACAAAAGAAGCGATCGACCGTGTCACCTTTGTCGTCGCCCGAATCGGAATACCGAGCTATGGCAAAGAGGTCTACGTGAGATAGTATGGATACGTGGGTTACTCTTCGACCTTGGAGTACGGATCGAGGGACCTAGTGAACTATTTTGTGACAATGATGCTGCGCTCAAATTAGCGGCAAATCCAGTTTTTCATGAGAGGACTAAACATATAGAAGTTGATTGTCATTTCACTCGAGACAAGATTCGAGAAGGGATTATCACAGCAAGAGGAATTGGAACTGTAGAGCAGCCTGCAGATATCTTTACCAAGCCATTATGTCAAAGACAGCATACATACCTTTTAAGCAAGCTAGGTGTCCTTGACATATATCGGCCACCAGCTTGAGGGGGAGTGTTGGAAATATGAAGATACCGATTCCGAGTATCAATCCGAGCATCAGTGATTGACTCGGTTTATTGGTGATTAGCTTGGTAAATTAGTACATAGAATCATTATGTAATCAGTGTATATTTCCTTTTTCTTTCTTTCCCATCTTACTTCCTCTCACTAACATTATAAGTGGAGGATCATACATGTACAAGGAATATACAAAAAATACGTAAATCATTTTCCTCTCCACTCCACCTCAGTTTCTGTCACCTTTATCCTGGCTTTGATACCATGAAGGGGTTAGGATTGGAGTACTATATGAGAGAATATGAAAGTATAAGAAGAGGGACAAATTTATGAGTGAGAGAGAAACTGAGATATATATATACTTACAATGACTACGACATAGCTTTAGGGTTTACTTCCAAGCTCCACCGAAAACTTACGATGACTAAAATTTTATCCCAATTTTTTTAAGCATCGTGGAAATCGTCAAGGTGAATTTGTCCCTATTCGGGATGCCTTTCATTGAGCTGCTATGCCATGCAATCAAAATTGGGAAAAACCATGCCATGACATTTTGATTTACTAAGGAGACGTGTACTCAACATTGACTTACCACCAATTTTAGAGGGTGCTAATGACAAGATATCACTGTAAATTGTTACAAGCAAGACATGCAAATGTGTTTAGAAATTAACGTGTATATAAATTAGTCCAGCATGCATGTAATTGTGATGACACTTTTGAAATTCATCAGCCAGAGTGTCGGAGATGAGGAGCCAACAAAAGTCACTCTAGGATGCATAATACTTCATGTAGATAATAGTGGAATCCTCTAAATTCGAATAACAGATTTGAATTTTACATTTTTCGCTATGAGAAAACATTTTGGCACGTATGAATTTCAAAGGGGCTCTTCTTCTTCTTTTATTTTCCTCTCTTTTCCACTTTATTATTCAGTCTTCCCATCAACCTCAACCCCTTTCTTTTTAATAACCTAGGGGCACAACTCTAATCAACCGGCTATCTGGAAAAGAACAAGCACACAACCCACTGCCAACCCACCGCCATGACTCTGCCGCTCCACCAGTGGTTTTTTTAGGCGAAAGCATAGCCATACCCTTGTCACTAGGTCAATCTCAGAGGTAAACCTATTTTATCAAAGGTTAGTATTGTCCTCTTAGGAAAATTATAACATCCTCGATTTTGATCTTTACTTTGGCCCCCGACTACTAGGCGAAGATTGGTACGCCAATTGCGGGACTAGGCCACAAGCTGACCCAAAGGACGATCATGAGCTGATTAACCCATTCGGGTAGACGACTTAGAAGATTGGTTGTACTTAGATAAAATGTTCAACCATGGAAAGGTTATTCGACCATAAGGACCAGTCGTGGGACTATCACATACCATCACGAATTGGCGAACGGTCATGGCTCGATTCCGCCCGGTCATTATACCGATCATGGATGACTATGGATCGACCCAATTCGACCATGAGTTGAGGCAGATCGATCGATCCCACATGATCACATGACAATTGAAAAACTCGATCATGGATCGAATAAACTCAACGCGATTTAGTTTCAGACTAGTCATAAGTTGTGGCGTAGATCCTGGATTGGCCCTCGGACCAACTAGAGGACCAGTCAATTGGCCCAAGGCCTAGCCCTGGGACCCATTCGAGAGCCCCCTCTACACAGTAAAAGGGGAAGTCCAAGCTCAGTTTCGTCGGTTAAGCCCGGTTGCCTCTGGCTTCATCCGATCATGACTTAGGCACGAACTCTTGGGCCAAATAAGGTAGTCGGTTGCGGTTAGATTCGATTAACTCCCGCCTAATGAGATGGCCTCAAACTTAGATATTTTCCCTTGGTGCATTTAATGCCTTGGGTATGTAGTCATTTAATGCATATTGACTAAGGGAAAACACTTGGCACCAAATGGTCTTGTCCTTTGAAGGTAATCATGAACTTTGGATTCTTGCATATTAAGAGAGGATGAGTCATAAGCTTATTAAGAAGACTTAGAGACCAAGCTAGATAGGCTAATCTTCTTGAAGAACAAGACCCAAAGGATTAAATAAGGGTAATAAGTGTGAAGGCTTATGTGTCCTAAGTAATTAATGAAGAGAGTGACTTATGACCTAAAAGAATAATGGCAAGTGATCTGGCAAGCCAAAGTAGAGTGCAACCTCTCCTCCATATACTTGCCACTTTTGCTATCCTAGGTTTTGACTTCCCAGTTTTTCGAACTACTAGACCTTTCCCACTTCCTAATTTTATAGAGCTCTTTGTGGTTCGAATTTGGAGAAACTTCTTTCATACAAGTTGTTCCAACTATAACATACTTAAATTTCATATTTTTCTAAGGTGAAATGGTTAGGATGAAAGCTGAATCATTTACCATATGGAACTTCCTTAACGTAGTAAAAACGGTGATCGATTACCTTATCAAAATTTTATAAACTTTTCCCTTTCATATTTAGACATACTTTATTCACCAAAGTTTTAAAGGACATCCATATTTACATCATACAAAAATTTCAAAGAATTTTGTGAAGATTTGGATTTCAAAATGGGTCTCTCTTTGCAGTCATTAGATTTGCTCCACGGGCAAATTGTTGGGTTGTGTTCAGTGAATTGTCGATCTTTCCATAGCACAAATTGGACTTAGCTTCCTCATGAAAAATGTTATTTAAGATATTCTATATAACATATTAAAATTTCATAATTTTTCGATTCCATTTGATAGGGTAATGACATTTATTTCGAAAGTTACTTGAAACTGTTTTCACCTTGGAATGGAGAGCCACATGCCCAAACTTATAGGGGAAGGGGCTATACGCCCAACTTGAGGAGCAAGCCAATCTAGAGTCTTCTTGGATTAGGATAAGGATGCATGAAATACCTTTGGACTCTAGTTTTTCAATACCAAGTTGAGGTGTCCCCTAAAAGAATAGGCCATAATGACTCATAACCTAAAACTTGGAGATCGAGTTTATAGTATGAACATATCTAGCCTAATAATTAGTCAAAATCCAAACATTAAATGAGAAAGGCTTAGTCATTGGCTTAAATGTCCCTACAATAATTACATGTAATTATTCCATGATAACTCAATTCCTTAGATGGACCAATGGAAAGATGAGCAAGTGTCTCTCCTAAGAACTAGACTTGCCACCCATCTCTTTAGTTTGCTACCTCCTCATCCTAAATTGTTCATCTAAATGAAGATGATTGGTCCACTTGGAAAGATCATCATGAGAGGTTTGCCTATAAATAGAGGCATTTCTCCCTCATTTCCACACCACCTCCTCTCCCTCCCTCACTCTCTTGACCTCACCTTCACCATCGCCCTCTCTCTCTTTCTCGTGGCTACATCCCTCTTGCTTGTTCGTTCGTTTGCGTGCACGTTGCTCAGTCACCCAGGTCTTCACTTGAAGTGTTGTAAGTAGAATCTCTAACTCTTGGCTAGGGTGATAGCCTACGTTGTCAAGTTTAGTGGTGTGCTCACTTGTGTAAGTCGTGTATATGTTATAGTGTTCTTTTGTATGGTTTATTCATATTTTCATACATGAATGTGTTCATGCCCCGAGACTATGTCAAGATTCTCTTGGCTTGGAATCGACGTCAATTCATAATGGCTTAAGCCGTGAGGCCTTGGATTGGTATTGAGGTTTGCCAGTTCCTAGTCTCTTTCGGCACAAGGATCGCCCGATGCCGCAAAGTCTTGGATCGGTATTAAGGCGCGCTGGCTCCAATTCTTGTTCAGTACAGGGATCGCCCAAGCCCAAGAGATCTGGGTATGACATTGAAGCATATTGATTCCAAGTCTTGTGTGGTGCGGCGATCGTCTAGGTGTACAGTCCAAGCCACGAACCAAGGATCGTGCCTGGCATATTATATAGTATGATAATAAGAGTCAAGACACACTCACTTGAATGAGTATGCCCTCGAGCCTTGCATAATAAAAGACCGACTTGTGTGACGCACTTGCGTGATCATTCAAAGGGGAAAAAGCATATGTTGCCACACAGCATTGGCGGCAATGCCTCGTTTATGGAACAAGATGCCCTAGTTGAGTCAGGATGCCCAACATGAAACTGGAAGTCTCGGTTGAGCTGAAAGGGCCTGGTCGAGTTAAGATGACGATAAAAGAATCATGTTATGAGTGTCAGTATATGCATAAGCATTATATGTTGATGTGTTCATCGATATGCTGAAGGTAAGCAAGCATTGAAGTATGCAGTAATAGACATCTACAAGTAGTCGAGGTGTAGCAATAAGCTTGCCATTGATCTGCCATAAACATTGTATTACAAGTGTTGTATCTACTAGATTTTAATGATGAGATGTCCTCCTAATATAAAATTAGGCATTTTACTTACTGAGTCCATGATTCACCTCGTTGTTTTTCGGAATTGTAGGTTGGAGAGGTTGTAGTCTCGCTAGAGGAGCTAAGGTTTATGCCTGTTTATGCATAGAATATATAATAGTTGTAAATATAGCGGCCCATGACAAAAGACTTGTAAATATAACTTATATAATTGTGTGTTTATAAGTGGTTATTTTTCTGGCTATTTATTATTATATGGGTGTTGTATGTATGCTTCTACATATTCTTAATGAAAAGATAAAATAAACAGGATGGCGATGTGCCTGGGACGTCGTGAAAATAACCCATACTCGAAGATCTTGGAGTAGAGTTGGGGTAGTTACAAAAATTGTCCAAAAAGTCTTAAACTTATTACATTTTTATTAATTTAGTTCTAAACCTTTAAATTTTGTGAATTCAATCCTAAACATTTTCACCTCTTGTCTATTGAGTTCATCCAGCCAATTTTGACAAGAAACTATTGACGTGGATGCCGGCGATGCCATATAGGATTGACGGCGCGATGTGGACAATTTGTAAAAATATTTTTTGAATTTATTATTATTTTTTCTCTTCTTTTTTTTTTTCCTTTTCCTTTTGCTTCATCTCTAGTCGGCCGGCCGACTGGCCACACTCGCCCCTGGCGAGGGCGAGCCTCGACAAGCGAAACCCTAGCAAGGGGAGCCCTCACCCCCATCAAGGCTTGAAGGCCTCACCCAAGCCAGGCCAAGTGGGGTAAATACACTATCAGTGCCAAAAGTTGTGTACAACGCTCACTTTGGTGCCAAAAGTTTCCGTCGGATCATTTAAGTGCCAAATCGGAGGAAAAACGATTACTTTAGTGCCATCGGCGAGAGATTCCGGCCAAAATGATTACGTGGCTTTTATATTTTAAAAAAAAAATTGACATGGCTTTTAAACGATGTCGTTTTCTTCATTTTCCATCCTCCTTAAGAAAACGACGTCGTTTTGCCATCATATGTGGAAGGCCTCACAAAAACGACGTCGCATAGCTCATATGGGGTTGAAATTAGGGTTTTTTTTCTGATCCTCGCGCAACGCCGACCTAGCTCACTTGGCCACCGTTGCTCGGCCTCCATCGTAGTTGCTCGACTAGGTGAGCGAGGAGAGGCTGAGGTTGTTTCTCGAGCAAGAAGCAATGGGAAGAATAGGAGGCGAGGGTGGAGGAGGAGGAGGAGGAAGAAGGGGGTCGAAGGTGGAGAGAGCGAAGACGAGGAGGGCGAAGGAAACAAGGAGGGCACAAATGGAGATGGTGGATTGGGCTCTGCTCAGGGAGCGGCCGAAGTGGGTCTTTTTGAAGGGGGGAGGAGAAGGAGGAGGAGGAGGACAAGGGCTTGGGCTTGTCGACAATGTCGGACGAATCGGAGGTGGAGGTATGTTGGTGCTGGTGCTGGTGCTGGTGCTAGCACCACTGCTGGTGTCGTTGCTTGCTGGTGCTAATGTTGTTCTTCGGGGAAGAAGACGACGAGGAAGCGCATGCCATGCCTTCTCTCTCTCTCTCTCTCTCTCTCTCTCTCTCTCTCTCTCTCTCTCTCTCAATTTAGGGATTTAGGGTTTTGACTTGGGGGGAAAGATGTCAAACGGTGTCGTTTTGTTATTTAGATGCCGATTGTACTCTCCGGCGAGCCATATCAGCTTCAAAAATTAATAAAAAAGTGCCATGTCGGATTTCCAGTCAATCAAATCAGCTTTGGCACTAAAATGATTGTTTTTCAAACTTTTTGGCACTTAAGTGATCCAAAATTAAACTTTTGGTATCAAAGTGAGTGCTGTACACAACTTTTGGCACTGACGGTGTACTTACCCCAGACCTTCACCTAGATCAAGCAACACTGGTTGTCGCCTAGGCCAGAGCAGCTTCACTTGGTGTCGGGCGAGCGAAGGCGATGCCAGGTAAGGCTGCCCTAGCCTGGGCGATAGTTGGCCTCACTAGATTTGGCACCCAATTAAGGCCCCGGCCTGGGTGACGGTCGACGTTGCGTGGTCTGGGCGAGGCGAGGCCGACCTTTACCATGCCTTAACGGGGCAAGGGCTCCCCTTGTCGAGGCTTGCCCTCACCTAATTCGCCACCCAGTTAGCTAGCTCGACATGGTTGGTGCCCGGCCTTCGGCCACCGGCCAAATGGAGATGAAGCCAAAAAAAAAAAAAAAAAAAGTAAAAAAGGAAAAAAAAAAGCAGAAAAAATAATAAAAAATTCAAAAATAAAATATTATTAAAAATTATTCACATCAATGCCGACAATCCTATGTGGCACCGTCGGCGTCCATGTCAATAATTTTTGGTCAAAATTGGCTAGATGGACTTAATTGGCAAAAGGTAAAAATGTTTAGAACTGAATTAGCAAAATCGAAAGATTTATGATTGAAATGGTAAAAGTGCAATAGGTTGAGGATTTTTTGGACAATTTTCCTTTTTCTCTCTCTAGGAGTGAGGAGGTAGAGAGAGACTTGAGGATTAAGTTCGACAGGTGTGGTTAATCTTATGAAGTGTGGTGGCAATATAGGTAATTAAAGTTGGATCAACAGGGTGAACGATTGAATTTGGACCCTTTAATCGATTGTAGATGGATGGAATTTTTACATGGAATATTCCGTAAATTAATACGATTATATCCGATGAATTAAACTTGAGCGGCTAAGCTGAAGTCAAAGCTCAAATTAAATTTTCAAATGAGAATCAATATAAATCTGTTATTAGAGATGAGATTGAAATTAAATCAACCAAAAGCTCCAAAATAGTTCTAAAATGGAACTAAAAAATTGATTAATGTAAGCTAAAATTCACACTAAGTTGAATTAAATAAGGGAAATTAAAAGTTTAATATACATAATTACAAGAAAAATGTCTAATAAGAGATGTGCTTAATCACAGATATATTAAAATTGTTAAGTACATCCCTACAAACCGAATCAATCTAATAAGAGAACTAAAGTAAATGTCTTTGTAGCGGACAATAACAAAGGAAGCTTTTAAGGTAAAAAGGTGATTAATAAACTATATATGTTCATAAGATAATTGATCATAACCTTCTAGAGCTTTGACACCATTACACAATATCTCTCAATCTTTGAAATGTCATAGATTACCCCTTTAAAAATGTTTAGGAGGTACTTGCACTTGGTGACTTCTCAAAGTTCGGGAGAATTTTGACTAATTACTTAAATTTATGTACATGTGGTACGTTTCACCATGAATAGTAACATGATTATTATTATTATTATTTTTTCTCATGGGTCCATGTAATAACATCGTCTTACTTTGTTTAATTAAATATAGAATTTAATATGATTCTTTCTATTTGCAAATGGAAGCACTAGAAACATACTATTCAATTTTATTTTATTTTTAAATTTGTGCCCTCTATTATGTAATGTCAAGACCTATAATGTCATTTGCTCGTATAGTATCATGAAAGGAACGATACGTGTAAAATTGTCCATTAATGTTTATACTGCTCTCTATATCACATATTGTTGGACCCACGTGTTATAGATCTGTTCTTGTTTTGATCTAAATAAAATCTGAATTTTCAATATCTCTATTGATTCGTAGCTTTTCATATTGTTAGGGCTAGAATTATCACCTAGAGACAGTGAATAAGCGAATATGTGGAATTTAAAAGCGATTCTAATATTGCAATAGGACAGCGTATGGTGAAAAATATGTGCAGTGTTCAAATCTTACTAGTGCGCAATAATCTATCACAAGAAATAAATGAGAGTTTAAGGATAGAAAAATACACACAACAATTATAATGGTTTGGCTTATGATAAGCTTACATCCACTTTTCAGCGTTGACAACTTATTGGCTAGATTTCACTAAAAAAATCAATCAGAGGTTACAACAACTGAGTATTTGCTACTTAAGCATGTGTGATCGAATCTTTTGATCTCACACTCTCATCAACCTCTAAGATTACAAGTTAAGCTCATAAAGACGAATTGCAACGACAAAGCTCTCTTTGAACTTTAGAATTTTTAGACTTAGAATCTCATATTTCCTTCAGCATCGTGACCTCCTTTTATACTCCTCGATATCTAAGCTTTGAATTGAAGCTTTCTAAAGAAAAAATAAAACCAGAAAAAAGAAGAAGAAGCTGAATGGGTACTTCAATGTCTAGGGATATTGGAACAAAGGGATGTTTTTTGAAAATCGAGATTCAAAACGAGCCTTTTTAGTACTCTAGCTTTTATGAGGTCACATTGATTTCGTCATCGTATTATTAAGCCGAAGGTGCAACACCTCATGCTTCATGTGATACTATTAATATGATACGTGTGGTCATCCTTCGACGGCTTTAAATGTTGGGCCTCGCATATGTGGATTTGAAGGAGGGTTTAAAAAAAAATTATCTCCGTATACTCCGGGTACTGATTGACAATGATACTCCTCAATTAAATAATCATGCTACTAATGAAGCCCCAACCACCGCCATCCCAGGGACCAAATCAAACCACGACAAATGAGATAGTTGATTGCATGCGTGCAACATTTTCCATCGCAAACATTAAACCATCGGTTCCCACTTTTGCACGACGTTTGGCCCATACGTGTCCATGTCCTATCGTCAATCGCGTTTTCTATGTTTCTGAATTTTCCTTTTCCCTCCGCCGAGATTGCTCATGTTAGGCTACTAAAGGGGATGCCCCAATGAAATGTCATTATCTAATTTATGGATTTTGATAAGACACGAACCTAACATTGATTGAGATTATCAAAATATCAAATTGTTTGTACTTGATCTATGAGGAGTCAAACGTTTATTGAATGCTTAATCAAACACTAACTAAGGATCAAATTAAAAAATGGTTCTCTTTATGTGTTCGTATAACTCATGCATGAAGTTCTTCCTTGCTTTGCCAAGGTATTTTACGTAGTATTTAGATCATGTGAAGATAACACATAAAAAAGCTGGTCAATAAAGAAAGAGAATTTCAAAATTCATGGATGAGGTTGATTGTAATTAATGAAGAAATGTTATATTTCCTAAATCTAGGTTACTAAATTGATATACTATATTAAATATGACTAAAAGTTATTGGATACTTACTTTACTGCTCACTTTCAATTTGACGTAAATTTTGTAGATTGATTGTAACATATGTAGTGTTGATTGGATGTAACAATATCACAAGAGAGACATAATAGTAGACATATGTCATTTTGATTATATTCAATGTCTTTTCTAGGACTCGTGTTTTGCTCCGTCCATTTCCTCTAACCACTCTCCTAAGGTGGTTATTTATCCGTATTTAATTATACAATTGAGGCCGCGTGAGTATCATGTAACTTTACTGAACTCCGATGTCCTCCATCTCATCTTCAACCTCTCCGCAAGTACCCTCCCCGAGGTCTCCGACTCCACCGAATCACCTAAGGCTGTCTAAAATGGAACTCATCAGTTATTTTCTTTTATTAGAGGGATGCAAACTTATCAGTAGTTAAATTATGCTAAAGGTTCCTTGACAATGGACGAGTTGCATTTAAAGACTTTGATTTTTCAGTTCCAGGATCGATGAAGGTATGATGCACTTTTGAAGGGATTTCCCAATTATCCCCCAGGCAAGCCCAATCAGCTACATAGTACGTTGGATATTTCAATAATATTTTGAAATATTTACAATAATAGCTTCGATAAAAGTTATGACCGCATTGAAGACCATCATTATTTTTTAACGGTCACATATCTGTTTCTTAACGGTCATATAACGGCTTTTCAATTGTTTTGTAACGTTTCATTTATTTCTCAAATAAATCCTTCATTATTTTACAATGGCTCTATTTTGTCTGAACATAAAAATAAAATCTCATAAGACAATCTGAAATATATACACTGAATGAAACAGAGAATATTCTTTCTTTTAAAAATCTTTCATTTCCTTTTCCTTGCTGAATTATACACAACGTTGTTACTGTTCCTTCTGATATTCAGTGCGGAATATAGAAGAAGGTATGTTCTATCTTGGGAGGATAGCCGTCAAAAGCCTATCGCACCGAGTTTCACACTCCAAGGGGCGGAATCATCCTTAAGACAGTGCTTACGCTTACACGCCTCAAACAAATTTATTTATTCTTTTTAGCTTCTTCTTCCAACAATCTTAAGGATAACTCCCATGGAGCCTCAAGTTGATACTGCTACTGATGCCTCAATCTCCGCCAATCTAGTTGCACTACCACCACTACCACATATGTCCTATACCAAACCATTCCCTAACATATCGAAGATCAAAGTTTTTAACGGCAACAATTTCAAAAGGTGGCAAGAAAGGGTTTTCTCTATTCTAGGTGTGCACGTCGTGGCTTTCGCACTTACGGAGGTCGAACCAACTGATAACAAGCCACGAGATCAATGGATACACGCTAATAAGGTATGTAGGCACATGATTATTAGTACTCTTTCTAATGAATTGTTTGATGTCTACTGTTCGTACAAGGAAGCGAAACAAATATGGGACTCCACGACTGCAAAGTACACTGCCGAAGATGTGGGCAAGCAAAAATTTGTAATCGGAAATTATTATCGATGGGAAATGTCCGATGATAAGGAGATCAAGACACAAATCAATGAATATCACAAACTAGGGGGGGACTTGAAGGCAGAAAACATCAATTTACAAGAAGAATTTATTGCAGGCCTGTTGATTGAAAAGTTGCCTGAGTCTTGGAATAACTACAAGCAACAACTCAAGTATAAGGACAAACAATTGTCACTAGCCGATTTGATCTTGCATATTATCATTGAGGATACAACTAGCAAGGAGATTAGAGCTGCCAAAGCTAAGGAAATTGCTACCAGGGCAAATTTGGTGCAAGGCAAATCTCAACATCGCCAAAACAGGTATTATAACAAAAAACTTGATTACAAACCCAAGGTTGCTCACCCCACCTTCAAAAAGAAAGGCTCTTGCTTTGTTTGTGGAAAACCAAGTAATCATGCAGCACACTGCAGAAAGAGAGTAATGGGAAATGACAATCCTGCTAAACCAAAAGTCAATTTGGTTAAAGCAAATGACTCTAATGATATAATTGTTGTGGTTATTTCCCAGGCCAACATTGTGGCCAATGTGAAAGAGTGGGTGGTAGACTCAGGTGCTACCAGGTATATTTGTGCAAACAAAAATGCCTTTTCCTCCTACACGCTAGTAGGGGAAGGAGAAAAAATTATTTATCTTGGTGATTCAAGAACAGCTCAAGTTCTTGGGAAAGGAAAAGTTCTTCTCAAACTCACATCTGGCAAGACTTTGGCCCTGAATGATGTATTACATGTCCCTAATATAAGGGCAAACCTAGTCTCAGTAGCTCTTTTGGGAAAGGTTGGGGTGAAGGTGTCATTCGAATCTATAAGATTGTAATGACAAAAAATAACATCTTTATGGGAAAGGGTTATTGTAATCAAGGACTTTTTGTTCTTAACATTTCCAATGTTATCAATGAAATGCTACTACTTTCGCTTACTTGGCTAAATCTGTTGATTAGCATGGTAGATTAGGTCATGTTAGTATTTCTTATATTAAGAAAATGCAAAAACAAGGTTTAATTTCTGGAATCAAAAACCCATGTTTTAATAAATGTATAATATGTGCCGCAACAAAATTAACAAAAAAGCCTTGTATTTCTGTAAATAGAGAATCTGATTTGTTGAGTTTAATTCATACTAATCTAGGAGATTTAAAACAAACTATGACTAGAGGAGGTAAACAATATTACGTGACCTTCATTGATGATTATTCCAAATTTACTAAAGTTTATTTGCTTAGGCATAAAGATGAAGCTTTTAATATGTTCCTTTTGTATAAAGCTGAGGTTAAAAACCAATTGAATAAAATGATAAAAAGAATTAGATCGGATAGAGGTGGAGAATATGTATTGCTTAACGAAATTTGTGAAAATGAAGGAATAATTCATGAAACTACGCCTCCTTATTCGCCCGAATCTAATGGCATAGCTGAAAGGAAAAATAGGACTTTGAAAGAGATGATGAATTCTATGCTTGTTAGTTCTAATGCTCCAAATCATTTATGGGCTGAAGCTATTTTATTTGCATGTCACATCCAAAATAGAATACCTCATAAGAAAATAGGTAAAACACCCTATGAATTATGGAAAGGTTATCGTCCTAATTTAAAATATTTGAAAGTGTGGGGGTGTCTTGCTAAGGTTATGCTTCCTAATTCTAAGAAAAGGAAAATAGGCTCTAAATTGTCTGATTGCATGTTTATTGGTTATGTTGAACATAGTGCTGCATATAGATTTCTTGTATTAAAAAGTGACGTGCTTGATAATAATACTATAGTTGAGACAAAAAATGCAGAATTTTTTTAGCATGTTTTTCCATTAAGTGTTGATACTATTTCTCTTGCACCTCTTCATAAAAACGTTTTCAAAAATTCAAATGATGAATTGAGAAGGAGCAAAAGAATAAGGAAAGAAACTTCTTTTGGTAATGATTCTTATACTTATCTTATTGACAATGATCCTTTGACTTATTCTGAAGCAATATATTCCTCAGAAAGCAATTTTTGGAAAGAAGCTATAAAAATCGAGATTGATTCTATCTTACAAAATAAAACTTTGAAATTAGTTGATTTACCACCGGTGCAAAATCCATTGGTTGTAAATGGATTTTTAAAAGAAAATATAATCCTGATGGTTCTATTGATAAATATAAAGCAAGATTAGTTGCAAAAGGTTTTAATCAAAAACAAAATGTTGATTATTTTGACACTTTTGCTCCAGTTACAAGAATTTCATCAATTCGTGTTTTAATTGCTTTGGCTTCTATTTACAAACTTGTTGTTCACCCAATGGATGTTTTTTTTTTTTTTTTTTTTAACAGCACCAAATGGATGTTAAAACAGCATTTTTAAATGGTGATTTGGAAGAGGAAATTTACATGGTGCAACCTGAGTGCTTTATTTTTCCTAGCCAAGAAAACAAAGTTTGTAAACTTGTTAAATCCTTATACGGCTTAAAGCAAGCGCCAAAACAATGGCATGAGAAATTTGATGATATTCTATTTAATAATGGATTTTTCTCTATTGGAGTAGATAAATGTGTATACACAAAAACTGTTGATGGTGAATTTATAATTATTAGCTTATATGTTGATGACATGCTTAGTTTTGGTATGTGTATTGATGTTGTGAATGAAACAAAATGTTTTTTGACTTCTAAATTCGATATGAAGGACATGGGGGAAGCTAATATTATTTTGGGTGTTAGAATCATAAAGAGTGATAGTGGCCTAATGCTTACTCAAGCGCATTATGTGGAGAGGCTACTTAAAAAATATGATCACTTTGATGTCAAACCTGTGAATACTCCTTATGATTCTAATATCCATTTAGTGAAAAATAAAAGGGATGGTGTGGCTCAGTCTAAGTATGCTCAAATTATTAGGAGTTTGATGCATTTGATGAATTATACTTGACCTGATATAGCTTATGCTATATGTAGACTGAGCAGATATACACAAAATCCCAATGATGATAATTGGATTGCCTTGAGCAGATTAATGAAATATTTGAGAGGGACCATGAATTATGGTATTTTATATAGTGGATTTCCCGCTGCATTAGAAGGATACAATGATGCTAATTGGATTTCGGATTTAGATGAGACAAAATCCACTAGTGGATATGTGTTCACCCTTGGTGGAGGTGTTGTAACTTGGAAGTCAGCCAAACAAACAATAATTGCTAAATTCACCATGGAGTTAGAGTTTGTGGCTCTAGAATTGGCTGACAATGAGGCTTAGTGGTTAAGGAACCTCTTAGCGGATATTCTTTTGGGAATGAAACCGAAGGTGTCTATGCACTGTGATTGCCAAGCGGCAATAGCCATTGCAAAGAATAGAACTTTCAATGGTAAAAATAGACACATTCGATTGAGACATGATGTAATAAAGCAGCAGCTTAAAGATGGAATTATATTTGTCGATTTTGTAAAGTCAGAAGTGAATTTGGCCGATCCTTTGACTAAACCTGTGGGAAGAAAATTAATTTATGACACATCGAGGGGAATGGGACTTAAGCCAATTGAGGAAAAACAATAGTGATGGTAACCCAACCTATGTGATTGGCGATCCCATGAATTAGGTTTATATGGGTAATAGCAAGTCACTTCTTGTTCTAGTGATGCACTATTAAAAATTATTGTCCATCCTAAGATGAGAATGGTGCAAAATTGCAAGGAAAAAGAGGTTGAGCTAAGCTCTTCATGAAATTCCATAGCTATTATTGATGGTGTATTAAGCTACAGAATATACTTGATGGAATCACCTATATAAGTGTGGAGTGGGGCCACTCCTATGAGAATTTTTGGCGAAAATGTCTAAAGCATTTATGAATAAACCAAGCACGCGCATGGCCTATTAGCGCAAAATCGCGTTGAACAACAAAATCTGTGGGAGTATAATGTGATTGATGAAAATTATAATTCACAAAAGAAATTTTTGGTTCATAGAAGTTTCAAACTTCACCAATAATTTCGTGAATTATATTTCATCTTGTCTAGGGTTGGTTCATAGCCTAACAAGCACCAGTTCCGATGCATTACACTCCAATAACCTAGCATTATTATTAATTTTTTATTTTCAAAATCTTTTGAAATATGTGGGGGATTGTTGGATATTTCAATAATATTTTGAAATATTTACAATAATATTTTCAATAAAAGTTATGACCACATTAAAGACCATTATTATTTTTTAACGGTCACATAACGGTTTCTTAACGGTCATATAACGGCTTTTCAATCGTTTTGTAACGTTTCATTTATTTCTCAAATAAATCCTTCATTATTTTACAACGGCTCTTCTAACGGCTCTATTTTGTCTGAATATAAAAATAAAATCTCATAAGACAATCTGAAATATATACACTGAATGAAATAAAGAATATTCTTTCTTTTAAAAATATTTCCTTTCATTTTCCTTGCTGGGTTATATACAACATTGTTACTGTTCCTTCTAATATTCAGTGTGGAATATAGAAGAAGGTTTGTTGTATCTTGGGAGAATAGCTGTCAGAAGCCTATCGCACTGAGTTTCACATTCCGAGGGGTGGAATTATCCTTAAGGACAATGTTTACGCTTGCACGCCTTAGACAAATTTATTTATTCTTTTTAGCTTTTTCTTCCAACATAGTACACATCACACAGCCTGCGACAGTAAACCACGTCCCACAGTTATCGAACTCGGCGATGCAATCAATGATGGCGGCAGGAGGTGGTCCCATGTTTCTGTTTGGTGATAGAGCCATGGAAGAGACAACGACAATGCCCGATGGAATAATAGAAACGGTCAATTGACAAGCTTCGGAGGTGAATAGTGGGTGGTTAGGGAAATCGCTGAAGAAGCTGGAAACCAATCCAGTTGTCCGATTTTAAATATCAAAAAATGAGAAAAATATTCTCACGAGTAAATTTTATATTCCATGCGGAACCTGTCCATAACATGAAACACAACCATTTTCTATATGCCACTGCTGGAGGAAAAAGTGAGCCCCTTCGGCTTTTCTTGTCTCTCCTCGTTTTTGATTTTTTTTTTCTTTTTTGGTGGCTCTATTTCCATACAGAAAATATTAAAATACACACTTTTGTCAGTGTATTTTAGGAGCGTATCCTCCAAATAAGATAAATTTTCACAATTAAATTTGTAATTATCACTAATCGAGAGAACCAATGTGAACCACGATTTTTGAAGATCCACTCCTCAAGGTTTCATCTTGATTCCCCAGTTTGTCCGCTGAGCATGGCAGTAAAAACACGCTTCCTCAACCGGGAGAGCCATTTGCAGCCTTCGTAAAAAATTGGAACCATTTCCCGTGTAGAATTGGTCTATGTTTCACTGCCTTTGCCTTTCTTGGGTTTTACAAAGCAGAATTGGTACTCTAATATCGAGTGTTATTGGAACAAAGGAGAGATTATTCCAACATCGAGATTCAAAACGTTTTATAACAACCTAGCCTCTATAATGTCAGGCCAATTTCGTAAATTTACTAATGTAAGAGGATGATAAACAACGCGGCTCACCTTATCATACTACAAGATACAATTGTTGGACTGGCTTTTAATCGGACACCTCATTCTCCACGCTAAATGCATGTGCATATAATTCCTCCGTTTCCATCACAGAAAATGGTTGGGTTTTTATTTTGCCCCGCTTAGCCTTTTAGTTAGATTTTCATAGGCCGGAATAATTTAATTATTCAAATATAGCAGCATTTTGCATGCAACTCCCTTAAGAACAGTGTTAAAGGAAAGCACGAGAAGCTATCAAGTGAGTTTTAGTTCATTTTAAGATAAACCCAATTTCACCATTTTTTTCGGTTATGTGGCCTTTGCTGCTTGCTATAAACATTTGAGTCCATTACACGTGGTGACTTCATTCCTATGCTTTTCACTAAGTATGATCCATTACTTTTTTTGTTATTAACGGGACGGTACTCTGCATACAATCAACTCTCAGCCGTTGGTAAATAGCATGTAAAAAATATGGTCAATCAAAAACAATAATTTCAAAATTCATGGATCGGATTGATTGTTATTGATGGACAAATATTAACTAAGTCCAGGCTACTAAATTGGCATACTAATTGATATGATGAACTATTATTGCATGTTAAAAATGACCCACTTACTTTACTGCTTACTTTTAGTCTGCCATAAACCGATTTTAACATATAATATCCCGTGATACCAATGTACACGACGATACTTTTTTTTTTAGGAGTGGTATTTTGTTTCATCACTTTCCTTTAATTCATGCTTTTAAGGTGGGTTACAAAAATGGACGATTATATTTAGTTAGTTTACACATAGGTAATATTTATACTTTGTGATTTAATGAGGCATGGCAAGGACGAACAGCTTATAATCCTTTTCTTGAAATTACTAACAGAAGGACGGTTGAGGGCTCACATCGTTTGGTGAGTGAGCCATGTCCCAAGTATGGTGTGTTTGGGAGAGCCTATGTGAATTAAAGGGGTAATGACACAAATGATACTTGAGTTTTGATCTAATGTAGAATACAATCCCTAAACTTTACTCTAATGTACAATGTGGTCCATTAACTTTCAATTTGCTCAAGATCCTTGAACTTTTGATACTTGTTTGATTTAATCCTTAAACTATATGAAAATATTCAATATCATCATTCCATTAATTTAAGTTTAGGGACAATATTGAACATTTCATATAATTTAGGGACTAAATTGATAATGTACTAAAAGTTTAAAAATCACATTGAACAAACTAAAATTCTAGGGATCATATTACATATTGAGCTAAAGTTTAAGGATTATATTGAACAAGTTAAAAGTTTAGAAATCACATTGCATATTGGGTCAAAATTCATAAATCTTTTGCCCATTTTCTCCAAATTAAAAGGACTTTAGGTTTAAGGTTTTCATGGAATGCAAATATTGTCTAATAGATCTTTATTTGTTAAAATGCAAATTTGTGCATGGTATATAAGAAAAAGTAAAAGAAACGGACAGTGGAGAGGACGAAAGGTTGCAAACCTGGAAGGAAAATTTATACTTGCCTTTGATTCTCGCTGCCTAGAGTTACTTCCCTTCGTTAGTGTGAGAGTACACGATTCTCCTTAAGGCAAAACCCACATTAAAAAAAAATGGAGATTCAAAACTTCATTAAGACCCACAAGCAAAACGTGCTTTATAATGTTCTAAACTGTATGATGTCACGTCGATTTCATCATCAAACTGATGATAAAAGTTGGTAATAATAACTACATGCCCCCACGTTACGGATAGAAGGTACAATTATTGATCTGGCTTTTCATCTGCCCAAAAGAAATCGGACAGCTCTTACTCAACGTGAAACCCATGTACACGTAGTCCACCTGTTCTTCTTTTTTTTTTTTTTTTTTTTTTTTTTTTTCACTTTTGTTTATTGGACGAAATATGGTCTGCCTGTTTACATCACAGAGAACGGTCGGGTTATTATTTTGCCCCGGTTAGACGTTTAATTAAATTTTCACTGGCCAGAATAGTTCGATAATAAATGGGAGAAATAGACAGTAAAAAATAGTAGCATTTATGCATGCAAGAATTGGCGATAATGCTTCACTCCCCTTAAGAACAGCGTTAGAGGATAGCACAAGAATTACATTCCCCTATGCCCATCTAACCTCTCTCGCAGAAGCTATCCAGTGATTTTATTTTCTTCAAATTCTTTCTCTTTCACCAAATATGTTGTTTGTACACATCGCAGTGGGTATGAGGTATCTTGTAAATATATACAGAACGAGTACAATTGCATAAAAGATACATGTGATTGCATGCATGCAAAATTTGCCCTCCTGTACTTGCATATCTTTCTTTGCTCCAAAATAGAGAGAATGTTAACGACTATCCTTCTTGGAGGAGCTCTTGCTTAACTAATTTATTAATTGCTTCACCTTCGATGGTTTGAACCAATTCAGAGTTCGCAACAAAGAATGAAGAGAAGGCGAATGAGTTGGACTTTGCTTTAAATCGTAATGTAATGTACAAGCATGTGTGGCCACTTTATATAAAGTAAGATGCAAACCCTATCGCAAACACGCTTTTGGAGGAAAAAAATGTCAGAAAAGTCCTAAACATGTTGTGTTGATATCAATTTAGTTCTAAACTTTTTATTGGCGTCAATATAGTCCTAAACCTTTTAACTTAGTGTCAATTCAATCCTTTTTGGCAATTTTGGCCGAATATTGCTGATGTGGACATTGACCGGTCTACGTGGTATGGCCGGCACTAACGAGGAAAATTTTTAATAATTTTTCGAATAATTTTTATTCTTTTCTTTTGTTTTCTTTTATTTCTCTTTCCTTTTCCCCCTTCTTCTTCCTCCAGCTAATTGCTAAGGTCTAATGATTGGCCAGAGGTGAGGGCTGGTGAGGGACCTCACTAGGCCAGTCGTCAGACCTTGGCGACAGTCTAGAGGAAGAGGAAATGAAAAAAAAAAAAAGAGAAAGAAAAGAATAAAAAGAAAATAATAAATAATAAATAAATAATTCAAAAAATATTATTAAAAATTGTTTACGTCAACGCTATTTGTCCATGTAGGCCAACCGGCATCCACGTTAGAAATATCAAGCCAAAATTAGTTGAAATGACTGAATTAGCACTAGATCAAAATGTTTATGACAAATTAGTACTAATAAAAGGTTTTGAACTAAAGTGACATCAATGTAATAGTTTTATGATTTTTCTTATACTTTTCCTCACTTTTAGACAATGTCTGCCCACATGTCCATCCATTTGTCAATTGAACTTTCTATGTTTCTAAATTTCCTTCTCTCTACGCCGAGAATGTGCATTTCGGGCAAGGAAAGATGATTCCATGAAATAACATTATTCAATTTATCCATCACATAAGATGCCAGCCTAAAGTCGATTGAGATGGCTCAATATCAGATTGTTTGTACTTGATATATGGGGAATTACGTCTTTATTGAATACTTAATCGAAACAGAAATAAGGATTTAATTAGAGAAGGATTTTTTTTTAAGGTGCTCTTATGATTCATGCTTGAAATATTTTCTTCCTTGCTTTGCTGAGAGGTATATTACATAGTATCCATATCACTGGACAATAACGCGTAAAAAAGCTGTTCAACAACAGAAACGAAAATTTCAGATTGTGTAGTGGCAAATTTGGCTAATTTGTAATCAGTTGGCAGATGGAACCGCAAATCTTCTGCATGACTAAAAGGAGAAGGAAAGTCAATGTTTGAAAATTCAACATCGAAGGCCCCACCAAGGACGACTCGAGGGCCTAGGTGCTCTGGGGGACATAGCTCGCTCCCCAGAAGATGGGGGCCCCCAACTGTCCTTCAATATTAATTTCAAGGGCGATAAAGTCCTTTCCTTGAAATTAATCTTGAAGGAGACATGGCACTGGCGAACGACAGTACAGTCCTTTTGTTGAAACTAATGTCGGAGGACAGTTGGTTATAAATATGGACATGATTTATCTTTATAATAAATTAGTTTACGAGTAGTCCTTTTCTTGAAATTAATATTGAAGGACATTGGGGGCTCCCACCTTTTGGAGTGAGCCATGTCCCACAGAGCGCCCTGTCCCTTGAGTCGTCCTAGGTGGGGCCTTTGATGTTGAATCTTCACCCACTGACTTTACTTCTCATTTTAGTCATGCAGACGATTCATGGTTCCATATGCCAACTAATTGGGCTATGATCCGAGCCCATCGCGCACGTTAAGTAATCGCTTAAGCTTCGGGAAACTATATTCTCTATCCAATGTCACACATAGCTCTATCTAGTCTCTTTTTCACATACTCCTCTATTTCACGATAGGTAAATGCACATCCCTTGCTTTCCATATTCACCAAACTGCAAATATCTAGAATGTCTTTATATGATTTTCTTTTATAAAGCTCAAAACCACTTTTACCTATTTTCTTTCAAGACTATAGAGTTTGTTAAAATCCCTAGTACACACCCGAGGTAATCACGGATATATTGAATTTGTTAAGTACATATCTACTAATGAAATTAGTCTTGTAAGAGGATTAAAGTAATGATTTTTTTAGCTAAATTGCAAAGTAAACTGTCAAGTTATAAAGTGATTGATAAACTAAATTGTATTCATAGCATAATTGCTCGTAACCTCCTTGAACTTAGACATCACAATACAACAATCCTTCACCTTTTCAATATTACAGATTACCCCCTTAAACAATTCAGGAGGTACTTTCTAACTTTGAGAAGTTCGGGGGCTGTTGCCCAAACCGTGACAAAGTTCACGGGGATTTTGGATAATTTTCTAAGTTTATTTACAATTAGTACGTTTCACCATGAGTACGAGCATCATCATCATCATCATCATCATCATCATTATTTTTATTATTTTTATTTTTATTTTTCTTCTTCGTCCATATTATGACATCCCTAACTTTGGTTTATTTACTAGGGAAATAGAATTTAGTCTCTTTCTTTCTATTTGTAAAGTGAAGCCCTAGAATGGTTATACTCATAATTTTGTTATATGTGTCGTTCATTCTTTACTGTCCGTTAATTATTAATCATAATACTCATATAGTATCATGAAAAGAACGATAAGAGTAAAATTGTCCATTAATGTTTGTACTGTTATCAAAATCGCATATTGTTGAACATGCAAGCTATAGATCTATCCATTGTTTTTATATTGAGATAGAAATTGTTATCTATTTCCATTAAGCTTAGATGGGTATTTATATACGCAACAGTACATTCTAGAAGATTTGAGTTGCAAGAAAAGACATACATACATATACATACATATATATATATATATATATATATATATATATACATATAATAGAAAACTTTCCACTTTCTAAAAATAGGATTCAACTTTCAAAATCGATAACAATGTATTTGGTTGATACACTCCCTCAGGTGGAAGGGGCGAGATCACAAATCTTCAACTCTTCTCATCAAAATTCAAAACGTTATGTAGGAAGAGCTTTCATGAGTGCATTAGCCAGTTGGTCAGTTGTGGGGATAACCTGCCATTGAGTTGTCATTTGGCACCACAATCACGGACAAAGTGGAAGTCAATTTCAACATGTTTGGCATGGACATGTAAAACCGAATTTGCAAACAAATAGGTGGCATCAATTTTATCACACCAAAGCAGGGAAGGACCTCAAAGAGGGAACCCAAGCTCTTCAAAGAGTGACTCAAGCTAGATGATTTCAATTGTAGCTTCGACAAGGGCGTTATACTTAAACTCTGAGGAAGAGCACGCTACGGTACATTGTTTTCTAGAACTCCAAGAGATTAAGTTAGGCCGCCGCCCCCCGGCCAGAAAAAGCATACCCTCAGGTTAACTTCTTGTCGTCAGAGCTACCAACTCAATCCACATCAAAAAAGGCTGGCAGGAGAGTATCATTGGATCAGGAAAGAAGCAAACCAAACGACTTTGTATGTTTAAGATAGTGCAAGATGTGTTTCACCATTTGCTAGTGGTCTTCAGTCGGTGTATGCACGAATTGACAGACTTTATTAACTGTAAAGGCTAGATTTGGTTTTGTTAATGTCACATATTGAAAGACATCGACTATAGACCGATGGAGAATGTCATTGTCCGAGCACCCCCTTTTTGTCAAATTACTGATAATGTGGAAGTGCGATTAATAACATACCCCACCTTACCCGTAGCAGGTATAGCCGGACACCTCATGCTTCACGTGAAATGTACATTTATATCACAGAGAATAGTAGGGTTTTTATTTTACCCGGCTTAGCCTTTGAATTAGATTTAATCATTAAATTATTAATGGGATAAATAGATAGTCACATAGAGCGACATTCTGCACGCAGGAATTGGTGACAATGCCTCACTTCCCTTAAGAACAACCTTAAAGAATAGCACGAGAATTATATACCACTATAGCCATCTAACCTCTCTCAAAGAAGATATCGGGTCAATTTTAATCTCTTCAGGTTCCTCATCAAAATGTGTGTCTGTACACATTTCAGCGTGATGTCTTTCGAGTATTTATAAAACGAGTTGGATTTAACAAAAGATAAATGTGCGATACTATTAATATGATACGTGTGGTCATTCTTTGACGACTTTGAATGGTTGGCCTCATGTATTTGGACTTGAAGAGGGTGTTGAAAAAAAATCTCCACTACTCGGGGTACTAGTCCAAGATATTCCTCTTCAAATAACTAATCCTGCTACAAACAAAGCGAGCCCCACCACCACCTCCCTGGAGACTAAATCAAACCCTAATAGTTGAGATATTTGATTGCATGCATGCAATATTTGCCCTCCTAAACTTGCATATCTCCAAATTGAGAGAATATTAACTTCTTTCCCTCTTGGAGGAGCTTTTGCTTAACTAATTACTTAAATTGCTTCGCCTTCGATGGTTTGCCATGTGCATAGAAGCCTTTTTTATTTGTTGTACACATTTGAGCTACATTAGCTAATTCCCAGTATTTTGAACTTTGGATAAATAACCCCTGCAGTGAATCAATTCGAGTTCGTGACCAAGGATGAAGAGAAGATGGATGTGTTGGACTTTAGACCAAAGAGTAACGTGATGTATGAGCACGTGGGTCCACTTACGTATAGTGAGTGGGCCCCACGGGGTTGCAATCACTACGAGGTGGCAAAAATTAAACCATTGGGTTCCACTTTTGCATGATGTTTGGCCCCCACGTGTCCATTCTTTTGTCAATCGCAATTTATTTGTTTCTGAATTTCCTTCTCTCCACGCCGAGAATGCACATGTTAGGTAAGTATAGGTGATGCCCCCAAGAAATATCATTATGGATCATTAATGAAATAACATGGGACCTAAGATTGATTGAGATGACCAAAATGTCAAATTGTTTGTACTTGATATGTGTGGAATTAAACCTTTATCGAATGCTTAAACAAAATACTAGTCAAGGATTAAATTTAATCAGGGTTTTCTTAAGCTATTCGTATAAGTCATGTATGAATTACATTCTTCCTTGCTTTGCTTAGAAGGTATTTTACAGCGTATTTATATCATGTGACAATAACATGAAAAAATAACTAGTCAATAAAGAAAAAGAATTTTAGAATTTATGGATCAAGTTGATTGTAATTAATGGAAAAATGCTATATTTACTAAGTCTAGGTTGCGAACCGATATACTATGTTAAAATGTGCGTAAAATTATTCGGTATTGAAGATGATTCACTTGCTTTAGTGTCCACTTTTAATTTGCCATAAATTTTATAGATGATTTTAACATATTTAGCATTACTTAGATGTAACAATATCACATGAGAGACATAACGATTTATATATATATCAATATTCAATACATATAATACTTTCCTTCTCTAGAAGTCGTGTTTTGCTCCGTTCTTCTCTTCTAACCACTCTTCTAAGGTGGGTTAGTTATCCATTTTTATTAATTTACATGCAGATAATGTTTATAATTAGTAATCTAAAAAGGCAATGGTAAGGCTAAACGACAATATAATACTTTTCTTGCAATTAATAGTTAAAGCACAGTTGGGTGGATCATAACTTTTGGTGATTGAGCCCTGTCCAACGGAGTCCCACATCCCTTGAGTTGTCTTAGGTGGGCCCCCGACGATCCACTTTCTTTTTCTTTTTAGTCATGCACTAGATCCACGGTTTTACCGGCCAACTTATAACATATTTGCCACTGACCGATCTCCTCCTCCTCCTCCTCCTCCCCCCAAGTAAACTCCGATAAATCACACTCTTCTAAACTTCTCATGCGAGAAATTAAATCCACGAGACGACGATCAGAATTTATTAGATAAACTTTCTAAGGATTGATGTAACCGGCTCTACTTTATAGACAATTCTAAACACCACCGATCATCCCTTCTCATCATACCTCATTAATTATCTGCACAACTTCATTAATTTTTGGTAAGACAAATCCTCACCAGTACATTTTTGATACAGTGCTTGGCCAAAAAAGAAAGAAAGAAAGAAAGAAAGAAAAACAACTGTGTGCACTCAATTTCTTTTTTTGCAAGTTTTTTGAATCTATTAAATTATTATTACCACCACAAAAAGGAAAGTTGAGATCTTCTCATAAGAAAGGGAAAAAAAAAAGTTGAGGTTGGTGTGATTATTAATTTTACCTTGTTAATTTGGCTCCAAGGTTGGATACCTCTAAGGTATGCTATTTGGTCACCAATCTCATCTGTAAGGGAATTATTAGTTGAGACCAAACATCTCATTTTCACATAAACCTCGATTCCACCATTATTCTAGCGATGTCGTAGCTTGTCATACACATTTGGGTCATTGCACAAGTGAGCACTCTGGTCCTATGCTTTTGACTCTAATTATGATCCATTACTTTTTTGTTATTGAAAATGCAAGGTATATCATCCATGCTCAGTCATTGGGTGATACCGACTGACCAAAAAAGTCAATGAATCTCAACCATTGAATGACAATAACTTATGGTATGTTATCTATATTAGAAAGTTTCAGTTAGTTAATATGGAGAGAAAAAGAACTAGAAGGAATAATTGTAGATGAGGATGATGATCTCCCCTCACCTTACTAAGAAAAAGCCCCCTTCTAAATCCATTTTAGGTAGATCAGCTTTGAACTCAAATTGATTGCATTTTTTTTTCTTATATGTAATAAATTAGGAATATATTTTAGAGAATTATTAGGAGTAGCTCAAGGGTTTGAGGCACGAAAGTGAAGCGTATGTGGTGGTCTAAGGCACAAAATTAATTATATTTTTTTTTTTGGTCGAAAAATTAATTATACTTGACAGCAGTGGGAAAATGCTTCTTTGAAATATGAGAGAGGGAAAAATTTTCTACCCCTGGACCCAAGTCCGATAAATCAAGTGAATCACAACCGTTGATTTTATGGGACTCATCTATGGAATCCACATGATATTAATAAAATCAATAATTGTGCTTCATTTGGTCCAATGATCTCAATCCAGGGAAAAGAATTACTGAAGGAGAGGAGGGAGTCCTGCAAACTCCTAAAGCCATCACCTTTTTGCCAACTTTGAACTTTGTCACAGAAAGGAGGCTACTCAAAATGCGCATAGGTTACGGCCAAAAAAGGAGAGGTTTGAAGGTTCTTTTTAACCTAGCGAAAGGGTAAATGTTGATAGAAGGGTCTATAGTGAGAGATGAAGAGTATGTTACAATTGGAAATATTACCCCATCGGTATTAACCTATTCTACGGATGTCAATTAGTTCTAAAATTTTCAATTCTATCAATTTTGTCATAAATTAATGTGCAGGATTTAATGTAGTCATTCTGGTTAATTTTCATCGGGAATTGTCGACGTGGCGGTCCGGCTATCACCGGTTGTCCTAGATGGCACATTGCCACATCAGTGATTTCAATCAAAAATTGGCCAGAGTGGTAGTATTAGAATTTTATACAAAGATTTATGACTAAATTGATATTGAAAATTTTATGACCAAGTTAGTATGTATACAATGGCTTTAGGATTAATTAGAAATCTCCCTGTTACAATTAGTTAAGCTCCTGTTATATCTTAAATCTGTCTTTAACCAAATTTACTCCTACATCATTTGAGGAAAGACGTTTTGGTCACTGAAGCTGATAAATCAAATCTATCTCAGCACCATTCACAGGTTCTTTTATTTTTAAAATATTTCACCAACCACTGGTTAGAGCTGGCCTTTTGAGCAAAATCTGCAACACGAGTGCATTAATGGCGAGCTTGCGATATGAACATGTTGCGATATAATATTAATTTTCTCCAGAATTATGGATATACTTCCAGAGACTCACTGTGAATTTGATTGATGAAAGATGGTTAGTGCCTCGATCATATCTCATTTAGACTTTGTTTGGGAGGGGAAAAAGATGGCATGTGGGTATGGAAAATTGGAGAAGAATTTAAAATTTGTTTGAGAAGAAAAGTGGGGAAAATTTTAAGTTTTCCTTACTTCCAAAATTCGCTCCCCTTCGAAGGTCTCGTTAAAAAATGTGTCAGATGTACGCATAATTAATTTCTGAGTAAATCGCAACATACTATATCAACATCAATTCAATATTAAAATTTTCAATTTTGACAATTTAGCTCAAACCTTTTGACAGTTTGTCAATATAATCATTTCAATCAATTTTGGCCAAAAATCGTTAACGCAATTGCCATCCGTTGTACATGACATAATTTGTTTGACCACTTAAGATTGTCTTCATTCTTTTGAGGGGAATTTAGTCTCTTCATGAACAATGTTGTGACCCTTGCCCTCGTATAATCCAATATTATATGCTTAACTTATAATTGTATTTACAAATAAATTATTGAAGAATAAACAATATCTTACTTATATCATAAATAACATATACTGAGTATTAAAAATCATGAATTGGGATTAACTGTTAAAGTGGCGATTCTTATGTTCTCTCGTCTTTTTTTTTAGGGATATTTTGAGAACTTTGATGCTATTAGCATAAATCATAACCTTATTCCACCAAAGAGGCTGCAAATGTAGGAAGTCGCCTTGTTGTATACACAATATGCATAATTTGGAATCAGAGCCAGACATGATTAATGGATGGGCTGGCTCTCGCAATCAGTGGGCAAAACTGGACAAAAATTTAAACCCAATTAGTGGGCGGGCTGGGCCTGGGAAAGGACCTTGAGGCCTGGCCACCCACATATTTACTAAAAAATGAGATTATATATGTAATTAATTGCTTCAATATTTATGAAAACTATTAGAAAAAAAAATTCTAATACGGTAGAGAAAAGCAGTATAAAACTCACAGGTAAACTGATAAAACAAAATAACACAAGGTCCTAACATATTTTTATTTGTTTTCCATTTACATTAATCTTTATTGAACAAAAATAGAAAAAGAAAGGTGGCTCGATGGGCTGGACAGGCCCGCCCATGTTTTTCCCTTGGGCTGGCCCAGGCACTTGCCCAAACCTGCAAGTTCGGACTTTGGCAAGAGCTCAAGGGTTCAAGCCCAAGGCCGGCTAGAGCCCGCCTAGGCCTGCCTAGCGAGCATGTCTAGGAAGAGCATACAAAGGGAGCATTATTGTTTATGTGTTGTATAGAGGATCTTCGATCTTGCGGTCACAATAGAGACTCCTGCTGTCTCCTCGGAGACTAGCTAAATTATGTTAATTCATGTTAACTCTCACTTAATTATCGACATACCTTGGCAGTTTCAAGTTTTTTTTTATTGAGATTGTGACATTATAGTATAAAAGAAACTGATTTGTAGATGAATTTTGGTCAATTTATGGGATCGATTACTATATGATAAAAGATATTTTTACATTTCTTCTTCTTACTAGAAAGATAAATTAGTAATTCTTTATCGGTAGGACGTCTGGGACTCTTTGAGCGCCTAAGAAGGAAAAAATAGTAATTGGATGTTTTTTATTTTATTTTTTTGTTAGTCTATTACAAACAAATAAAACACTGTTACATAAAATTGTCATAGATGGACGCCTAATCAAGTGTACTTTGGGCACTTGATCATTGAAAAATGCATTCAGCATGCATATACTAAATCTTATTTACTAAGTGACATGACGTGTAACTATTGATGGATTGATTACATGAGCTCATCCACGTCTTAGGGCACCGTCTTTCAATGATCATGTCTTCATTCACGAAAGAACCCAACATATAAGTAATTGAATATGAGCCATCTTCATCCATCGACAATAGACGCTCCTCAAAAATTAAACCGCCCACATGAATCCCTGTGAATATTATTGATGAAAAACGAACTAATTAACTATGATCATCTCATTTAAACTTTGTTCGGGAGATGAAAAATGGCATGTGGATGCGGAAAATTGGAGAAGAATTTAAAATTTGTTTGAGAAGGAAAATGGGTTTCCTTCCCTTTCAAAATTTGCCCCTCTTCCAAGGTCCTGTTAGAAAATGTGAGTTGTACGCCTCAGTAAATCTAAATAAGAAGCTTCCAAAATGTTACCAAGCATAAGGTAAATAGTATTTGTGTGCTAACATAATAGATACTGCTCTAGTCGTGGCTCCTCTGCTCTATCAAAACTTTATACATGGTGACAATCTAGTTTAAGATGATGCAAAACTTATCTACCAGAGTAACGATCTACATATGGGTGATTTGAAATCTCTTACGGTCACTTAAATTTTACCCCAAAATTTTTGGAGCACCATTGCCTAGATGGATCTGTCCTTGTTTGGGATGCCTTTCATTGAGCTGCTATGCCATGCAATCACAAACGGGAAAAACCACGCAATGCCTTGTTGATCTACAGAAGAGACTCAAACTTGAGAGTTCACTGTGGACGTTTAAGAGCATGATATGCAGATGTGTTTAGAGATTAACTCATCTATCAATTAGTCCTTCATTGCTCCATGCATATATTGTAGAAAATCCTAACATCATGTAATCACTTGCATTCACCACCCAAAGTGTCGGAGACGAGGAGCCAACAAAAGTCACTTATAGGATGCATAATACTTTATGTAGATATGTTTGGAATCCTCTACATAAATTTAAATCTTACATTTTTTGCTGTAAAAGAACACTTCAGTGCTAATTCTCTTCTTTTTCTTTTTTTCCCTCTCTTTTCCGCTATTCTTCCTTCCCCCCATAAACCTTGACCTCTTTCTTTTTTTCGGATAACCTAGGTATATAACTGTAATTAATCGGCTATCTAGAGATGAACTAGCAAACAACCCATCCTCATGACCTCTTCTCTACATAAATCTAAATTCTCTAGGACAAGAATCGAACACGCAAACACCGAACAAAGCCTTTGCCACTAGGTCAATCTCGGGGAGAAACCTATTTCGTTAGATGTTGCCCTTTTTCTCTCTCCATTGTTCTGGGAGGGAGAGAGGAAGAGATTTAGTTTGGCGGTGTAGGTGATTTTTATAAAGTATGGTGGCATTTAAGGAAATTACAGTCAGATTAAATGGGGTGAGTGGTTGAATGTTGACCCTTTAATTGATTGCAGATGTATGAACTATTTACATGGAATAAATTAAATATGTATATTAACTTCTTAAATAAATGTGATTATATCGGATGAATTTAACTTCAGCGGCTAAGTTGAAGTCAAAGCTCAAGTAACTTTTCAAATGAGAATCAATATAGATATGTGAATAGAGATGAAATTGAAATTAAATTAACCAACAACTCCAAAATAGTTCTATAATGGAAATACAAAATGCTAAGATTTAAGCTAATATTCAGAATAAGTCAAATTTCATAAGAGAAATTAAAAGTTTGATATATGTCATTTTAAGAAAAAAATAATTTAAATTCCAAGATATATGTTATTGGCGCAAAGCGCGTATGCCCAAAGGAGGAGGTTAATTTAAAGCATACAAGCACAATTCTTGTCATTGGCCAAACACTTTCAGACCTACTCTTTTTCAGCAGACCAATCAGTTGGTGGTCTTCTGTACAATGAACTTCTGTATTTATAATTTCTCGTTTTTTTTTTTTTTTTTTTGGGGGGGTTCTTGTGGAGTCTAAGGGTATACATGTTTGAGGAAACACGTCATGGATAGTGCAAGTCTAGTAATTCACTTTACTTCACAGAACTGCCGCATGAATGTTATTGTCTTGACAATTTTGTTACAGAAACTGAAACAGGTATTATTTGATCATTCGTTTGCTCTCGATGGTATCTATTGCCCGTTGCCAGTTTTGCTTTCCACGTCCTTTTTCCTTCTGTTGATGCTCTCTGGAAGCTTAGTCCTCATTGAAAACCCATTTAAATTTTGATGAGTAACGATTTTCCACGGACTAATTTATGAATGCCTTGAAAATCGAGTTTCTGATTTCTCTTCTGCGTTCCTTTATTGATGTTTACTTTTCTCTTTGGCTGAGAGATCAGTGGGGCCAGTGATACCCATTTACAGTAACCTCAGGATTTTCAATTTCATTAGAAGCGCCAATGTAATGGCTAAAGACCTGAATTGGGAACCTAGAATACTCATCAGGTTTGGTCTCACAAACAGATATGAATCAACATTTGATGCATGATGAGAAACAAAGTATCCACATGAAGATTCTAAAAGACCCCTTTTGTATCTCCAAGCGTGATTCGTGCAATTTGTTCTTCAAATATCAGTCTTTTGGAAATTGCTTCGTTGGGAGATGTTGCATGGGGCAATCATGAGCTTTATAGGTCCTAAGTCTGCGGCGCGGAAGATCTAACTAGTGCATTAAATAGTACCTGAACTTTCATGATTAAGATATGTAACATCTGATATTAGTAGTAGTTGGTCATTTGTTGTGTCTTTCAGGTACTGGTTGAAAATTTATCTTTCCTCCTTTCACTTGTCGTATCAGTTGCTGGAATCAAGAAGCCTCAGCCCGGAGGCGAAGCGAAAAACAAGGGAGAGGAAGTCGAGAGTGGAAATGTCATGGCCCAGAATTTCGCTTTCCACGAGGTAGCCAGGGCCACGAAGAATTTGTGACGGGAGTGCTTGTTGTGGCGAAGGTGGATTTCGTCGAGCATACAAAGGAACTCTCCAGGGGACTGGGCAGGTGATAGAGGGCTTCTACTCGCTCCCTCTTCTTTATCTTGGAAAGATGTGAGGCCTATGAAATCACGCTTTCTTTTTTCGTCAGGTGGTTGCCGTCAAGCAACTCGACAGACATGGACTACAACGAAATAAGGAGTTCCTCGTCCATGTCCTCATGTTGAGTATTTTGTCAAACTTGGTGTCTTGGCATCCTACATTTGTCTCACTAATTGGCGGTCAACATATTATCACATCATATATCTGCTTGTGCAGTTAGGATTCCAATAAAGATGGTTCGATCGTCCATTCTGAAAAAGGATTGTTCCATCCTGGAAAAAACATTAGAGCCTGAGAAGATTTACAGTAGCAGTTAATGAAAACGAAATGGGGAACTGACTTGTACAGATCTCTGTGTCTGGCCTAGTCATGAGATGCTTAATTTAGGAGGACTTCCGTGATCTCTCCTAAAGAGAAGGGGTTCTATTGCAATAACTTTGTACATGTAATATCATCATGGTTCATTTTCTTGTGACGATTTTAGCAACATGTATACAGCTTTCTTTATTACAACCCAATTTAAGTTGAAAAGGAATAACATTTAAATTGCACCCGGTTGTGTCTGACTATCCGCTTATAGCTTTTCTTGTGTAAAACAATTGAAAATTCATATTATCCCGAAAATCATGAATGTAACTTCATAAAGTATAAGATCACAAACTAAATGAAATTCAAATAAAATTATTCATGAGACTTAACAACCTATCCGACAACTATATTTTCCAAATATTTTTATCTTTCATCTTTTATTTTTTTTTCCATTTATTTTTATTTATTTTTTTTATAGTTATTTCTTTTTCTTTCCGTCCATCTTCTCTGATGCAACATCCTCTCAACTCTCTTTCTGCTTTCCTTTAGTCTTCTTCTATGTCTAAACAGTCAGCGCTCATTAATCAATCACACGAGGAACTTCATCGACACAGGTTCTACCCCTTAATCAATAGACCATACCCAAAGAACAACGCACCCCGGTACCGTGATAAGAACAGCGCAACACAAACATGCTTTCCTCCATTATCATAGACCTCCAGCCACCACAGAACTCCCACCACAATTGCAGATGACCACACAAACACACCCTAGTATATGGAACTCAAAGACAAAAAAAGAAACAACACAGCGAGAGAGAATATCAGGACCAGGCATAGCGACCAAGAGAAACATACCAATGATGAGAATCATAACACCAATTCAATGACAAATGAATATCATATTCCAACGGAAGACGACCCATAAATGAGGCTTTAATGAGTCAAGAACAGGTTGGATTGAGGTAGCGTGACTTTCGATTCAAGGGTTGAATAGAAGCACATCCTGATTTATTTAGTTCGAGCATTTCATCAAACAAGTGATATGCATTTCGATCAATGAACCTGTACACATATGAAGCGATGATTCAATTTCAGAAAATCACAACAACATCAGCTCACATTAAACACTTCAAAATAGCTCGAAAGAGCTTCAGTCACAAACTCTGTTCTTACAAACATCAAATAGAGCTCCAGGCCTCTGTTTCATCCATACGCGACAGAAACAGAGCGAACGGATTTTTACATTGGTTAATTGGATTTCTAGCCTCGGTTGGTGTGCAGATCGGAGAATGGAGGTCCTAGACGTGTTGGCAATGAAGATGAAACTTCCCGGCCAGAAAACAGGGCAGAAAAGAGGAGTTTTGGCGCCGTGGTGGGAGCGGTGGAGATCGACAGCCACGGCAGATTTCTGGCGATTGAGAACGACGAAGAAGACCTGTGACTGAAAGAAATCAGTGATAATGTTTTATTAGCTCTCGGCTCCTCGCAAAATCATGCTCTGTTTTCAGGTACACGTGTAATTAAAATCCAGAGAATTGTAATACACGTGCAATTAAAATCAAAGTGCAATTTTTGGTGAAAAACTCGGGGGCAGACAACAATTCGTGGTTAATTCGGAGATCGACAACAAATTATTTTTCAGAATCACTCGTCCAAGCACTCAACGGTCACAACGGTCACAATGGCCACGCAGTCGGTACTTGCCCTAATATTTCCTAATTTGAAACTCCCGTATCTCACTGATGATCCACTCAGAATTCTCATCTTCTTCAAGTAATTCCTAATATTTCCTAATTTGCAATCGCACGAGCTTTCTTCTTCCCCTCCCTCTCACCCCTTCTTCGTCGCTCTCTCTCTCTCTCTCTCTCTCTCTCACCCTCTCTCTGTGAAAACCCACGATCATCATCTCTTTGTCTGTTCATCTCTTCATCACTTGGCGATAATGGGGTATCAAAGTTTTCCGGCAGCGACGGTCTATTTTCGGTCTGCAAACCGTCTTTCAAAGGGGGAGAGAAAGATGAAGCTCGATTTCGCATCTCTCAGTCTCTTGGCAGACGTAGCTTCATTGATCTCCGAGGGAAAGCTAAGTCTCGGGCCTTCCATCTTGGATCGTGATGTTGAGAAGGTCACCCTCGTGACCACCACCACTTTTGGGCCAATCGGTGTTGGATGGATCGTTCGGAAGAAGAGATCCCCGCGAGCGCGAAGGCCGACATTCCACGCCCAGACGTCAAGTTCTGACCCATTTGTCGTTGTCCAAAACAACGAGCAAGAACCTTCGAGAGCTGTCGCTGAGAACCACAAGAAGAGGTCGCGTACATTTGATTCCTCCGAAACCCAAGAATGGGGAAGAGTTTCCAAGAAACCCAAGAAAACTCCCAAGACGGGTCTCGCGGCTCTAATCGGACCGAGCAAATTGTCGACGAAGTACATGGACAAAATTCAGGAGATGCAAGGTCGGGATATGACGCTCGTGGTGGAGAAGACTCTTACTGCCACGGACATGAGCCGAGGCCAAAGTAGGCTCTCTATACCCAACAAGCAGATAAGGCAAGGTTTCCTGAGCGAAGAAGAGATCCGAATCCTAGATAGGAAGGAGGGCATTAAGGTTTCCCTCATTGAGCCGTGCCTCGAAGTTTCTCACGGCTTGCGACTCAAGAGGTGGAATTACCAGAGCAAAAATTTTTCTTACGTGTTGACGGAGAGGTGGAATGGGGTCGCGCATCCTTACGCGCGGAATGAACTCATGAAGGATGTTGTCATTCAGCTTTGGTCCTTCAGGGTGGATGGCAGCCTTTGGTTTTGCCTCAAGAAAGTAGAAGACCAACAAGGCAATGGAAAGGATGGCTGTGATCTTCCTCCTATTTCGTGAAGAAGTAATTCATGATATTTCTCTACGTTCACCCGGTACATAACTAGTTAGCTTCACTTTTCTCATACTTTTTTTTTTAAAATTTCAATGTCTAGGTAATTTCATTCTTTCCTATTATTTCGGGACCACTAATGGCGTCTCGATGAAGTTAGAAGTGATAGTAGCTAGGGTAGTCCTCATAAATCAACTGTGGTTGATCATGATTTTCTGATCGAGTTTTTTGTTGCTCTTGAGTTTTTCTACTTTTGTATTTTTGGTTGGATATTGCATTTTATACGTTTAAATGAAAAGTGTATATAGTGCTATGGAATCACTGAGCATTGGAATGGATATAGACACTAAAGTGTCGATTTTTCCATATTGAGATCCTTATAAAATTTTAACTATCCTTCATATGTTAAGTGGATGTCATCCCTCAAGAAACGTGCACAGTAAAAAGAACTCAAAGTTGTAAAGATGATATTACCATAATAAAGTTGCCCCTTAATTGAACGAAATAGTGAGTCAATAGGTAAAAAGGGTATTTTTAGGCAATCACTAGTTCGATTGACACCCACCAATAATATGCGCAACAAGAAGATTGACATTGAACAAACCAAGTTTCAAAACTCTGGACCGGCTTATTGAAAGAAATCCATTTGGAATAATACATCCACTCATCAATGGACCCGTAAAAATGCACCAACCAGAACAGACAATATATTATCAAAACACTCATAAATTATGGAAGTATTAACCTGTCACAAACCAAACCACCCAGACAACATACATGAAACATGGCATCAACACGCATAGCCAACATATTGAAGCCAGCATATACAAACCAAACGCAGTCAATTTAACATCTAGAAGCAGCACTCATAGCCAAGAAATCAACATGCGTTGAACATGTATCTACAGCACTTACGACCAAGAAATTACCATATGGCGAACACGTGCTGCAGGTATAGCCCTTAATCCAGCATGTTCAGTAGGCAATGGAAATGATACCGGAAGCATGTGCCATTGTTCCAGGCCTCTAGGTGAAATACTATGGTACACACTAAAAAGAAGCCAATCGAGAATGTAGCCCCACTTACATGGGCCTTGCTCCTTAAAAATAAACTTTGTCAAGTTGCACAGACTTAAAGACACCCTTCCGTATACTCAACTAGAATGTCACAATTTCTTAAACATGCACAGATTACTTATAAACTTCGTTTAGATGAGAAGCAAGAACCTGGAAGATGAGGGAGCTTCGGTGATCATTAGTATGTGATCTAAATCTTATTGAAAATCAATCACATCTAACTCAAGGTAATTGATAACGAGTCGCGGCATTCAACAACAAAGAAGAGCAACTCTGTTTCACTCAACTTGACAAACAACTCCAGGCTACTGATTGAAACAAGAAAGGTCTCTGTGGCAGTGAAGTAAATGGTGGGAGCAATGAGGTACTCTGAACAATAAACATTAACAGATGGGAATGTGAGTACGAAAACTGAACATGAAGCGAAATCGCACATGATCATATGTAAAAGGAGATGTTTGACTTGGCTTATTTGTTGGAATCCGAATCCTCTAACTGAGATAAGCGCATTCCTACAGTTCCTGGCTAAGCATAATTGAATTCCGCAAGGCAACATTACTAATCCTTGTCTTGGATAATTTCACCGAATACCTTCTGTGCGTCGTCTAACACATGGCACCTCCCATACCTTGACACCACCGCATTGAACTCAAACCAGTACTCTCGAACCAATTAGCACCAGCAACCTTATGGACCAAAGAAACAGTGAATCTCATTTGCGGCTATGAAAATGAATTCGAAATTCGACACACGAGTTTAATCGGGAAAGAAACGATTTGATGAGTGTGATAATTGATGGACAAATTCCATCATCGCTGGAACGTCCTAAGGAACTGGCCGTCTACGAAGATTTCTCGACTCTTCTCTCTCTCTTCCCGTATAACACGAAGTGCATACCACGGCGATTGAAATGGAGCCGAAGTTGATTGTCGAACTCAGCGATGTGAGCCTCTTCGCAGTTCGACGCCAACGGCCGACGGAACACTCAGTCGTAGGCCTCGAGCTTCTGTCTCCGATCTCGAAGAAGCATTTGCACCGATGAATCCACCGGCCTGCTCGCACAACTCTCGATGTTGCTTTCCACACAGCAACCGGAGGTGATTCAGTTCAAGGTGAGGTCTGACCGTCGGAGAACCTGACGGCGGGTAGGGGGAGACATATGAATACTTCGAATCGACGGAAATGTACCTCAGGCGAGAGAGGAAATCGAGAGGATCTAGGTTCGAGCTCCTTGCGTCTTCCGTGATCGGAGATGGAAGACCGGCAGTGGCCACCGACGGAGCCGGCGGCCGGCGGCGAAGCTAGAGAGGACGTGAAAGGCTCGCGGCGCCCAGAAGAATCCAGAACTTCGTCATTTTTCGGGTTTCTTTTTCGGGCGGGAGATCCGTGGAATGACGGAAGGAAAAGGATTCCATTTATATTTCTCTTATGAAATGACCAAAATGCCCTGCGTTGGAATGACCAAAATCACCAAGGCAAAGGATTCGTCGTGTGTTGAACTGGTGTTGGCAACTGCTCTGAAGATTTTGGCCAACCGGTTAGTAGACTTTAACAACCCGACACCTGTATTTTCCAAACTATTTTTATCTTTTACTTTTATTTTTTCTCGTTTATATATATATATATATATATATATATATATATATATATATATATATATATATCTTTATAGTTATTTCCTTTTCTTTTTGTTAGTAGCTTTCACCTGCTCAGTTCATTCGATAAACTCCATTTCTCTCTCTCTTAATTTTATGATTGACATCTGCGCATGAAGAATTATCTTACTAACCGCCCTTACGAAATGTTCATTGGTTTGTCTATGTAGTATATATTTTGACAGTTTAAAATTTACTTGATTCGCTGTAATAATTGAAGCCAAATGTTCGCTATGAAGTCATTGATGTTTGCGCACACCAAATGTTCAATGTTTTGTACGAATGAAATATGTTTTGGTGATATTAGACTCGCTCATGCTCAATCCCTGGTCACTTTGGCATGTTCGAACGCCATTTTAAGGAGTGAAATTTGGATTGTGGTCGTTGGATGCTTGCTGGCCAGCACGACTTTGGTGTGTTTCAGTCTCATGGAAGGAAGACATTGGTTGTGTTCATGATGACGCATTAATATATTGCTCTTTGCTCGTCGTTTTTAGCGTGTTTCAGTCTCATGTCCATACTAAATAGCTCAGAATTTATATCGATCTATTATTAAGTCATTGCATTTTCATGGCTTTAGTATGTGGAACATAATCCAAGACCTTGCTTCTTGTGACCGTTTCTTCATTGAATGATGAGTGGTTCGTCCTTTTTGTGAGCGAGGCTTGAGATACTTAATCATAAATAAGCATTAAACTTGAATCTTAGCAAGTTCTTGTAAAATTGATGCACTTGTTAAGTTGTGCATGCTGTATACTTACTGAAATTGAATGCCTACCCTATTAAGCGTGATTTTACGATGGTGGTTGAATCTCATTTTGATGTTATTTTGACCCATCATACATCTACATTCATATAACAGAACGTTACACAGAACTTGTGTTTTTATTCAAATCATGACATTTTGAAGCTTGAAACACATTGGAAATGATAGATATACTTGCTGTCCAGATTTGCAATGAGTTAAATTGAGTTTCCTATGGTGCCATACACATGCCATTGGGGTCACCCAGGCATGTTCATGTGGGGAAGTGGTATTTTGAAGTGTTTGGATGTTCCATCAAGTTGTTTAATTAGAGTATTCCTTTTAGTTTGACTACTCCATGGATGTCTGAGAAAGTGAGTGTCCAAAATGGAGATTCAGAAGATGCGCTTGCAGCTTCTTATTCTAATGTGCTTCTGATAATCAAGAGAGTGTGGGTTTTCAGAAGAACACTGTCTTTTCATGGACATTATGGTAAATTAAAACTTGAAAGAATGTGTATGAAGCTATTTAAGTTATGGAATCAAAGTCACCCTTTACAATTTTATTTTATAAAACGTCAGTGTGAGTACATGTGAGGGAGCAAAAAGTTATAGGACACCCTTGAAACCTAATGTGACTAACCATAAAATTTCAGTGTTATAGAAATTTTTTCCTTTGAATGTAAAATTGCGTGAATATTTATGGAAGAGGAAGGACAACAAATGCAGTTTTCAAGCTTATGGAGTTTAAGCCAATCCTCAGGATTATCACTCTCAGGCTCAAATTTTTTGAAAGGCTGAATTTGGTCCCTGATATATGCTCATTGTGCTTGGTGGAATATTTGAATTTCTTCATATGATGTTAATCCCGTAAGATTAAAGAATTCCTTCTTCCCCCCCGTTGTATTTTCATGTCCTCTAATTCGTGCGATGTGCTTACAACAGATGATAATCAGGAACAGTTCTTCAAAGAGTCAAGTGAAGGCCATACATGATGAATTAAATGTGAAGGAAGAGGACTTTGAGAGGGAACAAAAGGAGAAGAGGGAGCGATTAAGGCAATCAAATGCTAATACTTCAAGTGCCGAAGATAAGGAGAGGGGTACTGAAAAGCTTTACCGTGCTGTTTCCATTATGTTTCATCCCTCAATAATTCGGTTTTGGTTCAGGGTGGAGAAAATTGCTGAGTTCGTACAGGTTCAGGAAAAGGAAATGGAGGAATTTGTGGCTAAAAGAGAGATGCTGGAGAAAGAGCATGAAGGCAAGCTGGTGGCGATGAAGAAGAAGCATTGGGATGAGGAAGTGGAGTTGGAGAAGGAGTAGAAGACCTAACTCCCTCGACTGATGGAGTCGTACTCCCACCATTGACCTAACTCCCTCGACTGTGGCTTTAACGTTTAGGTTGTGTTTTGTCATGCTTTTCAATTGAAGACTGATCCTAGTTTTTCTCAGTGGGAGTTGATTTAGGGGGCACTTTGGCATTGGTCATTCCGATTTGCTATTGATTGGATTTGGTGGAATTGATCTGCTTCATTTTGGAGGAGAAAGATGAATCGTGTGTTCTGGGTATTCTGACTTAAAGTTGAAGGATTCGAGTGGCGTGATGATTCTTGCCTTCGACTTGGATTTCTTGGAGGACGTGGAATAGTTTGGGATTTGTGAGAGACCGGTGAAATTGGTGTTTATTAAGTTTAAGAATGTGACGCTTTTAGCTAGGCTTGAGATGAAAAAGAGGCGCCTGAGGTCTCATGACTAGATTAAAAATCTAGCGACTGAAGAAGTTGAATGGTGTCGAAGCATCATGTTGTCTCTGTTTCGTATTTGCATTTTGTTATCACAAAGCAGTCGCTTGTTCTTGACTTGAGTCTGGTTTTACGTGATGTAAAAATGCCTTGATATTACTGTTTCGGCATTGTTTATCTGCTTCTGTATATGATCTTTCTTTCCATTTACACGTGGATGCTTGAGTTTATTCATGAGGGGCGACTGAAACTGACAACGTAAAGTTAACAGGAGTAAATTGAAAAGCTCAGACTCTCCTTGTGATGATATGTTTCCTTCTTTTATGTCCTTTCAGTTGTGTAGCCTTTTTATCAAACAATCTTTGACTGACCATATTCTTGTCAAATGTATAGCCTCAATTTTTCGCACTAAATTGAGAATGTCATATAGAAGGGTCAAAAGCTTATGCTTTTGAAGATTTGAATTTTGATCCACTGATTACATTGGTTCCTTTGAGAGAGCTTTTGGATATAAAAATTTACTTCCTACTTAGATTGGATGGTTATTTATTGAACATATTCTTCTCGTCTCTCAATGGAAGGTTACAAATCTGACGGGCATTTGAGATTGCTCTCGTGATGTTCTTCTGCGTGGTTGATGTACTTGTCTTCTGGCCAGTACTCCTTTCTACTGGGTCATGTCGTTTACGCTTGCAATGAGGAGACAGATAATGCTTATGGTCAAGTACAAATAGTCCCAATTTCTTTCAGCAAATGGGCATGCTAAACTTTTTTTTTTTCCCTGCATATCTGCTTCTCCAATTTTTTGCTTTGTATAGTTATTTTGCTTTTTGACTCTACTTCTTTTTCATCAGCGCTATGATGGAAAGAGAGCATCTTCAACTGAGAATGCGAGCCTTCCGAGGGATTAAATATTTCAAATATGATCTATCCCTGGTGTCATGCCAGCTGATGGAGCTTTCTCACAGCAAAAGATTGGGTCAAAAACTATTTTGGCATGTTGCCTGATACTCCACCTATCTTAAAGAGATCTTTTAGAAAGCCTACAAAAACCATCACAGAAACTTCTCGAGAGGAGTGTATTAATTGTAATTTTTCTGTCTTAGCTTTAATAAGGGGTAATCCCAATTTGTTCTTTAGACATGGCTTTTTTTTTTTTTTTTTACTGCTGTCATTTTAATTAGCTAAAGTTCTAAGTTCCTTTTTATTACCTATATTGTGTTTATCTCCTCGTCCTTTATTAACTCTCCCTTACCCATTCAATTTACGAGAGGATGTACTGTTGTAACATGAATTAGCTTCGAAATCCCCATGATTTCTGTATTCAAACATTGTTATAGGATTTCTCTTGGTGCACGAAGGAGGATGATTATCAGCGATGGATATCTTTACTTTCACACTCATTGAGCGAGGATTCCATAGCATTCATTGGTAATGGTGTTTGTTTTAGATGACGACCTTTTGCTGGAAGCTAAGATTGTTTTTGCTCTCAGGTAGACAATAAAAGTGTCAGCCTTGGCCAGTTCAGAGTCCCTCTCTTGCTTGCCTTTCATGGGTTCGCAGTACATATACTGTCAGCCATGATTTGTTCTTATTTAAGATGGGAGCGGTTACCAGAAAGCTGCTTTAAAGATGCTTGTGGAGTTGTTAGGAGGCTTAGAGGTTTGTTCTAATGGCTCAAGGCTTTTAGGAATTGGTAGAACAAATCTATTTGATCAACGTCCTTAGGGAAGTTGATCAAGTTGCCATGAAGATTACGTATGAGGTGATGTCGTTGCTACAATCGAAACGAGACTGCTCGAAGCTATCAAGTTGAGGCAGAGTGACCTTGTCCTCGGTGAAGTTGATCAAGTTGCCATGAAGATTACGTATGAGGTGATGTCGTTGCTGCAATCGAAGCGAGACTGCTTGAAGCTATCAAGTTGAGGCAGAGTGACCTCGTCCCATCGGGGATCAGAAGCCATGGGATCTGGAGGATCCCGTCCTTGAACTGAATGTCCTAGAACCTGTCCATCTTCCTCTTTCTGAATTTGATCACAGCATACCAAAGCTCTGTCGCACAGTAAATGAGCTGCTGCTGCCTCTTGTCGGTGACCTGGTTGGAGCGCGACCATTGCTTTGATCCACAGCCTTGGCTCTAGCTTCGAGCCCAAGTGGAGGAGGCTCTGCTGGAACACTTCGAGGCAATGGAGCTCCCCCTGCTCTGATAACGGGTGAAGGAGGCTGGCATAGCTGAGAGACTCCAGCCTGTTGCGGCTAAGCTTGATCAAAGGCTTGTCCATCGGCATTAGAGGATTGAAGAACTGGAGCGCCAGTTGGTCAAGTTTAAAGAGCGGGATCTAATTCTCGAGCATAATCATATCCCGCTCAATCGTGTGTATATGGGTTCCTGCATTGAGAAGACTGGGTCAATGTGAGGGTAGCTAAGTTCCTTGAACCCCTCGGCGACTCCTTGGAAACGCTCAATCACAAAGCGCCCGTCAAGAATCATAATCTCCAACAACTCGTTGCTGCTCAGTGGACATCATCCCCCTCGTAGCAAGCGCAAGCTCTTTCCTCGACCCCTTCACTGGGTCTATGTAGAGGCTTATCTCATGACCAGTGCGCCTGAGGATGTGGTGGGGGCAGCACCACGTGTGCTGGTCCATCTGGCAGAGGCACTTCTTACTGTGGTAGTACTACCCGAGGGAGACGATCGAGGTGATGTAGGCCTTGTCTTCACCATCTTGAGATACCGTAGGATCGAATGTAGATGACCCATTCAAACTCGGGCGGCCTCAGCTCAGCTTTGGAGACAGTTTCGCCCCGTGGTTCTTGACCACGATCCGGAGAGCCTCAAATGGTTTTCGCAGTAGATTGTGAAGTGGGTGGTCCTGAGGCTGTTGGTGGTGGTGGTGAATGTGATCTATTAATTCTGTGGATGCGTTGGAGGTTGATTTCTTGAGGAGTCCAGATTCCACGGTTTCTTTGAGCTTGAGAGTGATTAAATACCAACTCAAGAGCTCTTTCTTGCAAACAGCAACTATTTTTGGCGAAGAATTTGTCTTTCTCTGCCTTTGCCGTTCTTGCGTTTTAATGACTGAATTGCTGCTTTGTAAGGAAATTGGACAAAAGGAGAGATTTTTCCAACTAGGCTCTGGTTTCATGAAAAATATTTTCTGCATTTTCCAACGTTCGTTTCACAAAAAATAAACCGATCAAGGAAAATATTTTTCATCAACGAAAAAAAGTCCTTTAATATAGGAGAAAATGTTTTTCACTTTTCAAAGTAGGAGATATTGTCCTCACTCATTTTCTCTTATCTCATACCTTTGTTAGCCACCATTCTTTCTTTTTTCTTTTCTAAAAAATTTGAATTATTTTTTTTTTCATTTTTTTCATTTTTTTTTCCTTTCTTTCTTTTTTGATTTTTCCTTCTTTCTTAGCCGTCGCCGTGGCAACTAGCCACAAGCAAGCCTCAAGCTTGTCGGCCTTGGGCAAGCTCAATCCTTTGGCTCATCGATCTAGCGAGGCTTAAGGCCTTGAGCTTGCCACTCGCCAAATCGCAAGCTCGACGAGCGCGAACTTCTAGCAAGCAATGAACTCGAGCTTGAGATTGTCTTTGGTCGGTTGCCGGCTGTCGTTGTGGCCAGCAAAAGAAGAATGTGGACAAGAAAAATAAAAGGAATAAATGAAAAAGTAGAAAGAAAAATAAAAAATAAAAATTAGATTTTAAAAATAGAAAACAAATAATTTATTAAAATATCAAAATTTTCATATTGAATGGAAAAAAATAACTTCTAGTTCATTTTCAAATTTTAGTCAAATACTGAAAAATATTGTCATTTCTTGAAAAATAACTTCCGAAAATGCCACATTTTCCTAGATTCAAAAAGGAGCTTCATATGTATCATTTATCTTTATTGATTAATTTTAAGTAAATATCATCAATTGGGCAGAGTAGCTCGTATGGACCACCCCTACAAAATAAAGAATAATCATTTGTGCATAATCTGTTTGCTGTTGTTATTAACTCTTTTTAAAAATAATTCCGCCATCTATATTCCTTGAATCGCCAATCACTCGTCAGCATCAATTGAGATATAAATTGAGTATAAAATTAATAGTAGGTTCACCCGTATGAAGGAACTTAGTTTTTTAACTGATCCAGTAGTCAATTTCTTAATTATTATTTACCACAAAAGGGGAAAGTTGAGGCCTTTTTCATAAGAAGGAAAAAGAGAAGAAAAGTTGAGGTTGGTGTTACTATTGTTTCTTCTCAATTTTAGGTCAAAGGTTTGAATCCCTTAAGGCACACCACTTGGTCATCAAGCTCATTTTTGAGGGAAAATTAAAGGTCGAGGCAATACATTTCATTTTCAGATAATTCAAAATTCACCATTATTGCACTAATGTCGCCTGTTGTTATGAATATTTGGGTCTCTCGCACTTGAGATAACTATGGTCCCATGCTTTTGACTTTAAATATGATCCATTAATTTTTTGTTATGAAAGGTGCAGAGCATACCATCAACTCTACCGTCGGGTGACACCGGAAGAGCAAAAATGTCAATGAATTGACAAATTTAAATTGGTGGACTACAATAATTTACGGTAGACTATCTACCTTACAAAGTTCCCACATAATCAAGGCACAATCCGAGATTAGATCCTAAGTGGTAGCGGCACTGCACAAAGTCATTCCAAACTCCGGAGGCACAATCTAAGATTTATTAATTGCGAGAGGGGGAAATTATAGTCCTTTATCTAGGGTTGACATGAGGATTGGCAGTAGCCCAGAAAAAAAGTAATAAGAATAAAAGAAAATACAAAAGAAATTGCACCACATAATTTGATTAATTTAGTTCGACATTTATGTATTGGATAATTAACACTACATGAGAAATCAAGACCGCGGCCTATAGTAGGCATAGACTGCATATAAGGCCTGTATAAAAGTAAGCACAAGTAAAACGAAAGCAGCAATTAAGGAAATAATTGACCAGGGACTATCGAAATACTTCTCCTTGAGAATGGCTACCCAGGCATTCCACTTGCGGATGAGAAGGGCTCTCCATTGGCGGGCGAGAGCGGCTCTTGAGATACCCCACAAGATTGCGAGAGTGTATTTTGTTACAGCATAGCATGCATAGGAAGTGGGACCATCAACCTGTAAGATGGTGGATCTAGAGCCATATGCCCTCAGATCAACAGATATGTTGCAGATATAACTGACTTTTGGGTCGAAGGCCACCTCCCGGCAAAGTTGGCGGAAGAGATCAGCCACCTCGGCATCACTCCCAAGGCAGTGGTGGATGATCCTTCGGTTGCGGAGGTACAAGACGTCCTCTGGGGAGTTGATCAAGTTGTGCATGAACATTACGTACGAGGTGACGTAGAGGCTGCGATTGAAGTAAGATTGCTCGAAGGCTATTAAGTTAAGGAAGAGCGACATCGTCCCTTCGTGGATCTCAATTGGCAGGATCTAGAGGATCCCGTTCTTGAACTGGATGTCACCCCAACCGTCGGCAAGTCTCCACCTTATCTGGATCCCGGCTTCCCGGAGCTCGCTCAAGCATAAAGTGAGCCGTTCCCGACTCTGAGACCATTGCTGGGTCTTGGGCCGCTTTAGGCCCAAGTGCAGGAGGCTCCTCCGGACCACTGCGAGGCAATGGACCTTGCCATGGTCGTATAACGGGTCGAACTCCAATTTTTTGCTAGAGCAATCGGGAAGGGGGAAGAGCATCCACCATATGAATGGTGGGGACTCGTGGAGCCCACTCGAAGGGTGCCTAGTCATAGGGCTGAAGAACTGGAGCACCAGCTTGTCCATGCGCTCCTTCTGGTTGCGGTCATCGAGCTGGAGACCGAGCAGCCAATCGAGTATGAAGAACGGGATCTGATTCTCAAGCATGATCATGTCTCGCTGGATCTGGAGTATCGAACCCCGCATTGAGAAGACGGGGTCATTGGGAGGGTAGCCAAGTTTCTCGAAACCCTCAGCGAATCCCTGGAACATCTCAATCACAAAGCACCCGTCGAGAACCATCATCTCCACGAGCTCGTCGCAGTTCATGGATATCCTTCCCTCATAGCAGGTGCGAGCTCTCCGCTCAACCTTCTTCACTGAGTCTAGATAGAGGCCAATCCCCTTACCAGAGCGCTCGACAATGCGGTGGAGGCAGCGCCACTTGTGCTGCTCCATATGGCGGAGGTGCTCGTCACCGTGGTGGTACGGCCCAAGGGAAACGACCTGGGGGACCCAGGCCTTGTCCTCGCCATGCTTGAGATGACATGGGATCCGGTAAATGGAGAGTTTTGCCCGCGAGCCAGGCATGTTTTCCTGGTGACCTTGCGCAAGCTTCTCTTCAATGGAGATGACCCACTCGGACTTGGAAGGCCTCGGCTTATAGTCGGGGACGATTTTGCTCCCATAGGTTGATTTCTTGGGGAGTCGAGATTTCACAGTTTCTCGAAACTTGAGAGTGATTACATACGAACCCAAGAGCTCCTTGTAGCGAATAGCAGCCATTTCTTGTGAAGAATTGGTCTGCGTTTCTCCGCCTTTGCCTTAAATGAACTTTTTATCCTTTGAATTGATGCTTTATAAGCAAAAATAAAAATGAAAAAAAAATAAAAAAGGAAGAATTGCTACTTTTATGGCTACAGGTTTTGGAACAAAGGAGAGACTGTTGCTTCCAGAGAAAATATTCATGCTCTAGTCCAGTAGTTGATTAGCACTTGTCCAAATGGGTCCACTAATTTCAACTTTGTCTTCTTTTTTACTTTTATCCTCTCTTTCTTTTCTCCTTCCTCCATCGTCCCCTGCGATGGAGCAAGAAGTTGGCCCAGAACCAACGGCAACAATGAATAATTTAACATGCTTTCATTTTTCCAGTATTGAGACTCAAAACGAGCTTTATAATATTCTAGGCCTTATGAGGTCACGTCGATTACGTCATCAAAACAATAATATTTTAAAGTTGGCTATTATAACGACTATTAGTATTATTCAACCGAACGCCTAATAGAGTACTTTAACATTTTGTGCATGCAATATGTACTGAAGGAGGTGGAGTGAAGGCTCTGTCCACGCATTGATGGGGGAAAGGAAAGAAGATTTGGCCCGGAATAAGCTGAAAAGAGTGTGATTATTAACAGGCCCATACCTTATTCATCACATCACAGAGAATGGTAGGCTTCTTACATGCCCCGCTTAGCTTTGTAATTTAATTTCATAAGCCAGCATAATATAATTATTAATGGGAGAAAAAGATAGTCGAATATAGTAGCATTTTGCATGTGACTTTCCATAAGAACAGCATTAAGGATGGCACGAGGATTAGATTCCACTATGCCCATCTAACCTCCCTCGTAGAAGCTGTCAAGTGAGTTTTAGTTCATTTTTCAGATAAACCCAATGCCACCATCTTTTTCAGCAATGTTGTTTTTGTTGCTTGTTAGAAACGTTTGGGTCCATTGCACATGTGGTGACTATGTTCCTATGTTTTTATTCCAAGATTTTGTATGTTTAGCAGAAAATGAATAATTTTAAAATATTTTCCTAAAAACAATATCTTATATCACTTAAAATAATTAGTCAATTTTTTTTTTCATCATCGACAACAATTTATATCTAAATATTTTCGTGTACGATGAAAATATTTTTCGTTTATTTATTTTTGTAAGTGATACAAGCAATCGTTTTTAGGAAAAATATTTTTCAAATTATTTATTTTCCGTGAAATAAACATAACCTAATTATGATCTATTACATTTTTGTTATGAATGGCACATGGTACACAACAAACTCTTAGCTGTGCGTTAATAGCACATAAAAAAACTGGTCAATAAAGAATGAGAATGTCCAAAGTCATGGACCATGTCGACTTTAATAAAAGGAGAAATGCTATATTTACTAATTCTGGGTTGCTAAATTGGTATACTAAATAATGCAACAAATAAACTATTATTGAGTGTTGAAGATGACTCTCTTACTTTACTTCCCACTTTCAATTTGCTTTAAACCGTTTTACCTCATAATATCACACGAGAAGCATAACAATTGATGTATGTCAATTTTTTTTTTTTTTGTCGGTCATACTTTACTTCTATTCTAACTCTCACTCGTAATTTTGCCCGCTCCTTTGCCGGGCGTGGGAGTCAAAACCCACTCCTAAAACTTAATTCGTCCCCACCCCAACCCTCGAGAAGGTGAGGATTCGAACCCCACACCTCCCCCAAGTTGGAAGGGTGGCCAGGGCAAACCTCGTGGTTTGTATGTCAACTTAATTGTGTTCCAATGCTTACCAAAACACTTTTCTTTTCTAAGATTTAATTTTGTTTCATCCCTTTCCTCTAACCACTATGTGGCGTGAGTTACAAAAATGGACAATTATATATATTTAGTTTACATTTAGGCAATATTTACACTATGTACTCTACTGAGGCATGGCAAGGGCGAACACGAATATAGTCCTTTTCTCGAAATTACTAATTGAAGGACGTTTGAGAGCTTACATCTTTTATTGAGGAAGTCATGCCAACGCAGAGTACATCAGGGAGAGCTTTTGTCAATGCAAAGGATTTTAGGCTAAGAAATTTTCATGAAATATAAATATTGTTTGGTAAATCCTATTTATAAAAATACATATTGTGTTTGGTAAATACTATTTGCATTGGGCTTTTAACAAATAATTTTAAAATAATAAAAAGAATTAGAAAAGGACAATGGAGAGGGCAAAAGGAAGCTAATCTGGAAGGAGAATTTATACGTGCCTTCTCATCTCCTTTCCTTCCAAAGAATCAAAGAGGTTAGGTGCCTTCATTAAGGTAAGAAAGTATGTGATTCTCCTTAAGGCAAAATCCACCCAAAAAGAAATGGAGATCATAACTTCATTAAGACCTACCCTAAAACTAAAATAATTGTACTTTTAATTCCCCCTTAAGATAAGTGGTTAATGGAGAATTCATACTGTCTTTACACACAACCCACAAAAGCGAAGAATCAAAGTTGAAGACCAAGTTGAATAAATAATGAGGGGGTAGGATTGTTTCTAACCGAGCCTCCAACGAGGTCAAGTGAACCCAGACACACAACCTCAGGTGGCCCAAGCGAGGCGACTTGTGCGATCTCAGGTGGCTCAGGCAAGGCGAGCCCGGGAATGGTGCCACCTTGGCGGCCCTTGAAGATTGTCGGCGTTTGTCGGTGAATCTGGAATAATGCAGCACCTTGTCCTGAGTTGTCATGGGTGGGGCCCTTGACGTTGAATCTGGGACGATGTAGGACATTGACTCTCTTTTTCTCTCTAAGTCGTGCATAGATTCGCGGTTCCACTAGCCAACTTAATTACACATTTGCCACTACACAACCGCCTTCCTCCTTGTCCCCAATCAAATTCTGATGCAATCCCACTCTTTCGAAATTCTCATGCGAGATATTTAAATCCACGAGACGACCATCGGAACTCGGCACTTTTCTTGTCATCAATCTTTAAGGAAAGAAAAATTAAGATTGATGTAGTTACTATATTTTCTTTCTAATTTTGGATCAGATGTTTTATACCTCTTAAAACACACCACCTAGTCATCAATCTCATCTATAAGAGAAATTATTAGTTGAGGCAATAAATTTCATTTTCAATTTCACTATTATTCGAGCAATGTTGTCTGTTATTGTTTGTTATAAAATTCCGGGTCCATTACACATATGATCAATTTGTTCCTATCCTTTTGACTCTAATTATGATATGTTACTTTGTTGCTATTAAAGGGGCAGAGTGCGCCATCAACTTTGCCACTGGGATGACACGGACAGATAAAAAAAAATTCAATGAATTGACATATCTTGACTATGAATGATAATTATTTATGATATGCATCATCTACCTTAGGAAAGTTGCGCAGAATACAAGCATGACACAAGATTAGGTCTCAAGGTGTAGCGACACTACACAAGTATCCAAAGTCCAAAGGCCCAATTCAAGATTTATTAATTTAGGGAGGGGGAAAATGTGTTCCATTGTCCATGGTTGACTAGGGGATTAAGACTAGCCACAGAAAAGAGGAAAATAATATAAGAAATTACCCCATGTAATTTAATTGATCCGATTTTACATTGACATGTCCAATCACAAGTTTATACATAGAATTGATTTCATATAATAAAAAAATTCATAATGCTTCAAATGATCGTTTGTTCTATAGAGATGACTCTCCCACCCACAAGATTATCGTGATATCATTGTCACATCATGCACGTGGTGTGTATAAAGAAATGGAGTGGAATTTTGTTTAGCATAATTTGGTGGGTGGAAAATAACTAAAAGATATCATTGTAGATGAGGAAGTGATGCTCCCATTTAATCCATTTTAGATAGGTAAATTCCAAACTCAAATTAAATATACTAACTTATTATTAGAGAATTAGTGAGAATAGTGAGAGTAGCTTATGGGTTTTTGAGGTAGGGAGGTCAAGCACACGGGAGGCTCAAGGCACACCAAAATTAATGTACTTACAATGCAAAGAAATACTTTTTTGAATCACAACTGTTACTTTTATGAGAGCCACATGTTAAATTCACGTGGGTTTCAAAATCAATAATTGTGATTTACCTTGTCCAATAAACTTGAGTTAAGAGAGAAAATTGACGAAGGAGAGGAGGAAGTCTCCATACTCCATCCCATCACCTTTTGCCGATTGTTTAAACATTTCAACAAAGAGGAGGCTAGTAAATAGGCGAGGTTTAGAGGTTCATTTTGGCCTAGTAAATAGGCAAACATTTCTTTTCTTATTTTATTAAGTTGTTTTTTGTGTTTTCATGGCCTTATTTATCACCTTTCAAGGAATGCTTAAGAACCTTCGCTCAATTGCAGCGGGAAAGGTTAGATTCATTATGTAATTTAAATATTTGATAAAAATGATTAAAAAAGATTGAAAGATTCAAGATTCATGAGTAAGTTGTGGTTTGGCATATTAAAATTATAATGTGATTTTCTATTTCAAAAATTTGTGATATCCACATTGAATCCCACTGAAAAACACAAGCTCTCATACATTTTTTTCATCATGGCCGATTCTCATATCACTCACAATTTAGTGAATCATATGGTCATATATATATTCACAAACTTGATTAAACATTATAAACCTCGTGAAGTAAGCATGTATTGACCAAGTTGTGTGTACTTGTTTAATCACAAAAAATGTATTGCAAATGTGAAGAGAAACTTCACTAGGTGGACAACCATTCGTAGTCACATATTTGTCATAATCACCCACTTCGTAGTCACATATTTGTCATAATCACCCACTACGTATTGCGGCTCGCCCGTCATGGCATCATGCTCTTGCCTTCGATGCCAGCCTCAGGTAACCTAAATCATAGGTGACTTGAGATTGGCTATTTCTATCCTCGAGCAATTAGTGCAACCCTATCTTCAAATCAAAAAATTTCAACAATGATTATCCTAATTACTAATTATATTAAATGAAGAACAAAAAATATTATATCATAATTATTTCAGTCACACTATTAATTATTTGATAACATTATATTTATTCATTATGATTATATATTAAATGATTAACTTCAAATTATTCTCATAGATTAATTATTAAATAATTGATCAAGATTTATATATTAAATCTATGTCTTGATAATGGACGTGGGATGGTACATTCATGATTGACTATTAAAGTCATAATTATTATAATAATATATTTACCTTTATATAAAGGCGAGGCAATTTCCATGGCAAAAGTGGTTGGAGCCACAACGTTCCTGGTGTTTGAAAAGTCTGCTACAATTGGAAGAAGTACACTATTAGTGCTATAAGTTGTGTAAGGCGCTCACTTTGGTGTCAAAATTTTCCGTCAGATCACTTATATGCCAAATCGGAGAAAAAACGATCACTTTGGTGCCACCGGCGAGAGATTCCGACCAAAATGATTACATGACTTTAAAAAAAAAAAAATCGACAAGGCCTTTAAATGACGTCGTTTTCCGTCCTCCTTAAGAAAACGACGTCGTTTTGCCGTCCTAAGTGGATGGCCTCGAGAAAACGACGTTGCACAACTCATTTTGGTTTTTTTTTTTTTTTTTTTTTTATTTGGGGATTGAAATTAGGGTTTTTTTGTCCGATCCTCGCCCAACGCGGTCGTCGTCGCTCGGCCGCCATCGCTTGGCCAAAGTCACTTAGCCTCCGTCGCTCGGTTGCTGTCACGCCTCGAACCCCGAGCGCGTGCCCATCCCTCTTTGGTCGATAAAATTTTTTTGCGACTTCCCAGGACTAGTCGCTAGCCCTTTTACTTTATTGCACATGCGGAAGCAGATTATAAATCCCCTGATAGTAACCATCTTGGGATAGAAAAGCAGAACAATAATTTCACAAACAAACATGCCTTTATAAACATATATTGAGTCAAGTACAAGAGTTTATGGCCAAAAAACTACAAAAGACTATTCTCCAAAAAGAAGCGGTCCCTATCCGACCTATGCTTGAGATCACCATTCTACCTCCCAGTCCTCCACTCGATGACCCGAAAGTGGTTATACAATAACCGGAGACAATGTTCAACAAGTCTATGCTCTAAACTTCGACTACGAGGGAAAGACGCTAAGAAGCGTCCTAAGCACGCAATCACACAATCAAGGAGACTTACCTCATCTCAGTTCCACCCTACAGGTCAGCACAGTTCATATCACAAATCAGAGCATCACTCAAGCTCAATTAATTGGAACACAATACTCAATTCAACATGCGTTTCTAGTTTTGATCTCGGCATATAGCACGGCCTACTCTGCTCGGCGGTCTTCCCAAGGCATTGCTGCATCGTCTCACCCCATTGAGCACGGCACATCACTACGTCAACGGCTTTCCCGAAAGGAGCTTTGTTAGGTCCAGACCCATTGCACCGCTTTTCTTTGTCAAGGGGTATCCCAAATAGGGATAACGTCCGCCTCAACAGCCCGGGACGATTTCTCTAATCATCACACGATCACTCAAATATGGCCTAGGGCACCGTGCATTGCACTCAAATGCTTCATTAAAAACGGTGAACTCCGGCCTTTTTTTTTCATATTAGAAATACACATGAAAATAGTGTATGCGGGTATACGGTCAACTCGATCTAGAAAAATTGACATTCTTCCTTTTTAAAATCTCACTTTTTATATAGTATATAAAACCATTTTCGGTGTTAAAATCCGACACGCGGTTTTTTCAATAAATATTGGAAATTCACGGTTTTGGAATTAAATACCAAAAATCCAATCATTACTCAATTTGCATAATTTAACACTCAATTGCAGAAACTAATCACACCATTGCAATCAGCACGAAATTCGGTCACCGGCCATTCTAATTTCCGAAAAAATAATTAATAAATATTAATTTCGAAATTTAATTAATTAATTCAATTTAATTTCTAAAAATACTAACCTAGGCCAAAATTATTAAATTAAATACCAGTATAGACCCGGAAAATTCCCGAATCCTTCTAGATAAATAATACAATTTATTTAGGCCTTAGCTAAACCATGCTAAACACTTAACATGCTCAATTAAATAATTAAAATCATTAATTTAATCTAACTAACCACCTAATTCCTAATTAAATAAATCTAAACACCCCTTAGCATCAAAGCCTACTAAGAAGAGTTTTTAGAGAATAAACTCAGATGTATCGCTTAAAACCTGTTCACGGCTGACGACGAGCTGACGGCGGTCGAAATCTTAATTTTCTACGGCGGTGTGTGAAAGCTACTAAAATGGGCCCAACAAATTCTCAGTCTCAACGGCGAGATTTGTTTTCAACTCGGGCTGGGCTTCACTTGATTCGCGGGCTAAATTTCTTGTGGGCCTGACTTGCTTGAAGGTTGGGCCGAACCAACTTTTGGAAATGGGTTGAACTAAATGGCTTCTGCTGGGCCTGAATTTCTGCTGAAAGTTGGGCCAAAAAGTTGGGCTGCAATGCGCTGAGAGAAGACCAAACTGGGTTGGCTTGCTTCTGCAGATGGGCTTCGAAACTTGATGAGATGGGCAATAAACTCGTTGAATCCTGTGGCTGAAGAAGAGGACCGCTTGGGCTGAAGACGCGCGAGGATGAAGCTGCTTCGGTGGCTTGTGGCTTCGGTGAGTGGGATGATGAGATGGATGTCTTCGGGAGCAGGGAGAGCACGGTGGACGCGTGGCAGTGAGGAGTCGAAGTCTTCAAAGCCAGCGTCGAGGGTGTCTGCTGCTTGTTGACCGAGCGAAGTGAAGACTCGAACATGGCAGGTCTTCGTGAGTGGGGCTGTCGCACGTGACGAGGG